>OX336389.2:58016132-58697361 GCA_946902985.2 Meconema thalassinum
TCAATTCGAACACGGTGAATGCGAATTGAACGAAATTTGGTACAAAGGTAGCACTAGCAAAGGACACCTTAGTGTCATGTTTTATATCGCCGCCATCTTGACGGAAACGTAATGGCGGCCACACAAATGTTCAGAGCTTAAATCAAATTACGACTAACCTAATCATCCGATCTCTACCAAATTTTGCAACAACATACCTTTATGGGGGGAGCATCCTTTGACCAAACCAATAGGCCATCAGCGTAATAGTTTGCGGATGGCGGCCATCTTTGTGTGAAAATCGATTCCCCTATTAATTCGAACACGGTGCAACCGAATGGAACGAAATTTGGTACAGAGGTAGTCTTAACAAAAGGCACCTCAGTGTCATGTTTTATATCGCCGCCATCTTGACGGAAACGTAATGGCGGCCACACAAATGTTCAAAGCTTAAATCTAATTACGATTAACCTAATCATCCGATCTCTACCAAATTTTGCAACAACATACCTTTATAGAGGAAGCATCCTTTGACCAAATGACTAGGTCATTAGCCTAATAGTTTGCGGATGGCGGCCATCTTTGTGTGAAAATCAATTCCCCCTATTAATTCAAACACGGTGAAACCGAATGGAACAAAATTTGGTACAGAGGTAGCACTAGCAAAGGGCATCTCAGTGTCATGTTTTATATCGCCGCCATCTTGACAGAAACGTAATGGCGGCCACACAAATGTTCAAAGCTTAAGTTAAATTACGACTAACATAACCATTCGATCTCTACCAAACTTTGCAACAACATTCTTTTATGGAGGGAGCATCCTTTGACCAATTTAATAGGTTATTAGCCTAATAGTTAGCGGACGGCGGCCATCTTTATGTCAAAATTGATTCCCCCCATTAATTCGAACACGGTGGAACCGAATGAACGAAATTTGGTACAGAGGTAGCACTAGCAAAGGGCACCTCAGTGTCATGTTTTATATCGCCGCCATCTTGACAGAAACGTAATGGCGGCCACACAAATGTTCAAAGCTTAAGTTAAATTACGACTAACATAACCATCCGATCTCTACCAAACTTTGCAACAACATTCCTTTATGGAGGGAGCATCCTTTGACCAATCTAATAGGTTATTAGCCTAATAGTTTGCGGGTGGCGGCCATCTTTATGTCAAAATTGATTCTCCCTATTAATTCGAACACGGTGGAACCGAATGGAACGAAATTTGGTACAGAGGTAGCACTAGCAAAGGGCACCTCAGTGTCATGTTTTATATCGCCGCCATCTTGACTGAAACGTAATGGCGGCCACACGAATGTTCAAAGCTTAAATCAAATTACGATTAACCTAATCATCCGATCTCTACCAAATTTTGCAACTACATACCTTTATGGAGGGAGCATCCTTTGACCAATCTAATAGGTCATTCGCCTAATAGTTTGCGGATGGCGGCCATCTTTGTGTCAAAATCGATTCCCCCTATTAATTCAAACACGGTGAAACCGAATGGAACGAAATTTGGTACAGAGATAGCACTAGCAAAGGGCATCTCAGTGTCATGATTTATATCGCCGCCATATTGACAGAAACGTAATGGCGGCCACACAAATGTTTAAAGCTTAAATCAAATTACGACTAACATAACCATCCGATCTCTACTTAACTTTGCAACAACATACCTTTGTGGAGGGAGCATCCTTTGACCAATCTAATAGGCCATTAGCCTAATAGTTTGCGGATGGCGGTCATCTTTATGTCAAAATTGATTCCCCCTATTAATTCGAACACGGTGGAACCGAATGAACAAAATTTGGTACAGAGGTAGCACTAGCAAAGGGCACCTCAGTGTCATGTTTTATATGACCGCTATCTTGACGGAAACGTAATCGCGGCCACCCAAATGTTAAAAGCTAAAATGTAATTACGACCAACCTAATAATCTAGTCTCCACCAAATTTTGCAACACCATATCTTTATGTGGGAAACATATTCAGACCAAACTGCAAGAACATCAGCCCAATAATTTGCAGATTGTGGCCAAGTATGTGTGCAAATCGATTCCCCCTATCAATTCAAACACGGTGAATCTGAATTGAACGAAATTTGGTACAGAGGTAGCACTAGCAAAGGGCACCTCATATTCATGTTTAATATCCCTATAGCACGTTGTATTTCAAAAAGCTACTACAACCAACATTCAATCATACTCCTTGAAAAGGACAAAGAGTTATAACAATACCCATGCATTTAGGAGAAAGTAGGCTATATGTTCTTTACTGAACATCTTGTTTGAATTTTTGAAATATTGGTGAGTTTATTATTATAAGATAATTTTCTCCATTTTATAGTGCATTTTTCAAAATATTAGGTCATTTATTACAGTAATTTTTGAAAAATTTAAGTGCATTTTTTTATCTTTTTTACGGCATCAAGATCCGGGCCCTAATTATAAGTCACTTCGTATGCCCAAAACAAAAGAACAGTGACTCCAAGACGGCGAACTATTAAGGTACACAAATAAGTAACTCAGGTTAATATTGCTCAATTAAGACGAAACTAGGTAGAAGGGGAGTAATGTTGGTGATACATTTATCAAATTGAATATAACATGCAGCGGCCATCCTGAAATTTTATAATTTAAAAATAAATAACTTCTGTTTTAGAACTAGAATAACAATAGTGATAAAGTCGACACATAGGCTATATGGAGTATCGTATGCCCCAAAGAAATTACAGCGACTATATATTTTCAAGATGGCGGCTGGTTGTAATCATAACAATGAATCATTCTGCATGTATCAGTGTAATTAAAACGAAAGTTAGTAAAAAAGAATAACCACATAAGGGACCTTGCTGGAGTAATCCGTAAGTATAACACACCGAATACAATGCATGGTGGCCATCTTGAAATTATAGAATATGATAATGGATAACTCGATGTATTTTTACGATACAACAACGTTAATTAGCAGTCTAATGATCAAGTCAATAGAACAGTGACTCGATACGTTCACGATGGTGGCTGGGCGTATTCTTAAGACTTGACTATCATTAACTCACGATATAATAGCACAAATAACACGAAATTTAGTGAGAGTGGGTACTAAACAAAATACCTCCCTTTCACACTGAATATAGCGCGCAGCGGCCAACTTGAATTTATAATATATGCAAACAAATAACTACCATTATTTTAGTGATACAATACCGTATCTCAAATTAGCATTAATGTGGACCGTACCGTATATGGGCTTTTTATGCCAATGGCAAAATATCACCCCCGCCATATATTCAAAATGGTGGCTGAGCATACTATTGAAACTTCAATAAGTCACACAATTTTGTAAGAGGGGAGAAACAGATATGATAGCTCGCTAGCGTTAGTCATAAGTAGCACCCGGATGTTGATGACAGGTCATCTCTTTACTGAGCTGTCTAAAACAATGCTGAAGTACATAGAAACTCCAGACGGACCATCCCGTCTTCAAATATGTCAGTTTTATTTTGCATCTTTTTGCTTTTTTTTGCTATTTTTCCATTTTAAGAGCATTTTTTTAAATTTGGTAGATTTTTTGGTCATATTTTAGAGAAATCGGCATTTTAAATGTTTTTTTTTTTTTTTTGTTTTTTTTTTTTTTCAATTTAGTCATTTCACAGCTTTATATGAGTGATTTACGTCTCTCAGAGTTAAGAAGAAGCGAGTAGCTGATGCAAGATAATTGAAAATATTGAAATAAAATATGTCTGTATTGCTATTACTGTAGTAGAAAAATATATATATCTTGGACGCAAAAGAACGGTACCGTACCGTTTTCGTCGCAAACCAGTTATTAGCGGAATGGAATGTTATCTGCTCTGTTGACCAAGGTTAGCTGCGACGGGGTGGAAAGGGGAAGGGGTGTATATTCTTGTCTCAGTTCCGCATAGTTCACGGCGAGAGATATCGTTCATTGCCGCTTTCTCCATTTTATAGTGCATTTTTCGAATTTTTAGGTCATTTATTAGAGTCATTTTTGAAAATTTTAAGTGTATTTTTTAATCTTTTTACGGCATCAACATCTGGGCCCTAGTCATAAGACTATCACACTGCATATAGCACACAGACACCATCTTGCTTATACAGGGTGTAATTGATATACATGAACTCCGTTACACTGGTGATGGAAGAATATAGCCTATTCTAAGCATGCCAGGTGAAAGAATTATCATCTATCTTTAAATTTAAATTAAACATTAAAAAGTCAATGTTTGTAGGGTTTACGGTAGCTCTTCAGGCAGAAGATAAAGAAATGGTTGCGTAATCGAAGTATGTCGTTACGTGTTGAGGAGGGGGGGGGGGGGTGTCAGCTGTTATATGCGGATAGCGGTGTTCGTCTTGTAAAACCAGTACATACGGAAATTGGGTCTGGTTTTGTTGTTGTTGTTGAAATTTCACATCAATTCTTGGAATATTTGAACCGGTAGTACTGTGTAGCCTGCCTTGTAAATGTGGAAGTCATTGATAAATTGATTAATTTTGTTGTAAAGGATAAAATAAATTCGATAATCAGCCCTGGTTTTTTTTAGCGTATGGCTTTTAATGCCGGGAGTGTCCGAGGACATGTTCGGCTCGCCAGTTTTGTAGCTGCTTCGAGACGGACACCCAATGGGTGAGCTACAAGTACCGTTGGGGAGGGAAGGAGGGAAGTTGGAATGTAAGGACGAGGAGTTGGAAGGTAGCGGCTGTGGCCTATAGTTAGGGACCAACCCCGGCATTTGCCTGGAAGGAAGATGGGAAACCACAGACGACCATCTTCAAGGTTGCCGGCGGGGGGATTCGAACCTCCTCGCCTCCCGGATGTGAGCGACTGCCATCAGTCATGCCGTAACCACCACGGCTAACTCACCCGGTATCAGCCCTGGTGTGGAAGGATGTTTGAAATCGCGTGTTAGACCTATTGCATTGTCTCTCAAACTCTGTCCTTCATACATGTCACTTGGACCTACCAAGATTTGAACACAGTGTTGAATGGCAAATGACTGGGGAAAAATGAAACTCGTCACTATGCGGAGGTTTAATGTTCGTTTAAAACTTGAACTCCTCACTTTGGTGAAGTTTAGACATCGGCCTTCAAACGCTGAACCCCAGCTCAAATCTTGGGCAGTGCATGTGAAATTTGTGCCGGTCAAAGTGGAGGCGGAGACAGAGATCTCCGTTGCCCTCTGTCAATTTAATTGATGATGATGATAATTGTTGTATTAAGGGGCCTAACATCTAGGTTATCGGCCCCTAATGGTTTGGGTGATAGTGAAAATGAAGGATGATGATATGCAACCTACAACCTAAACTAACTACTCCCTTACAAACTAGAAGAGGAAATTGGAAACAAGAAGGAGAAGAAATAAAAGACAGAGGAGGAAAGGAATTGAGGGATTGCCCTCAATCCTCGAAGAATGAGAATTGAGGGACTTGGAAGAAAGGAGATCTAAGAAAGGCAGAGAGGAAAGGGAGAGAGGAGAGGGGAAGACCGGACCCAGCTCAGGAATCCCTCGGGGTCGCCAACTCGCGAACTCACCAGCCATGAGCCCTTGAGGGTGTAGCACTATCCGGGCGGAGACACCAAGAGCCCGCTGATGAGCCAGCTTGTTGTCCTAGGCGAAACCCCACACAAGACACGGCACGAAACTAGAAAAATTGCTGAGTTTTAATTCACTGGCCGTGAAAGTCAATATACAATCTTTTTGGAAGCTTTCATAGGGGGGTTATGGCTGCTTGAGCTTTTAGTTCTCGCTGTAAAGAGGCGCAGGTGCGCTTTATAAAAAGGGAGGTAGCGCGCAGTTCACTACTCCTGTGGGGGTCCAGGCGGTGACACCCAGAACCCGCTGATGAGCCAGCTTGGTGTCCTAAGCGAAACCCCACACAAGACACGGCACAAGCCTAGAAAAATTGCTGAGTTTTAGTTCACTATTATCTTCCTCAAACTCAGGATGTGTAGATTTTAATAAGTGCGCTAGACCAGCTTGTTCAGCCTGAGCGGGCAATAACCTGTGACAGTTCACTCGAGAATTTCAGCCGAACGAGGCACGGTAATCAAGGTCACTTCAGTGAGGGTGTGAAGTGTCTACACACAGAAGAACGTATCATAAACAACTCTCTGCAAGATTTAATTAACCCTTTATGGGTCAAAAGACTGGGGATATAATTTTTTTTGCACATTTGTAATTGGGGATGATAGATGAGTAGGAATATGCAACCATTTTATGGGTGTGGATCCTATTTTAGGAAATATGGGGTGGGAAATTATTATCCCACTGCCCATACCCGACAGTATGTTTTCTTAAATGAGCAATGGGGTAATAATCTCCTACCTCCAAATTATGATGATACTGTGTTTATCACTCAATAATGAGGTTTATTTAAGAGGATATAATATATAAAACCATCCATCACGTTCTATAATTTTTTTAATGTAACTCCCACACAAAACTGAACAAAAAATATAAAAGCGATTTTGGAATGTTAAAAGTTAGTATATTCGAATATAATTCAATAATTTCAAAATAGTATTTACTAAAAACCCAGCAATTTTTTTTTTAAATCTTCTATTCTATGGCAAACACCCTGAACAGGATATTTATTTCCATTCTAGCTGAAATATATTTACTCAAGTGGCCAAAACCATTATTAACATTGTATTTCAGTTATTTACTAACGTTTACAAATCTCTTATATTCAATAAAAACACCTTCTTCTGTAAAACAATGCATTGCATTTACTCAACACAACCGAACTGGCGAGTACGTGCACTGTGGGGACCATTGGGATATAGCATATGCTTCCCACCTTTGGTTTCTGATGACAGTTTACATCACATTAATGGGTTTTCAATATTTCTCTGCAGCTAGTATGTGGATGCACGAGGAACTGCTTGAAATGAAAGGGGTGGGAAGAGTCTCCCCCTAACACCGTTCTATAAATACATGGTGGGAAGAGAGTATCCCAAGGACCTATAAAGGGTTTTAAAGAAGCCCAGATGCTTGAGAGCAGGCGCGGATTCAAGGGGGGGGGGGGGGGGGAGAGGGGGGTCACGGGGGTCATGACCCCCCGAACGGAGACCAAATTTTTTTGCAAACTCAAAAAACGAAAACACAATAACCAGACAAATAGAACTTAACGAATTTTAACTGAAAAACAGTTTTTTTTCATTTTATTCAATACTGAAAATATCTTTATTGCAATTATTATGTTCTGTTGACTGTACATATTTATAACTTCATACATGCTATATAAAACGATTATTTATATAACAAAATCAACTCGCGTATTTTGTTTAGCAAACCTTGTGATTACCGAATCGATGTTTATAGAGATGTCACGATGAATGTGCAGCAATGCACGGATAGGATTTTTAGCCTACTTTTCACATTTTGCAAAAATGAGGAAAAAGTAGACTTATGAGATCGGGCAAATGTGTGTCTGTCTGTCTGTCTGTCTGTCTGTCCTTCTGTCTGTCTGGCTGTGTGCGTGTCCCCCCCTATCAACTCCTAAACGGCTGCAGCAATCGAAACAAACTTTGGTATGAGTAAAGATCTATACCTGAATATCTCACGGCCATATTTGAAAATGATGTCAGTGCTACCAACTGCTGAAAAATCGCAATTGAAATTTGAGCCCCATGTTGGATATCTTGGAAGGTATGAATGGGAGCTATTTCAAAATTGGCACACGTATATATAATAATATTGTAGTTTAATTTCCAGGAGGCCATACATGGCAGTGTTGCCAAAATGATTATAAGCCTGCTGATAGGTCCAAATTTTAAATGCATATAATTTCTACACTATATTTGGATTTCAACCAAATTTTGTATGTGCTATATGCTCATAAGCAGATATGACTGAGCGTATTCTTAAGAGCCACCAGGGCTGCCAACTGTTAATAAATGCTCTCAATTTTTTTTATCCAAATACCCATATATCAGTATGCAAGCGGACAGCTTTAAACTATGCACACGTATAGTGCCCGACATTCTATATTAATTTGGAGTAACTTATATACGTCAGTGCTGCCAACATGATTCTAAGCCTGCTGAGAGGTCCAATTTTAAAATGCATGTAACTTCTATACTAACTAATGGATTTCATTCAAAATTGACACAACAATAGATCATATTATTTCAGATTATTTCTGACCAATACATGTATGTCATTGTTGCCAACATGATTTTACGCGCTCTTTTAGATTCAATGTTTAACTGCAAGTAACGTCCATGTTATCCATTGGACTTCAACAAAATTTTGTATTCTGTACCTTAAGAGATGTAACTAAGAATATATTCAGTCACCAGGGCTGCCAACTGTAGTTCTCTATTATTTATCGTATGGCTTTTAGTGCCGGGAGTGTCCGAGGACATGTTCGGCTCGCCTGAGTCTGTAGCTGCTTCCAGCGGACACCCTAAAGGGTGAGCTACAAGTTCCGTTCAATTTCAAGTAGTTCCAACTTTCGCCACCAGATATCAATGATACCTAGTGGTGAACGTTGGAACTTTGATAGAGCGTTCTGACGAAATCTAACCTAACAATTTTGTTTTACACAAGTTTAGTCTGTGAGAGGATCTTTTACATGCCATAAATCTATGACATGGGACCGCCGGCTTTACTTCCCCTCCGAAGGAAGGCATACTGGAGGATTTTTAACACTCTTAAAAAATCCGACGACTTCGGCCGGGTTTGAACCCGCTATCTTGGGCACAGCAGTTCAGCATTCTACCGACTACGCCACCCTTCGCTTTGTAGTTCTCTATTAGGCTACATTATGCCAGGTATACAGTATTTCGAACTAATTAGAAATTTCGATGTTACCAACTTAATTTCGTCGTTATTCTAGAAGGATCCATATAGATTAATCATTGGCATGAATCTTAAATTTTAAGAAATGTAGGCTCTTTAGTTCTTCACGGAACTTCTTGGTTTTTTTTTCGCACCAAAAATTTTTGCCGACGTCCAAACTGCAACGCATCAAATTTTTATCCATGTAGCTTGAAAAAAAAATTGGTCTGGTTTTGTACGTTTGGTTATTTTGTGATTGCGTTGTTAGTGATACCATTTTTCTTAACAATTCTGCCCCCCCCCCCCCCCCCCCCCCAAAGCCAAACTAGATCCGCGCCTGCTTAAAAGTACGTTCCACATTTAGTTATAGAATGGACGCGCCTCCAAAGACATCTTGTGAAGTGATCCGATGTCATAATAGAAGAGTCATATTAATACAATATTGTTAGTACAGGATTAATCTCATGCATCAACATGACTGCAAGTCTTAATAATCCAGACGGTTAGATGTTGTCTTGCTGACTCGAAGTGACTCCAGTGCACCAGAAGTGGTGGGGCTACACACACCCTGCCTCCTTAAGGGCCTTGAGCAGAAGGCAGGAGATAGGAAGAGGTCTGACCCCTCGAAGAATGAGGGATCAGGAAAGATGAGACAAGGGCCTATTAAGGCGGGAAAGTGAAAGACTCCCTATGCCTCGGATACCGTAATACCGCCAGGGTCCGATAAGAAAAAGAGTTGACCAAGGGAGGTCGATAGGAAAGATGACAGAAAGGATCCCGGCACAAGTAAGTGGAAGTAAAGCCGAACTCAGCTGGGGGCCCGTGGTGGCCAACCCACGTCCCACTAGTTGTGAGCCCCTGGGGGAGTCAATTTAATTCCGGCAATACTTAATTATCAATTATTTACCATCGCCTGGAAGGAGTATGACAAGGTATCAGTCACGGAATGATGCCGTGTCAACAGCAGCTGGTATGAAAGTTAAGTTATAGGTTATAACTGAGGGGAAGATCAGAGCTGTTGATGATGATGATGATGATGATAATTGTTGTTTTAAGGGGCCTAAAATCGAGGTTATCGGCCCCTACAGAGCTGTTGAAATCTGATCGCTGGTAATTTGTTATTAGCGTGTTTATGCGCAATTGATTACCGGTACATCCATGACGCTACAAAACCGCTGTATTAATGCAGATATTAATCGTGGACTGGTGCCTCATTTTGTGGACTCGTTGCACGCTACTTTGATAGTTTTGGCAAACTCCTTCCTCTAGCAAAGTTCCTGCGTTATATCGGATACAGTGAAACTCTGCATTACAATGTGAAACGTGAGCAAATATTTGGCAGCCGGGACTGTGGACGCCTCTATCTCTGTTTGTAGAGGCTCGCTTAATATATACAGGACGCTCATAGTGCGCTGAGAAGGGCCAGTCTCATCTCGTTTGAGTGTTATAATAGAACCTGTAACGTACGCAAGAGCATCAAAGACAAGTTCTACTACGACGATTGTTTTAACGCTACCCTCTGGTACATATTCCATAGACGATATTTACGAACTAATCTATGAATGAAGTTGGCGTCAGGAAGGTCATCTGGTCGTAAAAACCAGGGCAGGCATGTAATTCAATGTGAACACAATAGTGATACAGAGGAAGAATTATCGGAAGGAAACGGCGGTGTGGAAAACTAGGAGGGAACTTGGAGATACAATTATGCAAAAAACATTCAAACAGGCTTGAAATTAGCCTGCATAAAAACGTCCGAAGACCAGGGTGCAATAAGAATGTAGGCTTTAAGCTAAGAGGGCATGTAGCCTAATTCACAAATTGTTGGAAGTTAGGTTCAGGTCCCGCTTAGGGAGATCCAAGAGTTAACGTGCGCACTTAGCTCGTTTTGTTTGTTAAGCCACGGCCGACTGGATGCGAGCTGCGCTGGGCTAGACAATGAGGCTTTTTACATGAAATCCCGTTAGTTACTCAACTGCCTACACAGCGCTGTCAACCCAGCATATGACACTAAGTTTGAAATTATAATTCCCACAATATCAAAATGCAAATTATATCACAAAATAAAATAGCGTGATATTGAATCTGAGAGAAACTAGACATACCTTGCACCTTATTAAAATAGAATTCCATTAGGTTCACTCGGTTGTTATAAAACGTCACGAACTTCCTGCTGAGTGGTTAGTACAGAAGTCATTTGGAAGCAACCGGTGTTTCGGCTTGTGCAATAATATCCGTAATCGGTGATACAAATTTCTCTGCAATGACGCTGGCAAGTCCGTTGCTGCAGTTAGGTTAATGAGTGGAGAGGATTAGAGTTCTGAGAAATGCAATCCAAACATTTCATAAGTTACACGAAATTCTTTCCACTGTGCATACAACTTAACTCGGACTTGCAGTTTTCATTGTCGGCAAAGGTATTGCTGAAATTGTAATTTGATGATAATGATGGTTGATATTAAAGGACCTAACA
This sequence comes from Meconema thalassinum, assembly GCA_946902985.2. Lineage (NCBI taxonomy): Eukaryota > Metazoa > Arthropoda > Insecta > Orthoptera > Tettigoniidae > Meconema > Meconema thalassinum. Next base: position 58,027,395 of record OX336389.2, read on the forward strand.
TCGAGGTTATCGGCCTCTATTTTTTGGGGGGTGACAAGTGTATCATATCCTAAAACTTACGGATTAGGAGAAGAAAATGACAAAAAGAAAGGAAAAAGGGAAATAAAATATAGGTGAAAGAAATACCCTCAACCCTCGAAAAATGAGAATTGACGGATTTGGAAAGATGTAGAGCCATGAAAGGCAGATAGGAAGGGAAATAGAGAGTCCGCTGGAAAAGGGAAAAAAACAGATCCAGCTCAGGTATCCTCCCGAACTCAACAGCCGCGAGCCCTTTAGGGTGTAGCTGTATCCCGGGTGCACCTTCAGTGGTGGGGCTACACACACCCTGCCACCTTTATGACACTGTGCAGAAGGCAGGATATATGATGAAAAGAAAAACAAGTGATCTGACCCTTTGAAGAATGAGGGTATCAGAAAAAATTAGACAAGTTCCAATGATATCCTAATACCGTCAGGGTCGGAAGAGAACAAGAGTTGATCAAGGGAGGCTGACAGGAAATATGCCAGAGAGGACCCCGATATAATTAAGTGGAAGCAATCGCGAATTCAGCTGGGGCCCCTGGTCGCCAACAATCGTCCCACAACTTGTAAGCCCCTGGAAGAGGGGAAGTGTCATGATGTCGTAAGTGAACGAGAGGTGACAAAGGGTGGTTGAAATGAAAGATGACAGAAAGGAGCCCGGCACAAGTAAGTGCAAGCAATACCAGACTCAGCTGGCGTCCCGTGGTCATCAAACCTACGTCCCACTAGCCGTGAGCCCCGGGGGATGTACTGAAGAATGATTCAACAGAATCGCAAGAAGACATTATGATACCCATTTTTTAGAAGATACCTTAAGCTATGGGTATGCACTGGACGGTTGATTCCGTAGTTAATTGGATATCTTCGTAGGTCTCAGAGGCCAGGAAGTCCTTAACATGTGCGTTACTAGCAGTGGTAAAGTACTATTCCGGTATTTGCCTGGATGGAGTGTAGAAAAGCCACGCTCAGGATAGTTTCTGTCGGTGCTGGGTTTTGAACCTACGATCTCTGGACTTGCTACAGCTGCCCTCGCAGCCGTGGTGCACGATTAAATGATCACAACTACAGGGGCAGATGACCTCGTAGTTCCGCCCCTTAAAACCTCAATAAATAAATAAATAAATAAATAAATAACTACGATGACAACTACGGCGCGGGACTCTTAAAATGATGACTACACACGACAGACGAAGGAGAGTTTGTGTCCAGAATAAAGTTATCGCGGGAAATCATGTTAAGCCAATCATCACATCTACCTCTGTCACACGGAAACTTGTGAAATGAAAGCACACCTCCTATTTTCTTCCTATTCGTAGTGCAAAATGGCACACAACAGTATGACATACTGGATATGACCAGCGGCGTTCAAACTATAGTTTATAATTTACCCTAGAATTTTACAATGTCATCAGCAAACACTACAAACAACGTAGGGATTCAGTATATTAATACTGTACCCGATTGTCATCATGTGGACCATGTGTTCGTATCCCAACTAACTCACGGTCTTTCGAGGTATGGGACGTTCCTGCCCACCATACGACCACATGCTCAGGATTTGAGTCTACCAGGTAACTACTCTACAGGAAATACACAACATTTTCCTAAAGGTAACACATTTACTGGTCTAAAATCAATGGCTATACAACAAATGCAAAACAAAGGACAAATTACATTTAATTCCCACAAATAAAATAGGGTTGTTCTGTGAGCTTTCTTCGTAAAATAGTGCTGCACTGCACTCAAATCTAATTCTAACATCCTGTCAATGATATTTTTAGACTTCCATGGGTTTCCATAGTGTTCAACAACTAACACAACTTTAGTTAATGGGAGTATCATAACACAAAAATCACATATCACATAAAAATGATACTAATAAAACATTTTCCCATTTCTTATGGCATTTACCTTGATTAACATGAATACATTACTTTCTGCAATCATTAACAGATATTTTTTTTGTGTTGCGTGAATCGTCTTCCTTCCTTCCATGCATATGAACGCCTTAGGAAAAGTGGTACTTAATTTTATAGTTTCACCATATAACGATTTTCTGGGTCTTGTCGGGCTTATCATTGTTACAAATGTGTCATGTTCTGGGAAGAACACATACCCGTCTGCATAAATTAGCAGGAATGGCAAAATGCACTCTAAAAGAAGATGCCTACATTATTTTGGTTCAGCTTTTCTCCTCAGAGAATAATTGAGCCAAATATTATCTGATTTCTATGATTCAACAACGTATGTGAGTTGCAACCCACCGTTCAATTCACTTGGCATCATCAAAATAATCATATCTTAATTGCATATTTAAATATCGAGATTTCTCAGTGTCCTAGTGTGACTAATTTACAAGGGACCGGTCGGACGACCTTCCTCCCCCTTAGCAGGCAAATAAATTCGTTCCAGCCGGCTCTCCAAGATGGCCGCTACAGAAATGGTCTACCATTCCCCTCTCCCTCACTCTGTCAAGATCAAGGTCAGGTTTGTTTACAAAGTGCAGACTAGAGTAACACTGAGTGTGGCTCCTAAATAATTGAGTCAATTTAAATATTTAGCATCTATCCTTATAGTGTCTTGGGCTCAAACTGGCTCCTTAATTAACATTCATGGCTGGGGTGGCATTCTAGTGATAGTCTTGCCGTTCTATGGTGACGACTAGTGGCTTTTAGACGCGCATCATAGTGAAAATCCAACGACTTTCACCAGCAGCTGTCAATAATATATAAGGAAACCTGCGTTCCTAAACGACGAATATGATCCTCACCTCACAGGGTGGGTCATTAACACACACATGCTCACAGCGTCTCGACGGACGTCAATAGTGGCATAATTCAAGCAAGCGTTGGATACAGACAGACTCTGTCCAATTCGCTGCGACATAATACAGTATGCTCAAGGGCGATACTACTCGTAGATTTAGCCAACTTCTCACCTAACGCGCAAGCTATACTAGTTTGACCCCGCTATATTTATTACGTAAATCACTGGATTCTACGTTAATTCTGCACGCTTACAAGCGGCTCAAACAATACTTCACATATATGACTCCATTATTAAGGCACCCGCGTTCTCTGTCATACCACTTAAGCCAAAGCTTTACATAGCTCCTAACACAAATGTAATAAAAATTTACTGGCTTACTTTACTTTAATGGTCCTCAAACATAGTCCTAAGGATTGACCATATCAAATATTCATTCATATTTCACTGACACTGAAAAAGCTCTCGTATTTCTTATATTTCACGTTATACTCTTACTGTTTACCAAATACAGTATCTTTACATTAGACATGACACTATTTGAACACTATTTAGGCCAAAAATGCCTATTACTTTACTGTTTGCCGACCCATAATATTATTTATTATTATCATTTAACGTTACCGTTACATCCATCACTATTTTTGCCTGAATGGCCTTAAACAAATCACCTTCCAAGCCATATTTTATTCAAGACGAGTGGTGAAAACTCGTTCAGTAAGTGACTATTACATCTTACCCAAAGTGATAAATCGTTACATGGTGAACTACTTAGTTATAATTACATTATAAAAAATGGGTACTCACTTTTTTTCTCTTTGCTGGATAGTGCCAGCGCCTCAGCTGTAGCGCTACCATGACGCTTGACTTAAGCCATCATGTTATCCTTGACACAACACTTAGATTCATACACTTTCCACATGATACACATATTTTTATCAGTGGTTTTTATCATTGCAATACACTGCATATTAATCACTATACACATAAACACTTTAAAACACTATTTCACAATTTATATACATTTATCCACTACTTCACATGTTGATCCTTAAATTGGACTTCTCCTACGCCTGATCTCAGAGATGCGCTGTAATTATGACAACCGCTGGTCTCCGTGACAATCTAACAGCGTTTTACGGACGTTCCATCCTCGTTCCCTGCAATCTTGTTCAGCTCACTATCCAAATTAGGTGGCAATGGTTTCCAAGCTCCCATCATTGTAGTGTTTCTGATGATGCTGTCATATATAATTCTGACAATACCTCCCGGTATAAGAACTGTTCAAAACATTATAAGTTCCTTTTCGCTGTGGCGAATTTATATTTGCGTCAGATAATATGTAAATATCTGTAATAATTTACTTTCGACGCACTTCATGATTATTCACGAAGCTTTATAACTTGCTTCTATTGTTCTCCAACGACGACGCGTTGATACTTTAACATTTGGCGCGCTACTAGCCGCGTCTTAGTTACGTGAAGACTGTAGAATAACTCTAGGCGAACTCAGATGAACTCGTGACGAACTGGCTTGGCTTGCCTCGCTCCCCATATATAAAGGTTTCTCGTACAAAATAGTCCACTGGACACACGAGAGCGACTCCTTTCTTGAAATAATACCTCTTCAGCCGAAATGACATCTACATCTTGTTTATTTAGGTGTGGAGGTTTCAAAAACATTCGCGTGCCGGCGATCGCTTCGGCCAATTAATTACAATTAATTGCCTTAGTTCAGCGCGTGGGCACGCTATCATGGTACTTCCCCGTTGACTGGTCACTAAGTCAATGCTCTTGAGCGTAGGGTAGGTTGTGATGCATTCATTTGGAGATAAAGGCCTTAATTTAGGTGAAAAACCATTCCTAAATTACCTCTCCGTGAATATATTCACCTGGGTGTATATTTCAATGCATTTCAATGCTCCATTTAGCTGTAATCAATTTATTTCCATGTGCAGTCGATCCCGCCATAGCTTGCACCGTTGTCAAGCGGTGGATACCCGAGTCATTAATTCTGAGTTGTCTCTCCGCTCCAGACGTAAGTAGTTCGGTAGGCGCCTAGACTACTCCGCCCACTTGCTAAGGGTCATTTGTAAAACTTCAAACTGGCCTTCTCTCACTTTCGTATGCTCTGAAAATGTATATTTCCTTGCATTTGGCTACAGTTCTTCCCTTAAATTGCTATGATATTCACCTATAGATCGTGAAATCACGCTACCTTGTTATATGTCAGTATCCCTCTCATTGCTCTTTGGGTTCCCAATAATTGCTCCCCCGCAGAGATCAATGGTTCGACTCTAGGCATAACCATGTGCCTGGTCTTTTCTGATGAGACCTGAGTTCGATGCCAGACTGCCGTGGCCAGTTGGGCACATTTTTCCCCTGCTAAGCTCGGAAAATTCATTTCATAAGTGAATTTTTCGGGCCTTTCAGATGGCATCGACTCCATGCAGTATTTACTTTAAGCGGTCAGTGCTCTCGGCAATGGGATTTCTCGTTCCCCACTCCACTCTGTCTGCTTTATCGTAGACTCTCGTTCTGCCTTCGCAATTGTTCATTCATCCCCTATAGCTCGGTAGCGGCTTCCCTCAACTGGTCATAAAGTTCCTGCAGTTGACAGCTGCTCTCTCCCTTCGTAACCGTTAGGTCTGCGAGCTGGTCGCTTCGCTCCGTCCCTTCCTGAGACTGCAAGCTTTTCTCAAGATTCTTTCCGTGCATACGTAATGATTCCCCTTCCACTTGGGTGTACATTGCTTGCTCCTCTCTTGTCTCATAGTCTTCTGGTGGACTATATAACTTCAAATTAGCTGCATTTACAACAACTTCTCTACCTGTTGCTTCGTCTTTGATCCGATATGCATTATTTTTCAGATCCCTTATAATCAGGTAGGGTCCGTGATAAGCATGCTGAAATTTCTTATATTTCCTGCTCTCTAGATCTGAACTGGCGGGTTTCTTCAATAAGACGTATTCTCCTACGAGTAACGGTCTGTGATAACGTTTCCTCCTGTTTCTTCGCTGCCGTCTATCAGCTTGTTTCTTGAGATACTCGAACGTTCTCTGGATCCTCAGCTCACGTCCAGGTTGTGCATCGATGGGTGTCCGAATGACATTATTCCATGGCCTCTCTGGTCTTCTATCGAGATGTAGGCTCACTGGCACCTCTCCTGTTGCTTCGTGTACGGTATTGTTAATACAATATTCAATAATCTCAAGTACGTCAATCCATTTCCAGTTCTCAGTAGAGCAATATATCTTCATGTACTTTTGCAGTTCCCTCATAACTCTTTCTGCGGAATTCGACTCCGGGTGTCGAACTGTGGACAAAATCTGTCTTATGCCCAGATTCTCCAACTCCCTGCGAAATTCTATGCTGGTAAAACAACTCCCATGATCCGATAAGATGTTCTCTGGCTGTCCTAACATAGGAATGATTCTTTCCTTCAGCCTCTTAAGTACCTGTTTTGTACTGGTTTTCTGAATTGGACACAGGACTACCATTTTGGAAAACACGTCTAGTGCAACTAGGATGTGTCTATTTCCTCTTCTAGCTCTAGGAAGCGGCCCAAAGTTGTCCAGTGCCAGAAGCTGACATGGCTTCTCTGGTAAGAGCGGTATAGGTTTCTGCCTCATTAAATACGAGTTAGGCTTTACTCGTTGGCACATATCACAAGTCCTGATAGTATTCCTGACTGTCTCTCTAAGTTTAGGCCAAATAAATGCTTCTTTAAGCAGGGCAACAGTTTTATCTACACCGGAGTGACCAAAAGCTCGGTGTGCTAACCATACTAGCTTTCTCTGCAATGCTGGTGGTACGACTATCCTGGGTTTGGTGTGGTCTGAGTCGCTCCATTTATGTAACATCTGGTTAAACCATAGATATTCCGTTGATAATGCTTCAGCTTCCACATACATCGGAGTTCCTCTATCCAGCTTTCCCTCGAAGTAATTAATCATCAACCGTATCCAGGGATCTTCACGTTGAAAAACGGTGATGTTCCTCAGATCATCTAAGGTCTTCTGATCTCTATCTTCTATTTCGATAGCTAGAACTTCTTCTTCATTAGCTGTAGGGTATCTGCTCAGCAAGTCAGGTATGATATTGTCCTTCCCCGGGCAATACTCTATTTCCACTTGAAATTGCTGTATGTACAGGGACCACCTTGTCAGTCTTTGACTCGACAAGTCAGTTTTCAGCAGGAACGTTAGGGCTTTATGGTCTGTTCTCAGTATAATTCTAAAACCATAAATCAGCTTGTGCCAATACTGCAAGGCATACAGTATCGCGAGTAATTCGATCTCCGTGACCGTATAATTCTTTTCATTAGGCTTCAACCTTCTGCTGATAAATGCAATGTAAGTTTTCTCCTCTGGCCTGTCCATGTTCTCCTGATACAACATAGCTCCGATCCCTATAAATGATGCGTCAGTCTGGATAATAAATTTCTGAGTGTAGTCAGGATATCCCAATTTCACATAATCTAACAACATCTGTTTAGATTTCACGAAGGCTTCCTCGCATTGTTCCGTCCAGCGCCATCTTCCTCCCTTCTTAAGTAAGTCTTGGAGTGGTGCTACGGTCTCGGTATACTTCGGACAATGGTTTGAAAAGAATCCAATAACGCCTAGATATTGCCTGACGTTCTTTACCTTCGTTGGTCTCGGGAAATGTTTAATGACTTCCAATTTTCCCGGATTAGGTCTGACTCCTTGTGCATCTATTACGTGGCCTAGAAATTTAACTTCTCTCTGAGCAAAGTTAGACTTCTTTATATTGACCTTAAAGTTAGCCAGACTTAGGTCATATAACAACTTGCGTAGATCTCTGACATGCTCTTCGACAGTTTCAGATGTCAGTAGTATATCATCTACGTAACATATGGTTGTAGCTTTTACTTCTTCGGATAGATTCCGATCTAGCGCTCGTATCAATGCTGAACCTGCTGTCTTTAATCCAAATGGAAGACGCACGTATGAATATGTGTGCTGGTCAAATAAAAATCCAGTTAGCAAACTTGTTTTCTCTTCCAGAGCAAGATGGTGAAAACTTGCCGTCAGGTCAAGATTTGAGAACACAGTCTTTCCTTTGAACCTTCTGAGTACCTCCTTAATGGGCGGCACTGTATCAAATTCCGGTATAACCTTGGAATTCAAATTTCGTAGGTCCAGGCATATCCTCACACTTCCGTCCTGTTTAGGTACAACTACCAGTGGGCTGACATAGGGTGTGGCTGTCTTTACAATGACGCCTGCTTCTAGCATTTCCTGTATCGCTTCTTTAACCTTTAAATAATGTTTCTCAGCTACAGGATACGGCTTCTGTTTAAATGGTGTCCAATCGCTGACTTGGAACGCATACTGGAAATTCTTGATCCGGCCAGGTCTCGAATCGAAGACTCCTTTATACTCAAATAGCAGTTCCCTTAGCATTTGCTTATATTCTGGACCAAATTTAGCTTCTTCAATCTTCTCTTCCAGGCATTCTTCAAATTTTGGTTCGAGATCCTTTTCAATGTCTGCGGCCAGTGTTGCCAACTCTTCCTCGATGTCATCTGTTGTCGACACTGCACCCCCAGTCATATCTCCGTATGTATGCCATACGTATTCTTCTGGTCTCGTTTCATTCTGCCTTAATGAGAGTTCTAACTCTTCCTTTCCCTCACTTGCGCGAAACATCACAATATCTTGCGAGAGATCTATAATAACTTTATACTCTCTTATGAAATCCATCCCAACAATGATATTAAAAGGCAGCTTATTTACAAGTAGGAAGCTCTGTGAGAATGTAGAGTTCCCTATATGCAAATCTAAAAATACTTGGTATTTGCATATCATAACTTTATCTGGTATGACACCTTTTATTTTCACGCTTGAAATAGGTATTTTCAATACGTGAATTTTACTCTGGATTTCACTGTATAATGCCTGGGTTATCAAACTCACTGTAGACCCTGTATCAATGAGACTTCTTATCTTCATACCCGCAATGTTTACAATAATAATGGGTAGTTCCCTTCTTACATTGACCGTCCTTTCATCGAGGTCTTCGATAAGCTCCTCAGGTTTGGCAATCCAGTTAACAACATTCACTGTGTTCCATCCTGAACTTATCTCTCTTTGGCCATTTAAATTTGGTGGTTTTTTTTTCAATTGCTCCATTCTTTGTGGAGTTCTTCTGTCTGTCTTCATGCTGCTGAAGCTCCAGACTTTTGGCACCGTCATCATTTTGATATATGTCGGGTGACCTTCTATTCCTAATCGCTTCATCCCAATGAACTCGCGATTGTCTTGGATCATTTCCGCGCTCTTCCATGTATCTTAAAGATGTGTGATAACGTTCTTCCGCCTCTTCATCGAACCCGCGACTCTGCTCTTGGGATCTCCATCCTTGGTTGTTCCCATTTCGGCCGTAACTCCTTCTGTGATCAAGCTGCTGGTCTCTGGTACCACGCTGATTCCAGTTTTTCCTTCCTCGGTTACCACGGTTTGATGCTCCTCGATACGCTGGCCTCCAATTTTGGTTTTCGCGTCCTTCGCGTTGCCAGTCGGATTTTTCTGTTTCGGTGCTTGTAGATTTGCTTTTTGTCTGCACCTTGGTTGACTCGATCGGTGTAGTCGAAATGTTAACTTGTTCCGCATTTCGACTTTGTCTTGTGTGCTGCACTGTGGTTAGATCAAGTTGTCTCAGCACCTCCTCCATATCAATTGCAGTTTTGGCGTTTGCCGAGATTAGCAGACGTTGTACTTCATACGGTAGCTGCTTGGCTATTGCTATGCACAAGTCTGACTCTCTAAGCCCTTCATCAAGCTCTCGAAAACGGCATAATTGATTCACAAAGAATTCCCCGTACTTAGTCGGATTACTAGTACTGTATCGCCTGGAATACAAGTCCAATCTGAGGTTCTGTTGTACGCTCGCGTTCCAGTATCTGCTTAAAAATGCTTGGCGAAATTCTTCAATGGTGTCGAACGTGTATCGAAAACTCCTAAACCATAGGGCACACTCCCCCTCGGTTAGTTTTTCAATCGCTCTCAACCTGCGCTCTGGCGGTACTTTCGCGTCATTCAAGTACTCGGAAACTTCTTTAAGCCAGTACTTGGGTGTCATGTGAGAATTACTCCCAGAGTATTTCTTTGGTTTCTCATCACTAGCCCTTATAACTGTGACTATTTGGCTTTGAACAGCATTTTCATGCGGTGTTGACATGGCAATTGGCATACCAGGTGTGGTATACGGACTGTCACTTGGCATGGCTGCATTCTTTGGAGTGGGCTGTATTTCTATATCTGCCCATTTATTCCTCCTATTCTCGTCTATATTTCCTTCGCTAGACCTAGGATTACGCAACATAGATTCCTCCTGCGCGATCATTCTCGTCTCGATTTGACTGTGTCTATTCTCTGCCCTTTCCAAACGAGCTAATACCTCTCGTTCTATTTTCTCTAGGCGATCTCGGTTTCTTTCTGCCATAGAAAATACCTTTTCCTTATCGTCCTTAAGGTTTTCCTTCAGGTGGATAATTTCCCCTGCTAGACTCTCTCTTACTTCGGCAAGAGTCTTATCACTGGCTTCAGTCTTTAAGCCTTCTCGAAGTTCTAATTCTTCTCGTAAGCCTGTGACTTCCTTTTGAATGTGACCTTGTATATGAGAGATTTCAGTCCTTATTTTCGTGATTTCTCCCTGGTCCTCGTCTTGTCTTTTATGGATAACTGCTAAGTCGTTCTGAGTTTGTTCCAACTCTTTCTGTACTTTCCCGACTTGCCTCTTCATATTTGACATTATCTCCTTATTCCCTTGATCAGAAGTTTTCATTTCTTGAATTTCCTTGCATTGGTCAAGGATATTCTGATCCTGTTTTCTTAAGGCTTCGTCTACCGCCTTGGCGTAACCTGCCATTCGCGTATTCCATTTTATATCGCTATCCTCGAACCTTTGATCCACGGTCTGAGTAAACGTATTAAACTGCTCTAATTGACGTTTTGTATTAGCTTCATTCTGACTCTGAATGTCTTTAAGCTCCATGGACATACTGCTTAAATTATCGTTAATTTCACGCTGTGACTCTCTGCACGCTTGCAGATTATTCTCTAATTTTGATTCAATAGAATCAAGGCGTTTATCGTTATCATCTTGCATTTCTGAGATCACGCTAACAATATTCTTAGTTACCTCACGCTGGACAGACTCTTTAACGTCATCCATTTTCTTATTAACCTCTATTAGGTTTGATTCTAACTGCATGTTTATTGTAACTTGATTAGCCTCTAATCTAGTATTCACTTCGGTTTGATTGGCATCCAATCTACCCGCTATTTCATCTTTAAATTCTCTAATTTCTTCCTTTCTCTTAGCATTAATCTCATCAAAATGCTCCCTTAACTCAGCAATATACCTGAGTACTTCTTCAGTTCCAGCCATCCTGTACTTCTTAATTTGAGATATAGGTAGGCCGCAGCTGAATATGCTGGCGCGTTCTATTGGAAAGGAAAGGATTCCGATCCCACGACGACAACAACAACATATTATAAAATGTCAAAACTAACTATGGAATGGGTATAGACCCTCGTACCCGTCCGACAACAATGTCTGACGTCTGAATATCATTTAGAATGACTCACAATCGCTCAAACAAAGTTTGAGAAAAAATATCATTTCTATGGTTTTCCCCATGAAAACCATGCTATTATTATGGGGTTTATCTGAATCCCATAAGCCATCCACGTACTGGGCGCCATTGATAAAGATTAATGTATTGATGCTCACCCTCATGTGCCTATGGTGACCCGTCATTTCAACAGGCCCCACTCACGGGCGACATTGATAATGATGAGGGTAATATATAGGGATAACACGATTTGCCCCACACACCTGGGTGACATGATAATTAAAGGGGTTTGTGTGTAAGTTACATTTACATTTAAGCATGTTTTATGGAGGATTATCAATAATTTATATCACGCGATGGCTTATTAACAAATGGGACGCGGCCTTTCCTATTCTGTCCTAATTTCTATGCTATATTTGCTTCTACCATTAATATCTTGGCCGACTTTTTAGCAGTACCTGTGACTCAATCCCAGTACAGAGACATCTCCTCCATGTACCCGATTGTCATCATGTGGACCATGTGTTCGTATCCCAACTAACTCACGGTCTTTCGAGGTATGGGACGTTCCTGCCCACCATACGACCACATGCTCAGGATTTGAGTCTACCAGGTAACTACTCTACAGGAAATACACAACATTTTCCTAAAGGTAACACATTTACTGGTCTAAAATCAATGGCTATACAACAAATACAAAACAAAGGACAAATTACATTTAATTCCCACAAATAAAATAGGGTTGTTCTGTGAGCTTTCTTCGTAAAATAGTGCTGCACTGCACTCAAATCTAATTCTAACATCCTGTCAATGATATTTTTAGACTTCCATGGGTTTCCATAGTGTTCAACAACTAACACAACTTTAGTTAATGGGAGTATCATAACACAAAAATCACATATCACATAAAAATGATACTAATAAAACATTTTCCCATTTCTTATGGCATTTACCTTGATTAACATGAATACATTACTTTCTGCAATCATTAACAGATATTTTTTTTGTGTTGCGTGAATCGTCTTCCTTCCTTCCATGCATATGAACGCCTTAGGAAAAGTGGTACTTAATTTTATAGTTTCACCATATAACGATTTTCTGGGTCTTGTCGGGCTTATCATTGTTACAAATGTGTCATGTTCTGGGAAGAACACATACCCGTCTGCATAAATTAGCAGGAATGGCAAAATGCACTCTAAAAGAAGATGCCTACATTATTTTGGTTCAGCTTTTCTCCTCAGAGAATAATTGAGCCAAATATTATCTGATTTCTATGATTCAACAACGTATGTGAGTTGCAACCCACCGTTCAATTCACTTGGCATCATCAAAATAATCATATCTTAATTGCATATTTAAATATCGAGATTTCTCAGTGTCCTAGTGTGACTAATTTACAAGGGACCGGTCGGACGACCTTCCTCCCCCTTAGCAGGCAAATAAATTCGTTCCAGCCGGCTCTCCAAGATGGCCGCTACAGAAATGGTCTACCATTCCCCTCTCCCTCACTCTGTCAAGATCAAGGTCAGGTTTGTTTACAAAGTGCAGACTAGAGTAACACTGAGTGTGGCTCCTAAATAATTGAGTCAATTTAAATATTTAACATCTATCCTTATAGTGTCTTGGGCTCAAACTGGCTCCTTAATTAACATTCATGGCTGGGGTGGCATTCTAGTGATAGTCTTGCCGTTCTATGGTGACGACTAGTGGCTTTTAGACGCGCATCATAGTGAAAATCCAACGACTTTCACCAGCAGCTGTCAATAATATATAAGGAACCCTGCGTTCCTAAACGACGAATATGATCCTCACCTCACAGGGTGGGTCATTAACACACACATGCTCACAGCGTCTCGACGGACGTCAATAGTGGCATAATTCAAGCAAGCGTTGGATACAGACAGACTCTGTCCAATTCGCTGCGACATAATACAGTATGCTCAAGGGCGATACTACTCGTAGATTTAGCTAACTTCTCACCTAACGCGCAAGCTATACTAGTTTGACCCCGCTATATTTATTACGTAAATCACTGGATTCTACGTTAATTCTGCGCGCTTACAAGCGGCTCAAACAATACTTCACATATATGACTCCATTATTAAGGCACCCGCGTTCTCTGTCATACCACTTAAGCCAAAGCTTTACATAGCTCCTAACACAAATGTAATAAAAATTTACTGGCTTACTTTACTTTAATGGTCCTCGAACATAATCCTAAGGATTGACCATATCAAATATTCATTCATATTTCACTGACACTGAAAAAGCTCTCGTATTTCTTATATTTCACGTTATACTCTTACTGTTTACCAAATACAGTATCTTTACATTAGACATGACACTATTTGAACACTATTTAGGCCAAAAATGCCTATTACTTTACTGTTTGCCGACCCATAATATTATTTATTATTATCATTTAACGTTACCGTTACATCCATCACTATTTTTGCCTGAATGGCCTTAAACAAATCACCTTCCAAGCCATATTTTATTCAAGACGAGTGGTGAAAACTCGTTCAGTAAGTGACTATTACATCTTACCCAAAGTGATAAATCGTTACATGGTGAACTACTTAGTTATAATTACATTATAAAAAAATGGGTACTCACTTTTTTTCTCTTTGCTGGATAGTGCCAGCGCCTCAGCTGTAGCGCTACCATGACGCTTGACTTAAGCCATCATGTTATCCTTGACACAACACTTGGATTCATACACTTTCCACATGATACACATATTTTTATCAGTGGTTTTTATCATTGCAATACACTGCATATTAATCACTATACACATAAACACTTTAAAACACTATTTCACAATTTATATACATTTATCCACTACTTCACATGTTGATCCTTAAATTGGACTTCTCCTACGCCTGATCTCAGAGATGCGCTGTAATTATGACAACCGCTGGTCTCCGTGACAATCTAACAGCGTTTTACGGACGTTCCATCCTCGTTCCCTGCAATCTTGTTCAGCTCACTATCCAAATTAGGTGGCAATGGTTTCCAAGCTCCCATCATTGTAGTGTTTCTGATGATGCTGTCATATATAATTCTGACAATACCTCCCGGTATAAGAACTGTTCAAAACATTATAAGTTCCTTTTCGCTGTGGCGAATTTATATTTGCGTCAGATAATATGTAAATATCTGTAATAATTTACTTTCGACGCACTTCATGATTATTCACGAAGCTTTATAACTTGCTTCTATTGTTCTCCAACGACGACGCGTTGATACTTTAACATTTGGCGCGCTACTAGCCGCGTCTTAGTTACGTGAAGACTGTAGAATAACTCTAGGCGAACTCAGATGAACTCGTGACGAACTGGCTTGGCTTGCCTCGCTCCCCATATATAAAGGTTTCTCGTACAAAATAGTCCACTGGACACACGAGAGCGACTCCTTTCTTGAAATAATACCTCTTCAGCCGAAATGACATCTACATCTTGTTTATTTAGGTGTGGAGGTTTCAAAAACATTCGCGTGCCGGCGATCGCTTCGGCCAATTAATTACAATTAATTGCCTTAGTTCAGCGCGTGGGCACGCTATCATGGTACTTCCCCGTTGACTGGTCACTAAGTCAATGCTCTTGAGCGTAGGGTAGGTTGTGATGCATTCATTTGGAGATAAAGGCCTTAATTTAGGTGAAAAACCATTCCTAAATTACCTCTCCGTGAATATATTCACCTGGGTGTATATTTCAATGCATTTCAATGCTCCATTTAGCTGTAATCAATTTATTTCCATGTGCAGTCGATCCCGCCATAGCTTGCACCGTTGTCAAGCGGTGGATACCCGAGTCATTAATTCTGAGTTGTCTCTCCGCTCCAGACGTAAGTAGTTCGGTAGGCGCCTAGACTACTCCGCCCACTTGCTAAGGGTCATTTGTAAAACTTCAAACTGGCCTTCTCTCACTTTCGTATGCTCTGAAAATGTATATTTCCTTGCATTTGGCTACAGTTCTTCCCTTAAATTGCTATGATATTCACCTATAGATCGTGAAATCACGCTACCTTGTTATATGTCAGTATCCCTCTCATTGCTCTTTGGGTTCCCAATAATTGCTCCCCCGCAGAGATCAATGGTTCGACTCTAGGCATAACCATGTGCCTGGTCTTTTCTGATGAGACCTGAGTTCGATGCCAGACTGCCGTGGCCAGTTGGGCACAATACCGGCTACTTACAAGAATTGAAACTGAAACAAAACTTCGTTGTTCTAAACGTATCACAGTGAGAAACACACTGCACAGCTGTTTACTAATCGCGCCTATACATGGGTTGGGGGTGCACTCTATCGGCAACTCGAGGAAATTTTTCAATTACACATTATGCATAAGTTTAACTGGGAATAGCAAGGCCAGTATAGAGAGCGCAGCTCGCATCCAGTCGGCCGTGGTTAAGCTAAGATCGTTTCGGATTCTTGACGCGTTGGGTAGTATCGTATTCAATAGAAAGGCTGGAGTCCAACTTGGTGGAATACTTGATATTTATTCAGTTAGAACATATAGGCTACTATACAGATTAGTTCCAGAATCCATGAGGCTTGACGTTAATGTCACTCAATCATGGCACAGCGACAGATTATAGAATAATGAGCCGTAAGGCTTGTTAATGCCACATCATCGTGACACGGCAAATTAAAGAATAATGAGCCCTGAGTTACCAAGAGTTGAGTCTTAAATGGGAGTGATGACCTCAATACAGTGGCAATACGCCCGTAGCTTAGCCAATTACAGTATATTCCAGTATTTCTCTAGAAGCACAATAATGCTTTTAAGTGAAAGGTAGTAGGGATTTGAAATATTTTTGATGTTCTCTGAGCGGGTTACCCTTTTTTTATATGACTACTTAGCCTCTTGGTTATTCCAAGAAGCTTTAATGAATTACAATTGTTTTTAATCAAGAGACACGGGGTCTTTTCCTGTTGACCTGAAATGAAGGCGTATTCTACCTGGCTTATTCCGGGAAGGGCTTGGAATGCTCTCATTGCATTACAAGGTAGTTTACTTAAATACATGGCTCTCTAAGGAGTGGGCACATTCCTAGAGTAGACTATTACACTCGGCTTGTGGTGAGTTTCCACATTGCCTTCATATATTTTAACAGTAGTGAGGAATAATAATAATAATAATAATAATAATAATAATAATAATAATAATAATAATAATAATAATAATAATAATAATAAAGAATGAGTCGGAGCATCCTTGGAATCCTTCCAGACTTAAGTTTAAACATAAGTTTTTTGCAGGTACTTTGAATGTAAATTCTTTACTGAAGGTGTGTAAACAGAAGGAATTAGAACTACTTTTAGATAGAAACGAAATTCAAATTTTAGCAGTACAACCAAGATATTTGGATGAGAATGTGACAGAAATATTATAGAATCTTTAAAGGTAAACCTGCGATTAAAATTATGAAAGGAATGCCACTCTTGGGAACAGCCTTTTATGTCCATAAAAGTCTATTAGCCAATGTAACTGAATTCAAATCACGCTCAGAAAGGATGTCTCTTTTGACAATGAAATGCAAAAATAAAATATACACTTTTGTTAATTGTCGTGCGCCAATAAACGAAGACAACAAGAAGAACCCAAATAAAGTAGAGGAATTCTGGGACCTCCTGGATGATGAAATATCTAAAATTCCAAAATCAAATGTGATGATGTTACTTGGAGATTTCAATGCCCAAATAGGAAGAGAGAGGATTCATAGACCAATAGTGGGAGAATATGCTGCACACCAAAGAACAAACAGAAATGGGATGAGATTAATTACTATTTGTAAAAACTTTCAACTTAAGTTAATGTCAACTTTCTTCAAGAAATTGCCAAGAAAAGCTAAAACATGGATTTCTCCAAATCCAATACTAGGTGAATTTCAACTGGATCCAGTGATTTAGTTGGAAAAAAATATTTACAGGAACTCACCTTATTAATTCAGCAATTTCCAAATGGACTCGTATTGGGTGTCAAAATCAGCGGCCTCGTGTTTCCGACAAGTTGTTTTATCAGCTGAACGTCTCCCCTTTCGTAGCCATGACTTGACATATGGTTGTGGGTTAAATAAATGCACAGGAGGTCCTACGCTGCTTATGAAAATAAGTCCGCTTGATCTTTCAACCAGCAGCCTATTTCTCTTTTCGGTGTGGATCTCATTCATGGCACTGAAAGCTCTTTCAGCCTCTGCTGAAGAGATGGAAATGGTTTGTACAGTCTTGATTAAAGGCATCATCTCCATTGGAATTTCCTTGGTCTCGACATACTTCACTCTCATCACCATAGCAGATATCCAAAGTAGAAGTGGAGGGCCAATTATTTTTGTATTGTACCTTTGAATCACTGATAACTTTTGTCATTCTCTCATGTCTCTGCTGACTAGAGCTGGAACCAAGATGAGATGATGTGGACACATTCTCCATAAGCCTGTTATTTAAATTGTTCACAAGACTTCTGAAAAACTGCTTTCTGTCAATTTTTACAACTTTTTTAGAATCATGTAATCCTATGTTTCTAAAATTTTTGTTTTCTGCTGCTTTAAGAACTGTTCTGTAGTATTCTCCAGAAGCTGAGTTACACATAGATTCAAACACTTTTATAGTGCGCTTGATTGCATTTTGAGCCTCTGTCAGACTTGTCTCTCTTTTCTGCAACTCTAATGACAAATCAGCTAACTCAACAAGAGCATCATACATAATTGCAATATTTTCTAGAAATTCTACACAAGTTAACATATTTTCTAGACCTTGGAATTTTGCCCTTTCTTTGGAGTCTCTCTGGTGGTCATTTTTGGCCTCACTAAAATGTTTTACTAGAGCACTGTAGTTTTCCCAGACAGCTTTTACAGTTCTCTGGCTTGAAACTACCCATCTTATTGTAAATATTTTCCCAATCTTCTTAACTCTTTGTTCCAGTGAAGCAGCACAAATGTTGAGTTCCCTTTGATTTTTGGGAGACATGCTTTATAAAGAATACAATTTGCCAAAGAAAGAATGGAAATGGTTAACACCTGTAACTTCATTCCTTGTATCAGAAACGGCCAATTCCAAGCGATGGTTTAAACAGTGCCAGATTACTATATCTGGAAATAACTTTAAAAACTGTGCTCCAACTCCATTTTTTCTACCTAACATTACAGAGGCCCCATCACATGCTAGACCAACTAAATGTTCTGCCAGAAAGTTTTCATTCATCCCATATGAAGAAAGATTCTTCAATATCTCTCGAGTAATAACATCTGCTGTAGTTGATTCAAGTTCTATCTAGTTAAGTCTCAATTGCAATTTTGTGGGTATTTTGAATCTAAATTACATTTTGTAATTATTTTCAATCTAAAATGCATTTTGAAAGTATTGTCCATCCAAATGAGAAGTTTGAATCTACCATACCTTTTGTAAGCAATTTCGATTGCCTTTTGTATTTTCAACCTACCCCGCTTTGTTCAAGTAGTTAATTCTCAATTGCATTTTGTGGGTATTTTGAATCTACATTACATTTTGTGCGTATTTTCAATCTCATTTGCATTTTGTAAGTATTTTGATTTCACTTGCATTTTGTAAGTATTTCGACTGTACGTTGCATTTTGTACGTATTTTGGACTTAACCTCCATTCTGTGCGTATTTTTCAATCTATTCCTTTTGTGAGTATTTTCGTTCAAAATTCCCTTATGTACGTATTACCGCTCTCCATTTGGTGAGTAGTTTCAATCTTAGTTCCTTTTTGTAAGTATTTTTCCTGCTACATAAGGCATAATTGTTGGGGCTCACTGTCTATATTTTATCTAAACCATTTTCGCTTTGTCCATAGCAGTGAGCTGTTTTTTTATCTTCATCCTTCCATTTCACGTCATTTCATTTCGTCAGGGGCCGATAACCTCGATGTTAGGCCCCTTAAAACAACAATTATCATCATCATCATCAAGTTCTATCAAGTCCCAGAAAAAGGAAACAACTTCAGAGTTATCTGAAAGAGCACATCGCAAACATAATACTAACACAGATTTTACACTAACTGTTGTTGATTCGTCAATCATAATACTGATTTTCCTCTGATTTTCTGTTATAGATTTTACTATTTTATTTCTCATTTCCTGTGAAATGTGTTCAATAATATTAGCACAACTAAAATTTGTATGAAGAACTCGTCCCACATCTAAACCATTTAATTGTTGAAGTTCAACATAAGCCTGTAGGTCTACGAAGGTTCTATTTCTTTTCGCAATTGAGTATGCTGTTCGAAATACTCGAACGGTGGTTTCTAGGTGTTTGACATTCATAGTGTCCAAGCAACTTTCAAATATCTTTTTATTGGATTCTGATTTTTGAAACATAGCCTTTTTTGTGAGATTCTGAATTTTTGTGCCCAAATATTTTTTTCCTAAGGCTTGTTTGTTGTTGATTAATATTATTTCCGTTGGGATGAACCTTGCATTCTACCCATACTTTCATTAGCATAAGTCCTGCCCCTTTAGAAACTCCTAATCCTAATTTACTTTCCTCTTTACATATATTGCAGCCTAAATTTTTATTTCCTGCAAATAACCACTCGTTCTCTGACAAAATATAGCGGTACTGAGACTCGTTCCAACAGTCTGGAAAATCTTGTTTTCGGTAGGTGGGTCCTTGAATTTCACAGTCGATGGTAGAAGGTGTAGAACCATAACCTAGATTCTCCCTTGAATCTGCATCACACGTTTCAGCAACATTTAACCCAGGGTCCATCTATATACTCACGTCTTTAATGAAACTAATGCTCTCGGAACTCCATTCAGTTTCGTTTTTACTTGAGCCATCACACACCTTTTTAGTATTCTTCGATTCTTCATCTTCATCCCCAGCACGTTTTTTTGAACCCAGCCACTTAAGTAAACTCATTGTCACAAGTTGTGACTCACAACTCAGTTTCACAGTCACTGGAAAACTTGAAAGGTACTACGGGGCTACTGATGTTCATTAACTGCAAAGAGATTCCGTAATATCTGCTTCACAGCAACACATCGAGCAAAACATAAAATAAAACTTGGATTCACACAAACATAACGAGTGGAAGAAAGTTGCTGTGCTCACTTCCCGCTCTCTGTATCCAATAGCAGTGTAGCCAACATTAGAGAACCAGAACAACGCCCAGGAATGTAAAAGCGACCGTATTTTACGAACATAAAACCGTAAGGTTCGATATTAGTCCGCTAGGGTACACCCGTGACGTTTCAGGGCTATGTATTGTGCCCTTCCAGCAAGAAATATGCAAATCACAGTATGCCAGCAATGCTCAAATTGGGATTTTCGGGGTTTTGGTACGTTCTCCCACTCTGTGACTTACACATTTTGGATTAAATAGAGGATACACTTCCAAAAATAACAACAAAATCAACTCCTATTTCAAAACATTTAATTAACCAAAATTATGGCGCTACAAACAAATAAACTATTGACCCAATCCTTCTACTTGTTCAAAGTGAACAAGGAATATGTAAAAATCAAACAAATATTGTATTAAAATACATGGTTTCCTTCAAACCAACAATTCATAATTATTTTCACTTCCATAAAGTATCTATCTTAAAGCTCAACATAATCACGAGCTCCAATGGCTCGATATCTTCCCAGAATAACGGTGTCTTTCTTTCATACACCTCAATAACTATTTTATGAGTTTCTTATCATCAAACAAATATATAATCACATTTAAAGTACATGTTACTTCTCTACTTAAATGTTTGGGCATTCAACAATGTTCTCAACATTACCATCTCTCTCAAGTTTCACAAATCCACTACCGTGATCGGGAAAATACCTGTGTACTCCAGAGTTACAAAAGATTACTTGACAAAGTCAAAAACAATGATTACCCCCGGAATCTAGTTATCTTCATTGAACTCATGGAATCCTACATCCATACAACATTACATTAGGGATTTTTATTTATTTAGTTGTCTTATAAGACCATTATCACATAAGAAAGCTACGATCTGAACTGGCAGCGATATTTTCATCTACATGGACCTCGGTTCAAACCCCGGGTCATTTACAACTTTTAAACACTCACGGCGTGTTACTACTTCTCTCAGACGTTCCTTTCCGACCTAGCACAACTTACAATAACAAGGGTTGGACCGTAATCACTTGGGCGAGATTTATGGCTGAGAGGGGAACCTCCTGCTTAGCCCACGCGTGGCAGCTATACTCAATGCTTTTAAAACAGATCTTTCTTTTCTTCAGTTCTCTGGGGAGACCTGGCGTTTTACTGATTTCATTTACTTTCAACAACATTATTAGGCTCATTAACCACTTTCGTAACCTTGGCATTTATTAATTATGAAGGGTCATCATTGATTGGTAAGAGTAATTCACATACAACGACGAATACTTAGGGGCTTCAACAACTAGACGAGTCTAGGTTCGACTCTCTTAACATGCCTCGGGAACCATTCCCATACTAGAGGACTTATATAAATGCGACTTAGGGTCGGCCGTGGCCTATATTACCTGCGCTCATAATACCATACATTTGCTCCCTATCATACTATAACATAACACACATAGCCTCGTGATCTACGTCACTATTGGAGGACTTTAATATGGCTCAATTACCGCAATCAATTGTCCCTCATATGTAATTTACCAAGTACCTTTATATTCTACGCATTCCTAGCGTGACAATTTACTTTAATGCGCTACAATGCGCTATACATTATTTTTAAGGCCTAGTATCTTCCAAAGAACTGATAGATTCAACATCAACAATTGATCCATATCTCAATTTTTATATTAATCCTTTCCCTTGACAATAATCGCTATATTTTTAAGAACATGCATTAACACCATGTCTTTATACTTTTATTAAGGCTCAAACGCTCTTACTTTCATATCATTCAATTTAATCTTTATTTATATTTCTTTGATATTATTATTATTATTAGTACGCTTGCTTTTATAACATTCGTCAAATACACTGACATTTTATTTCATACATTTCCTCTACATGATTTATTCTTTTCACATAATTACTTATAATTTCTCAAATTTTATTTGTTCAGACCGCGCTCTTATTCTGTTATTTGTTATTTAGAAACATCCCTCTACCTCAAACTCCGGTGGATTGTACACAAACACTTTCCCAACACCAAACATAATGAAAATTTTTACTCACATGTTATAGGTCGGTCCCTGACCTTCCTTCTCTTGCGATGTTTCATTTTTTTGCCCACTATTTTGTGATTACACCATTTTGTACAGATTCATTTCATGTACTGACATATCTTGACACACATTTAATTCAAATACATTTAACACTGATAACATTTTAAAATACACTGGTGTATTCGTTTATAATACACGATAAAAACACTGAAAAATATTACTTCTTAACACAAATTATATATATATTTACACTTCACAGATTCTAATCACTAAGGCTGCTATTAAGCCTATCACACGTGACTTCTTGACCTCCCGTCTCCAAGGGTGAAATTTAATAAATGTCGGCTTCCTATCTTGCCAGAATGTGAAAGTCTCGAACCATCTATTTCCTCCCTGCAATAGTACTCCTTCAAATCCCGTTTCCTGATGATCTGCTATTATTATTAACTCGAACGGCTCCTTTTTAGACCCTATTGGTTGGTCTAGCGAAAGTCTATCTTGTCCACGGCCCCCTAGATAATCTATCGGTGACCTATTGATTTCTAGCAACTAATACTCCCCGTAACTTAGTGCTTTTTAATAGTTCGTCTGCTTTCTTGAAGCAATGTCTATAATTTCCTTCTCCTTAACGCTTATTCGGTTCTCGAATTCCTATCTTTCTGGAATACCTTGCGAACCTTGTCCTGTCCGTCCCTACTTGGGTTCTTTAAAGTTGTTAGAATGTTTATTTCGCTGTTACGTTACTTCAATACGTTATGATACTTTTGGTCATTTAATTTAAGACCTATCGCCCTTGGTTCTAAGTTCGCAGCCTGCTTTGACTGTAATTACTGAACCTTTCTCTGTAAACTTTATACTGTCGGAACTAAATCCTGTAACTAGGATTTTCCTAATTCTCCACACGGCGATACTGTAATAATACTTTTTGGCTACTCCTTACGGATGCACGTTGGTTATCGATATCGCGACGCCCTTGGCTGTCGGATAATGTCTATACGAGGTGATACAGCGTTTCCCCCTAAGGAAAGCTTGTAGACTGTCTTCGGTGTGATGTAGCTTCACGTCCCCTGGACGGAATAATACTGCATGATGTGATGTAGCATCTCTCCTCAAGGAGGACTGGTAAACTGCATGATTGGATTGGTGCTGCCAGGAGTTTTATACTCTTTAGTCAAAAAAAGATAAAATCCTAGTCCTTTTCGTGACCAACTTTTGAAATAATTGTCGCACAATTATAAAAATTATATCTCCAGAAATCTCGTCTTCCAAACGTAGAATGATCTCACTGCGCATGAAAATCGATCGTGCATTTCTGAGATATTAAATAATTTTTAGTCTTCAGCTGTGTGGGTGTTGCTGTTGATTTTTACTTCCCCACACTTCGGGCCTCGGTAATTCCCCTATGACGTATGGCTACGTTTGCACTTCTTTCCTGGACAATTATTAAAAGCTTTTTCTCCGCACAAAAATCTCTCTTCTGAAATCATTCACAACGCTGTATTTGTTTACTTACTTTTATTCTTCCAAATGGGTTAAATCTAATTATTCTTCTTCTGGCACAGTTGCGCTGTTGCCGTTTTAATGCAAAGTAAGGGCGATTTCCGAAACGTGCTTCTCTCTCATACAGCTGAAACTTTCCACTCAGTCTATTTATACTCGTGACTGGCTCTTTATCAATGAGTCAGGCATGATCTCATTTCTCGGCCACCTGGGTCTAACTTCTTACGCAACGCTATGTTAGCATCCTTGCTTGAAATCTTTCTATGTTCCATTTAAGACTGTATATTTCTTTCCTTCCTTTCACAAATATACACGGATTCGACCCCTTTTGAGCCAATGGTACATGGGTTCATCTCTCCCCTCCTTAGGTAAATAAATTTTCGAAAAATTTTGAGGAAATTTATTTCAATTATTCATAAAATCTTATTTTTCTTTAATTGTCGAAGCCATCATAACGTTTATCCGTACCTTCTCATCTTTATTCCTTTAAAATCCCAAGTTATTTTGTTTTTCCTCCTTTTAAGTCATATACGGTAATTGTGTAGGTTGTGTACGCTCTGTCCCTACCCTTTCTTTCCTTTTTTATTTGTCTGGACTACAAGTTTCCAGAACCTCATTCGTCTTTACGGGTGTGGTCTATCCCTACCCGTTTCTTTATTTCATCATTCTCCTTTCTTAAATTGAAATTTTCTTCTTCAACAAAATCAATTATTTCTCTTATCTCCCAATACAGAGTCTCCAATTCGCATTCGCACTCGAATGGTTGGGCTCTGTTTTCTTTTTCTACCTTACTCTCGTTTTTGTCAAAAGTGAATTCATCATCTCTAATTTGTTCCATGACCAGGGCTTGTTCATTGGCTTCATCGAAGTCTTCGGGAGGGTAATATACTTTTAAATTCGCGGAGTTCATGGTCACTTCGTGATTCGTTTCACAGTGCCGAATTCTATAAGCATTATTTCTCAAATCTCTTATTATTTGATACGGTCCGTGGTACATTTTCTGGTACTTCCTGTACACACGGTTCCCTGGATCCGAAATGGCTGGTCTTTTTACTAACACCATTTCCCCTGCTAATAGTGGCCGATGATACCTCTTGTGCCTATTTCTTCTTTGCCTCCTATCAGCTTGAGCTTTTAGATGCTCAAAGGCTCTTCTAATACGTACATCTCTTCCAGGCTGAGCATCTGCTGGCCTAGGAATTACCAGACTCCAAGGTCTCTCTGGTTGCTCATTCCGATGTAACGTTATTGGTATCTCTCCCGTAGATTCATGGATTGTATTGTTTATACAAAATTCGATAATATCCAGGATATCTATCCATTTCCAATTTTCTTCGGCACAGTATATTCTACAATACTTGGCCGTCTCCCTCATCACTCTTTCCACAGGATTTGCCTCAGGATGGCGAATACTTGACAAAATCTGACGTATTCCAAGTCTTTCTAATTTCTGTCTGAACTCTACACTTGTAAAACAACTACCGTGATCCGACAACAAATTCTCGGGTTTTCCCAGAATCGGTATCACCTTTTCTTTGAGTCGTTTTAACACCTGTTTGGTACTAGTCTTCTGTATGGGAGCAAGGACAACCATTTTTGTGAAGACATCCATAGCCACCATTATGTGTCGATTTCCTCGCCTAGCCTTTGGCAAAGGTCCGAAATTATCAATAGAAATGATTTGACCTGGCCTCTCGGACAACAATGGTATAGGCTTTTGTCTCATCAAAAATGCATTTGGTTTAATCCTTTGACATAGATCACATGTCTTTAGCGTATCCCTTACAGTCTCTCTCAGTCTCGGCCATACAAATGCTTCTTTCAGCATCGAGACTGTTTTGTCGACTCCCATATGTCCGAACGATCTATGGGCTAACCATACCATTTTTCTCTGCAAAATCGCAGGTACAACGATCCTTAATCGTGTATGGTCAGAGTCCACAAACTTATATAACAATCCATTAAAGAATGTGTAATCTTGAGCTATCTTATTAGCTTCCGTGTACGCTGGTGTTCCCCTTATCAAACTTCCTTCAAGGAAAGATATGAGCATGTTCATCCATGGATCCTCACGTTGTCGTTGACCAATGCTTCTTAACTCATTCAGAGTACGCTGATCCCTGTCTTCCAAATCAATAGCCATTACTTCCTCTTCTGTGGACTCTGGCTGTCTACTTAAATAATCTGGAACTACATTTTCTTTTCCTGGGCAGTACTCTATATGTACGTCAAACTGTTGAATGTATAAAGCCCAACGCATCAACCTTTGACTGGATAAATCAGTCTTCATCAAAAAGGTTAAGGCTTTATGATCCGTCCTTAATGTGACTTGAAACCCATATACGATCTTTCGCCAATATTGCAGCGCGTGCAATATTGCTAACAGCTCGATTTCGCTGATTGTATAATTTTTCTCGTGTGGTTTCAGTCTCCGACTTGTGAAAGCTAGATATTTTTTCTTATCAGGATTATCCCGGTTTTCCTGATATAGCATTGCCCCTATTCCAATCTGGGATGCATCTGTCTGTATAATAAATCTCTGATTAAAATCAGGATATCCTAGCTTCACATTGTTTAAGAGCATTTCCTTGGCCTCTATAAATGCTTTTTCTGTTTCCTCCGTCCATTTCCACTTGCCCCCCTTCTTCAGAAGGTCCTGTAGTGGTGCAACAGTTTTTGTGTATGATGGACAATGTTCTGAGAAAAATCCAATCAATCCCAAAAACTGGCGAACGTTTTTCACCTTCAAAGGCCTTGGAAAATCTCTTATCGATTCTAATTTGCATGGGTTTGGTTTAACACCATCCTTATCAATCACATGCCCCAAAAATGTTACTTGTCTCTGACAAAAATTTGATTTCTTCAAATTAATCTTAAAGTTAGCCTTTCTTAAATCTTCCAATAATTTCTTTAGCTTTTCCAAATGCTCCTCAATGTTTTACGAGGTAAGCAAAATGTCATCCACATAACGAATAGTGCAATCTTTCACTTCCTCTGACAGATTTCGATCAAGCGCTCTTATCAAGGCAGATCCCGCGGTCTTCAATCCAAACGGACATCTCCTGAAGCAGTATGTTTGTTGGTCGAACTGAAATCCAGTTAAAAGACTGGTTTTCTCCTCCTGTTCGAGATGATGATACGAAGAAGTCATGTCAATATTTGTGAAAATCTTCTTGCCTTTGAATTTCCTCAGTATTTCTTTTATGGGTGGTGCCGAATCATTTTCTGGTATGATTTTTGCATTTAAATTCCTGGTATCTAAACACACCCTTACTGAGCCATCCGGTTTACTCACAATTACTAATGGACTAAGATATAGTGTCGCCATCTTTTCTATAACACCTGCATTCATCATCTTCTGCAGTGTTTTCTTCGTTTGTGGGTAATGTTTTTCCGCAACCGGGTATGGTTTTTGTCGGAACGGTGCCCAATCATTGACTTGGAACGCGTATTTAAAATTTTCAATCTTCCCTGGCTTGGAATCAAATACGTCCCTAAAATTTAATAGTAATTCCTTTAATTGTTCCTTATTTTCGAGGTTAACTTTAGCTTCCTCTATTTTTCCTGACAGGTTGGTTTCGAACTCAGTTTCCGAACTATCTTCAAGTTCTATATTTAGGACTTCAAATATTTTTTCTATGTCCTTACAACCTTCTTCCGTTACTTCTTCCACATGCCATACCTGTTCTCCTATTTTCACATCCTGTTCCTGTAAATTTATATTTTGTTCATCCACATCCTCTCTTTAAATCCTAATGCAGTTTTGCGCTAGGTCTATGATGACCTTGTTCTCACGGATAAAATCAATACCTAATATGACATTATACGGCAATTGATTTACCAGCAAAAAGCATTGCGAAATTTCAGCGTTACCCATGATCAAATCGATGTATACCTGAAATTTACATGTTAAAGATTTTTCAGGAATAATTCCCTTAATCTTCACACTTGATGTGGGAATTTTCAATACGCGGCCTCTTGTTTCCAATTCATTTAGAAGGGTTTGCGTAATTAAACTTAGAGTTGATCCAGTATCAATTAATGCCCTGACCAGTAATCCTTCTAT
This sequence comes from Meconema thalassinum, assembly GCA_946902985.2. NCBI lineage: Eukaryota > Metazoa > Arthropoda > Insecta > Orthoptera > Tettigoniidae > Meconema > Meconema thalassinum. The sequence continues at coordinate 58,055,507 of OX336389.2, forward strand.
CCTTAGCATAATGATAGGTAGTTCTCTTTTAATAGGTGGAATTCCTTCCACATCCTCGTTAATCAGCTCATCTGGTCTTGCTATCCAATTTACAATTTCTACCTCCTCCCAGCTCCTGGTATGTTTCCACTTTTGATGATTTAAATTTGAAGGTTTTTTTTGTCCTGAGGGCTTCCTTTTCCCTCATTCTTCAATTGAGCTTGTAGCTCCAAGCTTTGAGCTCCGTCTAGTCGGTCGGGTGATTTTCGGTTCTTTATTGCCTCACTCCAACGAACTTTTTGCCTTTCAGGTTCGTCTGGTCGTTCATTCATGTAACGAAGACTTTCCTGATATCTTTCTTCTATTTCGGCCCGATATTCATCGTCCCTATCCTCTGGCCTTACGTTCCTTCTGGGATAATTTTCCCAACTCTTTCGGTTATCTTGCCTTGGATTGTTATTGTTATAGGGTCGGTTCTCTTGTTGCCTATACCCCGTATTTCTAGGATTTCTTCCTCGATATCCTCCTCTATAGTATGGCTGTATTCCCCTAGGTTCTTGGTGTCCATACTCTCGACCTAGTCCCTGAGTATCAGTACTAGTGGACTGATTTCTGGTCGATGGTTTCTCTCTATTTTCTTGACTGCTGGCCATATGTACCTGTTCAGTCTGTCTTGGATGCCTGGGAGTAACATGTGAAGTCGTCATATCTAATTGACGTAATACGCTCTCCACTTCCACAGCACTTCTGGCTTTAGATGAGATTAACAATCTCTGGATCTCATATGGAAGTTGTCTTGCGATGGCGGCACACAGATCGTAATCAGAAGGAGCAATGTCAAGTTCCCGGAATTTACACAGCTGAGCGGTGAAAAATTCTGAGTACTTAGTTGGGGCATTTGTGCTGTACTTCCTAGAGTACAGATCTAGCCTCAAATCCTCTTGGACATCTGCTGCCCAATATCGTTTCAGAAACGCTTCTCTGAAGCCTTCCACCGTATCAAAAGTGTACCTGAAGCTTCTGAACCAGGTAAGACAATCACCTGCCAACAGCTTCTCAATTGCTCTCAGTCTCCGATCCTGAGGAACTTTCATTTCGTTCAAGTACTCTGCGACTTCCTTTAACCAGTATTTAGGAGTAATAGACATATTGTTACCCGTAAACTTCACCGGTCTGTCCTCATTCGACTTGATGATATTTATTATCTGACCATTTGTCTGATTCATGTACGGGGTTGACATCGCCATTGGGTATCCTGGGTTCTTATAAGGGCTCTCCCCTCCTAAGTCCCTCTCTTGATCTGTGCCTTGTTCACGGGGATCTACCCATCCTGTCTTTGGAAACTCCTCCTGACTCTCAAATTCTAACTTCCTTTCTCTTCGGGCACTTTCTTCATTAGCCATGAGTTGAATTTCCATTTGACTGTTCTTATGTTCAGTCCTCTCCAACCGGGATCCTAATTCATTTTGAATTCTTTCCTGATTTTTCTTACAGGTTTCCAGTTCTCGTTTGAGTTGGATTTTCTCGTCCCTGAAGCTATCCCTGATTTCATTTAAGTGTTCTTCTACCTCTTTCTTGATGACCATGACCTGTTCTGTTATAATTTCTGGCTTAACGTCACCAAGGGTATCTAGGTCTTCTCGTATCTCCTTTATTTTCTTCTCCATTTCCTTTTGTCCTTTAATCATATCTACTTTAATTCCTTCAAGCTTTTCCTCAGTTTTCCCTTGACTCTTATATAATCTCGTTAATTCATTTTGGACCTGGTTTACTTCAGTATTGGTTGTTCCTACTTGTACCTTTAATGTTCCTATGGTTTCCTTAACATCATTAATACCCTGACTTATTTCATCTATCTTATGGGTACTTTCCTTGTTTTCTTCATTTCGTTGTTTTCTTTCTCTCTGGAGATTCTCTTCGTATATACCTAATTTTTGATTTATTCCCTCCTCGTGCCTCTTCAAGTTCTCATCTACCTGCCCGGTAAAATGATTAATCTGCTCTTTCATATCCTGTACATCTTTGTGATTCTGACTTTCCATATCATCCACTTTGGCCTGAATTTTATCGACCTTTCCCTCGAGGTTTCCTACTTTTTCCTCAACTCTTTCAAATCGGTTTCCTAAATTATTTACACTTTCTTTTATCTCATCCCGGGATGTTTCACAGATATCGCTGTTAGATTTTATCTGAGCTTCTAATTCTTTCTGCACACCTTGGATCTGGTTCACAAGTTTCTCTTCACATGCCTCTACATTTTCTTTACAAGATTTTTCCATTTCAACTAATTTAGTTTCTAAATTTTTAAAATATTCTTGACATTTAGTTTGGGAATCTACCATGCTATCCTCTAAGGTCTTTATTTGGCCTTGCAATTCTGACTTTACCTTATTTTCCTTTTCAATTTTACTTGTGATTTCCCCTTTTAAATCATTTAACTTATTCCCAAACTCAGTGTCAAAACCTTGAAATTTTAACTCTATGTTTTCTGTTATCCTTCCTTGGAGTTCATTTGATTCTTTCTTTATTTTCTCAATTTCAGCCTTCAGTACCTCGTTATTTGCTTTACTGTCGGCTTTCATAGACTCTAACGTCTCATCTTTTATAACTTTCAACTGTTCTGTAATATTATCCCCACTTTCTGTTTTAATCTTTTCTATCCCAGCCTTCAGTTCATTGTTCATTGTTATACAGTCGGCTTCGATAGATCCTAACTTTTGATTTATGGACTCTAACTTTTTGTTATTTTCATCCTGTTGAAGGCCCAATGTATTGTCTATCGTTTCAAATTTATTGTTTATAGCCTCCAACTTTTCCTTACTATTGGCTTTTATAGCCTCCAACGTTTCATTACTATCGGCTTTTATAGCCTCCAACTTCTCATTACTATCGGCCTTTATAGCCTCCAAAAGCCCCTGCAATTCCTCACTCAATACCATCTTATTAGAATACAGTGGGCTACTCATGCCACATCGCTAGTACATGCTTGAGAGATGGTAATCCGAACCATTGTGTCCCAATTTCTTCAAAAATTTACTTTGGTACGGGTGTTTACTACAACGTACCCTTTTGATATCTTTATTCAATCTCATAAACCTTTATGGAAGTATTTAAAAATTCAAAATTTCGAAAAAACCATTTTTTAAATGAAAATGTTGATTTTTCAAGAAAACTCGGGTTTTCCCTAGGAAAACTCGGCCCTGCGTACTGGGCGCCATGAAATTTGTGGTAGGGGGTTGTTTAATATTCAGGGCTGCTCGGTGTGAGTTTCTAGGGACCCATGCGGTCAGTTAACATTATATGTTGTAGCTATTCCTATCCTTACTTTACTTTTACATGAAATGACCGTCTTAAGTGTTCCTCTAGTTATTAATCCAAGCACAGTACTTCTATGCCCCCCTGTGCCCTTCCAGCAAGAAATATGCAAATCACAGTATGCCAGCAATGCTCAAATCGGGATTTTCGGGGTTTTGGTACGTTCTCCCACTCTGTGACTTACACATTTTGGATTAAATAGAGGATACACTTCCAGAAATAACAACAAAATCAACTCCTATTTCAAAACATTTAATTAACCAAAATTATGGCGCTACAAACAAATAAACTATTGACCCAATCCTTCTACTTGTTCAAAGTGAACAAGGAATATGTAAAAATCAAACAAATATTGTATTAAAATACATGGTTTCCTTCAAACCAACAATTCATAATTATTTTCACTTCCATAAAGTATCTATCTTAAAGTTCAACATAATCACGAGCTCCAATGGCTCGATATCTTCCCAGAATAACGGTGTCTTTCTTTCATACACCTCAATAACTATTTTATGAGTTTCTTATCATCAAACAAATATATAATCACATTTAAAGTACATGTTACTTCTCTACTTAAATGTTTGGGCATTCAACAATGTTCTCAACATTACCATCTCTCTCAAGTTTCACAAATCCACTACCGTGATCGGGAAAATACCTGTGTACTCCAGAGTTACAAAAGATTACTTGACAAAGTCAAAAACAATGATTACTCCCGGAATCTAGTTATCTTCATTGAACTCATGGAATCCTACATCCATACAACATTACATTAGGGATTTTTATTTATTTAGTTGTCTTATAAGACCATTATCACATAAGAAAGCTACGATCTGAACTGGCAGCGATATTTTCATCTACATGGACCTCGGTTCAAACCCCGGGTCATTTACAACTTTTAAACACTCACGGCGTGTTACTACTTCTCTCAGACGTTCCTTTCCGACCTAGCACAACTTACAATAACAAGGGTTGGACCGTAATCACTTGGGCGAGATTTATGGCTGCGAGGGGAACCTCCTGCTTAGCCCACGCGTGGCAGCTATACTCAATGCTTTTAAAACAGATCTTTCTTTTCTTCAGTTCTCTGGGGAGACCTGGCGTTTTACTGATTTCATTTACTTTCAACAACATTATTAGGCTCATTAACCACTTTCGTAACCTTGGCATTTATTAATTATGAAGGGTCATCATTGATTGGTAAGAGTAATTCACATACAACGACGAATACTTAGGGGCTTCAACAACTAGACGAGTCTAGGTTCGACTCTCTTAACATGCCTCGGGAACCATTCCCATACTAGAGGACTTATATAAATGCGACTTAGGGTCGGCCGTGGCCTATATTACCTGCGCTCATAATACCATACATTTGCTCCCTATCATACTATAACATAACACACATATCCTCGTGATCTACGTCACTATTGGAGGACTTTAATATGGCTCAATTACCGCAATCAATTGTCCCTCATAAGTAATTTACCAAGTACCTTTATATTCTACGCATTCCCAGCGTGACAATTTACTTTAATGCGCTACAATGCGCTATACATTATTTTTAAGGCCTAGCGTCTTCCAAAGAACTGATAGATTCAACATCAACAATTGATCCATATCTCAATTTTTATATTAATCCTTTCCCTTGACAATAATCGCTATATTTTTAAGAACATGCATTAACACCATGTCTTTATACTTTTATTAACGCTCAAACGCTCTTACTTTCATATCATTCAATTTAATCTTTATTTATATTTCTTTGATATTATTATTATTAGTAGTACGCTTGCTTTTATAACATTCGTCAAATACACTGACATTTTATTTCAAACATTTCCTCTACATGATTTATTCTTTTCTCATAATTACTTATAATTTCTCAAATTTCATTTGTTCAGACCGCGCTCTTATTCTGTTATTTGTTATTTAGAAACATCCCTCTACCTCAAACTCCGATGGATTGTACACAAACACTTTCCCAACACCAAACATAATGAAAATTTTTACTCACATGTTATAGGTCGGTCCCTGACCTTCCTTCTCTTGCGATGTTTCATTTTTTTGCCCACTATTTTGTGATTACACCATTTTGTACAGATTCATTTCATGTACTGACATATCTTGACACACATTTAATTCAAATACATTTAACACTGATAACATTTTAAAATACACTGGTGTATTCGTTTATAATACACGATAAAAACACTGAAAAATATTACTTCTTAACACAAATTATATATATATTTACACTTCACAGATTCTAATCACTAAGGCTGCTATTAAGCCTATCACACGTGACTTCTTGACCTCCCGTCTCCAAGGGTGAAATTTAATAAATGTCGGCTTCCTATCTTGCCAGAATGTGAAAGTCTCGAACCATCTATTTCCTCCCTGCAATAGTACTCCTTCAAATCCCGTTTCCTGATGATCTGCTATTATTATTAACTCGAACGGCTCCTTTTTAGACCCTATTGGTTGGTCTAGCGAAAGTCTATCTTGTCCACGGCCCCCCAGATAATCTATCGGTGACCTATTGATTTCTAGCAACTAATACTCCTCGTAACTTAGTGCTTTTTAATAGTTCGTCTGCTTTCTTGAAGCAATGTCTATAATTTCCTTCTCCTTTCCGCTTATTCGGTTCTCGAATTCCTATCTTTCCGGAATACCTTGCGAACCTTGTCCTGTCCGTCCCTACTTGGGTTCTTTAAAGTTGATAGAATGTTTATCTCGCTGTTACGTTACTTCAATACGTTATGATACTTTTGGTCATTTAATTTAAGACCTATCGCCCTTGGTTCTAAGTTCGCAGCCTGCTTTGACTGTAATTACTGAACCTTTCTCTGTAAACTTTATACTGTCGGAACTAAATCCTGTAACTAGGATTTTCCTAATTCTCCACACGGCGATACTGTAATAATACTTTTTGGCTACTCCTTACGGATGCACGTTGGTTATCGATATCGCGACGCCCTTGGCTGTCGGATAATGTCTATACGAGGTGATACAGCGTTTCCCCTTAAGGAAAGCTTGTAGACTGTCTTCGGTGTGATGTAGCTTCACGTCCCCTGGACGGAATAATACTGCATGATGTGATGTAGCATCTCTCCTCAAGGAGGACTGGTAAACTGCATGATTGGATTGGTGCTGCCAGGAGTTTTATACTCTTTAGTCAAAAAAAGATAAAATCCTAGTCCTTTTCGTGACCAACTTTTGAAATAATTGTCGCACAATTATAAAAATTATATCTCCAGAAATCTCGTCTTCCAAACGTAGAATGATTTCACTGCGCATGAAAATCGATCGTGCATTTCTGAGATATTAAATAATTTTTAGTCTTCAGCTGTGTGGGTGTTGCTGTTGATTTTTACTTCCCCACACTTCGGGCCTCGGTAATTCCCCTATGACGTATGGCTACGTTTGCACTTCTTTCCTGGACAATTATTAAAAGCTTTTTCTCCGCACAAAAATCTCTCTTCTGAAATCATTCACAACGCTGTATTTGTTTACTTACTTTTATTCTTCCAAATGGGTTAAATCTAATTATTCTTCTTCTGGCACAGTTGCGCTGTTGCCGTTTTAATGCAAAGTAAGGGCGATTTCCGAAACGTGCTTCTCTCTCATACAGCTGAAACTTTCCACTCAGTCTATTTATACTCGTGACTGGCTCTTTATCAATGAGTCAGGCATGATCTCATTTCTCGGCCACCTGGGTCTAACTTCTTACGCAACGCTATGTTAGCATCCTTGCTTGAAATCTTTCTATGTTCCATTTAAGACTGTCTATTTCTTTCCTTCCTTTCACAAATATACACGGATTCGACCCCTTTTGAGCCAATGGTACATGGGTTCAGTATAGATTATAAACGATTTTCTTACTGAATGTAAAATTGTTACGTCATTCTAAAGCGGGAAGATATTTTCCGGAACGGCGTTCCGGCCCATTCCGGTTCAACTAAACCACTGGCTATATCCAAAAGAAACATGAAAGAAATTATGAATGTCAAGGTTATAAGAAGCAGAGAATTTGACTCTGATCACTATTTGTCTAAAATTAAACTCAAATTCTTACCCAACAGAAACCACAGAAGAGGGGAAAGAGTAAATAAATATAACACAAATAGGCTTCAAATTACACAAGAAACATTGGAAACATTTCAGGAAGAAATAAAAGTAACTCATCATGGGAAGTGGCAAGATTTATCTAAATAAATAACCAACGCAGCTCAGAAGACGTTTGTGCTAGCCAAACCTAAGAAGAAACCTTGGTGGAATCAAATATGTGAAGATACGTTACAAGAGAGAACAAAACAATGGAAAAAGTGGAAATGCTCTGGAAAGACGGAACAATATGACCAATTCAGACAGCAAAGGAAAGACACTGCCGAAATAATAAGGGGAGTTAAAAGATCATTCGAAAAATCACAACTTACTGACCTGCAAGACAGCTTTGTTAAAAATAACTCTCGAAACTTCTATCAGACTTTTAAGAGTCAATTAAAGGGGTATCAAGCGCCTAGCATTTGCTTTAAAGATGAAAATGATAGACTTGGCCTAAGCAATGTTGAGAACTGTGAAATACTTGTGAAGCACTTTGATCAACTTTTAAACTGCCCTTAACCAGATCATAAGTTGGAATTCTCACAAGCAACAGAAAATCTGGAAGAAGATATACCACCCAATGCTGAAGAAATTAAAGAAGCAATTAACAATCTAAAAAATAATAAAGCTAGCGGAGAGGACTCTATAACAGCTGAACTTTTGAAATGGTCTCAATCAAAAATCATTGAAGAGCAGCAGTTAATCTTTGAAGATATTTGGAGAACAGAGAGGATTCCAGAGGAATGTAAAGTGGCTCTAATACACCCATTGCATAAAAAAGGGGACAAACAAAACGTTGATAACTATAGAGGCATCTCTCTTCTTCAAATTGCATACAAGGTATTTTCAAAAATATTGCAGAATAGAGTAGAAACATCACTTGACAAGCAACTGGGCGAGTATCAAGCTGGATTTCGAAAAGGTAGATCTTTTTCAGAACAAATATTTAACTTAAAATCCATAATTCGCCATAGGATACTGAATTCAAAGGACATAGTTGTGACTTTTGTAGATTTTAAGAAGGCCTTTGACTCGGTTGATAGAGAAACCATAGATAAAACAATTCGTGAATTTAGAGTGAAAACTAAATTGGCAAACCTAATACGTGAAACCCTTACTGACACGATTTCAAAAGTAAAATTTATGGGTGAGATATCAAAATCTATTAAGATAAATACAGGTGTACGGCAGGGTGATGGTTTATCACCCCTTCTGTTCAACTGTGTTTTAGAGAAAATTGTAAGAATTTGGAATTTGAAGCTAAAAGAACATAACATTTCGCCAGTAACTTTGGGGAGAAGAAACAAAGGCATTGAAATAAGTTGCCTAGCATTTGCAGACGATTTTGCTATATTGTCAGAAAACCTAACAAGTGCAACAACACAAATCAATCTCTTGGAAGAAATAGCCAACAAAACAGTTTTGAGAATCTCCGTAGAAAAAACTAAATTTACTACAAACATCAAGAACGCTTCAAAATATTTGGCAACAGATATTGGCCCAGTGGAAAAAGTAAAGAAATTCAAATATCTGGGAGAAATAATACAAGAAAAAGGTTTAGAAAAATATTCGGTAGAAAAAAGGGTACACAAGATGGAAAGAGCATATGGTATCACTAAGAATGTTTATAACACAAAGTGCTTACCTAAAAATCTTAAAATAAGGCACTACACTACAGTGGTGAAACCGGAATGCATATACGCATGTGAATGTCTGGTACTAAACTAGAGATTAGATAAACTTGAAGTACTAGAAAGGAGAATCATGAGGAAAATTTTAGGCCCAGTGAAAACAGCAGAAGTATGGAAATTAAGATCTAATGATGAAATATACAGGAACATAGAAAATATAACAGAAACGATAAGAAAAAGGAGATTGCAATTTTTTGGACATATTTACAGAATGGATGATTCCAGATTAACAAAAAGGATATTCAAATACCTTTGGGAGAAAAGGGCAACAACTAGCTGGATTCAAGAAGTAAAGAAAGATTTAGAAAGAAATAATATAAGTGAAGGAGAAACGGTGAACAGAGAGATCTTTAGAAAAAGGGTATTAAGTATGAAAGGATTCCAAGGAAGATTGCCAAAGAAACCTGGTGCGAAGTGGTCCGAGGACAAAAAGAAGCAGCATAGTGAATGGATGAAGGAGTACTGGAGGGAAGGGAAGAGAAAACAACCAAGTGTGAAGAATTGAAATTGGCACGTGGTCCCTAGCAGGCCTCATCGGAAAGAATAATAATAATAATAATAATAATAATAATAATAATAATAATAATAATAATAATAATAATAATAATAATAATAAAGAAATTCACAGGCTGAATCTCTAGGGAAACATAGTCCCTGGTTTAATACCAGGTAAGGTATATAACTCAAGTATTCATTGAACCGCCACCTTCGGGAAAACAGATTGTGTCAAATCACAGCACTAAGTTGACGTCGATGCTGCTATAGAGCATCTAGCGTTTAGAAAAGACTGTGGAGCCTTGTGGCGACAGTGTTGCTAAATCTAGGCAGAGGTAGCGCTGACATAATACGTTATGTTCACCCGCTTCGAGTACTGCCCTTTCATAAGTTAGCGAGACAACACAACCCCAGCAGCTACCTGAATTAGAACACGCCAGGAAGGAGCAGTTTTGCAGGTGTTAACGGATTGGACCAGTATTAAGGATACCGTACGCGAAGAGAACCAATAACGACATTCATTTCGTTGTGATATGACACATTACTGATTGACAGATGTCGAGAGCACAACTTTCCTTCTTTCTCGGATGTATGCTGACGATGTTAACAATTTTTACGTCAGCAATACTGTTGATCATCACCTTTTTTTGTTATTAGTTAGGCTATAATTTAGTTTCTTTCAATTTTATTCTTGTTGTTTTGTTTAGATTAATATTTGTAATATTTAGTGAGTTAGCCATGCGGTTAGGGGCGCGCAGCTGTGAGCTTGCATTCGGGAGATAGTGGGTTCGAACCCCACTGTCGGCGGCCCTGATTCAATCGAACAGAAAATAAAACAGACACACAACAGTAACACCAATGACGGATAGTGCTTCAGAACTTATGTTGCCGGCGGAACTGAGCACGTGCGCCACTCCGGGCGAGCATGCAGAAAGGACGAGTCTCTTCTTTCCAGCGTGCTAACCTCGAAAATGTTTAAATTATTAAGACGTCATATAAATGGTACTTGCATGCAATAACAAAGGTAATCAATTGGCAGATAAGTGTAGGAAGCTATTATGACGAAAAATATATATGTTCAGAGTTCCTCCATGATAAAAGGTGAGGTACCGGTAACAAAACCAGTGTAGGAGGGTCTGTTAAAAGTAAAAGCCCATAAGACCCACAGTCTTTTCTAAACGCTGGATGCTCTATAACAAGAACTGGTCAGACGCGTAATGCATAATTTAACGTATGTTCTCTTTCTTTACAGGACCTGTTGGTGAAGTACATTAAACTAGTCGGAGATATTTCTGATGTCAGATGTTCCCTTGAGGAAGGAGGAGAGAATTCCTTAGTGAGAGTAAGTGAAATATAGAATAGTACAGAACTGTTTTTATAGCATGACGTAGGCTATAGGGTGGACGTTATCTACTGGGCAAACATTTGCGTAGATATTCTAAGTTAAATGGTGCTCCTAGACAATCTGCTGCGGTGATGAGCCCTTAAGTAGAGGATAATGTGTGGAACACGTTTGCAGTGATGTGCCACTTTAATTGCTTATGACTAGGGCTCGGATTTCTAGGTGCTACAAATCGGGAAAATATTTATTTTTTATGTATTAAATGTTTCTGAAATATGTGACAAAAAAGTAAAAATATTTAATTATAATTTAATTTATTTATGACAATGTAAAAATATGCAGTATTCACGAATGCAATTTATGCTATGCCTCACTGACTACTGAAGAATACACAACGAAATACGTCTTCAGGTTGTCCATCACAAATGACCGACGATTATTGGGGAACTCTTCTTCTGAAGGCGCGAAACTGCGGCAATATGTTTCTTGCCCTCGTGGTGTGGTGTAACTTGAGATCGCTGTTCAGCCTTGATTGCTTTCCCACATGGTTGGCAGAACAGAACGCCCCCATCAGAAGTGAAATTATCCTTAAATTCTGCAGACGATAAATTTTAGTTGCTTTTAGTTGCTTTTACTTTAGGCATCCCCAGCTTCCACAGTGAGTGGCACGAGGCAACAAGTTAAGAATAACACAGTTGCAGCTGACATACACTCTGCATGAAGATTAGATACCTCACAGGTACTTCCCCGTTGAAGTAACACAGAACAAAAATGCAATAAACTGAAAGATCTAGGATACTGATTTTTTAAAATGTAAATATTATGCCTTCTTATGTGCTAATAAGTGAAAAGCAGGAATGTATGTATTTATAGACAAAATGTTTAAAATATGTATTTACATTAAAAATATTTATTTACCTAAAAATCCGATCCCTACTCATGACTGTACATGTAAATAGGCAAACTGTTTCTGAACAATGATGTCTAGAATTGTTTTGCTGTAAATAAATATCAGTAATATGAAAAATGGCCGCAGAACGTGTTGCAACACTCTGGAGAGACAAGGGCTTCCGGGTCACAGGTGTACAAGCTTCTAAATCAGCTGGGGAAGCAGAACGCTGCAGACACATAGTCTTACTCTCGCCAAAATATATCCAAGTAATTATGTTGCCTTCCAAACAGTGGCGGCCTATGAAAGGAGTTCAGGCCTCCCTTGCTTCGACTTGATGCTTGTTCCTCCTTCTTCAGGTATTGTTGTAGTTGTTGCTTCATTTTAGGGGTTATGTACTGTACATGTCACGTTCAGTACACTTAACATTAATATGAACTATCTTGGGCATTTCTTTTCTGAGATCATAATGACTGACTAATATCAACGCACATGGGTATTTTTAACATAAAATGTTTGTTCGGCTATAGAAATCTTAAAAAGATCTTAAAAGATATTTTCATCAAGTCCTGAATTAAAACCAAACAAACAAATATACTCTGTTCATCCCTCAACGTAACAGCTTCCACAAAAGCTAATCAATATCATTTATGAGTGTCCACCTCGTACATTTAAATCGGTGTGGGTTTGGAAAAAGTGGGATGAGTAGGTTATCCATTTCCAAACAAACATATGTTTGGTTCCTCAGTTTAGGGGCTGCGACAACGTAGTCATATAGTCCCGTTTTGGAACCTGAATCTGTGTTAGCTCAGGGGAAAGTAAAATAACACTACTTTATGCAAATGGCGTGCCATCTAACTATAACCCTTGAGGACTGGCGCCGGGTCATTTTGACCCATAGATTTTCACTCCTTTTTCGTCGTAGTCGTAGCCAAATTAATGAAGTAATTTTACCCCTTGTGTCTTCCTATGAACTATCCGCAAGATAAAATTAGGTTAATTTATATTTTTCAAATTTAACACGCAGGAAAAAGAAAATACTATTCGTAACAGTATCGTTTGTCTTGATAGTAGCAGCAAAGCAGTCATCTCAATGTTTTAGAACAAAGGAGGTGATGACCAAGGTGCCCCTAGACCCTAAACATGGATCAACAAGAATGTGAGCTATGTGCTTGTGCTGCACCAAAATAGGTGGATTTTCCCCCTTATTTTTTACAGATTGTTCCGACTAACGTAAGCCGAGGACTGGCTTCAGGGGTAAATCTCACCCGACTGTAAATGACAAAGAAATAACTAGAGTGTTCCAAAAGTTACGGGCATGTTACTTTTGTAGAGTGAATTTCAATGCTAGGAAGGAAGGTACAATAAGCGACAGGAAATAAGGGCTGAACAAAATGAAAATATAGAGCATTATTTAATCCTCGGGTCGCACCAGCCTCGCGGGTTAAGTACAGTATTGCCAGCCTGGGCATGAACAACAATGAATATTAGAGAAATACTCACGTCGAGAACACAAATGTAATAAAACCAACAGATCAAACTAAGCAACATGTCACACAAATAGTGACAAATAACAAAGCTAGCGTACTGTATCACCTAAAATGTAGCCGCAGCTACGATGTACCACAAAAATCTATCTACAAGAAATCAAGGTTAAAATCAACATCCAACAACAACAACACAAAAAGGGTGGGAATAATAGACAAATATAAACATGAGCCAAGTGTTCGAACATGTAACCCTCGCGAAGACAAGAACTGAAACTCAAATCACATCCAAAATGTGGAAAAGTAAAATAACCCCAGGATCTCAAATATGACATGACCCTTCAGTTTATAGGGAAAATCTATTTTTATTTTTATGTGTTTTTACAATTTAATTTATTTTAATTATTATAATTATTAATAATGTTATTTTTTATTTCTCTAATTGTAATGTTTATATATTTATGTTCTTATAGACTTAATTTTGATATTATTACTGAATTAATTAATTAACTAATTTCGAATTGATTTTAACAAATATTTTCATAATTCTCTTTTTTTATTTTAATTTTCTTTTTATGATTTTTATTTCTATATTTATATTTTATTTTTACACTTTAATTGTTAATGTTTTTAGTCTCAATTTAAAAGAAAATATCCAACACATTGAGTCAAGTACATACGTACCTATATAATATTCGATTTTTAGAAATACTAGCACTTCGGCATGAAAATTCTCCAAAAATTCAGCTTAAAGATTCAACTATCAGCATCTTGGAAAGCACAAACTGTCCTTATGACAGGTGGTTAATATAGAGACCACTATTCCATAAAGGGTTCACTCCAACTCACTAGCTGATCAGCGGACAAAAATTACCAACGAAAAATGAATGACAGAAATACATCTGCTGTAGCTGTTGCGTCAGGGTAAGCTATCGCCTCAGCGGCATAGTAAGCAGACACGCCCACTCGTAGAACACACACGTCATCAGCGGCTTCGGTGGCGTAGGTGGTAGCATGCTGAACTTCTATGCCCGAGGTTGCAGGTTCAAACCCGGCCGAAGTCGTCGTATTTTTTAAGAGCGTTAAAAATCCCTCAGCATACCTTCCTTCGGAGGGGAAATAAAGCCGGCGGGGCCATGTCATAGATTTATGGCATTATAATGAACCTTCCACTTGTGTGAAGCTAAATTATAGGTTAAATTTGACTAACGCTCTTAGGTTCCAACGTTCGTCGCCAGAAGCGGTGGCATCTAGTAACAAAGTTCAGAACTAGTTGGACGGTGACGTCTGGTAGTGAAAATAGGAACTACTTGAAAATTCAATGTCTGCAGTCCTTACTTGAAATAAAAACAGATAACACACACTAATACAGCCATCACAATCAATCAATCAATCAATCAATATTTATTGTCATTTAACAACTTATCTTTGTATTAGACTACGTCACATTGTTAAAAATACATTTTCAATTTACAATAAAACCACAAAGTTATGTATAATATATTACAAGTATTATTACCAGCTTACTGAATTCTATAAAATAAAATAAGAATAAAATAACACGAATACAGTAAGAAGACGTTGATCTTCTATAGTCCATCTGGGCAGAGTGTAATTTTCTCTTCAAATTCGACCAAAGTGTAAATACTGCTGTTAATGAGCCATCGCTTAATGGAAGCTTTGAAAATGTTTATAGACTCCTGCTGTAGTTGTGTTGGTAGTTTGTTGAAGATTTAATTCCATTCACAATTAACACCGGTTATCAGACAGATTCTACACACACCCAAAGTACACGGGACTACATGACCACGTTGTCGCAACCCCTAAACAGAGGAACCAACCAACCACGTCATCGCCTAGAAAAGACCCAATGTCTATCATCCTGGCGAAATGAAACATCAAATAGTCACCTTAGCTCACATAGCTATAAAAAATACCAGATCAATGCTGACCTCAAAAACAACTGGCCACCTCAAGGAAACTACATTACTGGGAGTACTGGGGTCTGATGACCACAGTCTCCACACAAAATCTCTCTGTCTAATACTGGTCCACGAACTTTACATGGTTCGGGCTCTATCTAGCTGTCGGGGGCTCGACACATGCCTCCCCGACCCTAATATCTATATACAGGGTGTATCTTAATTATACCGACAAAAAAATCAGGGACGCTCTGCGTGTTATGTAAAAGACGATGCCGCAATCGGATTGGCGAAGAAAAATTTTCCCTCCGAGAAAATGAGGTTACTTTGTTACTTCCGGGCGCGCGATTCAAATCTATGAACTCGCCGTATTTGCTGAGCCAGGCAGCAAGCCGCTGGCCACTGCTGTGCTTCAGACAAGGGAAGGGAGTGTGATAGAAAGAGACAGAGATATGCTGGCAGGCATGCGGCAAGCCGAGGCGATTGAGGAAACTTGCGCATGCCCGCCAGCATATCTCTGTCACCTTCTATCACACTCCCTTCCCTCGCTTGAAGCACAGCGGTGGCCAGCGGCTTGCTCTCTAGCTCAGCAAATACGGCGAGTTCGTAGATTTGAATCGCGCGCCCGGAAGTAACAAAGTAACCTCAATTTCTCGGAGGGAAAAATTTTCTCCGCCAATCCGATTGCGGCATCGTCTTTTACATAACACGCAGAGCGTCCCTGATTTTTTGTCGATATAATTAAGATACACCCTGTATAGTCAATATTATTAGGGTTCGGATTTTTAGGTGATAAAAATCGGGATTTTTTTTATTTTTTATGTATTAAATATACCTGAAATATGTGACCAAATAAAAAGGAAAAATATTTAATTATAATATAGTTTATTAATGTGAATATACACAATATGCAATACTCACGAATGCAATTTATGCTATGTCTCACTGACTACTGAAGCATTACAATACTCAACGAGATACATCTTCAGGATTTTCTGCAGGCGAGACTGCGGCAATATATTCCTTGCCCTCGAGGTGTCGTGTAACTTGAGATAGCTGTTCAGCTTTGATTGCTTTCCCACATGGTCGGCAGAACAGAACGCTGCCATCAGAAGTAAAATTATCCTTAAATTCTGCAACATAATGCTGCAGACGATAATCCTTAGTTGCTTTTACTTTAGGCATCGTAGAACTCCCTTACACTTCACAGTGCCAGAAATGAACTGCATGTGAGTGACACTGGTTCCAGGTAGCTGGGGGAGGGGGAGGTCTGGCACGTGGTGCAATATGGCTATGGACAAGGAAATCCCCGGCTTCCACAGTGAGTGGGACGGGGTGACAAGATAAGAAAAACACAGCGGCAAGCTGACATTAGATAGCTAGATAGATTAGATATCTCACTGATTCATCCCCGTACAAGTAACACAGAACAAAAATGCAATAAATTGAAAGATCTAGAATACTGATTTTAAGAAATGTATATATTAGGTCTGAAAAGCAGGAATTTATGAAATTATAGAATAAACCTTTAAAATATGTATTTACATAAAAAAAATTATCTAAAAATCTGAGCCCTATATATTATGTAATACGCTAAGGTGCAATTTTCACGAAACTCAAGCTCCTAAACCAGAGGGAGTTAGAAGGTGTGGTTTGTACCAAAATCTTCCAAATCGTCTCAATAGTACAGGAAAAATCTTGCATTTCTTGAAAATTCAACGGAAATATATTTATTTGTTTATAAAAGTGTTTTAAACAAATAAACAAGACGATAGCCCCTGGCAGAACTGTCGCGCGTACAGCCGCATAGCACTAGTGACGGGCGGGTAGTCTCTACACGTGGGGCGCACACAAACCATTACGCGAGAATTCTCGCACGGGTCCGCTAGTATCCATAATTACTGCATTAAAATACCATGGCGCAGTATCACTCCGCGATGCTCAAATCTGAGTGGCTAGTTCAAATCTATCAGTCGGTGAATCCCAGTCCTAACTTTTTGGCATGTGTAACGCTATCAAATTACGCCACTGCCAGTGATCCGATCAAATTAAGATGGGCACTAGAAGAATGGGCGAAGTTTCCTCCATCGGATGACACTCGGACGAACCAGATGTGACTATTCCTTAGATCGGTCAACACGAGTGTACCCAAATTAGATGGGGTATTCCCTAATCCTGAAAAAAATTGCATGAGATTAATAAATGCACTTGGATGACCAGTTTCGATCGTCAAGCGATCATAATCAGTTCCAGCTGTTCGCTTACAACAAGGCAATAACCAAGTTCCAATACTCTGCTATACTTTTAGCCTATTCTCATTTATGATCATCTTTTGTCCGTGTGTGTGCGTATGTGTGTATCCCCCTAATGAAATCTAAACGGCTGCAGCGATTTCAATGAAACTCGGTAAGGTCATAGTACAATACTATCCGACCCCGACCGTGCCCTTCAAATTTGATAACGTCTCACCAATCTAACATGGCGGCTGTGCAAAATATTTCACCGACATTCTGTATCTCCGAAACTATTACTGATATCATCCCGAAATTTTGTACGGTGATTAAAAGCTCTGCTAGAAGTTCACCTATGTGACTTTCAAAACACTGTTAAGTACAAAACGAACATGGCGGCCAAACGAAGTTGAAACTTTTAAATAGACTTTACTCTCGATTTAACCATCGAAGCACACTGAAACATGGTACAGCTAATCATTATACACATTGCAATGCACTAATTTAGTTCAATTGTTTACATGACCTCAAGATGGCGACTGTGCGAAATTTTAAATTTCAGTTTTTATTTCTTGTGTCTTAATCATGTGATCGAAGTCAACGTTTGAATAATGATGATGATGATAATTGTTGTTTTAAGGGGCCTAACATCTAGGTTATCGGCCCAATAATGAACCTACGCAATAATCGCCATCTAATAGTACATAACTCTATCACCTACATATGTAAAAATCCATCATGGCGACCATCCATAATATTTAGACGGTTCTCAATATCTACTACTCTATGACAGCAATCAAACTGAAATTTTGTATGTTGGTAAAGGCTATGAACATAAGTTCACCTATGGTCAGCAAAAATCCAACATGGCGTTGACGCGAAATTTAAATATTTAAATGGATGTTTCTCGCGATTTAACCATCCGAGCGCAGTGAAACTTGGTACGGTAAATGCTGATACAAATTTTAACCCACTGACATCTAATTTATGTCAATGCTGTGCGAAATGTTTAAAATCACGTTTTTATTTCTTGTGTCCTAATGATGCGATTGAAGTTTGAATAATACACCTAAGCAATAATCTTTATGTAATAGTGCATAACTCTATCGCCAACATATATAAAAATCCAACGTGGACTATTTAGACGGTTCTCAATATTTGCGAATCTATTACAGCAATCAAACTGAAATTTTGTGTGTTAATAGAGGCAATTAACATATGTAGAATATATGCAAATAGGCTACTTAGTCTCATCTCACTGAAATGCTATATATAGTCAGTATCAATGACTTCACTAGATTGACTATGGTGTTCTTATTTGTTCATGCAGTGCAATTGAATAGTTAGCTGTATAACGATAGTTTGTTTCGTAGAGAATATTCTATTGATTCCTCACCCACTCTTAGCTAACTTGACAATGGCAAGTCTTTGTTTAAAGCAAATATCACTGTCTGTCACCATTTGTTGAGAAATAGCCGTGTGAAATTTAGTCCGCTCCTTTTTTAACACCAGAGCTGGAAAGAGACTGATCATTGAGAGCTATGTGTGTCCTTCATCTAGTGCAAGTTTGTCGTTTCAGGCACAGATTATTGTGATAATGCCTTCTTTGTTTGTTCCCAGGTGAGAGATTTATCCCGCAACTCCATGTGTCGAGATCACAGTGGTTATGCTATTCAACCTCTTGACCTGCTCAATGGCATTCTCGCCTTCCTTATCGTCTTCATACTTGGGAAGCTTGCGTACGACTACTGGGCTTTCAAGAAGACGGGGAAACTTCCTTGGATTGTCTCCAAGATGCCATGATGCTGTCTCATCTCACTCATCTAAGCAGAGATAGTTTACAGACACAATCTACGTTTAAGTACGGCAATATGTCTTGTAAGAGGTTTCCAATTCCCTCCAGTTATTGACTCACTGTGTTTACACTTGCTAAGTTAAAACAATGGCGTGTGCGACCAAATGAAAGGGCACGGTAATGAGTTAACCCCACTTCTGTATCGAAGTATGAGGGCTGTTCAAATGGAACACAAACTATTGTCTAGGAACAAACTCAATGTGTATTGGACAATACACACTAGACCACGACAGAACACAGATAATAGCCTCCGCTGATGTGTCCCGACGCTGAACAAGTTCCCCTTTACCCTCCGCGAAGAAGGGTGTTGGTCGATGGTGAAACCACTCTTCTAGCCTCTCTCCTTGCGAGTATCACATGTTTTGTCCACTGAAGAAGTTCCTAACGGGAAAGCATTTGACCACTCACCGCCACCAGTATTCTTCACAGTGGGTTTAGGGAAACTTGCTCATTGTTGGGACAGGTATCTGACCAGTTTAGGCTCCTTCGAACTATCATCTGTACGCGGTAGCCATGTGTTCATTTCTAACCATCAATCTATGATTCATTTTAATAATCATTATACTTAATAGTTGTTTACAGTATTCAAAATGGTTTCACATCTAGAAGAGTGAATATAGAAATTACAAGGTAGAACCTAGGATTTAGGAAATAAGCTAGAAAAATCAATTTAAATACCTTAATTTCATATGTTGTCGCTTGTCATCAACCTCTTCATTTACTCTGCATTAAGATTTGAGTTGAAGGAATGCAAATATTCATGTTATAGAGGTGTAAAGATTTGTAGGTTTCCAGTTTATACTGAAAGATCTCCTAGACTAGAAGCTGGGAACTGATACCTTTTCATGTGCATGCACACAAATAGCATCTCTGGCTTGAAAGTGCTGCACCCTATTCTCTCACATTGCAACAAGGTTGCATTAGCAACCAGAACGGTGATTTCCAAACAAATGTAATTCAATCGGTTCGAACAGAAAGTATACATGAAACGACTTAGAAGAAAATATTTACGCGAATGATTAATGTGTTCGAAATTATGATCGGGCATCAAGTTACAAGGGACAGTGAAGAAGCAAGGAAGGTTGTAGTTTTACGTGACTGTTAATCTTATGATCACGAGCCACGGGACCTAACCACAGGACATGGCATTTCACTTTGAAAATCTCACATACATTGACCGGGTATCGAACCCGGTCCACCTTCGTGAGAGGCCAATAGCTTGACCGCTGCGCCACCATGCCCCTAGGACAGTGAAGAGGGGTCCACTCAAAGTATATTTGCACTGACAAAGAGTCTTATATTTTTAAGCACTCGGACTTTCTACAAGATTACACACATTTCTCCTTCTTCCATGAACGTAAACTTCAGATTAATTACAAAGGCTTCAAATCAATACAATTCTGAAAACATGTGTTTTGTTTGAATATTTCACTGCATTATATCACAATATTTCCAGAGAAGAATACAAAAGAACTAGAAAATAGGCTACAATATAACTCAAGAGTTGCAAACACGCATCTAAGCTACCGTCTTTGTCCTAATGTTCATAATTTCTCGTTGTGAAAACATAGGAAAGAATGCAATCACCTAGCGTTAGTCATTTTCGTCACCACTATAAACTGGATTTTTCCATTGTCTGTTGCTGGCCACCTGTGGAGTTCATCATAGCATGTAGTCTTTAAGCTTCATTAGATCTTCCAGCTTACAAGAGCCAATACCAAATGAGAATTAATCGCAGTTTCATCCAGTGCCATTTGATACACAAGTACTGTCCGCGCATTATATCTCTGCCTCTGATGACCGTTGAATTTCTAAGAACATGAAGTGTCATCGACTTGTCAATTTCTCTACTCCTATTTACGTCCATTACCCCTCATGTTGGGGATCGGGAGTTTTGGCGATACGGTATACTCGGCCGACTTACCCTGATGCAGTCAGCACCTGTCAGCACATTTCATTAGTACAGTATTCGCATTATATCTCTGTCGGTGAGGGACGTTGCATTTCTGAGAATTCGAGCCATCAACTCAATTGTTTGTGTGCCAATTTGAGAAGTGTCTTTGGTGTGGCTAGTACAATCGGTATACCTTTCCTGGAAGTAATGAAGTAGCTCACCGGCAGAGATATAACGTGGGCACAGTATCCTTTCTGCGCCAAACATGAATTTTGACAATTGTAATCATCCTTTTACAAACATGTACTGTTTCAGCGAAGCTACATTCATGCAACTGGGTGTTCTAAGTTCATACCTCATAGTTTTTGTAGAGAAACTGCAGTCGTGTTTTTCGCTTAATAGAACATGCTCTATTCTGTGTTGTTCCAGAAGATGATATCGTTCCCCATTAAGAATATGTTTCTTAGAAATTTGATGCTTTCGTGCTCTACGATGAATTTTTTAAATATATGCAATCCCAGTTTCACTCCATTGTTTACTATCGCCACCACACAGAATGCAAACATAACAATGCATCGTGCCCGTCGTTAACCATTCATACTGCTCATACCACTGACACTGGAATTTACATGACTAACTTTTATCTCTCCGTACAATATTTAGACGAGGTTGTGGTCCTCTCTCTCTCTCTCACTGCACATTTCTCTTCATAGGACTACGAAGAATATGGTCTTGTTTTTAAATGCACTACACTGATCCATGTTTTAAAACTCACAAACGAACATGCAGGCGCTGAAATACCGCCCGCCTCACAAATGCACTGCATGGAGCCTAGGCTCTCTGCTGACGCATTCAGATATCGACCTTCCGCTTGGCGCATGCGCAATTGCCTTCTCTGCCCACATAAACTTGAGCTTGCTTCTAAGGAGACTCACTGGCTGATCAGTCCCGCGCTGAGAAGCTGGCGTTAATCCCACCGTGGCTACAGAGAATGATACCGTAAACTAGAGATTTAATTTGCACATGAAAATGAAAATCCACAGCCTGCTTCCAGTCTCCGACCGGGTCGGAATGGAATGAATGAAGCCCCCATCTAGCGGCGAGGATATGAACTGTGCCGGCTGCCGAGGCCTGACGCACTCCTCTGGGGCAATGATTAAATGAATGACAGATGAAATGAAATGATAGTGGAGAGTGTTGTTGGAATGAAAATTTGACAGGGAAAACCGGAGTACCCGGAGAAAACCCTGTCTGCCTCCGTTCTGTCCAACACAGATCTCACATGGAGTGACCGGGATTTGAACCACGGACCCAGCGGTGAGAGGCCGGCGTGCTGCCGCCTAAGCCACGGAGGCTTATAATTTGCACATGCCAATGAAAAATAGGAAAATTTAAATGTGCATATTCCTTGAGAATGAAATGGGTATTGTAAGGCTCAAAGATTCCCCTCCAGCTTCGCCACTGGATCCATCAAGAGCAGATCTAAATCAAAATGTCACGTGTACCCTTTCTGTTCCAACCAATTCGTTTGCCAGGAAGAAACACATTGGCATGCTCAACTCACATGCAAAACAAGTGTCTATACCAGGGCCATCCAGACAGCGCTCCGCCCATGCTCTAAGCCAGTGCTCGGAGCGCTTTGGTCGAAGGTAGTTTCAGAAGTGGTGGGAGGAGCTTGGCTGGCTGAGCACGCTGAAGTGTGCAGCCCATCCATCAGTCGCTAGTCTAGTCCAATGCGCTTTGTTGACAGCGTGTAAATAAATCAGTTTCGCAGTGGTCATGACTGAACAGCATACCAAAAAAAAAAAAGGAGTGGTGAAGCAGCAGACTTTAAAGCAGAATGGGAAATTTCATTTTTCTGTACAGCTTATAAAGGGCATGCCAAATGTTTAGTGTGCAACAGAGATGTAATGTGTTAAAAATAACACCATTTTTGTTGAATTTTCCTCTCTAATATGATCACATTTCAGTTTGGAAATAATCACAATATTCTTTAATTAACACTTGTGTTCGTTTCCTGCACATTCCATACATCGGAGTGTCATTCGATTTGTATATGCGGTATATTTGTCATGGCAAAACAGCCCTATTAATATGTCAACAATCCCACAAGAGCCGTCGGCCGCACGACTGTACGTACGTTTCTAGTCAGCGTGATCCGAACATCGTCCGTCTCCTCGCTGCCACAGTGTAGTGGTGGTAGGGGAAGGAGCACTAGTCTGACCGCCCAGTGCTCCCCGAGCGCGGCCGCGCTCCCGGAGCGCAATGACTGGATGGCCCTGCTCTATTCTGAAAGCATATGAAATGTGTATATAATGCAGTAATTATTTGTAAGTGATGATGTAAAAAGAAGAAATGAAGTTCTGGATTATACGAGAGTAATTCCATACGTCATGGCAACTATGTATTATCTTTCGATAATGCTGCAGCATAGGAAATCCACGATGTGCATTGAACCGTTAAGACCGTGCGATATCTCAATACCAACAGGAGTTAACGGCAAAGGTACAAATGAAAACCACACAATGGAACTCTGTGTAAATTTGTTTTGCACTAGTACAAATGCATAGCATTTCTGCCACCAATAAAAGCAATTTTCACGAATGATCGCTGTAGCACGGGCAAGCTCAGAATAAACGTGTATGAACTTACAGTCGCCGTCTGTCAGGTGAATTCTGTGCTGTTTGCCGCGGGGTTTTGTATGTCTACACTGGAATTACCGTGATGCCACATATTCGAAAGATAGACTATAACATAGTTGCCATGACGTATGGAATAACCCTCGTATCTGTACAGTGTTTGTTCGTTATGGTGACAAAGCAGCACACGAGTCTTCTAAAAACTAAGTTCCAAGAAGTATTGTAATTGGAAAGTATTTAATTGTGTTCCACATCAGAAAATATTATGTGAAATACAATTCATCTGTACATTTTATATTGTTAAGGACCATGTAACTAGGCATTGTGTACCAAAGATTAAAGCATAAAATATAAATTTACCAAACATGGTAACTCTACCTCCATAGAAATTATCTGGAACAATATTGTCCTCAACCACTTGATCCAGGATACCACTTTATATCTAAAGTAGAGTGACAAGACTTTCAAAATATAATAAAATAAAATGGATTATGCAGGTAAAATAAAATAAAAAATATTCGCAGTTGAGCAAATTACATGTCATCTCTTTACTGAGCAGTATAATGTTCAGGGCATCCCGTTTTGAAATAAGTCCTTTCTACTATGAATTTTGATTTGTTTATTTTAAGAGCATTTTCATTTATTTTGGAGAAGTTTTCGGTCATTATTTAGAATTATTTAGAGAAATTTGTCATTTTCGGCAATTTTTCTCAGATTGGTCATGTCACCATATTATTTTATGAAATTGCGTCTCTTAGACCAGGATTGATTGATTTATTTGCCTAGGCTTATGAGATCACCTTGTGCCCGTATGTGTGTGTCCCTTATAAAATCTAAACGGCCGAAGCGATTTCAATGAAACTTGGTAAGGATATAGTCCCACCTTGTTTAACCTCGACCGTGCTTTTCAAATTGTAATACGTTTCACCATTCTAACATGGCGGCCGCGCGAAATATTTCACTGGCATTTCATACCTCCGCAACAGTTACAGATATCACCCTGACATTTTGTATGTTTACCTATGTGACTTTCATAAACCTGCTCAGTACAAAACCAACATGGCGGCCAAGCGAAGTTACAACATTTAAATCAAGTTTTCTCACACAGTGAAACTTGGTAAGGTAAATGTTTATACAAGATTTACTCTACTGGCTTCTAATTTAATTCAATTTTTTTCATAACCTCAGATGGTGGTTGTGCGAAATTTTCAAATTAAGTTTCTTTGTGCCCTAATCATGCGATCGAAGTGAACGTTTGAATAATTAACCTACGCAATAACCTTCATCTAATGGTACATTACTCGTTGGCCTTCATATATAACAATCCAACATGGCAACCATCCAAAATATTTAGACGCTTCTCAATATCTATGAATCTGTTACTGCAATCAAACTGTGTGTTGAGAGAGGCTATTGACATAAGTTCACATATGGGGCCTTCAATAACCTGATGAGCACAAAACCAACATGGTGGCGACGCGAAATTCAAATATTTAAATTGATTTTCCTCGCGACTAAGGGCCCTAACCCGCTGGCGCGACTAGTCGCTAGCGGCTTTATACACACGCGATTACTACAAACGACAAGGCGCGACAAGGGTCTTAATTAATATATCAAAATGGAGGCTGATGATGATGATAATTGTTGTTTTAAGGGCCCTAACGTCTGGGCACAATTGTATGTAACTACACTTACGAAGTGTCTTTCTTTCCTCGAAATTCAATATTCCTCTCCTCCAAATGTCTGTACTATTTCTTCCCAATTAGCCTTTCTCACATTTCTATCACTGTACTCCTTTAACGTGCTGTCCCAAAGTGCAGGTCTTTCTTCTATTTCCAAAATGAACAACTCTGTATCAAACTGCTCGGACATATCGAAATCTGCTAATAACAACTAATAATAATTTAACTTCTGTTTCCGCCCGCGCGACTGGCCGCGTCAGTGAGTTTTGTTTGCATGGATTAGGCTACGTTACTTTTCTCCCCGCGCCTGTGAAACGCTCTTCATGAATTAGCCGCGCCGCGTTAGTGGGTTTTGCTTCTATATAAATCATCATATATATTATTTCAGTAGTATGCATCCCTCCTGCGGCGCTCACAAGCGACCGATCGTGACAAATGAGCATTCAAATGAAAGAGAATAGACATTACCAATGACGCATTGCACTCGAATTTCATAAATATCTATCATTTCTTTAAAAGATTACTTAAAAAAACTGTACGACGTGTGCGATTTGCAGATACTGTTGCTGCAGGAAGATACGCTCCATAATTGCTGTCCACTTCACATTTTGGCCGCTGTGACAACTGTTTCATGTCATTTTAACATTCTGAAGTCTTCCCTTTATCATTTTGCATAGATTTCAGAAACAATAATTTAAATCGTATAATTTCATAAATATCGAATAACCGGTGAGTGTTACAACTAAGCTGTCATTCAATGGACTCAGCATTCAAATGACATTAGCAGTGACGAATTGCATTCTAATTACATAAATATAAATTTTTGTAAGAAATTTGTGATTTGCAAATACTGTTGCTGTAGAAAAGTACGCGACATCATTGCTGTTCAGTTCGCATTTTGGCCGTAGGGACGCCTGAAACGTAAATAGTGTTCTATAATCATTTGGTACAAATAGAAACATAACAACCTTTCTTCTTTATTCTCTTATTATAAACCTATTGGGGAAAGTGTGGTTTATGAACATGCGCGACTAAGAGCGACTAGCCGCGAAAAACAGTTGCGCCAGTAAGTTATGGCACTTACTCTTCCGAGCACTGCGAAACCTGACACAGTATATCTTCATCCAAGCCTTAATATACTGACGTCTAATTTAATTCAATTTTAGGAGGAGAACTTAAAAATTTCGCCTGTCGATTGTTTAAAAATCTCTTTTTTATTTCTCTTGTCCTAATCAAGAAATTTCACTGGCTCACAATATCTCCGGAACTATTTAAGCAATCAAACTGAAAATTTTATGGTGATAGAGGAATATTAACCAAGTACATACAGGGAGTAACAAAAAAATTACGAGCCTTACAGTAGTCGCATATGATGTATAACATCTGACATGTTATTCGAATAATTCCATATTACTTACTCGCATTTTTTAAAGAATGAACTCATAGTGCTGCCTTGTACCAGCAAACATGAAAGGATTCTCCAATGCATCTGCAGTAGTGACATATACCTGCAAATGTATGCGGGAGCAATCCACTGCCTACTTGATGCGAGCAGCGCTTTATACCGACCAGTTAGTGAACCCATGCCAGTGGTGTTATTGAAAATGGCCTCTTATTGCCGATATAGCGCACTGCCAAGTATAGGCGCGATTAAAAATTAGGTGTGCAGTAGGTATATTAAATGCGTTTCTCCCAGTGATACGTTTAGACCAACGAAGTTTCAATTATTGTTAGTAGTCGGTGTTAATATACTGAATTCCTACGTTGTTTGGAGTGTTGGTTGATGCGACATAGCTCTTGAGGGATCGGGTGCTTACATTGAATAAGAATACAGCAACAGTATGAAGATTTAATAAATCGTAATTGTTTTCAGCAAATATGATATAATGAATATTTCCTCACAAAAGAACGACCACTTGGAGATGATTAATTGCAGGAATTTCTTCAATGGGGCCTCCAAACCTTGAGGTAAACCGTATGCGATTTACATTCCACATAGTCACATGACTTACAGTACGTCGTTGTACCGATCTCCGCCACCGCGCGCGCTCATCGTTTCCGTCCCATGCACTTCCGTCCCATCCACTTCCGTCTCTTTTCCAAAATCACTCCCACAAAAATGTCCAGCTACCGAGTGCCATAAAAATGTCCAGATACCGAGTGGAAAGATGTTACACATCAAGAGGTATGGCACAAAATGCAGGACGCATTCCTCACACGTAGACGAAGAGTTTTGTTATATGAACATGGGTCTGGACACGCTTCGTTTCCATGTTATACCTCATTGTCTCCAACGCATAAATCAAGAAAAACACACAAGAACAGAACATACCTGCCTACCACATGCAGCTCTTTGTCACAGGAGATGTTCAATGTGCCCTCCGTGCATCAACCCACCGTCATAGTGAGTCTCGGATGCGCTGATGTATCCCTGGAGTATTGCGTAAGGTTTCGCAGCCTTCCATAATAGGGGGTTCGATACACAAGAGCTTTAAAATTTCCCCACAAATAATAGTCCAGTGGGTTTAGGTCCAGAGAGCGTGGAGGCCAGGCAATTGGTCCACCTCTACCTATCCATCTGTCACCGAATCTCTTCTTTAAAAGCCGACGGACTTGATTCGAACGTTCTGTTCTTGTGTGTTTTTCATGATTTATGCGTTGGAGACAATGGGGTATAACATGGAAACGAAGCGTTTCCAGACCCATGTTCATATAACATAATTTCTTCGTCTACGTGTGAGGAATGCGTCCTGCATTTTGTGCCGTATCTTTTTGTTACACCCTGTATATGTGACTTTCAACATTTTGAGAAACACACAAACAACATGGCAGCCAAGTGATTTTCATATATTTCAAATGATTTTTCTAGCGATTTAATCACCCGAGAGCAATGATGCTCAGAACAGGGAATCTTGATTCAGAGCTTAGTATATGTAGAGACATCTCATGTTAAATTGTTTAAATAAATCAAAATGGCATCAGTTCAAAATTATAAAACCCTATTACTTATAAATGTCTCGTACGCTATTCAAGTGATTGAAGAGAGGATTCGTTTGATAGGCTTATCTAATTGCACCAAATTCTGTAGCTTACTTAGGCTATCGTAAATCATAGAAGCCATGCATTCGACTTTTCATAAATTAAACTCCCGTGACGCGTTACAGAAAGCTACCATCTCGTGAAAGGAGTCTTAATCACCGATACTGGAAGTTATACACAGGGTCATCCAGAAAGGTTGCAGCAATTTAAAAAAAAAAAATCTCCCGTTGTAAGTGAGATAAATTAATAATTGACCTGAAAACTAATCAGGAACTCATCGAGTTTTAGTTTTAGATGTGACTGTACTCCTCCCATGACCTTCAGCAGATGCGCAGAATGAGTACGCGACAGTAGTAAGTGTGATTGGAATGGCGACAGTTCAGCAGAAAGCACAGTGTGTGTTGTGTGTTGTGTGTTATAACTCTTCAGCGCACTTTCCAACGTGTTTATGGTAGGGATCCCCCTCATGCTAATAGCATTAGACTGTTTCAGGAAACTGGCAGTGTTGAAGTGAAGAAGTCTCCCGGACCAAGGGAGCGGTCATAGAAACATTATAACGTATGAAAAAAACTTTTTGAGTTGGTGAATCAAAAAAATAAAAAGCCCTTTTGGTGAAAATATGACCTTTTTTCCTGAAGTTGTAGATGGGACTTTTCTGCTCATTTTGATGTATCATTTGTTAAATTACGATGGTTCTAAGTACGTTTAAAATAATATTGAAATGTGGCTTACTTTGTTTCATTTTTATCTGTGAGGCACGCCATAATGCAACACTTTCTTCTAAAGCTTGTCTCAGAAAGTATTTTATGTAGAAGTTGGTGACATGGTTTCATTTATTTTAGGTTGCCAGGATTGCCAAAACTAATTATATTTATTACTAAGTTGGAATGTGTAGGCCACGTCCAAAAGAGAATGGGGACACGTCCTCGCAAAGTGAAGGACAATGTTTTTGTTTGAGTCTTCAGTCATTTGACTGGTTTGATGCAGATCTCCAAGCTTCCCTGTCCTGAGCTAATGGCTTCATCTCTACATAGCTACCAACCCTACATCCGAGGCAATCTGTTTAACATATGCTAACCTTGGTCTACCCCTACTGTTCTCATCCTTGACCCTTCCTTCTATAACTAAGTTTGCACGATATGGGGACAAAGGTTGTCAGATGGTAAAACCATAAAACATTCTGGAAGGCCAAGGTTATAGATGAACTTCAAAACTACTACGGCAAAGCAATCAGAGACAATATCAATGATTTACAGGCTATGAGCAGAGCAGTTTGAGCTACGTATTTTCACAGGGGTTCTTCTGATGAGAAACCAGTTCACCATCTATGTCCTTCTCCTCCAGAAACTTGGAGCAAATATAGGAAAGCTGAGGCAGTTGGAACTATTAACACTTACCACCACCAGAATGCATTGTAGAATCTGTTATGGAAGCAAAAAAGCCAATACACAGTGATCTGGCATCACCAGAACTGTTAAGAAAGTGCTTACATGGGAAGACTCAAAATCCCAACGAGTCATTTAACAATGTCGTGTGGTCTCGTATTCCTAAAAATGTTTTTGTTAGGAAGAAAACATTACAGTTGGGTGTATGGGATGCAGTAGTAACATTTAATGATGGCAATGTTGGAAGACTGAGGGGCCTACAGGAACTTGGTGTCAGAATAGGTAAAAATAATGTCAGATGTATCAAAGACCTGGATCGATTACGGATACAAAAGGCAGAAATTGCAGCTCAGAACATGACCAAAAGAGCTAGGAGAGAAAGAAGAAACAATAAACTTGGTGTGGAAGATAAGGAACAGGATTCAGACTATGAAGCAGGGTGCTTCCAGAAATTGTATGAACATTTATTACAATAATCATGTGTGTAAGTTTTAGATCCTCATTTCTGAAGAACATGTTATTCTTGTACAATAATGACCCATTATCTCAGAAACTATAACAGATAGACACTTGAAATCTTCATATATAGCTAAGTAACATCTGCTAGCACAATGGATCTACACTCATGTACATTTCTTTTATATCTTGGGAGTTATGTTAATAAGCGTTCCAAATTTTTGAAAAAAAAAAGCTAATTTGTAAAAAAAAAAATGAAACACATTTCCCAAGTAAGCTATCGTATTGAGTGTAGATCAGTGTACATTATTATGTACTCAACCTTCAGTAAAAATTTCAAGTCTCTACCTGCAATAGTTCATGAGAAAATGGGTCGTCAATATGGTAAATTTAACATTATAAGCATTGGGCTTTTACTCTCCCCTTCTCAAATAGTTCCCGAGCTATGCTTTGAAATTGCTGCAACCTCTTTCGATGACCCTGTATTGTAGCACATAATTTCTCAATGTAATGGTGTTGGTGGATACATAGGTCGTCTACCAAAAGCTATTAAGCAGGGGAGGCTTCTGGTTAAAATTTTAAGGTGGACCAGATGATACTGTTATAACCTTTAAGAACACATAGTATCCTTAAGAGGTATATCAGCATACATCTATTACCTACACTATCTGACCACCGCCTTACACCCCTTTCGGCCCCATGTCTAAAACAGCACCCCAATAGCCAAGGGGAACCAACAACAAACACACTTCATTTCTACACCACGCCAGCAGAGACTTCCTACAACTCTTGCTCAAGCGTTACACAAACATAAACAAGGATACAGAAACTGCGCCACACAACAACCATGTAGCAAGTTTGCACGGTCAGCAATGTGAAACACATAAAAAGGCATCCCACTAAGAGAGGGATGTCTGTTGCCTTCCGTGACTCTGCCCGAATCTACAGCGACGACATCGTACCTCAGATGAGTGTGTCTCTCAGAATCCTTCACATTGTTGAACATCCTGCCCAATTGCCATACCCATTTTACTGCATTATTACATTATCCCTACATCCAGGGAATCCAGTACATTATTACATAGCCCTAGTAAATAAGTACTTTTATTACAACAGCCCGATTGTTCTTTATTGTCATTATTGCCCTGCTTACTGCCTGATTCCCTTCTCACACCTCGCCCCGTCACCGCACTACCACAGGATTGCCACGCCAGCAGTATTAGTTTGTCCTTCAAGCACGCACGCACACCGTCCGCGATAAGCGACATCAGCAACTCCTTAGTCTTGCTCGCCGCAGCTCTCACTTAGTCCGCCCGATATTACCTTCCTCCCTGAGGCGCAACCCTTGAATCAGAACCCCCATCGCGCAGAGCTTCGCCTGTTTCCCCGGACACCTTCCGACATCACGTCTTCGACCCACGGTCTTAAATACACTTTGTACTCCCCCTAATTATCCGCAACCCTCTACACTCACACACACCCCCTCTATTACCCTGTTTCAGCCCCTCAAAAGGCTAAACAATACAATTGTTGTTTTGTATTAAATATTGTTTTATATGTGGCATTTATTGTTGCCAATATTGCCATTATCACACAACACAACATTTGAAACAAGTTTTAATAAATAGTTGATGCATTAAAACTGTACTCTCATGGCTCCTTATTTATAAATATATTCTCTCCTGTGCTTGGATGAAGCAAATTTATCTATCAGCTTGTTTGATGAGGTCATAATTATTTAATTTCTAAATTTGTGTTCAGAGCTAAAGAAGAAAATGGATTTGTTAATAAAAATTCCACTTTCATTTTCCTATGTCGCATACAATCGACATATTAAATAACGACGTACCGTGCCACAAAAGTTGAAAACACATTTATACAGTAGAAATTAACTTGCTCCACAGAACACACTAACACATTTGTACTGTACTTGGAACATCAGACAACTGAAAATGTATAAATATATTTTTGTCTCATGTCAGCAAGCTGCGAAGAATAGCTGAATACCTGTTTAAGGGCGTGGGGTGGGGTGGACCCTTCTCCCTTAGTCCAGTTTAACTGAGACAGAAGCAGGAAGTGAAATGGAGAGATCTTCTATTTCGCTTCAAAGCAACGCTATGGGCCCAATCTGCTGGCCCTTGAAGACAAATTCCCTTCATAGCACTGAAGAATCCGCGTGCAAGACAGTGCTATGTCCACTGTTTCCTCACACGGCCCACGGAACTTTCTGTGGAGCGGCCCTCGCTATGACGATACACAATACAAGACTCTCAGGATCTTAAGCTAGGGATGAGTTATTTATAATGAATTCTCTTCAGAGATTCTAGAAGGGTAAAATACTTATTTTAAGTTGAGTAGGCCTATCTGCAAAATAAAGTAATTTTAAAAGACATTAATTAAACAAATTCTTTGCAATGCTGCCTAACGGCCTTGGGTGGGCAGGGCCCATTCGGCCCTTAATAACGCACCGTACCTGCTATTAAGTATACAGGGTCTTTCATATAAAATAAGAACGGCGAGCGGCGCCTTTGTTATCCGCTGCTGCAGTAAGCTTGGCCGAGCTTGTGGCGTGCCACGGCCCCCTGCTGTAGAATTGAAAGCGCGCGCATAGGCGCATTTACTGTACTTGACCTTGCAATAAGCGTGCAAGTGTTCAGTTACCAGTCTGAAACTCAGATGTAACATGAGGAAGTTATCATAACAAGATCGTATTTTTGTATGTAAAACTTATTTTAAGTACGAGTCGGCTCGGCGGGTACGTGATGCATTTGTTCAGCAATGTCCTTCACTAGCAGACTACTGACTCAGTGCTCAATAAAAAGCATAAAATTAAAAATCAAAAACATTACAGTGGCAGAACTCACTCGCGTCAGCCAGAATGTGGTTACCAGATACAATGCCTGTATAACCCAGGAAGGACGACACTTCCAGCATCTTTTATAAGGTAATATTTCATACAGGATTGTACACACGCTTAAAGCAGGGGGTCAGGGCGCGCCACAAGCTCGGCCAAGGCCACCGCAGCAGCGAATAACAAAACTGCCGCTTGCCGTTCTTACTTTATATGAAAGACCCTGTACATAAAATAGGAAATCCTTTTAATAGCCGGGTGAGCTTTTATTGGAATGGACCCGTAGGATATATGGAAATAGGCTATTTAGTTCTAGACGGAACTACTAGTTTATTTTTAAATGTATTTATTTTAAGGTTGGTAATGAAAACTACTACTGAACTGACACATCTAACTTACAAACTAATAGAAAACAAGAAGTTCCGTGACGAACTAAAGAGCCTACTTTTCTTAAAATTAAGATTCATGCCAGTGATTAATCTATACGGACCTATCTATAATCATGAGGAAATAAAGTTGGTAATATCGACATTTCTAATTAGTTTGAAATATACCTCGTATAATATAGCTTAATATATCTTTACAGTTGACAGTCCTGGTGACTGAATAGGCTATATCCTTAGTTCCATCTCTTAAGGTACAGAATACAAAATTTAGTTGAAGTCCATTGGATAGCATGGACGTTACATGCAGTTAGACATTGGATCAATCAGCGTGCGTAACATGATGTTGGCAACAATGCCATGCATGTGTTGGTCAGAAATAATCTGAAATATTATGATCTCTTGTTGTGCCAAATTTGGATGAAATCCATTCCTTAGTACTGTGCCCTTTTATCAAGAAATATGCCAATCACAGTATACCAGCGTAGCTCAATTCGGGATTTTCGGGGTAGCGGTAAGTTCACCCACTCTGTGACTCACATATTTTGGATTAATTAGAGGATACACTTGCAAAAATAACAACAAAATCAACTCCTATTTTAACACATTTAATTAATAAAAAGTATGGCGCTACAAACAATTCAACAATTAAATTACTGACCCATAATCATCTACTTGTTCCAAATGAACAATGAATAACATAAGAATAAAACAAATATTGTATTAAAACATATGGTTTTCATATAAACCAACAATTCCTAATTATTTTTACTTCCATAAAGTATCAACTGTAAGTTTCATATAACTCCGAGCTCTTTTGGCTCAATGCTTTCTGTAATAATGGTGTCATTCTTTGTACACCTCAAATACTACTTTTTTATATTTTCTTAATCATCAAACAAATGTATAATTACATTTAAAATTACATGTTAATTATCTAAATCAATATTTGGGCATTTCACAGGTTTTCAGCTTTTATCATCTCTCTCTAGTTTTACAAATACATTAAGGTAATCAGGAAATTACTTGTGTACTCCAGAGTATGAAGATACTTGACACAGTCAAAAAAACTATGGTCACTCCCGAAACCTAGTTGCCTTCAATTTACTCATGGAATCCTACTTCCATACAACATTACAATAGGGATTGTTATTTATCTCATATGTCTTATAAGACCATTATCACATAAAAAACTACGATCTGAACGGGCAAGCGGAAATATCAATCTACAAGGACCTCGGTTCAATGCCCGGGTCGTTAACAACTTTAAACACTCACGGTGTATTCATTACTCCTTACAAGACGGCCTTCAGACACCCCTCCTGCTCCAAGGGTCTGACCGTGCTACTCGAGCGTTATTTATGACTATGCGGGAACCCTCCCGTCTAGTCTGTAGATAGAGCTCTCTTTAATGCTTTTACAAACAGCTTTTCGTTCATTCTCAATTCTTTGGGGAGACCTGGCATTCTACTCCTCGTTTAAATTCAACAATATTATTGGGCTCATAAATCACATTCGTAATCTTGGCATTTATTAATTATGAAAGGTCCTCATTGATTGGGGAAGAGTAATACACATTCTACGACGAATAATAAAGGGGCTTTCACAATAAGAAGATTCTGAGTTCGAATCTCTTCACATGCCTCGGGAACCATTCCCATATAGAGGACTATACAAAATGCGATTTAGGGTCAGCCTATAGCTTATAAGACCTACGCTCAATACCATACATTTGCTCCCTTTCAATACAACATACACAATGGCCTCGTGATACTACGTCACAAATAGAGGACTTACACCAATTCTCAATTCGCTACAATCAACTACCTCTCATAAGTAATTTACCAAGTACATTAACTTTTACGCGTTCCTAGCGTGACATTTTACTTTAATTGCGCTCCTTTGCGCTATACTTTATTTTTAAGCCTAGCGTCATCCAAAGAACTGATAATATCATATTAACAATTGATACACATCTCAATTTTTATATTATTCTTTTCCTTTGACAATAACTTTCTCTCTTTTTAAGAACATGCATTTGAACATCATGTCTATACTTTTTATTAAGGCTCTAACGCTCTTATATTCACATCAATTAATTTGATCTTTATTTAATATTTCCTTACTTGGTTATTATTATTGTTATTTCATATCTTCATTCTTTACACAAGCTCAAAAGCTATTTCTTTCATATAACTCAAATTTACTTTTATTTAAATATCTTTCATGATAATTATTAATATTTCGCTTGCTCTTATGACATTCGTCAAATACACTGACATTTTATTCATATATTTCCTCTACTGGATTTATTCTTTTACATAATTATTTATAGTTTCTCAAATTTCTATTATTGTTCAGACCGCGTTTTTCTTTATTCAATATTTATTTATTTAAACACATCCCTTTTACTCAAAAACTCCGGTGGATTTGTACACAACCATTTCCCGACACCAAAATATAATGAAATTCATTACTCACATGTTTTTAAGGTCGTCTCATGACCTTTATCCTTGTGCGGTGTTTCATTTTGGCCCACTTTTTAACTTACTCCATATTGTAGAAATTCATCTCATGTACGAACACTTCTTGACACATATTCAATACACTTAACATTGACAACATTTTTAATACACTGGTGTATCCTTTTAGAACACACAATAAACACTAAAAAATATTATTTTACACACAATCTTGATAGATTTACACTTCACAACTTTTGATCACTAGGCCGTATTTTCCTAGCCTATCACACGTGACCTCTTAATCTCCCGTTTCCAAGGGTGAACTTTATTCAATGTCGGCTTCCTATCCTGCAGAATACGAAAGTCTCGAAACATCTACTTTCCCTGGAATCCTAATTCTTTGAATCCTATTCTGGATGACCGGCTATTTCTCTAGCTTGAACGGCTTCTTTTTAGATCTAGTTTATCGATCCTAGTGAAAGTCTGTTCGGATCGAGGTCCCCTCGGTAACCTATCGATGATCGATGGATTTATTTTCTAGCAGCTAGTACTTCTCGAGTTTAGTGCTTTAGAATAGTTCGTCTGCTTTCTGGAGATAATGTCTATAGTCTCCGTTCTTCTTTATTTATTCGGTTCTCGCACTCCTACTTTTCTGAAATACGTTGCGAACCTTACTCTGTTTTTCCCTATTTGGGTTCTTCAAATTAGATAACTGTTTATCTTTCTATTACGGTACTTCCGTACGTTATGATTTTTTCGGTCGTTTATTTAAAGACCTATCGCCTTAAGTCCAACGTTCGCAGCCTGCTCTGACTATATTTTACGAACTTTTCACTGTAAACTTGTGTACTGTCGGACCTAAATCCTGTAACTAGGATTTTCCTAATTTTTCAACACGGCGATACTTTAATATTTCTTCTTTACGACTCCTTATGGAGGCACGCAAGTTATTAATACTGCGACGCCTATGGCTATCGGATATTAATTCAGCGGTGTAATACAGCGTTTCTCCCCTCAAGGAGTACTGGTAAACTGTCTTCGGTGTGAAGCAGAGTAACGCCCCACACGGCTGTCTGAATACTGATGCGTAGCAACGCCCCCCTTGGGCTGTTTGGAACTGCTTGTACTGATGCTCCAGCGTTACGTCCCCTGGACTGTTTGAAACTGCATGTTTGGCTTGGTGATGCCAGGAGCTTTATACTCTTTCGCTACAAAAAGATAAGACTCTAGCCCTTTCCGTGCCCAACTTTTAAAATAATGGTTGCACCATTATAAAAATTATACCTTCAAAAAGCTCGTCTTCTCAATATTAAATAATCTCATTGCGCATAAGAATCGATCGTGCAATTCGGAGATATTAATTAATTTCTCGTCCTCAACTGTGTGGGTGTTGCTGTTCATTTGCATTCTCCCCTCTCCACAGGCCTTGGTAAATCCCCTATGACGTCTACTTGCGTTTGCAGTTTTCTCCTGTGCAATTATTAAAGGGTTTTTCTTTACACAAAAATCTCTAATTCGAAATGATTCACCGTACTGTAATTGTTTACTTATTTTTATACTCGTAAACGGGTTAAATTTAATTATTCCTCTTCTGGCGCATAAGCGGTGTTGTTTTCAAGCAAGCTCAGCTCGATTTCCGAGTCAGGCTTCCTTGTCTAACAGCCGAAATTTTCCACTCGGTTATTAATACTCATGACCAGCTCCTTCTGAATGTCAAGAGGGGTGATCTCATCTCTCGAACACCTGGCTCGCGCTGCTTGCACAATGTTAGGCTAGAATCCTGGCTTGATCTTTCTCTATGTTACATTAGAAACTGTTCGTTTCTTTCATTTCTTCCCCAAATACATGGATTCGACCTCCTTGGACCCTATGGCACATGGGTTCAGTACAGAAGTTGCATATATTTCAAAATTTGACCTATCATCAGGCTTAGAATCATGTTGGCAGCACTGACGTATATTACTTACTCCAAAATAATCTAGAATATCAGGTACTATCCGTGTGCAAAGTTTAGAGCTGTTGGCTTGCATACTTTGTGATATATTGATATTAGGGTAAATGAATAGAAACAGGATTTATTAACAGTTGGCAGCCCTGGTTGCTCTTAAGAATATGCTCAGTCATATCTGTTTATGTACACATATTACATACGAAATTTGGTTGACATCCAATTAATAGTGTAGAAGTTATATGCATTTAAGGATTGGGCCTATCAGCAGGCTTATAATCATTTTGGCAACACTGCCATGAATGGCCTCCTGGAAATTAAACTGCAATATTATTGTCTATATGTGTGCCAATTTTGAAATAGCTCCCATTCATACCTTCCAAGATATCCAACATGGAGCTCAAATTTCAATTGCGATTTTTCAGCAGTTGGTAGCATTGACATCATTTTCTAATATGGCCGTGAGATATTCAGGTATAGATCTTTACTCCTACCAAATTTTGTTTCGATTGCTGCAGCCGTTTAGGAGTTGATAGGGGGGGGGGGAACACACACACAGCCAGACAGACAGAAGGACAGACAGACACACATTTGCCCGATCTCATAAGCCTACTTTTTCCTCATTTTTGCAAAATGTGAAAAGTAGGCTAAAAATAGTTTTTAAATCACAGTTGAGGAAGACTTCGTGTGGTGGTGATAACGATTAGTAGTATAATGGACGCAACATCCAGGTCATGGTAATGCTAATAATGAAAATGGAAAGGACTACTAACTACTGGCACATGTCATTTACCAACGAGTAGAAAAGAATTGATCAGAAAAAAGAATAAGTGAAGTAAAAGACGCTGCTCATTGACCGTTAGAAAAGTGGGGAGCAATAGTGTCTTATTTTACCACATTAGCGCTGCAGGAAAATGATCGGAGTACGTCCAAAGACAATTTGAAATCACCAACACTGTAATTTATAAGCAGCGCAAGATGCAACTACAGCATTTTTGCAATTCAGCACTAGACACTGGTAGAGGCGGCGTGATGCAGCCCGCTTTGCCAGCCAACAATAGACTTGTTCTAGGGCCTTAAAAGATCGTTATCGGGTCCCTTTGTGTGTTATTTATACAAATCTAAACGGTTTCACCAATCTGAACCAAAGTTTACGTCTCGAGTTTTGTTTCTTGCTTTGCGAGGCTTAAAATGAGCCTAGATTTTTCCCTCCATGACAAATTCCATATTTCGTCTATGTGCCAAAGGCCTTAAATCTAGGGAATGGAGGGGGCTGTCCAAATTTCAAGTAGACAGACCCCAGGGATCGAAAGGTAATAAGTAGCATTTGGTTCAGTTTGGTGAAACGGTGTAGATTCGTGCCAAACGTCCTAAATATAGGGAATGGAAAGGGCTGTCCAAATTTTAAGTAGACAGTATTACCCGCAGGGTATGGAGGCGTAATTAAAAAAAAATGGTTCAGTTCGGTGGAACGATGTAGATTTGTGCCAACATGGTGTCCCACAGGGTTCCAAAGGGTAAGTACCGGTACGTAAAATTTGGTTCAGTTCGGTGAAACGGTGTACACTTGTATAAATAACAAACCAACAATCAGCTTTTTAAAATAGAAGAAGTGTCGAGATACAGTAAGTGCACTTGGTGCTATCATGACCCGTGGTATCTGTGTCAACTATACCATAAACGGCCACCACCTAGAATTCTTTCATCTTGAAGGATAATCATTAACAATATCTGCTCATTACACGGTGAATGCTGATGTACG
The DNA here is from genome assembly GCA_946902985.2 of Meconema thalassinum. Taxonomy (NCBI): domain Eukaryota; kingdom Metazoa; phylum Arthropoda; class Insecta; order Orthoptera; family Tettigoniidae; genus Meconema; species Meconema thalassinum. The sequence goes on from OX336389.2 coordinate 58,095,321, forward strand.
GTATTCATCAGATTATTTTGGATTAGTCTTAGAATGTTTGCACTCTTCGTCGTATTTATTGAATGGCTTTGGTGTGTAATTAATTAGTTCATTACAAAATGGATTAATGAAATATTTAACGTATAACTACACCGACTGAATGCCTGGAGTACATGGACCCCGCAGGAATTTTTCCAGGCTGGGGTTGGGGGGGGGGGAGGGGGGAGGGGGGAGGGGGGGGGGGAGGGGGGAGGGGGGGGAGGGGGGGGGAGGGTGAGACAAGTACTACTTGTCATTTCTTCCCCCCACTCCATTTTCGTTTCATCTCTTACTTGCTTCGTGAAATTCATTATTGGCTGCTCTGAAACCGTTGGCTACGTTATGGCAAGAATGGGAGGAATATTCTGTTTGTAGTTCAGAGTTTTTGTCCATGCCAGTTCACTTTTCTTCTTCTGTGATTCATCGTCATAATGTTCAGTTCATAAAAACAGTTTAAACAAGTAGTTCCGTGAAGAACTAAATAGCCTATTGTCATGTATCCTACTGGTCTTATTTAGGACCAGGGCTGGCATACGAAAATAAATAAATTATCAATTTAAATTAGCGTTGCGAAATGAAATCGTCCAATGGAATAAAATTTCACTCGTGGCACGAAGTAAATTTTGCTCCTGAGCCGCAAACCCACATAAAGGCCAAAAAAAAAAAAATTCCCCTGGGGTAGGGATAGTTTTTATCATAGGGAGGAAATGACTTGTCCTATGGATAGAGGGCATAGAGCCCTTTCTGTCGCCCTCACACAACTTTCTTCGATTTATAATTTAGGAGATATTAACAATTTTCGAGTTTTGCACTTAGGCCCTAAGCGTAAAATCAGTGGCGTGCATTGGGATGAAGCAAGGGAAGCACTGCTTCAGTACCCGAAATTCCCGTTAAATTCGTCTACTTTCTATTAGTTATTGCTACATTTCCTCTTGTTTGAGCGCTCAGTTTTCCTTGGTCACCTCTTGTTCTCTTCCGACCCTGACGGTATTAGGGTATCCGAGGCCTAAGGAGTCTCTTCCTTTACCCTCCTTAATGTGCCCTTGTCTCATCTTTTCTGATACCCTCCTTCTGCGAGGGGTCAGCCTTCTTTTTTTTTCATGTTATCTCCTGCCTTCTGCTCAAGGCCCTCAAGGAGGCAAGGTGTATGTAGCCCCACCACTTCTGGTGCACCCTGGATATTGCTACACCCTCAGAGGCTCACGGCTGGTGAGTTCGGGAGTTGGCAACCCCGAGGGATTCCTGAGCTGGGTCCGGTTTTCCCCCTTTTTATCCATCACCTCTGGGGCGGACCCTCTCCTCTTTCACTTTCCTATCTGCCTTTCATGGCTCTCCTTCCTTCCAAGTCCCTCACTCCGTATTCTTCGAGGGTTGAGGGCATTTCTTTTCCTCCTGTCCGTTATTTGCCTTATTCTCCTTTTGTTTTCCAGTTCTTCTTCTAGTGTATAAGTTAGTAGTTAGTTTTAGATAAAGTTTACATTTCATTATCATCTTCACGATCACCCACACCATTAGGGGCCGATAACCTAGATGTTAGGCCCCTTAAAACAACAATTAACATCATCCTCTCGTCCGCGAGGAGGAGCGCTGAGGTAACAAAGAGAAGGCATAGCGTGTACTCCTACACGTCCTACACCCGCGAAGCAGTGCCTTGGTTTCCAGCAGGTCAAACTGAAGCAGATTACAGATTACTTGTTTTCAAGACCACCTACTGTCGGGGTAAAAAGTATAGATGCTCGAGTTTAGACGTCAATAAAAACGTTTCCCGTAGCAGTGGCGTAGCCAGGATCAACCAATGGGGGGTTATAGTTACACAAGCCAAATTCTACAAGCATTTCGTCCCGCGGGGACAAATGTGCACCATGGTCGCGAGGGCTGCAGCGGGAAGTACGGATATCGTAGGTTCGAATCCCGGTGCTGACAGTGGTTATCCTGAGTGTGTTTTTGCCCGGGTTTTGCCACACTCCCTACATGAATTTGCCGGGATAGTGCCTTACTTCAAGTACCGGAGCGTCTACCCCATCCCCGTCCCAGATACATTTACACACTCAACTACAATCATCACAGCAATACAGGTTGCCAGACAGATTCAACACACTCCCAACTACACGGGGCTGATGGCCAAGATGTCTCAAGCCCTTCAAATGAATTACCAACACCTCTACAAGTATTTCCTTTTCTCAGAATATTATTACACAAGAAAAGTTTCATGTATTTTGATCCCGAAGTTTTCGAGTAATATAATATGCACAAACGACAATAAACAATCAGTTCTTAAAAAAAACGTTAATTTTTGACTAACATGTCTCACCTCAATGGCAAATCTAGAACATTCCTGTTTCCTTGACAGGAACAAAATAAACTCAAATACGGAATATCTGTGCTACCAACATGAAGACTGCGTATCTCTCAACAAGAGAAAACATTTACGGAGGTCTCAGTAAAAGTGGGCATGTCCTTTCACGATGTATCATGTTGATTCATGAGTTACTCAATACTCCTTTTTATGTTTATTCAGTTTTTTCAACAAGATCCTGTGCTTTATATTGCAAATAGCCCTGAATGCCTGAAATATAATTTTCGAAGATTTTTGTCACATACCAAGGTCCTTCTTACCTTACAAATGCTACATGCAGCCGAAAATAGGTTTAGTTGCTTACACTACACATGCGACAAATTTCACTCATCCGTAAATGGGAGATAACCGTAATTCGGCGAATTGCTGGACATATATTTACGTAATATGAATCAACTCGGCTGACGGTTATCTCATGCTCAAGAAGTTAATAACGATCCCAAAATTAGTGTTAATGTACCCATAGAATTTTCTAAATCCTTATTGAAACGCGGTATTTTAAATAAAAACTAGATTAATTTACATATCACTTCTCTCCCGCCAAGAAAAGAAAAAAAAAAGCTAATATTGACCCGCTATGTGGGATTCAAAATTAATTGGCGCTAGCCTGTTTGAAATAAACTATATTTCGCGGGGGAGAAGCTAGATTGGCAACCCTGGGAGGACGGAGTTGTGTTACCAAGTCTAAAATACAGTCGCGAAGCTCGCTGGGTTAGGAAATTGCATCCTCTTGGTAGGTGAAGCGACACTAGCGCTCGCGGTGGCAAGCAAGCTGGCAACTGCATTGAGCACGTTATTCGCGGAACAGACGATTTCACTTTTGCAGGGGTTTTATGAATTTTAACTCACCTGAGTGATTATTTCCATTGTAAACATAAGTCATGTTAAATCACTAACTACTACAGAATAAAAAAAGTCACAATGTTGATTAGTGTACACATTTAATTCATAGGAACAGAAAAAATATGCTCTGTTTTTGTTAGTTCAGTCCTCTACAAGTATCCGTAGGTACAGTTGTATGACGTATTTAATGAGTCTTGGGTAGTATTAATAGCCCATACTAGTTATAAATTCTTGTATTTGCTTCAATGATAGTCGCGGGCATCTCCACAGAGTATAAAACCAAGTCCCCTCTTCTTGGATGTACCGGGTAATCTCGAAATCCACTGAATGGATTTTGATGCCGTTTTCACCATCAGTAAAGGATTTCTGGAGGAAGGTTTCTGTAGGAAAACATTCACGTATGACCAAAAGAAGCCGAGCAGTAACGATTTCAGTGAATCGATTCGAAGAAAAACCTGTCGTCCGTGCTCCTTTTAAGTTTACGCTGGGTAAACATGTAAACATATCCATATACTATGAGTGTAAGAATTGGTCAGCATGAAAAGTTCTACAAAAGAGTCCGCGACAGCATATCTCTATCTTTAATACATCGCCCACTATAAGTGATTTTACGTTTTCATTTCATCCAACAATCTCCATTCAGTGGAGCGAGTTTACGAGCTAGCGAGCGAGCCTATTACCCCAGCTTCGACCAGCATCAACTGTCGAGTCGTGTCGAGTTAAGACTTCAGAGAAGAGTAGACCATATGAGTTTGGAGTTTCGCTGTTCACCTCGGCTTTTATGAATTGCGTCTGGGACCTGCCGTCCGTATGCCTATTAAGCTTACGCTGGATAAACTCTTTAAGATACCGGGCGAAGCCGCGGCGGGTTGCTAGTATGTTTATAATATAATATCAAATTCTTAACCATATTAAAAGCTAGTTATTCCATAAACTTGAGTAACATTGTAGTTAATTAGTAAAAATACCAGTGTGATTCGTGAAACGAAGAGTATAAAAAAGATCTTAAGGTCTTAAATGGCTCAATTGTAGGTTCTTCGTATTTATTCTGTGGGTTTGAAACCTTTCATTCCTGAATTTGACAAAATAATACAATGTCAATTTTACAAATAATTTCGGCAACAACAATATTGTGTACCGTACCTTCACAGCAGTCATGTGGGACAAAGGGTATTTCATAACAGATTTAACAAACTGTGTACCACATCTAAGTTTGTGAGCATTATCCTGACGACATAAATTGGCTTGCTTAAAAATTATTCGATAATAAGTCTATATTATTTTACAAAATAGTCTACATCTTTATTCATTGAATCAGCTCTTTGACTGTTAAAAAGCCATTTTCTACATCTGAAAATTAAAATATCGGCACGTGTTTGAGATGACATCATTTCCGTTCACTTAAGTTTATGTCTTAATTTTCAAAATGCATAGATATCTTTATTTCAATTGCAGCCAATGGCCACAGCAGTTCATTTCAAATGAACGCCCGTAGGTTCCCCAATTTCAATGTCAAGTAGTTCCAACTTTAGCTACCAGACGCCACTGTCACTGACAACCAGCGGCGAACGTTGGAACTTGATAGAGCGTTTCTAACCCAATAGCCTACACACTACCAATTGTAGTTGTAGATTTTTTACATGCCATAAATCAATGGCATGGGCCCGACTACTTCGACTGGGTTTGAACCCGTGATCTTGGGCATAGCAGTTCAGCATGCTGCCGACTACGCCACCGAAGCCATGCATAGATATCCTACACATACATGCTTCTGATTTATAACCAACTGGCTGCGTGGCTCAGCAGTAACGTTCTCGCCTGCTGTACCCAAGGTTGCAGGATCAAATCCTGGCGCAGTCAGCTGGCATTTAAGGGTGCGTAAATGCGAGGGAGCCGTGCCTGTAGATTTACTGGCACATTTAAGATCCCCTTCAGGGCGAAATTCTGGCACCCCGGCGTCTCTTAAAGCCACAGTAGTTAAAAGGAACCTAAAACCTATAACATTATTATTGATTTATAACGAGTTAAAGACCTAGTCCCGTTGTTTGATTGAAAAGCCTTGTAATACTTACTACTGCTTATCCCAATTAATTAGGGTCGCCGGAGCCAACCAGGCTCCTTTGGTTTTGGCCGGGGATTTAAGGCCGGATGCCCTTCCTGACGCCACGTAATTTTTCAGGGGAAAATTCTACCCCGCTGTCACCGGGATTGGAACTCCGGCCGTCCGGGTGATTGACGAGTAGCAAAGCCATGCACCATCATGCTCCCTTTGAAAAGCTTTATAATACTAGCCTAAAATCCATAGCTAAAGTCTTACCTTTAAGGGTCCTTTGGAAACTCAGGTGTCTTCTTGTAATTTGAACAGTCTACATTAATAGATTGACTTCTCAGCCGGTCAACACGAATACACACTATTAGATTGGGCGAGGAGTAACAATTAATTTCCCTGTGTAATTGTGTAATTCATAATACAATAATTATTTATAGGCTACGCTTAATAAAACGCTTCTCATACAACCCACTTTATGAGAGAAGTGATTTATTAAGACAGTGTATAAACGATTCATGTATTGTTATTTCAGGCACTAGGAGATGAATTGTCACTCCCCGTCCAATCTAATTGGGTACCGTACACTCGTGTTGACCGACTGAAGAGCGATCATATAGGTTAGGCCTACTTAGCAATCCTGAAATATGGCTTCTAATATGTGATCTGTGTATTGCACTGCACATCTCGTCTTGTAAAGCACATGTTAAATTAAAGATATACCGGTTACACAATGCTCACATATAGAAAAACCAGGAACAATAACATACCCCAACACAACGCAGTCGGCACTTGCTTGCTGGCTGCCTGAGAGTATTATTGTCGGGCGGTAGAAAAATATGAGCCAAGCTTCGCGATCTGTAGGTAGACTGTGTTATACAGGGTCATCAATTTAAGTCTCGCATCCGATACCGATCACGGCGCGGCAAGCTCTCGCGCTGACACCCGCTCGCTGGCCGGTAAAAAGTGCGCGACTTCTCCCCACTACTTCGCGTCAACATACAGTCATTTAATAGCAATTTCTAGTGAAAATAATTATCTACAAACTTACCTGGTTTTACAAGAAATGTTCAAAGTGTTGTCCGTCAGCTCGCAAGCATGCCTGGCACCTCGTAAACAAGTTTCTAGACACACGGCGAATCTCTTCCTGGGTGACGTTGGAGCGGAACTTTTATACAATATCGCGTATCGTGTGCTTATATGGAGGACAGATACCAGGAAAGTTCCGAATGAATCGAAAACGGCACTCCCTAACAGAAGAATACTTCGCATAAGAAAGCACAATGAATACACGTTGTTCTATAGAAAACATCACTTCGCATAACAAAGCACAATGGATACACGTTGTTGTATAGAAAACATCACTTTAAGGCAACACATAAACTGTAAAATTGCCCCGAGACTGCACTGTATGTTAGGTCAAATCAACTAGCACTTCACAAGCTTGAAAACGCCGGAGATACTGACAGCTTATTGCAACATTGCCGATCGCAGCGCACGTGTTCATTGCGGGGAGAACGCCAAGGCCACCTTGACCGGCCTAGCGGCCGCATCTGCCAAGGCCACCTTCACCGGCCTAGCGGCGCGTACATGCGGGAAATAAAATAATGACCCGGTACGTTGTCAAGAAGACTTGTGTAGCCTCAAATGGGGACCCGGGCCAAGAGGTGACAACAGTACATCACCAAGTAGCCGGCGCGGTGGTGAAACAGACACAAATCACAACCTGCCGATTTTCCAATGGGGGTTCTAATCCCCAGTAACACCCCCACCCCCCACCCCCCAGCCATGTCACTGACCCGTAGTCTTACATAAAAACAGGCTACAACAAACTTTTTCTTATTTTATTCTGCGTTTAGCTATGTAGATTAACTTAAACATTTGTATTGTAACCCGTTAAATTTTTATAGGTGATTGAACAAAAAAAAGTGCCTGTTTTTGATGTGTAACATCTTTCCGCTCGGTTGCTGGATAGTTTTGTGGGAGTGATTTTGAAAATCGGGGACGGAAGTGGATCGGAACGATCGAGCTGGCAGTGGTGGATCGAACGGAAGTATGCACTGCCCGCTCGATCGATCGAACGGAAGTGTACTAGCTGGCAGTGGTGGAAAACGGAAGTATGCACTGCCCGCTCGATCGATCGAACGGAAGTGTACTAGCTGGCAGCGGTGGACCGAACGGAAGTATAAGATGCACTGCCAACTCGATCGATCGATCCAGCGGGCAGTGGTAAGACTCAGCTGGCAGTGGTACGAGAAACAATGAGCGCGCGGTGTCGGAAATTGATACCATGACGTACTCTCGGCCATGTGGAATGTATAGACATACTGAACGGGAAACGCTCATGCGAACTCTGGTGTCAAGTGATTGAAATTAATATCAAACATTGTAAGTAGTCGGCATTGCCGGTATTATGTTTCTGCACAATGGCTATTCAAATATTAACCCACATAACGGCAATGCAGTCATCAATATAATATAATCGTTGTGGTTATAGGCCTACGAGAATTGAGCAAGCCTTCATGAACTATTGCTGAATGCATTCTCTTTACTCACAAGAGGGCCTATTCATACGGCATTTTAAACTCAATTTCACGCAGGAACATTATCAAAACAAGCAAAATATAAATAAAACTTAATTCCGTAATGCAGTATTATTGGAACGTGGAAATAAGTCATCATCTTGTGCTCAAACTTCGCGTAGTCGAAATAGCCGTGGGATTAGAGCTTATGACTGTGAATCCAGAGATCTTGGGTTCGAATCCCGGACGGGGTAGATATATTTGCTACCAGATTATCATTTTGAACGATATTTATCATATCAGTATGACTCATTTTAACAAAATCCATATGAAATTACGTGTTGGTCTGAGAACGAAGAGGACCTGTTTATAAGGAATTTAAGGTTATGAGCGGTGTCGCGTCTATTAATCTAGTTGATCCATATCGTATTCTTTATTTAGGCTAGTGCTGGTGGAAGCTACAAATCATCTAATAAAATGAGTTCCGCATAATAAACCACAATATCTGTAAAACACTCTCTTTTACAATAGATTAATATTTGTGCCAATAATAGTATAAAATACCGGTGTAACAACAATTTCACGTGAGGTTTCTTCTATGTCAGATTTTACACATCATATGCGACTACTGTAAGGCTCGTTATTTTTTACCAAGCCTAACGGAGCGCTCACTTAGAAAGATCGTTACATTAAAAGTATTAATCAGATCGTAATGAAACTTTAATACGTCTTGAAGGAACTTATTGTTAACGTATATACACGGAGTTATAATATGATCTGACGGTTCTGAAAATAGTTGTTCATTTTGTAAATCAACTTATTCTCGGGTCTGGGTGGTCGTAGCGGTATGAAACATGGCTTGTTATGAGGCTCATAGCAATGAAATTCGTCCCTAACAGCAGCAGGCATAGTCAAGAGGACGAGAATGACACTGAATGGAGGGTGAGGAAAGTTAGTTATTTTTGTTTAAGGGGCTGAACAGCGAGGTCATCTGCCCTTAAGAGGGTGAGGAAACTTTCACTTCGAACCCCACGTATAGGCCGCTCCGGACTGCAAAGAGGTGAACATGTTATAAAAAAATATCATCTATAAATTGGATATCAACAGGAGATAGCACATTCCACATCCACAGTAACATTCTGCGGGTACAAAGGAAGATTTTTATGCAAAGGCTGTTAAATATAAATTCACGTAAAAATAGTTTTATCGCCCCCCATATTTTTTATAGTAGGCAGTTTATATTTTAACTTATTCTTCTATGATGTTTTAAACAGGTAGGCTATATCCTAAAATTGTGGCATTGCACTGTGTGGACGTAGGCTACGTGTCTTCAAAAAATATAATTGTATTATATTAAAATTAGTGGCAACTGTTATTATAATAATTACTATAGCCTACTGTATGTGCAGTACTGAATTGTACCGTATGAAGACGACTTCAACATATGTAATTTGTAATTATGATGATATTATTATTGTTAATGTTGTTATAGTGGGTATCCAATTAGTTACCCTTCACTATAATACCGTGCTTCACTAGTCTCGAGGGTCACCGCACGCCACTGCGTGAAATTGACTTGGCCTCGGGAAAGGGGACGTTAGGTTAGCTTAGGTTAAGCTATGACGGCCATCTTGCACCGCCCGAGCAACGCCAGCCGTGATGCAGCCAGAATAGGGGCCGCGAGTGCGCAAGTCCAAAATCCATTAGAGCTCGAGCCAGCCGGGAAGGCGGTGCGCAGAACACAACGCTACCATTACGTCATGCCTCACTTCCATCCCACCAATCACAGTCAGTCTGTCTTCAGAATCTGAGCTAGTGTGTTGTCAGGACTGCTAAGTGTAAAGCAGCGTGAAAGAGACAGGCTCGTTGAGGTAAGCGACGGTGTTGTCATACCGCAGGAACTCATGGCAGCAGCCTGCGGTGTGGGAACTCGGACATGGTGGACCTGTTGCAACAGTGGAAATTAGGGCTCGGACTGTGATTAGAATTATTTGGCACTATTCGAATATTCGAGAGACACGAATAATTCGCGAATACGCGAATAATGTTCGAATATTCGAATATTATTCGAATACCATTGTTATTCTGGTATTCGAATCGCTGTATTCGAATAATAACGTTTTCGTGCACATTCGAATATATTGTATTCGAATAATTTGAAAGGTATGCCCATTGTTTTTAGCCTACTTTTCACATTTTGCAAAAATGAGGAAAAGTAGACTTATGAGATCGATACGGGCAAATTTATGTCTGTCTGTCTGGCTGGCTGGCTGTGTGTGTGTCCCCCCCCCCCCTATCAACTCCTAAACGGCTGCAACAATCGAAACCGAATTTGGTATGAGTTAAGATATATACCTGAATATCTCAAGCCCATATTTGAAAATTATGCCAGTTCTATCAACTGCTGAAAAACCGCAATTAAAATTTGAGCTCCATGTTGGATATCTTGGAAGGTACGCATGGGAGATATTCCAAAATTGGCACACATATAGATAATAATATTTCAGTTTAATTTCCAGGCCATACATGGCAGTGTTGCCAAAATGATTCTAAGCCTGCTGATAGGTCCAATTTTTAAATGCATACACCTTCTACACTATCAATTGGATGTCAACCAAATTTCGTATGTACTATGTGTACATAACCAGATATGACTGAGCGTTTCCTTAAGAGACACCAGGGCACTCTCTAATTTTAGCCTACTTTTCACATTTTGCAAAAATGAGGAATAAGTAGACTTATGAGATCCATCCGGGAAAATGTGTGTCTGTCTGTCTGTCCTTCTGTCTGTCTGGCTGTGTGTGTGTCCCCCCCCCCCTATCAACTCCTAAACGGTTGCAGAAATCGAAACCAAATTTAGTATGAGTAAAGATGTATAACGGAATATATCACGTCCATATTTGAAAATGATGTCAGTGCTACCAACTGCTGAAAAAACGCACTAGAAATTTGAACTCCATATTGGATATCATGGAAGGTATGAAAATGAAATGAAAATCCACAGCCTGCTTCCAGTCTCCGACCGGGTCAGGAATGGAATGAATGAAGCCCCCATCTAGCGGCGAGGATATGAACTGTGCCGGCTGCCGAGGCCTGACGCACTCCTCTGGGGCAATGATTAGATGAATGACAGATGAAATGAAATGATAGTGGAGAGTGTTGCTGGAATGAAATGTTGACAGGGAAAACCGGAGTACCCGGAGAAAAACCTGTCTGCCTCCGTTTTGTCCAGCACAGATCTCACATGGAGTGACCGGGATTTGAACCACGGACCCAGCGGTGAGAGGCCGGCGTGCTGCCGCCTAAGCCACGGAGGCTTCATGGAAGGTATGCATGGGAGCTATTCCAAAATTGGCACACATGTAGATAACACTATTTCAGTTTAATTTTCAGGAGGCCATACATGACAGTGTTGCCAAAATAATGTTAAGCCTTCTGATAGGTCCAATTTTTAAATGCCTATAACTTTTACACTATCAATTGGATTTCAACCAATGTAATATGTGTACATAAACAGATATGACTGAGCGTATTCTTAAGAGCCACCAGGTGTGCCAACTGTTAATAATTGCTCTTTCTATCCTTTTATCCACATACCAATATATCAGAAAGTATGCAAGCCGACAGCTTTAAACTACGCACACGTATAGTACCTGGCATTTTAGATTAATTTGGAGTAACTAATATACGTCAGTGCTACCAAGATGATTCTAAGCCCGCTGATAGGACCAATTTTAAAATGCATGTAACTTCTAAACAAACTAATGGATGTCATCCAAAATTGGCACAACAAGAGATATAATCTGTCAGATTATTTCTGACCAACACATGCATGACATTGTTGCCAACATGATTTTACGCGCGCTGATAGATCCAATGTCTAACTGCATGTAACGTCCATGCTATCCATTGGACTTCAACCAAATTTTGTATTCTGTACCTTAAGAGATGAAACTAACAATATCTTCAGTCACCAGGGCAGCCAACTGTAGTGCTCTATTAGGCTACAGTATACCAGGTATATTTCGAACTAATTAGAAATATCGATATTACCAACTTAATTTCGTCATTATTCTAGATAGGTCCATATAGATTAATCATTGGCATGAATCTTAAATTTTAAGAAAAGTAGGCTCTTTATTTCGTCACGGAACTTCTTGTTCATTATTTGGATTGACTGTTTCGTACAAATATTCTCTTCGTATCGTTCGAATTACGGTATTTGTCTAATTTCTCTATGTATGAATTCAACCTTCACGAGTGCGTTTCAGCCGCGCCCGGTTAATACGCTATTCCGTGTATTATGCGACTTTTTCTCGTCTTAATTGGGTTTTTGCTGTAAGTTATTGCGGAACAGATTATGCATTTGCAAATTATTTCAGTGCCTTTATATGAGTGAATTTCACAATTAAAAGTTTTGATCAACAAAGATAAGAAATTAAATTGAGGCTTGAAAAGCAGTACTGTTACCGTTTAGAGGAAACGCGCACTATGATTTGGAGATATGTAGACAAGTACAACTTTTGTACTCAGCAAATAAAGTTAGTTTGGCCCAATAAGACAAAAGTAGCATGTAAAGAATTATTTGACCCATGGTATTTAATAAATGAAAAACCACGGAACCTTCAATGACATGCCGACTTTTAATTCAGGGAAGAAAACAGAATACGAGCTAACCCGTGTTTGGGTAAACGAAGATATATTGCCTAACTTTTTTACAAAACCAAATATGAAAAATAACAAAACTCTTCGTGTCTTCTCTTAACTACGTGCAAATGCACATTTCCATCAACATAAACACAACATTATCGATACGAGTACTGAAAGCAAAACAAAAATAAGAAAAGGTTGCCGAAATTAGTGTCAAAAGGCTTTTAACTCAAAGATTATTTCGAGCGAAATATTTTTCTTATTTTGGTAAAAAAAATCAATTTGTCATCATTGTCAGGATCAAGGCATGTTCTTTTGGCATTAACAATATTGCCGCTCGTGGAGAAATTTATTTCTGATTGAATGGAGGTGCCGGGAATGCATGTGCACTTTCTCGCCAACTGACTTATTCTGGGGTATACCTTTTCATTAGCCTTCCACCATTTCAGGGATCAGCTACTGTTTCGCGGTCGTTCCTAAAGTTTCCCAGCTCTTCGGCCACAGGTTTCCTGCGCGGGGACGTATTTGGACGCTTGAAAATGAAGTCGAGGTCCCTTTCAAACCTGGACGAGAGTGAGGATCCCGACAACCCGGCTGTTTGTTGTGGTTGTGAAGCATCCGGATCTTCTCCGGTATCACAAGAAAGCATCTGTACTTGTAGTTCAACCCAAATCTTTTCCGTGTCTTGTGCATTTTCGTGTAAAAGATTTTTGTAATATAGATCCACAGCAGACGCTAATTGGATTAAACTTACACCTGTGGTCGGTTCTTCATCACTAATGTGCAATCGTCTTTTAAGAGCCCCAGATATTGTCAATTTTAGAGTTTTTGATGTCTCGCTCTCTGAGTCGTCATCCTCATTTTTCATTTTTTTAATATTCATGAGATTGCGAATATTCGAATAATATTCGCTGTATTCGCACTATTCGGTATTCGAATATGCGAATACGCGAATATTCCGAGCCCTAGTGGAAATGTATCTCTTTCTCTCTCTGCGCAAATCCCACTGAGCCGGCCGCCTTCCGGGCTGACGCGAGCTCTAGTAACTCCCCTACCTCTCTACTGTTGCTATCATTAACCAGTGCCTTAGACAAGGAGTCTTTCCTGACGTTTTAAAAGTAGCCAAGACAGTACCTGTGATTAAGGAAGGAGATAGAAGTGATCTATCAAAATATACACACTCTGTCTGAAAAGTCCGGTGAATGGGCTATATTACGATCGGATTGTTGGCTTACGTGAAACAGCCGTTACTGTCCTTCAAAGCAATTCCCGTGGATGGTTATGCACTTCTGACAGCGAATGAACAAGTCCTGGAAACTCCTGGCATAGTCTTCTATAGGAATGGCCTTCAGTTTGGGTCGTCAAAACTCTAAATTGAAAGCAAGAGAGAAGCATGAATTTATGCAACCTGCCTTGCACACCTGATAGACGGGCGGCAGTGAGAAGGGTGAATTTATGCAACCTTACGTGCACACCTGATAAACGGGCGGCAGTGGGAAGGGTGAATTTATGCAACCTAACGTGCACACCTGTTCGACGGGTGGCAGTGGGAAGGGTGAATGTTCCGTGGAATGGAATGGTTATGAAAATCATCGTCACGGGTGACGAGACCTGGTGCCTGAGGTACGACCTCGAAGGCAAGTGGAGTATCGGGGTCCAGGGTCGCCGAAAAGCCCTGAAGGGCCAGAGGTTTTCGGACATTTCTGACATCCAACGTAATGTGACGACACAACTGAAGGCTATCCCTCAGGAAGACTAGGCCTATGCCAGACCTTGTACAGCCGTTCTAAGAAGTGCATAACCATCCACGGGGATTAATTCGAAGGATAGTAACGGCTGTTCCAGGTAAGCCAACGATCCGTTCGTAATATAGACCCATTCACCGAACTTTTCAGACAGTTTGTGTAGATCTGAATCACTGTTACCGATCATTTCTGACGTCTTTTTTTGAATGAAGTCTTGCAATCTTCTAAACAGGAAAATTACCCATGATAGCTTGTTACATAGCTCCTCGGTGTGAATCTTCGAAAGAAGTTTGCCAGAGCTTGGCATTTTCACTGACTCAGCTGACTTCTCATTGTTTCTCAAAACAAGGGTAAGTGTCTGCATTTTGTTGGTGTTCAAGAAGAGTACGGTACATTAGCTCCAAGGGGCGTGGTGGCTCAGCGGTCTAGCTGTATGCCTTTCACCAAGGCGGTCCGGGTTCGATTCCCGGTCAATGCATGTGAGATTTTCGAAGTGAAATGCCACGTCCTGTGGTTCGGATTCCACGTAAAAAGGAGGTCCCGTGGCTCATAATCACAAGATTCACGGTCACGTAAAACTACAATCTTCCTTCCTTCCTTACATTAGCTGAAAACCACTCAAATAAGACACCTTTTCCAACTTATTGAAACTAGTTCAGGATGGCTGTATTTGCTGAAATGGCTGATGATGATCCGTTGCCTACTACGATACACTGGATGCCACTAAATTCTCTTTCCCAATCGACCCACGAACAATATTGGGCATTGGTGCATGTGATCAGTGGTTTCTTGGCAGCAGCATTTGCGCCAAAACCAACCTTTCAGTGGCAAGTCTTATCACTGGCCTCTGCACCTGCACTGCAAGGAGAAGTTTCCACAACATGCTTCAATATGTTTTCTGGGCCTAGCATGGTGATGAATAGGGCTCGGATTTTTAGGTGCTAAATTCGGGAAAATATGTATTTGTTATGTATTAAAAATGCCTGAAATATGTGACAAAGAATAAAAATATGTAACTTAATTATAATTCAGTTTATTAATGTGAATATAAACAATATGCAATACTCACGAATGCAATTTATTCTATGTATCACTGACTGCTGAAGTATTACAATACACAAGGAGATACATATTCAGGTTATCCATCACAAATGACCGACGATTATCGCGAAACACTTTTTCTGAATGCGTGAAACTGCGTCAATATGTTTCTTGCCCTTGAGGTGTTGTGTAACTAGAGATTACTGTTGAGCCTTGATTGCTTTCCCACATGGTTGGCAGAACAGAACGCACCCATCAGAAGTAATATTATCTTTAAATACAACTGCAGACGATAACTTGTAGTTGCTTTTACTTTAGGCATCGTAGAACTGCCTTACACTTCACAGTGCCAGAAATGAACTGCATGTGAGTGACACTTGTTCCAGGTAGCTGGTGGGGGGAGAAGTAGCACGTGGTGCAATATGGCTATGGACAAGGAAATCCCCAGCTTCCACAGTGAGTGTCACGGGGCGACAAGTTAAGAATAACACAGTCGCAAGCTGACATACGTTTTGCATGAAGATTAGATAGCTCACAGGTTCTTCCCCGTTGAAGTAATACAGAACAAAAATTCAATAAACTGAAAGATCTATGATACTAATTTAAAAAAATGTAAATATATTGCAGGAATCTATGTATTTATAGAAAAAATGCTTAAAATATGTATTTACATAAAAACACATTTATTTACCTAAAAATCCTAGCACTAGTGATGAATGGTTTTAGTGCTCCCCTGATATTTCCACTTGACATCTTTAACAGCTGAGAAATCTATCAGGCCAAATGCTCAAATGTATGAGCCCCTATAATGATGCCTCTTTCTAGTTCACGCAACTTTCTGTTGGCCCACTATGACAAGCAAACTTATGTACGATGTTGAAGCATAGTGTTAAGGTGTCTCAACTTCACACTGGGCACGTGCACTTGGAACAAAAGGGTGCATGATGACATTTGGCCACCACAGTGTAGACAGACCTGATTCCATGTTCATGGGCACACTGCGGCCAATCTGAGTAATTTGTGGCACCTGCTGCTGCTGGTGAGCACAGCTCAAGACCTAGCTGCTGCTAGTGAGAGTTCAGCCTCAGGAGTAGCTGTGTGTTCATCTGTATCACAATGATTCATTACAACTACACTATAATCGAATAAGCACCACAACTGCTTGCCACGGTGGGCGAGTGGTTATCGTGTCAGACTACCAATCCCAAGCTTGCAGGTTCGCTCCTGGCCGTGGTAAGTTTTTTAAGGCGACAAAAATCACAGCACGCATGCCATACGCTGTTGGCATGTCCAAGAACCCATTTGAATTCAGTAGGACGTGTTCATAATGCAAAATTAATCTCGGGATTTTCCGCCAGCACAAAAAAGTTCCTCCTTTCTCTACTAGAAAGCGCTATAGTGTCAAGAAGCTTCGATATCCAACCTCCTTGACTTTCATAGCGTACGAAGGAACAACAATATTCGACATTCAAGCTGCCCTCTGGGCGCAAATAACAAAGCTTCCACCCGGCACCTATGCTATTATTATTATTATTAGCACCACAACTCTAAGCAACGTACTGTAGTTGTTGCTTATTTTAGGGGCTGCGACATCGTGGTCATATATTCCTGTGTACTTGGATATGTGTGTGGAATTTGTCTGAAAACCTGTGCTATTGTGATAGCTGTATTGGTATGTACAGTGTATTTGTAATTCAGAGGAGGATTGGGAAGGAGGCGGCCATGACCTTAATTTAGGAACCATCACAGCATTTTCCTGGAATAGAAGTGGGGAAACCACGTCCAGGATGGCTGAGGTGGGAATCGAACCCGCCTCTTGTCAGTTTTGTCTCACGAAGCCGAGTGTACTCCGTTCCAGCCCTCAGATGGTAGAGCTAGTGACAGCCAAGAAAGTTAGCCGCTACGCAACAAGGCCGACGGAATCTTGCATAACAAACCATGTGATGTACAGGGTGGCCGGAAAGTCCGTTTACATGTTATAGCATAGGACAGTTAGACATGTAGTATAAGACGAAAAGACCATGTCTGTCCAAAATCCTTCTTGACAAAGTTTAATGAAATAGGAAAATAATAGCTCAAGTCAATAAATTGTAATTCTTGAGCACCGTGTTCCATTATAACCTTCTTCAGCAAACAGCAGTTGATACAAATGAAGTTACAAAATTGACACAAAATTGTATAAAACAGCTGATTTCAAAACTATTTCCATAATACTCATCATCTTCATTTCCCCTTTTCCAGCTGACACTGGGTGGGGGCAAATATGGTTCCTCTCCACTTTGTTCTGTCGCTCCACCATTCCTCTTCCGACACGGTGTTCCAATCCAGGTTCCGTTTTCTAATGCTTTCTAATGCTATGCTTCACCGAGTCCATCCAACGCATTCATGGTCTTCCTCGTCCTCTCTTCCCTGTCGTCCGTCGTTCCAGTGCTCGTCTTGGTAGCCTTACTTCATTCATCCGTTTGACATGTCCAAACCATCTCAATCTGTTTTGCTCCAGTTTGTTGTCACCCCCTCTCGCTTACCTTCCTTCTTACCTCCAGCTCGACAAACCCCTTGAGGGCCTGCCACCTTTACGGGACTTGGTGGCTTTGGCTCGGCGGCCGGTGTTGACAACGCAGCCGGGTAACACTCTCAGATGTACAAGAGAGGAAGTACGTCGCTTTGTCCACAAGCTTGGAATGTGGAAGACTTACCTGGTGAGGATCATTCCACCGCAGCTGTCTTGAGGTTGGGGATGGGACGTTTAAGGCCAAATAAAGTAGTAATTACCAAAATAGATGGGGTTTGTATTATAAATAAAAGGTAAATTTACAAATGTTAGGAACTACACCTTAAGTGCTTCACAAATGAATTAAAAGTTCTTGAAAGAAAGCAACAATGTCAGTAACACCATGTGGCACGGCACACCACCTTACATGCTTTTGAGACCATCCGGATTATGAAATGAGCAGGTACACAGGATGGTAATATCTTACAAATAGCAAACCAGTTACACAACAGAACGTTACCCCTAGCAAAATGGATTGACACAAGGTTTGGACTTGGGAACACGTGCACGCAAACCCCCAGGACAAACATAATAAAAAAGAAATGCCACGGCGATGGTTTCGCAATACCAGGATGAATTTACAAGTTAAACACGTAATGGAAATATGTCACATGCACACGTACGAACACATCCTGAACAACGTATAGGGAAAAGAAAAGAAATAAAATGAAATGACTACATTACAAATGACGGACTCCAGGAAACGGAGCGGACGGTATCACACGACCGCCATGGGCCCCGACACGAACAAGACTCTCTTAAAATGGCGGAGGATAACGGTCCCCCAAGGTACAGTTGCACAATAGGACGCCACCCTGGAAATACTGAGATTTAAACTAATCCCAATTTAAAACAGTACTACGGATGTGTTATAAAATCAAAGTGAAACGCATATGGGGCGTAAAAGAAGGAGAACCAAGAGAAAATGTCACGTAACCTACAAACACCACGTGGACCCAAGGTGACAAAACGCAGACAGGGACCCCTTAAAACTAAATTTAAAAAAACATCTACATGGCTGCACTTGAGAAAATTCCAAGAAGCGTGATGCCACAGGAAATAATAAATAAATTTGGAACCAAACAGACGCCTTACGGTTGCGCAACAAGGAAAACCCTCGCCCGAAAACAGGAAAGATTTCCCACTATGAAAAACTAGCTTCCGAAGAAGAAAAATTGATAAACAATTCAGATATTAAACAGCGGGGAACACCTCGATCCATTATCCGACCGAAAGCCCAAAAAACTGCGCCATAACCACGAGGTAAAAATGTACGACGCAGATACGCACAAAGAAATACCAAACACAACCCAAATAAGTAGATGAACAATAAAGAAATATCACACTTCCTAGAACGTGCTCCAACACAACTACATATATAATAAATCTAGCCAAAAAAACTAAAACTAAAGCCACCCCACGAGGAGGCTGATACCTGTCCTATGTGCCGGGGGTATCCAACCCCCCCCCCCCCGGAGATGTTTCCAGTATCACAGTCAAGCAAGCAGAGAGAGAGTCCTACGCACGAAAGTCCAACATATATCCAAATGGCACGATAATTTCAATAGAGCAGTCGTAGCACACACGCACACTAAAATCCACTGGCTTCTTGGACATAGTCCATAAGACACTCCCGTGTTCACTTTCGTGGAGGTTGGCCACACTGGTCGGCCGCTATGCGCTAGTCTCGTGTCATCTCGCGGCGGTCGATACATCTCGCGATGGTCGTGGTCGGAACAATCGATACAGGCAATGTTGAATTTTTAAATGCGTAATACCACAAGTCTTTCTTTGAGGTTAGGAAACACTAAATAGCAGAACCAGTGCACATCAGGTCCGAAGTTATACCTCGCGTGTTTTGACTGCGAGTGCGATATTATATTCTGGAAGATTTCGTTTACAAAGTGTTCATAGTCCAGATTTTCAACAGTAGGCATATGCCGCAATGTTCTTCAGAGCTCGGGTGAGTGAAGGAAATTACGAAGCATTCGCTTCAACTGGAAATACAAGGATGGGTAAACTTTGGCAGGAATTGAATATTTTAGGTTAGGGGTTTATTTTCATGTCAGCTAAAAGTGGCGTGGCTCACGTCACATTTGTCATTTAGTTTCTGTACTCCCAGTTCTTTCCATATATCTTCATTTCTCACTGTCTCTCCACGTTTTCTGGACCATACTTCTCAGGAATCTTATCTCAGCTGCCTGTATTCTGCTCTCATCCCTCTTACTTATTGTCCAAGTTTCTGCTGCATATGTCATTTGTACATAACTTCTTTAGCCTTATTTGGTATATCCTTGTTCAATACTATCTAAAATGATTAAAATACTCTAAAAGACTAGAAATTAGATCTGTTAACATTTTTATATTAACAATGAAAGATAAATCTCTTGAAAAGACAGCTCGACGTGGAAATGTCAATGATATGGAACTGAAAATATTCTTTATAACTACACTAGAATCTCGATTATCCGACATAAACTGGACCAGGAGTACGTCGGATCACCGAAAATGTCGGATAACACAAAATTACTTTGAAAATGAACTAATACAAAAAGACACAGTCTGAGAGACTAGACTTTATATCATTTCAAATGACGCATGTTACATATGCTATGTTAGAAAGGCTCATTCAACCGACTCCATTACAGCACGAGATTTAGCTTTAGTAGATATAATAGCACTATTACTGTCAACAGACGCCATTATTAACACACTTTACGTAAACTGAAAGTCAGCAAGTTTAACGAACGATCCACAGACTCCATTATTAACACACTTTACTACCCTGCACAAATTGTAAACTGTAAGTAAGCAAGCTTAACGAACGAACCCGCAAGTACAGAGATAGCAAGAATCACATGAACGCTTCATGATCAACAAGTTGCACGTCATTCAGTATCACGCAGCTAGCGCGTAGGCTTCCCGCGCGGGGAACGGGGAGTGAGAGGTCCCCTCTGTTGCATGACGTCACGCACTCGCCGTCTCAGACTCGGTGCTTATGCACTGAACTACATGATGACGTCATACACGCCGTAACCGTAACGCATAACGTTAGACCCAAGCATAACGACGAAGTCAACAAGATCATTTGAAATGATAATAGGTTGGCTATACTGAATCACTGAAACAATGGCATGCTTTATGGTACTCTATTTACTGAATTATTAATTCAATTGTACATGCAGTATTGAACAAAAACGTTCCAAATGCTAAGGCATTGTCAACAATGTCTGCTTGCCTGCTGATTCACGTTTTCTTTCTCCGAGATCTCGTCATCGACGAAAAATCAACACTTCATTGCGCTTGCCTCTGGCTGTTGCTCTACGTACATTAATGCCATATCCAATGCGCCTAATCCTCCACTGTGAGACATCGTTTAATCCTTTTGTTCTGCATTACCTTGTTGTTGTTCTTCTTCTTCTTCACCATCCTCATTTTCGTTGGCATTCACGAAATCAATAATATCAGTGTCAGTTAACAGCTGATGTTGTGCACACCACTACCTCACATCTTGAGTCGTAGCAACCTCACAACCAGGAATGCAATTCAGTACGGTAATGGAACAATGTCGGATAAGCGAAAATCGGTTGGACGGGACTCTACTGTACTCTATTTTACTGGACGAACTATTTTCACAGGAACATACCATAAAGCATTTTATTTCAACATACACATAGATCACAATTACAAATCATCCCAACCTCAAAAACTTTCAATGGACCATTACATCAGTTCCTATGTTTTCATGTCAAACTGTCCTATGCTATAGCATGTAAAGGGACTTCTCGACCACCCTGTAGAATGCTCTTTGAACACTGGGAAAAATTAAAATGCACGTTATAATACTCAAAAAGTTCTTTTAATCGTTATTGTGTAAATCATCTTACATAAAAATATACAATTGATATGAAGCATGTTGAAATGGTGGAATTTCATAAACCTCATTATGTAAACAGTTATGCACATGAGTAGCTGCTCCATTCCTCTTTTATTTCATACCAAAATATAATTTCTTAATACTAAAACTTTGGTTTCAAATAACTAGCCTCAAACATTTTTAATATTACAAAAGGCGTTTGAATCATTGAGTTAACCATCACACAGTGCAACGAGACTGTGTCTGGGTTATATGGAGCAAAGTGTGAGGTATTATCAGTATTATTACCACATTATTTGCATTTTACCATATATGATAATAGACTTCAATCTTCATATGCAAAATCCTACTTTATGTATCACTAACAGAAAGGGAATATAAGGGATAGAGAGGTTTCCACATCCCTGATCAAGTAGAATCAACTTATCTTACCTAAACCTAGTAGGCTACTCTTTGGCACAACTAGTCACAAACTTCCTTCAACATCTACAGCAACAATAATACTTAAACATGAATATACATTGAGGCACTTGGTGAAGACTCAAATGAACTTCAGCACACCTGAGAGAGACTGCTATACATGAAACAATAGATACAAAACTTCTTTATGAGAAAATAGAAGCAGCTTTCATTTTTTTAAAGTAGATCCAAGAAGGAAAATGGCCATGATTATACTGTATTCTCAGTTATTATCACATGAAAAAATACCAAATTTCTGCAATATATTCCTAAAATGTCACTAAAGTCAATATTTAAAAGGCCTTCCAATAATAATTTGTGCACAGAGGAATTATGAATTTCCACCTTTCCTTTTGAATAAAAAAAATCAAAATAGACAAATACCGGCACTCATCAAGTGTTACCGAACTTGGAAGTTCTAAACCATTTAAAAATGTTCAATTCTCAAGGATAATCTATTCACTTTTGTAATGGTGTAATATCCACCATATTTACTCAACAAAATGCAAAACAAATAAAACTCTCTAATGAGATTCACTGAAGCTGCCCAAAATGCCAGAGTTATAACACATTCCTTTATCAAAAGGAATTACAAGTCAGGAACTTGAGGCAAAAAAGGGTGAATATGTAATTTGTTGCATTGAGAATTTACATGTCAGTTTAGAGAATTAAAGGGAATTATGCAATTAAACATTGAAAAATGTGCTATATTAGCCTTTTCACCAATAATTTTAATTTTCCTCCTTGTTTTTTACGCATTGATCAGGATCTTTGTTTACAAACTACTTAAAAAGATGAGAAGGAAATTTTAAAAATTATATTTGTTAGTAGAATTCAGTTTGGTTAAAACATTCATGTTGTTAAGTTTAGGGGCTTGGACAGCATACTCATTTCAGCTCCATGTAATTATTGTGTTATTGTGGTGCCTGTATTTGTAATTGCGGCGAGGATTGGGATGGAGGCAGTCGTGGCCTTAAGTTAGGAACAATCGCAGCATTTGTATGGAGTAGAAAACGGAAACCACAGAAAACAACATCTAGGATGGCTGAGATGGGAATGAAGCCCTCCTCTGCTCAGTTTTGCCTCCCGAGGGTGAGTTTACTCATTCCAGCCCTCGGACCAGAGTTAAATTTCTTGGGAGAGCTGAGAATCAAACCTGTACCTGAGCCGCCAAAGAAAACATTGATTAAAAGAAAAAGTCTGCTTTTAATTTACGTAAAATCTTGTTTTTTAATGCAGCCGATGCTGCGGTGTCAGGCACCGGTGCAAATTTGCTCTTTACCCCGGGGTTTGGATGTTTTTGGTTATTTTCATGTTTTATAAAAATAAAATAAAAAATGTTATGTGTAAAGTTTCTTTCTCTGGACCTGCCATTGGCTGCAAAGCCAATTTATGTTTTACCACCTTTTATGTCAGGAGTGTAAGAGAAACGGTGCCTGGATTTCATGCTCAATGATCCAGCAAGAAACCAATATTGAAGAAGAGCATTCACCCAAAAGTGTAAAAACTGAAATTGTGCAGTGATCATCAGCCCCGTGGAGTAATGAAAGTAATTTCAATATTGTATTAGCGGAAGTTACTAAGCGGGTGTTTTAGTATCCTAATAGCTCCAAACATAGACATGCGTAAGATGCAAAAACTACAACGATAAAAGATGTGCTATTGGTTTTTACGTCCCTTTTAACTACTCTGGCTTTTAGAGACGCCGGGGTGTCGGAATTTTGCCCCGAAGGGGATCTTTAACGTGCCAGTAAATCTACTGACACGGCTCCCTCGCATTTGCACACCCTCAAATGCCAGATGACTGCGCCAGGATACGAACCTGCAACCTTGGGCTCAGCAAGCGAGAACGTTACCACTGAGCCACGCAGCCAGCACGATAAAAGAGAAGTGATTCTATTTTACTGTTAGATGGATATGTTATGAAATACATCAACATGTCAAAATATTTGTAAACTCTACCATAATATAAACTCTGATCATTAGCAGGTGGATTTTGATATTGAAAGACATCACCTAAAATGCTCAATTAAATGTCCTTCAAATTATGGGGGGAAAAATGCTTTAAAACAAATAGAAAATGACGTACAAAAATCTGACCAAACTGAACTCAGATGACTGAATTGCAGTACTATGAAAAATCAATCTGATGTTTTATTCATTACAAAGCTACTTTCATTTTGAAATCAATAATGAATTTCCAGTTAACTTGACTGTACATACAAAATGGAAATGATATTTAAAATATTATAATTTTTGGAAAAATATTCAGCCAAATCAAACTTTCTTGAGAGAAAAAATTAAAACTAACCATATGAGTAATTTAATGTAGCAATACAAAGTAATTAATTTGAATTAACTCTTATTAAATGCCATTCATCCAATGCTCTTGTCGAACAACTTACAAAACCAGCTGAACTTCAGCCCTTTTCAACTTCACTAATAAAATGCCTACAAGTTGGGCTATCTGGAAATGAAGCATATTTATTTATTTATTTATTTTACATGGAATAAGGAAAGTACAGTATAATGTATTAAATCATCAAACATTTCCTCATGTTGGTATAGAATGCGCTACATTTGTTGAAAAGATTCAACACAAACTATGACCCCTTGTGGCTTCTATCTATCCCCTTCACTGAACTCAATGCTACAGGGCTATCAATTTGAGGACTCCCACAATCAGCACTAAAGAGGCAGTTCTCAAACATCTTGCAAAAACTAATATATATGTGTTTCAAGACTTGGAAGAAATGTATTGTGTATTCACGGAAGAGGGAACTATTTAAAAGAAATATAAAGTTACCCTTCTAACTGAGTAACGTATAGAATTGAATAACCACTCTCTGAAAAAAATAATATGAGCACTCAGATCATCCATTAATTATCAATATCACCTTATTACTGTCTATATAAGCTTTTGCAGAAGTTGGAAAGAGACAAGCATTTAAAAGAAAACTGCATTAAAAATTTATCTGTTTGAACTGGAGGTTCTTATAAGGAACATAATTGCAACATTTAAAAGGAAGAATATTATACAACAATTACATAGCCTACATTTAAGTCCAATGCTGCATTTTGTTACTAAATGTACAGTATGATACAAAGGTATTTTTGGGGATATGTCATGCAGTGGTTGTTATTTATTGGTGATGTTTCATATTGCAAACTTGGTAAGCATGCATGCATAAATGAATGAGAATTCAAGGATCAATATGATATCAACAATAATTTTGAAAGTGAATGCATAGGATAGGACATATCAAATATGTAGTTGTCTTGTCTGGATGTTGATTGAAGGGATTTTGTTCCAGTTGCTCAAAATCACACAAAAATACAGAATCACCATAGCTACTGTCGACCAAAGTATTATGTGCACTCGAGTTTGAAGGTTGTTAGGTTAGACCTAAATAAAATCCAATAACATCATCATTTGTATCGTTCTATTTTACATTAGTTCATGTAGGTTTGGAATTTTAAATTTATATTTTAATATTTTTTATCGCAGTTGGAACACAAAAAGTGCCCGTTTTTAAGCGTGTTTCAACCGTGCGTCACATTTAAGAATTATTATCTCAAAAACCCGTCATCAGATCGAATCAAAATTTTAACACAATATACATTGGAATGTTTTATAACAGGTTTATTAATTTCAAAATTTTGACAGACTAGACAGATATACAGGGTGTTTGGAAATTCAGGTTACAAAATTCTAGACCTCGTAAAGGTGATTGAATACATTTCATCAGGTTCTGAAGCCTTTCTGTGTAATAATTCTTTGAGACCTTAATCAAATTCTTCTCCGAGTATTGGTTGTCTTAATTCCTCAACTTCTATGTTGCCATCACTTTCAAGGGCAGCTGCATATAGAATTCCTTTGTCAAGCCCTTCTGTGTACTCCTTCCATCATAATGCTACTTCATCATCAATTTAGGATTTGCCAGTCTTACTCCTTATGATGTTCAGAATTTTCTTTCTTGTTCCAAATTGCTTCCGTATCTCGGCGCCTGCTCTCTCGTTATTACCATTCAGCATGTGTTCATCCAAGTCTTTACACTTCCTTTCATACCACTCTTCTCTGACTCCTATTTTCTGTGTTAATCTTGTTCCCAAGTCATTCATATTCTTCCTGGTTTCCTCTTGCTTTGCACTTCATACGTTCATCCATTAAATCCAGTCTCTCTCCAGTGATCCCTGGTTTGTACACTAAGTTAGTTAGTTAGTTATTGAGGATTTAAGTGGCGGAACTACGAGGTCATCTGCCCCTTTTGTACACTAATTTAAAATGTCATAAGATATTCTCTGATGGTACATGTGTGTCAAAATGTTGGCCTACATGAGCTTTGTATGAAACATCTTTTGATCAATCATAATGCCATACGGTACTGAATGTAAACAGAGAGGTCTTCGTAGAATGCTATGTTGAATACCGCCTACTGTTAGGTGCTGAAACCTACAGTATTCTCTTCATAAAATGAAGAGTTATTAAGTCCTGGAGGCACACACTTTTGTAACATCCAATGTATTCATGTTTTTAAAATGTTGCCATATGAGCTATTAATTGTGCCTTAAAACGTGAGTGTTATAGCCGCTATATATAACCTAAAATGTTAGTGCCTGGAATATAACACAGAATTTTATCAAGCTGAAAAATCATCTACAGCAGATTCTCGATTATCCACGGTACACAAGAGGATTTTTTTATCCCCTCCCCTACAAGAAAATTTCGAAGTACTACCACTATTTGTGCTTGACTGTACCACAGAAGGGAAAGCACACTTCCTCTCACGCAATGGGGAAATCCGTGCAATGACCTTGAACAATTCTACTGATCTTGTTCTGTTTGCAGGTTCAGTTTAGATAGTGAGTGCCTAGAATAAATATAATTGATTTTTGTTGGTGCTGAACAATGTCTGAAAAACACAAACGAGTAGTGTTTACGATAAACCAGAAACTATAAATTGTGCGCAAACTGTCTTTGATTTGCGGTGTAGGTGAAACAACAATATGGGATGTCCGAGAGAACAAAGACAAAAAAATCAACTTTGCCACCAGTTCCGTTTCGTCCAAGGGTTTATCGAAATGTAAAACTATGAAAATCTTCACTTACACAGAGCTTGACAAAGCAATGTTATAATGGTTTTAATCCAAATGGTTGAGCTAAATAATGTTTTAATGTAACAAATGGCATCTTAATCATCATTTTATTCTAATTTGTAGATTATTCACAGCTTTTCAACCCCCTATTACCACAGATTATCGAGCGTCTACTGCAGTCGGTCGGTAAGTCAGGCAAACTGTTAGTGCTTAGAGAAACTAAATGGCAAAGTGCACTATACGTAGCTAAGACCTGCCGGAACTCAATTTTATTACTTTCCATTAACAAAGTGCTTGCTGAAATCTTTTATTTATCTTATTGTTGCTGTCCTTCGAGATCTGCATGGTTAAGGCATGGGAACCGTATGTACAGGTTTTTTGGGAGATTCTTTGTGAGGCAACACTTCGTATTGACACTTGGCAGACCATAAAATCTACCTGGATCTCAGCTAGATCCTTAAGAACATCTAAATATTGCACATGTAGTCACTTTAATATCGGCTGGCTGTTTCAAGTAAGACAACTAGGCTAAGACAAAGATCTCTGTGTATGATAAACAAATGCAGCTAAGGAATCAAGGTATTGTATAAAATGGCCATAGCAGGTATTATCGATACTCTGTGATGTCACACCGATAAGACATATACACAAAAATTAGTAAAAAGAGAAGACAGAGAAATTAAGTAGAAGAACACGAGGCATAGTAAAGGATAAATGTTTAATAATGACATTATAGGATTACTGTCCCGTTTAACAGCTGTGGCTTTAGAGATGATGGGGAGCTGGAATTTAGCCCTGGAGGAGTTCTTGTTTAAGCTGTTTCTATCTCAGTTTGGTCTTCGATATGCATTAAAAAGGAGCTGGCATTTTAGATCAAGCTTGCCAAGGCTGCAATGTCAGATATAATACAGTTGTTAAGTAACAACCTCACAGCATAGCTCTTGATTTATAAAGCATAACCAGCATAACTTAGGCATTACTATAAATACAAGTTATTTGTATACTTTGTCGAGGTTATTATTTTAGAAATATAAAATAATCCCTCTTGGCACACCAGGAGGCGGAGATAGATTCCACCGGGCAAAGAAAAATGATTCGAATTTACTGAAAATGAAAATCCACAGCCTGCTTCCAGTCTCCGACCGGGTCAGGAATGGAATGAATGAAGCCCCCATGTAGCGGCGAGGATATGAACTGTGATGGCTGCCAAGGCCTGACGCACTCCTCTGGGACAATGATTAATGAATGACAGATGAAATGAAATGATAGTGGAGAGTGTTGCTGGAATGAAATTTTGATAGGGAAAACCGGAGTACCCGGAGAAAAACCTGTCTGCCTCCGTTTTGTCCAGCACAGATCTCACATGGAGTGACCGGGATTTGAACCACGGACCCAGCGGTGAGAGGCCGGCGTGCTGCCGCCTAAGCCACGGAGGCTTCCCGATTCGAATTTACTAAATTTGCCAATTGTTGTATACATACAAACATTCTATATGTTAAGCATACGAAAACAATTTGCTTTTGGCGTAAGGGTGGGTCATATAAAAACTTCTTTCAGACAAATGTTTTATGTAATGTTTAGAGCAGCGGTTCCCAACCTGGGGTACGCAACGAACCGGTTAGGGCTACGCCAAAAATAAACGGTAATGGCGGGCGCCATGTTCCCATCGTACGTGTGAGTCGTAATGTACCGGCGTGCAGTGCCATCTTATTCATGTACATTAAGGTCAATGCTCCCCCTCGACACCCTACCCTACCCAAACCCCAGTCACTTTCACCGCTGCACTGCTATTGTCTTGAATTGTCTATTCTTTTTGCCAAACTAATCACTAGAATTAATTGGTTTTAAATAAAATCAAAATTAAAAAATCGTATGTACTGTATTTGTTTATTTTCCTCACCTGAATGTTTATACGTCTTCATTTGCACAAGTAAATAAAAGTATAATTGAAAATTATATTTAGCATTTTTTTAATGAAATGCATACTAACAGCAAACAAATAATAAATTAAAAATATTAGTTATACTGTATTCAAAAAAATAAGTTATAAATGTAATGTAAGTTATTTTTTGTAATTAATGTATTTATTAAGTTATGTATATATTGCCCGTAAAATATTGAACGTTTTAGAAGCTTACTTTTTAGGGGGTACTATTTTAGACAAATATGTATAAAGGGGTACGGAAGGGAAAAAAGGTTGGGAACCGCTGGTTTAGAGAACTATTGACAATTTAAACGGTTTTGATATTGTGCCTATTAAGAGGTAGGATTTTTTTTCCTAAAAAAAACTCACGTTTTCCCACCCCTTTGGTCAATGGTTGGTGCTATGATAAAACTAACGAGATGAGACGAGTTTTTGGCCTTTATCCGAATATTAGTTTGAACTTTGAATGGATTCGATACTTTACATATTAAGAAAGTTATAGCAATATTTTACTTTTTCGAAAAAGCCCTCCCATTTCCACCCCCTTGGTCCAATTTTGTCCATTAACGAACTCGACCGAGATTTTGATTGGTTATATTTTATGTATGAGTTTAAAAGTGATTGGTGCAAAATGATGATAGTTATTGTGTCCACAAGAAAGTGGTATCATATTAAGGAGAAAGGTTGTTATGTTTTTATTTGAACCAAATGATTATGGAACACTATTATAGAACATTATTTCAGTAGTATAGATCCCTCCTGCGGGGATCACAAGCGACTGATCGTGACAAATGAGCATTCAAATGAAAGACAATAGACATTACCAGTGACTTATTACACTCTAATTTCATAAATATCTATAATTTCTTTAAAAAATGACTTTAAAAAAACTGTACGAAGTGTGCGATTTGCAGATACTGTTGCTGCAGGAAGATACGCTCAATAATTGCTGTCCACTTCACATTTTGGCCGCTGTGACGTCTGTTTCATATCATTTTAACATTCTGAGGTCTTTCCTTTATCATTTTGCACGGATTTCAGAAACAGTAATTTAAAGGAATGAGTACTCAAATCGTATAATTTCATAAATATCGAATAACCGGCGAGTGTTACGGCTAAGCTGTCAATCAATGGACTCAGCACACAAATGACATTAGCAGTTACGAATTGCATTCTAATTTCATAAATATAAATTTTTATAAGAAGTGTTAGATTTGGAAATACTGGTGCTGTAGGTAAATACGCGACATCATTGCTGTTCAGTTCGCATTTTGGCCGTAGGGACGCCTGAAACGTAAATAGTGTTCTATAATCATTTGGTTCAAATGAAAACATTACAACCTTTCTCCTTAAGTCTCTCATTATAAACCTATTGGGGAAAGTGTGGCTTATGAACATGCGAGATTTCTCGCACGGGTCCGCTAGTCTATATAAATTATATATAAACATTTGAACTCCGGTGGTTTTAGGGTCTGGGCGATGTGAAACACCAAGATATGTCAAAATTGTCCACAAACTGCAACAGGGTACCCATTGCAATAGGTAGCTTTCTAATGAAATCTACCTAAAATATAACCAAGTCGGATAAATATTATGGATAAAATTATATCAAAAATAGTTTAATTACAGTCTACTTATTTCCAAACCCACTAGGCCTACACATGCCACCATATGCATTCTAACACTGATTGTCAACACACCAAAATATCACAACACCAATGATACTTCTCACTTTTCATACAGCATAAATCCCTCCCGGCATACCAGAAGGTGGAGGAGGTAGAATTCACTGGCCAAATAAATTTTTTGAAATCACTAAATTTGCCAATTATTGTATAGGGAGAGGGGGGCACATTTGAATGTGGGGTAGATTTAAAGTAATGGAATCTTATAGTTTTAAATAGTCTGAAAGGTAATTTTAGTTTTATTACGTTGGTTATCATGTATTCCATGACAGTAGTCTGTTTCTCGCCAGTTTTGCATGTTGTTGTTGGGGTTGTGTTGATGAACAAATTTTGACGCTAAAATCTAAAATTTCGCCTATCCATCTGTAAGGAATCACAAGACATACCAAGAGAAGCACTTTCTTTCTAATTATACCTGAAGTTAGTATTATCCTTCGCATGTATTTTGACATATTTATTTTCATTGTAGATCATAACCTATAATTTGATGCTGATTAGGTAAAAGTTTTGCATTAAGGGACAGGTATGAACACAGAAACTGGGGCACATTTGAACATTGTTCAAAAGTACCCCCAACAACTTACATGGTTCATTACAACAAAACCCTGCATATATGTATATATTTTGTGACCCGATTGTCAATTGTAACAACATAGGCTAATAATAATAATAATAATAATAATACAACAAAGCCCTGTGAAAAAAAAATCCACAGCCTGCTTCCAGTCTCCGACCGGGTCAGGAATGGAATGAATGAAGCCCCCATCTAGCGGCGAGGATATGAACTGTGCCGGCTGCCGAGGCCTGACGCACTCTTCTGGTGCAATGATTAAATGAAAGACAGTTGAAATGAAATGATAGTGGAGAGTGTTGCTGGAATGAAATTTTGACAGGGAAAACCGGAGTACCCGGAGAAAAACCTGTCTGCCTCCGTTTAGTCCAGCACAGATCTCACATGGAGTGACCGGGATTTGAACCACGGACCCAGCGGTGAGAGGCCGGCGTGCTGCCGCCTAAGCCACGGAGGCTTAACAAAACCCTGTCCTAATTTTGTTTTGTTTTTTAGACCTATGTAAAATGGCGAGGATCTACAAGAGCAAACGAGATGACCCAAATATAAAAGAAGTTGACGTAGAGAGTCTTCAAAAACAAGGCACAACTGAGAACAGCAGCTGCTGTGTGTGGAATTAAACATACTACAGTGGAACGTGGCTAATTCGAACTTCTATAATTCGAAATGTTCTTTAATTCGAATTTTTCTCTTGGCCCCTAGCATTTTATATACAATCAATGCTAAAAAATCGTGGTTAATTCGAATTATATTTTGGATACTCTGAAGTTTTTACGTGTACAAAGCAGTTCAGAAGCCAAACAGTTGGGTCATAAATTCCCAAAAAACGACAAACCACACCAGAGAACTTAGCCGTTTTTTTTGAAAGTAGAAATGACGTAAGTGATTCTGTTTTCCGTTCCTTAAATTTGTTAGATTCTTTTGTGATGGCCGGGAGACTTTTTTGAAAAACTGTAGATTTCTGACTTAACTAGATTTCTGGATTACTACTGTCGTTAAATAGGAGAATAGTACATTTTGGTTTTCTTTCTTTCTTTCTTTCTTTCTTTCTTAGGACCACGGGGCTCGTATCTACTCTTCGGAAAAGTTGTTGCTTTCTTCTTCTTCTTCTTCTTCCAATAGTCCCTCATTTTCTATGTGTCATTTGAAACTTTTGAGTTTAATCACGATAGAGTCATTATACAGTACCGTTGTCTGTTAATCTGCTTTGTTGAACGTAAATGATTATGTAAACGTAATGCAATATATTTTCTCTACCCATTTCAAAGAACTTTCTTAATTCAAATTTTTGGATAATTTGATTTTTTTAACTGGTCCCTTGAGGTTTGAATTATCCAAGTTCCACTGTACCTTGTTCTACCGCATAAAGAAAGCAGGGACATCTGAAGAAAGGAGAGGAAAATACTCTTCAATGTACACCATTAAGCAAATATTTACAAACCAGAAAGAACAACGAGAAAAATATATTCTGGGGAGTTCAAAAATTACTTTTATCTTCAGATTAGCAAATTAGCATTCAATTATGCAGAAAAATATTGGTTGTTGTCTAGATAACTGGAAAGCTAAGGAAGTAGCAAGCACAGAATGGATCAAAGGCTTCATGAAGCGTCATAAAACTCTGAGTTTCAGGAAGCCAGAAAACACAAGCCTTTCACATGCAAATAGTTTTACTAAACAAAATGTGAGTGAATTTCAAAGAAACTATTCAAAAGTTCTTGAGAAATTTAAATTCACACCACACCAGATTTACAACTTAGATGAATCAGCAGTGTCAATCGTTGTTGTAGGAGAAAAGGGCATAAAACAGGTTGGGCAAGCAGTTTAAGGGGAAACAAATTTATATTCCCAGATCAAGAAGACAGATGGGAGATTTCTCAAGAGGACATTACTCAGGGTGTCTACCAACTCATCTTAAAAGAATTCCCTAATTATTCCCTGATTTTTCCAGAATTAATGAGAGAATTCCCTGAGTAAAGAATGCTAAACATTCGCCCGGGAACGGGAAGTGTGATGAAACGCACGCTATTTTTGGTTGGTTATAAGCGCTCTCCAGGAACAAGAAGCAAAATGTAATCCAGGAAAGCAAAAGGAAAATAGAATTAAGTTTTATGTTTTCTGTTCTCGGAAATTCCAGGATCCAAACAGATGTGAGCAATGGCGGCACAAGGGAAACAGTTGTGAAAATAAATTTATTTCAATAAGTGAACTTGTTGTCCAGTAAAATAAGCAAGGTCTATTAAGTCATGCTACAGTAAATGCCTCCAATAAAAGGGACAAAGGAAGGTTGAATACACACATCAAGGTGTCACTATATGAGTGGAATCATCTTAGACAATATTTAATTTGTAAAACCTTTCATTACCATTGAAATCACTAATCTACGTCGCAGGTATGATATTCGGTAGCATAAGTCTGAATATAAGCCTATACAGTAAGTTACACATATCCAAGGGACGAAGGGAGGCATATTCCAAGTTCTCACTCTGAATTAGGTCCACCTCGTCATGACAGATGTAATTGAGTAATCATCATCCAAGTCCCACTCCAGCCACCCAGGTGTGGTTTACAAGCCTCCTCCACTCCTTTCTGTCCCTCCATTTTTCATGTTCCATCACTTCTGCCACATCCAACCCAGCTTCTCCAATGTCCTTCAAAATGTGGTCCAACCACCTTCTTCTCGGTCTTCCAACTGGTCTCTTACCCTTGACTTCTCTTTCTAATTCCCTTTTTGCTACTCTTTCTTTACCCATTCTTTTGAAATGTCCGAACCAACGTAACCTTGCTTTCTGTAGCTTCTGATTTGACGGTTCCATATTTAACTCTTTTCTGATTTCAATATTTTGAATTCTATCCCTTGTTGTCTTTTTAGCTGAAGTTCTTAAAAATTTCACTTCTACTGCTTGTATCTTACTATTTTGCCTTTTATTCGTTACCAGTGTTTCCAGTCCATATGTTACAATTGGTATGAAATACTGTTTATATAATATTAATTTCGTCAATTTAGTAATTTATAAATACATTTAAATGAAGGAAATCATTATGAATGATGTTTCGACAGGCCAGAACACACCATTATCAGTCTAAAATAATTTAACCTAGTCTGATAATACAAGGCCGAGTTTGAAAGTTGTTACAAACACATTTCCTGGGCGCAATTAAAAACAAAATAGGACATAAGTTCTAGCCTAGCCAAGGAACGTAGGAGCAATAAATATGCATTTAAGGGCTCTAGGCATATCCATCATATTACATAAACATCAAACATTTTCCTTGTTCCCGTTCCAGTCATTAACCAGAGCCCCCGTTCTCATTCCCGGGCCAATCGTGAACCAGCCTGAACATAACTGGCAGCATCTACAAGGTAAAGATGATCACATTAACAACCTCATAGTGATCATGAGCTTCCGTTAAGCCTTTTGATCACTACAGTATAAAGTACAAATGAAATATTCGTAAGCAGAGCGAGAGGTTATTTGCCTCGATGCACAAGAGTAGACACAGATCGAATAGCACACGATATAATAGCGGGTAGCACAACCACGTGTTTGAACGACTACGTATTTTAGGGGCTAAATCATATATCCACAGCAGCACAAGAACACCCTGGAAATTATTGCACACCATAAGTTTTCACTATAGATTTAGCACACAATGGCACAAATGTTATATTTTTCGTAAACTTCAAACAGCACACTAAAGCATTAACAGTAGAACTACAGCAGACAATAATCAAAGAATACCGGGATAGAAAAGCTGCGCAAACAGTATTGTCAAACCAGGTCTAACACATGTTGCCCGGGCGCGCGCTAACACTTGACATGACAATACACACGGTAAAACCTCACTTCCTGTACCGAAAGCACTATCGAGACAATATACCACAATATATGCGCTTTTGAAGCTTACACTGAGCAAACCGTTAAAAATATCAATATACTATGAGTGTAAGAATTGTTCAGCACGGAAAGTTCTATAAAAAAAAGTCCGCGAGAGCATATATCTATCTTCAATACATCGCCCACTATAAGTGTTTTTAGATTGGACGGGAGGGGGATTTGAGTTTCATGCACCTCGCCATTCTTAAATTACGTCTGACAAGAATTCGTTGTACATGCTATCTCCATGATAATATAATTAATAGTCCAGTCAGTGATTTCAACCCATCATGCAGAGACGTAAAACGGATATTGGCCTAGGTCGTAGTTCATTGACATCGAAAAAAAAAAGCGCTTGTCACGTAAAGCATTCATAACTGTTTCCGGGCGAAGCTAGTATATTATACTCTGTGAGCTGCCAGAATAGGATTGACAGTTCACGTATCTCCATGTGGTCTGAGAACGAGATTGCCAAACTGTACAAGCCAGAGATAAAGCTGACCAGGCACCGAGGCACGTGGGCGGTAATATTGCAACGCAGAGTATTATGACATCAACTATGCGAACATGGATTGGTCAAGAGGCAGAGCGGTGATGAGTGACGTGGAATTTCCGCTGAAATGTCAATCCTATTCAGGCAGCTCACAGAGTATATTTATAAACAATACTAAATTTAAAATATTTTGTCGCCAAAGTTGCTATATCTACCGACAAAATCGCTAAATTGGCGATACTGATCGCAACGAACAAAATGCTCAAGGCCCAATAAAATGGCGTAGTTGGCTCCTGCGCAGAAAGCGAACGGAAAAGTTGCCACATCATACGTTCAGTTGACCTTGAGAAGGCACTGCTCATTGGCTGAGCACTGACATCCGGGTGTCTACTGTAAGGATGAAGTAAAAATTAGTTACTTTTTAGTTACCTTTTAGTCAATTTTAGTTACCTTTTAATTCAAGATACGTCTGTGGTCTGCAAGCAAAGGGGCTCATCACGCGGTGAAGATCAACAACAATGAACTGTGTTTAAAGCTGTGAATAAAATAAATAATAAAAAAATACTATTTATTAATTATCAAATTAGTTGTTTCAGCTAATATGTTGTCTTGTGCACAATACGTTGTTTTAATATCAAGAGGTTGCTCTGCTCTTTACCGTTTGGCGAGATTTCCTTTGTCCCCGCGGTAGATCACGAAGAATTGTATGCGACGTTACGTGATCGTCGCCAAATTCTGACTTTGCAGTCAAGTATGGAGAAATATCGAGATTTTACACAATCGGCGCTGGTCTCAGCCGTTTGACGAGATTCCCGCAGTTTTCACGATAGAACACGAAGAAAAATCGCGATTTAGATAAACGATGTCACTTTTGGTCATTCGACGAGATTTCCATTGTCCTTGAGGTCGGGCACGAGAGAATATAGCATTATTACGCAATCGGCGCCACTTGCTGTCCGTTTGACAAGAATCCAGTTGTCCTAGTCATTGAAGGCGGAGAAATATCGCGATGTAACGCAATCGCTGCCGCTGTCGGCCGTTTTACGAGATTCACGTTGTCCTCGCGATATTATGCAATCGGCGCTGCATCCAGCCGTTCAACGATTGCCTGCCTATCTGCCCTGACAGAATGGTGGAGGCAGGCTCAAGGTTAGGCATGGTTAAAATTCACGAAAATAATGGACATGTTGTATGGTCGGCGCCGTGATTCCCGCAGTCCCTATGCTGTGGTTGGGAGTTCATAAGTTCAGGGTGGATCACGAGGGAAAATTAGTATCGCGATGCAGCGTAAGCAGTCATTTCTAAGTGGGTTGATGCACTTCTCGCTCCCCGTACGCTTTTAAGTATACGGTCATGGTAAAAGTGGCGAGTAGGTTTCGGAATGTTTCGTGATGAATGCCCAATCACCTTTGACAGGATTCCCGCAGCCCTCGTGGTCACAAGTTCACGATAGGGGACGGGATTTATCATTTTACGCAACTGACGTCGATCTCGGTCCGTTTGATGAGATTCGCGCAGGCAAGTCATGAGGTCAGCCAGTCTTCTTGAGGATGTGATTTTGGAGGATGAACGTTCGAAGTAGGGACCGTATCGAATATTACGAATTATTCTGAGAGGATTGCACGAATAATACGACAAGAGGGCACATTCTCTTTCGAATGCGAATCACGAATTATACAAGTTATCGAAATAACCAGTTAGATTATATATCCGATGGAACCAAAGTTCGAAGGAAAAATCGACATATAACTGAATTTCGAATTAACCATACCAGATGTCGCAAATTTACGAGACAGATTTTT
The DNA here is from genome assembly GCA_946902985.2 of Meconema thalassinum. Taxonomy (NCBI): domain Eukaryota; kingdom Metazoa; phylum Arthropoda; class Insecta; order Orthoptera; family Tettigoniidae; genus Meconema; species Meconema thalassinum. Next base: position 58,132,877 of record OX336389.2, read on the forward strand.
AAAATACCGGTAGGTTATTATGTATTTCGAGGCTATTTGGTATTTTTTGTTTCGAAACGGTAACATTTCGCAAGATAGCAACATTAAATTATTTCACGTTATTTTTGGACTTCAATTTGACTCAAAATTTAGATGATGATGATGATAATTGTTGTTTTAAGGGGCCTAACATCTAGGTTATCGGCCCTCAAAATTTAGAGGTCGATAACTGAAATGAGAGGTTTCTGTTTAGTTTCGGAAGTTTTCGCGAACAAACGTCTCGAGAAAAGTCAGGTTTCCTAATAAAACAGAAAAATATTTCACACAAAACTAGAAAGTATTCTTGATGCCGAAAATGTACGTTGAATTGATGTAGCCTATACCACACAAGGTGTCCACAGTATGCATTTCCTCTAGCTCAGGCACGGCGAAGTATAGCTTATGCAATCGGCGCCGCTTGCGTGAAACTCGCTCCATCGCAATCTCTGAGCCTAGCGGAGCGAGTTTAAATGATTCAAGCCGCCTACAGAAAATTTTCGTTACCGTTTGTAAAATTCGTTGCTTTTTCGTCACTTTCGTCACCCGTTTGTAAAATTCGTTACTTTCGTTACCGGTAGACACCCTGGTCATCAGTAACGAGCGATCCCTTCCCGCGAAATTCGAAAGTATTGCTTCCACTTTTACGGGATATAGACAAATGGAGAAAAATCCATGATTAACAAAGAAATTCCCTGATTTTTCCCTGATTATTCCAGAAATTCATAATTCCCTGAGAATTCCCGGTTTTCCCGGGTCGTAGACACCCTGATTACTGGAAACTTCCAAAACCTGTCTCATCTGGAGGAACAGTACGGACTGCTAAGATGTTTACATTCAATTTTAATTTCAAAAACTTTAAATTGGGATGAACAGTGACATCAGTTTGTTAAAAATCATTTCATTTATAGACTTTTATATTTTATATTAAGCCTACATGAATCATTCATCAATACGTCTTGCCTAATATGTATTTTTACAGTGGATTTGAAAATTGAGTAAAATATAAGGATATTCTGTTGAAAATAAAGTATGTGTTCAAATGTATCCCAGCAAAGTTCAATAGTACCCCTCCTCTGTTTAAACCTACCCCCTTCCGGGGCACCTTTGAACGGTCACTGTACACAATAAACACACTCCATAATTATCAGTTTTGCAGTATATGTTATTATAATTATTGCAAAGGAAAACAAGAGTTTAGTGCTTTTCAGTCGGTCAACACGAATGTACCCAAAAGAGATGGGTTATGCCCTAATCCTGAAATAAATTACATGAGATTAATAAAACACTAGGATGACCAGTTTCGATCATCAAGCGATCATCATCAGATCCATTACACTTAGGCTATAAAATCTATGTTTGAAATACAGGTGAAAATATTTACAATATGTACAATTATTTAGTTGCAGTATTGGTACTGCAACTGTCAGTGTATGCTAAATGCAGTATATATGATGTTAGGTGAAATGCTAAATGGTGATAGCTATCCGGAGTTTGTACTTTGGAGAGATTATATGGTTGTAAAAATCAACTATGGTTAAACTATAAAATTATAGGCTAACTACTAATCTGATTGCCTTCCTTACTACAGCTACTCGCAGTTTTTGTGCTCACTGTAACTCACGGTGCGGTCGACTGCGGTGGTTAGCTCAACGACTGGTTTTTCCCTTCCTTCTCCCCCCTGCCCATACGTGCTGTGCGGAGTCATAGCGATGTGTTTATGTGAGGTGTTGCCAACCTAGATAAGATGTATGTTATTGAATGAGGTGGGCCTACAACTATTAAAGACCGTGGATTAGCCCTCGCCACGCGTGGACCATAAGCCATTCGAACGAAGCGTTGACGGTCTTATGAGGACGTCCCGGCACCTTTAATACTGCCGCGAAATGGGCCTTGGTATATTGCAGAAGAAAAGTACATCGTACACCTGATCCAGATAACATTAACCTATTTAAAACACTCTAATTCCCCCCCCCCCCCCCCTCTTTATCTAGCTTGGCTGTGTCGCTAAATTGTGTCTTGTTTCCGGCAGGGTGTGTTTTTTAGTAGCGTGAAGAGGGGCGAGCTCTCCATGAACGTGTGTTCATTTAGATTGTTGGGATTGTTTCGTTTGGCTAGGTGTATCTCGATTGCTTCCTTTATGTCAAGAGCTCTGCCTTTCGATTCGTGATGGATTATTTTAAGGTCCGACTCTATGTTGGTAAAGCTGTGCCCCGCGTCACACATATGTTCGCACACGGCTGAATGTGTTCCGTATCTTATCGCATTCCTATGTTCATTATAACGTGTGTCTACTCGTCTTCCACTCTGCCCGATGTAATTAGCTTGACAATCGGTGTCTTGGCACATTATAGAATATATCCCTGACCTTGAATACGGGTCACGTTTATTTAGATTACTAATTAGGAGGTGCCTAGCGGTTGTGTTTTACGTTGTGAAAGCTATCTTTATGCCTTGCTTTTTGAATAGGTTAATGATTTTATATGTATTCGCATTCACATAGTTGAAACGCGCAATTTTTTCCCCATTACTGTCCGGTTTGGGAATCGTTTTATCTTTATTTTTATGTTTGGCTATAATTTGGTTTATTTTGCTTGGCGGGAAGTTGTTTTCCTTTGCTATTTGCTTAATAGTTCTTATTTCCTTATTATAGTTGTCTTTTGACATGGGTATGTTTAAAGCCCTGTACACCATTGAATTGAAACCCGCTAGTTTGTGCGTACTGGGGTGATTAGACTGATTGTCGATTGCATGCGAGGTTTGTGTTGCTTTCCGGAATATGGAATATGAAAGGTCGTTGTCTTTACGTTCAATAGTTATAACGAGATAATTTATTTTTCGGTCTATTTCGGATTCCTTAGTGAATTTGATAGAGTGGTGTAGGCTATTAATGGATCGGAGAATTGTTTCTTCGCTTGTTAGTTCAGTATCGTAGATGCAAATTACATCTACGTATCTTCTCTCTGTGTGTACATTTTATTGTCGAATTGAAACACGTTTTGGGCGAGAACAACCCTCAGTAATCTCACAATCTCTTCAGTTTCTTTTACCGAATTGTTGGATTTTAAGTTGTTTTCGATAGTATTGATTGCTTCAATAATCGGAATATTGGTGTACATGTTAGTTACATCGAAGGATACTAGCCTCAAGCTAGGTTTCATTTGTAGGGTGTTCAATGCTGTTACTAGTTCTGTTGTGTTCTTTACAGAATTGTTTTTGTCGTTGGAAAGACGGCATTTTAAGATTTTTAGTAACTCTTTGCTGATTTTGTAATTAGGGGCATTCCTACAATTGACTATTGGTCTCATTGGGCATTCCTTTTTGTGTATTTTTGGTTGTCCCCTCAATGACGGTATTTTCGGGTTCATGTTTATTAGTTTTGATTTTTCGGCTTTGGTCAGTATGTATTCTGTTTCTTTTAGCGCACTTTTTATTTGTTTTTGGAATTTGTTGGTGGGGTCTTTTGTTAATTCCTTGATTTCGTTGTTGTTTAGGAATTCGACTGTTTTTTCAATGTATTCTCTTTTGTTCAAAATTACTGTAGTGTTTCCCTTATCTGCTTTTGTGATGATTAAGTCATGTTCTTTTACTTTTTGTTTCAATGACTTTATTTCTTTGAGTTGTTTGTTGATTTGAATGTTATTGCTATCGCCCTCTCGTTTGAGGATTTTTTTGGCTTCGTTGGTGGAGAGATTTTTGGTTAATTCCCTGTCTTCTGCTGGGAGCTTGTGACTGGCTATCTCAATATCTGTGATTAACTGTTTTATATTGTGGTTCGTGTGTGCGTCTGTGCAGTTGTATTTCAAACCTTTGTCTAACATATTCATTTCACCTTGAGAAAAGGTTACGTTCGTTCTGTTGTTTACTCTGCTGTGGAAATTGAATTCATTGTTATTCGTGGGTTGTTCATTAGATTGATTGTTCTGTGTTTCTCCTAGTTTTCTTAATTTATTTTCTAGCGTTTCATGCTTCCTCGTTGCTCTGATTTTGATGGTGTCATGTAGGTGCTCGGTGAAGCTGTCCCATTGGGCTGCGTGCCAGAAATTACTTAGTTGCAATTGAATGTCGTATAATTGTTGGTTAATTTTTTGCTTTTTATGTATGCAAATCTTAATTCGTTTTTTATCCAAAGCGCTTTGGCTTGTTTAGTTGAAATGATCGAGGCTGGTGTGTTCGGTACGGTTTTAATTGGTACGTATTTAGGGATGAGGTTCAGTTCTATACATTTTTTGTTGAACCAAATTGACTTGTCTAAATTCATGAGTTTAAGCCTGAGTGATTTGAATTTCTTGGCTTCACGATTTGCCTGACTAGCCGTGAACATTGTGGTGTTTGAAGCTATATTTTCAGTGTTGCCTTAGTAAACAAGAGTTTAGTGCTTTTCAGTCGGTCAACACGAATGTACCCAAAAGAGATGGGTTATGCCCTAATCATGAAATAAATTACATGAGATTAATAAAACACTAGGATGACCAGTTTCGATCGTCAAGCGATCATCATCAGATCCATTACACTTAGGCTATAAAATCTATGTTCGAAATACAGGTGAAAATATTTACAATATGTACAATTATTTAGTTGCAGTATTGGTACTGCAACTGTCAGTGTATGCTAAATGCAGTATATATGATGTTAGGTGAAATGCTAAATGGTGATAGCTATCCGGAGTTTGTACTTTGGAGAGATTATATGGTTGTAAAAATCAACTATGGTTAAACTATAAAATTATAGGCTAACTACTAATCTGATTGCCTTCCTTACTAAAGCTACTCGCAGTTTTTGTGCTCACTGTAACTCACGGTGCGGTCGACTGCGGTGGTTAGCTCAACGACTGGTTTTTTCCCTTCCTTCTCCCCCCTGCCCATACGTGCTGTGCGGAGTCATAGCGATGTGTTTATGTGAGGTGTTGCCAACCTAGATAAGATGTATGTTATTGAATGAGGTGGGCCTACAACTATTAAAGACCGTGGATTAGCCCTCGCCACGCGTGGACCATAAGCCATTCGAACGAAGCGTTGACGGTCTTATGAGGACGTCCCGGCACCTTTAATACTGCCGCGAAATGGGCCTTGGTATATTGCAGAAGAAAAGTACATCGTACACCTGATCCAGATAACATTTACCTATTAAAAAAACCAATTCCTCCCCCCCCCCCCCCCCCTTTTATCTAGCTTGGCTGTGTCGCTAAATTGTGTCTTGTTTCCAACAGGGTGTGTGTTTTTAGTAGCGTGAAGAGGGGTGAGCTCTCCATGAACGTGTGTTCATTTAGATTGTTGGGATTGTTTCGTTTGGCTAGGTGTATCTCGATTGCTTCCTTTATGTCAAGAGCTCTGCCTTTCGATTCCTGATGGATTATTTTAAGGTCCGACTCTATGTTGGTAAAGCTCTGCCCCGCGTCACACATATGTTCGCACACGGCTGAATGTGTTCCGTAACTTATCGCATTCCTATGTTCATTATAACGTGTGTCTACTCGTCTTCCACTCAGCCCGATGTAATTAGCTTGACAACCGGTGTCTTGGCACATTATAGAATATACCCCTGACCTAGAATACGGGTCACGTTTATTTAGATTACTAATTAGGAGGTGCCTAGCGGTTGTGTTTTTCGTTGTGAAAGCTATCTTTATGCCTTGCTTTTTGAATAGGTTAGTGATTTTATATGTATTCGCATTCACATAGTTGAAACGCGCAATTTTTTTCCCCATTACTGTCCAGTTTGGAAATCGTTTTATCTTTATTTTTATGATTGGCTATAATTTGGTTTATTTTGCTTGGCGGGAAGTTGTTTTCCTTTGCTATTTGCTTAATAGTTCTTATTTCCTTATTATAGTTGTCTTTTGACATGGGTATGTTTAAAGCCCTGTACACCATTGAATTGAAACCCGCTAGTTTGTGCGTACTGGGGTGATTAGACTGATTGTCGATTGCATGCGAGGTTTGTGTTGCTTTCCGGAATATGAAAGGTCGTTGTCTTTACGTTCAATAGTTATAACGAGATAATTTATTTTTCGGTCTATTTCGGATTCCTTAGTGAATTTGATAGAGTGGTGTAGGCTATTAATGGATTGGAGAATTGTTTCTTCGCTTGTTAGTTCAGTATCGTAGATGCAAATTACATCATCTACGTATCTTTTCCATATTACTATTCCCTTTGTTGAAGTCTTTTCTAAGAACGCATTTTCTAGTGCATTGAGATGAAGATGTCAGAGATTAACCCACTTAGTGGCGATCCCATCGCTAGGCCTTCTCTCTGTGTGTACATTTTATTGTCGAATTGAAACACGTTTTGGGCGAGAACGACCCTCAGTAATCTCACAATCTCTTCAGTTTCTTTTACCGAATTGATGGATTTTAAGTTGTTTTCGATAGTATTGATTGCTTCAATAATCGGAATATTGGTGTACATGTTAGTTACATCGAAGGATACTAACCTGAAGCTAGGTTTCATTTGTAGGGTGTTCAATGCTGTTACTAGTTCTGTTGTGTTCTTTACAGAGTTGTTTTTGTCGTTGGAAAGACGGCATTTTAAGATTTTTAGTAACTCTTTGCTGATTTTGTAATTAGGGGCATTCCTACAATTGACTATTGGTCTCATTGGGCATTCCTTTTTGTGCATTTTTGGTTGTCCCCTCAATGACGGTATTTTCGGGTTCATGTTTATTAGTTTTGATTTTTCGGCTTTGGTCAGTATGTATTCTGTTTCTTTTAGCGCACTTTTTATTTGTTTTTGGAATTTGTTGGTGGGGTCTTTTGTTAATTCCTTGATTTCGTTGTTGTTTAGGAATTCGACTGTTTTTTCAATGTATTCTCTTTTGTTCAAAATTACTGTAGTGTTTCCCTTATCTGCTTTTGTGATGATTAAGTCATGTTCTTTTATTTTTTGTTTCAATGACTTTATTTCTTTGAGTTGTTTGTTGATTAGAATGTTATTGCTATCGCCCTCTCGTTTGAGGATTTTTTGGCTTCGTTGGTGGAGAGATTTTTGGTTAATTCCCTGTCTTCTGCTGGGAGCTTGTGACTGGCTATCTCAATATCTGTGATTAACTGTTTTATATTGTGGTTCGTGTGTGCGTCTGTGCAGTTGTATTTCAAACCTTTGTCTAACATATTCATTTCACCTTCAGAAAAGGTTACGTTCGTTATGTTGTTTACTCTGCTGTGGAAATTGAATTCATTGTTATTCGTGTGTTGTTCATTAGATTGATTGTTCTGTGTTTCTCCTAGTTTTCTTAATTTATTTTCTAGCGTTTCATGCTTCCTCGTTGCTCTGATTTTGATGGTGTCATGTAGGTGCTCGGTGAAGCTGTCCCATTGGGCTGCGTGCCAGAAATTACTTAGTTGCAATTGAATGTCGTATAATTGTTGGTTAATTTTTTGCTTTCTTATGTATGCAAATCTTAATTCGTTTTTTATCCAAAGCGCTTTGGCTTGTTTAGTTGAAATGATCGAGGCTGGTGTGTTCGGTACGGTTTTAATTGGTACGTATTTAGGGATGAGGTTCAGTTCTATACATTTTTTGTTGAACCAAATTGACTTGTCTAAATTCATGAGTTTAAGCCTGAGTGATTTGAATTTCTTGGCTTCACGATTTGCCTGACTAGCCGTGAACATTGTGGTGTTTGAAGCTATATTTTCAGTGTTGCCTTAGTAAACAAGAGTTTAGTGCTTTTCAGTCGGTCAACACGAATGTACCCAAAAGAGATGGGTTATGCCCTAATCATGAAATAAATTACATGAGATTAATAAAACACTAGGATGACCAGTTTCGATCGTCAAGCGATCATCATCAGATCCATTACACTTAGGCTATAAAATCTATGTTTGAAATACAGGGTATTGGTACTGCAACTGTCAGTGTATGCTAAATGGTGATAGCTATCCGGAGTTTGTACTTTGGAGAGATTATATGGTTGTAAAAATCAACTATGGTTAAACTATAAAATTATAGGCTAACTACTAATCTGATTGCCTTCCTTACTACAGCTACTCGCAGTTTTTGTGCTCACAGTAACTCACGGTGCTGTCGACTACGGTGGTTATCTTAACGACTGGTTTTTCCCTTCCTTCTCCCCCCTGCCCATACGTGCTGTGCGGAGTCATAGCGATGTGTTTATGTGAGGTGTTGCCAACCTAGATAAGATGTATGTTATTGAATGAGGTGGGTCTACAACTATTAAAGACTGTGGATTAGCCCTCGCCACGCGTGGACCATAAGCCATTCGAATCAAGCGTTAACGGTCTTATGAGGACGTCCCGGCACCTTTAATACTGCCGCGAAATGGGCCTTGGTTTATTGCAGAAGAAAAGTACATCGTACACCTGATCCAGATAACATTTACCTATTAAAAAAAACCTAATTCCCCCCCTTTATCTAGCTTGGCTGTGTCGCTAAATTGTGTCTTGTTTCCGACAGGGTGTGTTTTTAGTAGCGTGAAGAGGGGTGAGCTCTCCATGAACGTGTGTTCATTTAGATTGTTGGGATTGTTTCGTTTGGCTAGGTGTATCTCGATTGCTTCCTTTATGTCAAGAGCTCTGCCTTTCGATTCGTGATGGATTATTTTAAGGTCCGACTCTATGTTGGTAAAGCTCTGCCCCGCGTCACACATATGTTCGCACACGGCTGAATGTGTTCCGTATCTTATCGCATTCCTATGTTCATTATAACGTGTGTCTACTCGTCTTCCGCTCTGCCCGATGTAATTAGCTTGACAACCGGTGTCTTGGCACGTTATAGAATATACCCCTCCCTTGAATACGGGTCACGTTTATTTAGATTACTATTTAGGAGGTGCCTAGCGGTTGTGTTTTTCGTTGTGAAAGCTATCTTTATGCCTTGCTTTTTGAATAGGTTAGTGATTTTATATGTATTCGCATTCACATAGTTGAAACGCGCATTTTTTTTCATTACTGTCCGGTTTGGGAATCGTTTTATCTTTATTTTTATGATTGGCTATAATTTGGTTTATTTTGCTTGGCGGGAAGTTGTTTTCATTTGCTTTGTTTTATTAATCTCATGTAATTTATTTCAGGATTAGGGCATAACCCATCTCTTTTGGGTACATTCATGTTGACCGACTGAAAAGCACTAAACTCTTGTTTACTAAGGCAACACTGAAAATATGGCTTCAAACACCACAATCCAAAGGAAAACATAAGAATTAATTGTCAAATTGTAACGGTGTTATTTGGCCGTAAAGAAGAAAAAAATGTCGAAGCCTAAACTATAGTTCAACTATAGTTCCCTACCTAAAAAAGTGCCACATATTTGGCAGTTGAGCCTCCGTGGCTTAGGCGGCAGCACACCGGCCTCTCACCGCTGGGTCCGTGGTTCTAATCCCGGTCACTACATGTGAGATTTGTGCTGGACAAAGTGGAGGCAGACAGGTTTTTCTCCGGGTACTCCGGTTTTCCATGTCAAAAATTTCATTCCAGCAACACTCTCCACTCTCATTTCATTTGTCATTGATTTGATCATTGCCCCAGGGGAGAGCGACAGGCTTCGGCAGCCGGCACAGTTCGTATTCTCACCGCTAGATGGGGGCTTCATTCATTCCATTCCCTGACCCGGTCGGTTGACTGGAATCAGGCTGTGGATTTTCATTTTCATTAAGAAAGTTATAGAAATATTTCACTTTTCCTAAAATATTTTGCTCTTTCCTTGGTGTAAGGATGCGTCATATCAAAAATTCTTTCAGACAAAAGTTTTAGGTACTTTCTAGATGACTATCGACCATTTTAAATGGTTTTGATATTGTGCCTATTAAGGGAGATATGATTTTTCTTTTCTCAAAACTCTGTTTTTTCTGACCCCGTTGGTGAATGGTTGGTACTATCAAAACACTGAGAAGTTTTTGGCCCTTATCCGAAGAATAGTACGAACTTTGAATGGAATCGATTTTTCACATAGAATACCGGTACTAAGAAAGTTACAGCAATATTTCACTCTTTGGAAAAAGGCCCCATATTTTCGATTTTCCCCATTAACGAACTCTACCGACATTTTTAATGGTTAGCCTATATTTTATGTATGAATCAGAAAGCGATTGGTGAAAAATTATGGTAGTTATTGTGTCCGCAAGATGGTGATATATATAGAGGGTGGTTTTGGGGTCTGAGGGATGTGCAACACATAGATAAGTCGAAATTTCCGGAAGTCGCAACATTGCAATAGGTAGCTTTCTTATGAAATCTACCTAAAAAAAACCAGCATCATACAAAAGCAACTGCAGTAATCACCACCTTCAACCATTATAATCAGTTAATCACATGGAGCACACTTGAATCGGAATTTCAATTACAGTGGAGCGTCAAAAATCTGAAAGCCCGCCGTAAACATGTGAACTGTATTTTGCACGGCGCTGTGAGATAGGGTTTGTTTTAAATCATCCACTCACCTTCCCCCCAGCGGGTCAGTCTATTTTTAACCCTGTCAGTTCAGTTGCTTCACTTGTTCAGTAGTGTAGTTGTAGTTGCATGTTGTGGTTCGTAGTGCGTACATAATTTGTATTTTAATTACAGTAGTGTGTGTGTGTGCCTTGTACAGTATCGTATTATGGCGTCATCAGGGACACTGGAAAGGAAACATACATTTCTAACTATAGAAACCAAACTCGAAATATTAAATAGACTTGAAAGAGGTGAAAGTGGCACGTCTTTGTCAAACCATTATGGAGTGGGTACGTACGTACAGTACATATGTAAATGTGTAGTGAATTGTTTTTGTAAAATGAGTTCATTTTTCTAGATTTAAAGATACAAAAATCTAAGTACAATATGTATGTACATATGCATAGGCGTAATTACGGGGTGGCAAGGGGTGGCAGTTGCCACCCCAGAATTCCCAAACCCCACTTTTTGCCTACAAACAAGTAAAAAATAAGTTTATAAACTTGGTACAATCTTGATTTTGTTTTTAACTGTATCTCTCAGAAACAATTTAATTACCCAAACAATAATAGCTTTCATTTTCAAAATGATGGCGTAAAAAGTAATAAAACCATTTGCGTGAATAATGGGACTAAGCGATATAAATGTCACTAGGTGGCAACCCAGTAATATGTAATGCAAAGCAGACATCAGCTGTTGTCTGTCGTTTGCCTTTTCGAAAGAGATCTACTCGTACTATTCTACCTGTAACGTGTTGCCATCATTTTCTTGAAATTTCTAAGTTTCTTTCAGTGAACTATCTGCATCATAGGATTGGATTTCATGTACTAAGACATGGTAAGTTAAATTAATTTCAGTTCAAGTGTCTACCTATTTTATAGGTTAAGTTATAAGCCAGTTTCTCCCACAGCGCACAGAATAGTATTGACGTCCGAAACGGGGGAGGAGCTTACGGTCAGCTGATTGCAATATGGCGGCGATATAGTGACGTGAAGTAATTGGGTGTGCGTTTGTTATGGCTTCTAATTTATGATGGCAAAATACTACATATTTCCTTTCATTGATAGAAATATTTTTATAATCAATTTAAATGCAGTGCCTAATTACTACCAGTTAAAAATATTACCCACATGTAGATAGTTAATTTACAGTCTGCTGTTACATATATGAAGCCTGTACTTGGGAGCCTAGCGGTATCGATGTTTTTATTAATTTCACAATATATATAATTATATATATCTCTCACATAACACAAAGGATGACTCCCTGATAATAAATTGAATCAAGCAACCCTGAATTTGCATGAATGTTTTGGTTCAAAGAAGCGTACTTGGGATGCTCAAATCATACTTCAATATTGCCAATTTTACCTACATACTTGCTGTTCAAAGGCAAGAATGTTAATTTATTAATCTCTTGCCACAGGAAAGTTAAAATGGAGACATCCTCTTTATCAATATATTTAATTAAATATTTAAAATACAGATATTTAACAAAGCTGGAGTCTCCATTTGAACTTGTCATAAGCAAACGGAACAGATCAAAAACTACACTAAAAGCCAAACCAAATTCACTCCTCAGCTCGATATAAACCATAATACAAATTAAAACCTATACAAAACATACTCTCCTTACTGTTGTACAACTTTCAAACCAACTATTCGCACTCAAAACTGTAAAACCCTGAAATGAGAACTAATTAAAGTTAGAATAGCCTAGGCCGATCCGGTCTCCTGCTACATTACCGCATATGTATACTTAACATCACTATAACTTCAAAATTACTGCTAAGTGACCTATCTGCCTGAGTAGTATAGGTGTTGCCGGCCTGCCTGGGATGATGGATCACCAAACCGATACTTAAAACTAAGATTTTACATTTTAATTAACAAATTCAACAGTAGGGAGATCATAGCGAAAAACACAGTTTAAGCCAAATCATACTTCAATGACCTACATACTTGCTGTTCAAAGGCAAGAATATAAATTCTCTGGCAAATTAAGGCTAGGAACAGCATTTTTCTTAAGTTTTCTAACCATTCGGCTATTGTCAATCGGAAGAACCCCTAAAATAAGTTTACGAAGAGCGGATTACATTCTTTGTACGGCACAGAAGTAATAGGCTATAAGTTTATCAGTATTTTTGATGTAGCTAAATCCATGTGAATACAAATTAGAGACAATAACTATCAATAATCAACAGTAGGCTACCGGTGGAAAGAAGTCGTCTTCACAAAAATGCAGGCTGCACACTGTCGTGTAACATGTAACACGTTTTCCAATTGACAGCGACGAAGCCCATCTTTCTCTCTGAACTTTTTGTACAGGAAAGTAGTGAAGATATTTCGTAGCCGTTTTATACGATTTGCAACCGTATACAGAGCAGTACCTCCTCGAATTTGACAAATTGCTTTCTGTCTCCATCACGACGTCAATGCTTCACCATCTAAATAAATCTCACCAGTCACAATGTTACTGCTTCAACATTCTGCCGCGTGGCTGCGCCATCCAACTTTTCTGACGTCAATAGTGAAGCCAGTGTCCGCAATATTGATGAGTTCTAGACTCTAGAGAAAGCAAAATCACGCGTCTGAGAACGGTCTTGAGTAAAATAAAAGACGGCCATTCACTTACACTGCGGTTTAACACGTTGACTGCGAAATTTGGCCTCATTATGTTCCCAATATGCGAACAGAGAAATGCACTAACCGCGAAAATAAAGCGCCACGAAAGTGCCGAGCGCGGGAAACTGAGACCACGCGAAATTTAAACTCGCCACAGAGTCAGCTGTCAGAGAAACATAACCTTAAACGCATAGCATAGAACAAGTCTAGTGTTGTCCAATGTGTTGCTTAGCAACGGAACGGAAGTGACGTCGACTTCGGCAGCGTATGACCATCATTATGATACAGTTTTCTGACACACAATAGTGAGGGTGTCAGAAAACTGTATCATAATGATGGTCATTATAACACTATTTTTCATTATGAAACAGTTTCTCCCACCAATCACAGCTCAAGAAACAGTTGTTTGACCAATTAGATAAGGTTAGCATCGCACCTGCGTGGAGTTCCAAGGCCTTCTAAACTGCGTTGCCTAGTGTCATAGTGGGGTAATCGAGAAGGCCATGGTCAAATACAAGGCATTCTCTGCGTCCCATGCGCTCTGTTCAGTACATAAGACTGCCGAAATCTCGACAGATATTTATGAATATTTATCTTCGAACATAAAATAGTTATAATAATTATAGTCGAACATAAACAGTCTTATGCAACTCGCCTATAATGGTAATTAAGACATTCGTGTCTTAATTATAGCCATTATAGGCTCGTTGCATAATGTACTATTATTTAATTATTTTATTTTACTTTATTTTATTTTTCTTTGTTTAATTTAAATTTATTTTTTGATTTTGTTTTATTTTAAATTGTTTTGTTTAATTTTTCATATTTTTTATTTTATATTGTTTTGTTTTTTATTTTATATTGTTTTGTTTTATTTTGATTTTCCAGAAAACAAACACAAAACAAACAAAAAAACCACAAAGCAAAAAAGCAAAATTCAAAAACAAAAGCAGAAAACAAAAAACAAGAAACACAAACCAAACTTCAAAAAAAGCAAAAGCAGAAAACAAACACACAACCAAAAACACAAAGCAAAAAGCGGAAAATAACAAACACACAAGATACGTGAGGCAAAGTCCAGAGAAACGTTTCTCATGAAAATGATTCTTATTCACAAGTGGATTAACCGAGTTTTGCAACTGGACGACTCATATGTAAGTACATAAAATGTTTATTTTTATTTATCTTAACATTTTTAGTGCAACTAGGAATTTCTAGGTTATGTTCGAAAATACGAATAAATCGGAAATCTGAACCCCCCAGTCCCAATTAGTTTGGATTTTCGACGCTCTACTGTAACTTCATAATGCCCTTCTTATGTGAGACAGTCAGCTTGTTGCTCCCGAGCTTGGTCAGCATAGTGGACACTCTATCTTATTGTATGCTCAAAGGACAAAAAAACATACAGTTGTAATTCTTAGGATACTTGTTCATGGAAACAAATGTTTCTCACTAGAAATATTGTTAGATATTGCCACCTTGATGACCTGGTCCCTAAACAGTCCAACTACTTGTGCATTGTTACTTCTAAGTGTGTGTTAATAAATATCATACTTTATTTCTTTTCTCTATTTGTCTGACTATTGGACCTTTAACAGCTGATGTAGACAATCAATTGGAACCCAAATGGTTCCAGTCTGTCTCCTGGTGTAGTGGCTGTCACCCCTGAGATCGGGGTTTGATTCCTGGCTCTACAATGAAATTCAATTCTGGTCTGATGGTACACTCAGCCTCATGAGAAAAAACTAAGAAGAGGTGGGTTTGATTCCCACCTCAGCCATCCTGGAAGTGGTTTTTCATAGTTTCTCCACTTCTACTCCAAGTCTACCTCCTTCCCAATCCTCACCTGAATTACAAATATTACCCATTTAACATTTGATTGCCGCTGAGCATGGCAGCGCCAGTCTTTGTTGATTATTGTAGCAGGAGCCCCGCACGGTACAGCGGAGGACACAGTGATGACTGAGGTCTGTACATAAGTCAAGCAGCATTGCGTCAGATAAGCGTCACAGGAGCTCATGTCATCACGGACAGTTGTTAAACGATGACCAGGGTACTGGATCTGAGTCATATACTACTCGCGCAACTGTACCTGTCAACGAAGCAGGCTGACGTGTGACACAAGTAAATAACGAATAGTTCCCATCTCGCCCGCCGGCAATCAATTCGTGAAAGGGTAATACACACATCACTACCAACACTACAACAATACAGGTAACCAGACAAATTCTATACACACACCCAAGTACACAGGGCTAAATGATCATGATGTCCAAGTGCCGCAAATGAAACATCATCATCAATATCTTTCACAAGGACAACCATGACCACTTATGGGTTTATTGTATGTTGTCTCTATGGGGAATTGAGGAATTCAAATGAGAGCAGCTGAAGAAAAGAGCAATATTGTCTCAATATAAAATATTGGGAGTAGCTTGCCACGGTGGGTGAGTGGTTAGCATGTCGGTCTACTGACCCCAAGCTTGCAGGTTTGCTCCTGGCCGTGGCAAGTGATTTTTGAAAGGCGTCAAAAATTACCACACGCATGTCATACGATGTTGGCATGTCAAAGAACCCATTTGAATTCAGTAGGCCATGTTCATAATGGCAAAATTAATCTCGGGAGTTTCCGCCAACCCAAAGCTCCTTATTTCTCTACTAGAAAGCGCTATAGCGTTCAAGGAGCTTAGATATCTAACCTCCTTGACTTTCATGGTGCTTAAAGGAACGACAAAATTCGACATGCAAGCTACCCTTTGGGTGTCAAATAACAAAGCTTGCACCCGGCACCCGAGGCCATACAATATTATTATATTATTATTGGGAGTTAAAGATGGATTCCCTTAGATAGCAAAATTTGTGAAGCCATCAGTTTGCAAAACTAAATTGGGATCTGGTTTAACTCGTTTGCAGCACCTCAAGTGTGAAGTTGAAACTCATTCTGTATTCATAGGTTTGTGGTTTTTATTAATATACAACCACTTAGTGTTATTTTATATTCAGGTCCAAGCTTACTGAAGGTGCACAACAACATAGCTGAGAGTTAATTCTAAGAATAAATAAGAAAAAAAAGGAAAAACATGCCGAGTCCTTCATGGAATAATTATTTTGTTTTATGTCCAGACCGTAGATTCGCCACAGGTTCTTTTTTATGTAAAATTTCTGTGCAACCCATAAGTGTGTGGCAACGTCCAATAGGTTCTTCATTTTAGTAAATGGAAAGCGATTTAAAGAGAAGAAGCATCATGATTTAGTGTTTCATCCATATGGCTGGTGACTGTGGGGTGAAATTACCACCCAAACAAACATGTGGCATGCAGCCTAAACCAAAGTGAGCCAGTTTGGTTCTGGTGACCCTAAATAATTGTAATGAGCTGAAGGAAAGGAATTTTAGTCATACAACCTGAAAAATAAAAGGTATCACATGGGAAACTTAAATTTAGGCTTTGGAAGACTATTTAATTTAAGATGAAACTAGTGTCTTACAATATCAAGGAATGTATCAAGTGCTACAGATAAACTGACGAATGTGCTATGGATATTGATATGCCGATGTACAAATTTACAAAGACACATTACCTGACATATATCACCTTTGTACTGTTTATATTAGCCTTTGCAGAAGTTGGGAAATACAGAATGTTTAAAAAAATTGTGATACCGTCTTATCAGGACATGTCTGGCAGGAAAATATCAATCCAAATCTGAAATCACGAAGTTCATTGCTAAGTCATTGTGGATATAATTTTAATATTTCATACAACCAATAGGGTGACCGACAGACACCTAGCTTTCAGGCGACTTGTAGCGTTGTACTGTCCCATGACCATAAAATTAGGATCATAATGGCTTTTTCAGCCTCCTACTTCAAGAAATATTAGTACTCAAACTTTTATGTTCTCATCGAATCTGGAGACTTATGTTTGCTGTATTGTGCTGTAGGTGTCCCAAGACTTAAAATAAGATAGCATCCTGGTATTTTCCTAGAGAGAGTTTGGAAAAAACTGGTAAAAAAAATTACACTACAATGCTCTTAAAAACAACAACCTAATCAAAGTCAACGCAGTAGAAGTGTATAAAACGTATTATTTTTATATACCGTACTGTAAGTATATAAAAAATTGTTTTGGTGAACCACTAAACATGATTTATTAAAGTAAAAAATATTAATTGCAGGTTGGCTCTCATGATATTCCAGCTGTCCCATTTTCAAATAACTGCTACTTTTTAATGGTTATTCAGGATCTTTCTTCAGATAACATATTCAAAATCCAAACACAGTATTCACTATTATGTCTGTAAAGAAGAAATAATAGGAATTTTAAAACAATTTTTATGTTCAACCCTGACTATTATATGTCTGTAAACTGTATCATAATGATGGTCATTAATAACACTATTTTTCATTATGAAACAGTTTCTCCCACCAATCACAGCTCAAGAAACAGTTGTTTGACCAATTA
Organism: Meconema thalassinum; assembly: GCA_946902985.2. NCBI lineage: Eukaryota > Metazoa > Arthropoda > Insecta > Orthoptera > Tettigoniidae > Meconema > Meconema thalassinum. Next base: position 58,150,367 of record OX336389.2, read on the forward strand.
GATAAGGATACCTTCGCGCATGCGCTCAATATTCAACACGTCTATATAAATTACCGAAAGTGCACCGTCCATATGTTCGCTTAAATAAACTGGTGAATATGAGACAAGAAATAGCACTGTACCTTAATATCCCCAAATCCAATTTCTACACAGCGCGTTGTTTTCAAACGAGTTCGGTGACATTTTTACTGAATACTGGTGCTCAATATGCACATATGGCATTGAAGCACACAGAGCGCATGCGTCGGTCGGTCAGAGAGCTTGGAAATAAGAGATATCCTACCCAGCGCAGCACCCGATCACAAAATTCTAGTGACAATCTCAACAGATATTTATGAATATTTATGTTGAAACATATAATAAAGTTATAATTATCGTCGAACATTAACAGTCGTATGCAACTCGCCTATAATGGTAATTAAGGCACTCGTGTGGAAATTATAAACATACTCGTGTCTTAATTATAGCCATTATAGGCTCGTTGCATAATGTACTATTATACAAGACAATTTCATAATTTGATAGGTTGATCCCTACTTAATGATACAGGTGTTAGTACTTCGTAGAGGTCTCAGGTTTGATTAGCCATGTGAGGGTGGACACCATGGAACAAAAGAAACCCCTATTTGAGCATGCCACACCATTTGTTTAGGATTGCACAACAGAGTTTATGTAAGGTCACACAACATGTCATGGCATTAATTGCATCCCCACGGTGCAAAAAATCTACAAGCAACCCACCCTCCCTATCCCAAAACACAGTGCACATGTTTTTGTGAGCTGAAATTACTTGAACTTCACTTTCATGGGTTACGTTGAGTGTCTCCATTCCATGGATTGCCATTTTGATTCCAGCGTAACATAGGGAACCCATGTTTCGGCGCAGGTGACGATTCGGCTGATCCTTTTTTAGCCTACTTTTCACATTTTGCAAAAATGAGGAAAAAGTAGACTTATGAGATCGATCCGGGAAAATGTGTGTCTGTCTGTCCTTCTGTCTGTCTGGCTGTGTGTGTGTTCCCCCCCTATCAACTCCTAAACGGCTGCAGCAATCAAAACCAAATTTAGTATGAGTAAAGATGTGCACCGGAATAGCTCACGTCCATATTTGAAAAGGATGTCAGTGCTACCAACTGCTGAAAAAACACACTAGAAATTTGAGCTCCATGTTGGATATCTTGCAAGGTATGCATGGGAGCTATTCCAAAATTGGCACACATGTAGATAATACTATTTCAGTTTAATTTCCAGGAGGCCAACCATGACAGTGTTGCCAAAATAATTTTAAGCCTTCTGATAGATCCAATGTTTAAATGCATATAACTTCTACACTATCAATTGGATTTCAACCAAATTTTGTATGTAATATCTGTACATAAACAGATATGACTGACCGTATTCTTAAGAGCCACCAGGGCTGCCAACTGTTAATAATTGCTCTCTCTATTCTTTTTTATCCAAATACCAATATGTCAGAAAGTATGCAAGCCAACAGCTTTAAACTATGCACACGTATATTCTGACATTTTAGATTAATTTGGAGTAACTTATATACGTCAGTTCTACCAACATGATTATAAGCCTGCTGATAGTACCAGTTTTTAAATACATGTAACTTCTATACTATCAGTTGGATTTCAACCAAATTTCGTATGTGCTATGTGTACCATAACAGATATGACTATAAGTATTGTTAAGAGCAATCAGGGCTGCCAACTGTTAATAAATGCTGTCTATATTCTTTTTACCCTAATATCAATATATCAGTAAGTATGCAAGCCAACAGCTCTATACTTTGCACACGTATAGCACCTGACATTCTAGATTAATTTGGAGTAATTAATACAAGGCAGTGCTGCCAACATGATTCTATGCCTGCTGATATGTCCAATTTTAAAATACATGTAACTTCTATACTAACAAATGGATTTCATCCAAAATTAGCACAACAAGATATCATAATAATTCAGATTATTCCTGACCAGCACACGCATGGTATTGTTGGCAACATGCTTTTACGCGTGCTGATAGATCCAGTGTCTAACTGCATGTAACGTCCATTGGACTTCAACCAAATTTTGTATTCTGTACCTTAAGAGATGGAATTAAGAATATATTCAGTCACCAGGGCTGCCAACTGTAGTGCTCTATTAGGCTACATTATACCAGGTATATTTTGAACTAATTAGATATTTCGATATTACCAACTTAATTTCGTCATTATTCTAGATAGGTTCATATACTGTAGAATAATCATTGGCATGAAAAGTAGGCTGTATAGTTCTTCACGGAACTTCTTGTTTATTAATATTATTATTAATATAATGTGACAACCTGTACTATGTTTTGGTATTGCTTTTACATATTTTGTTAATATGTCTTCATGTATTTGTAAGCAATACTCTGCTCATGTGCTGCAATATTTCACTACATTTTCTTTGCTTTTCTCATTGGCTGGTGTCAAACCTTACCATGGTGTAATATTCGGACACTATTGTAATTTTCAATGTAATCTATATTGCTATTGGCTCTGCCAATATTTAGGGAGGGATGAAACGAGTTGTTGACTCCTCTTTCTAGCTATGCATTTTATATGTGCGAAGCTTCTGCTAGTATCTTATGCTTTTCTCTTACGATACGAACTGTCATGTGAGGCAGATATGCCTCAGGCTGCTGGCCTACACAAATATCACAATTAAGGTAAGTAGAGCTCAATTCATTTTAAATAACTAAAATCTAATTATTTCACATCTGTGTTTTATTTTTCGGTGATTTTTAATTTACCTGTGTGTTTTTATGTGTTTCTGAACATTATCCGTAAATCCGCATCCCAGTCTACGTCATGTCATATGGTAAGTGTTGTGTTTTTGTTTTCTTGATGTAAGGCAATTTGTAACTATTTAATTTGGAATCTCCAAGATTTGAAAATAATATTGTGTTTTCTTTGGCTCATTTTTGTGTCTTTTAAGTCGTTGCTGAACGATTGCTCCACAAACAGAGATGTCTTTGTGCAAGGCAATCCTTCTGGTTTGATTGGTCACAGCTGAGCTTTTGTGTATGTGAACATATCTGTGGGATTACTGAACCAGTGTTTGTTTTCCCATCCGTATATTGTTCATTTTGTTTTTCGAGTACTGTATATGTGAAAACTCTAGAGTTCCTTCATGTACATTACTCTTTGCGTTTCGTGTGTCGTGAAAGACAGATATCAATTTTTTGATAAGCCTATTATTCGAGTATACTTCCAATTTTTTATTGTATTCAGTGTTTGATTTCATTTTAATGTAATTTTCAGTATTTAATTTTCTTTTGTTTTTCTATTTTTATGATCTTTTGTTTAACCGTTGATGTTAACTTTGTTCCTCTTCATATTCCCTGAAAATTGCTGTTATCAAGCTAAAAATAACTAAATAAACAATATAAAAGCCGGTAACGATGGATCGTTGCCCTGACAGTTTTGGCACGAACAGGGCGTAACTACATATCGTTAACTTGAAAGTCAAACGGTTAACTTAGTACAGCCTTCTTTAAATGCTCAAACCCAATTTCCTTCCATTCTTCCATACATTTCACTAATCTGCCGATGACTTTCAACAGATTTCACTTTTTTGTATTTAGAAGACTAATCTCAGCGCTTACTTCACACACGGCGAACCATTAATTGCCAGAACAAACTTAAATACAGACGAATTCTTCCGTAATGGCATTTGTACCGTACGGAGCCCGCATGCGCTGAACGAATACTGCAGCACTCATATTAAAAACAATACTGTACTTACTTACACACACTTCGTATATTCCATTGAAATAATTTGTATATTAATAGCATTATGAATTACCATATGTCACTGGCATAGGAAACACAGCAGCGCTCTGCGATAGCTTACTTATGCAACCACCTGATGATAATGTTCCATGACCATAAAAGTAGTTGTGTAGCTTACTAATTATGTAAGAGTAGAGATACAACGTAAAGCACCAAACAAACCAGTGGTCATTCTGGAAAATACACCTTTGGTATGCGACAGTATATGAAAACATTGTGGTGTTTGAAGCCATATTTTCAGTGTTGCCTTAGTAAACAAGAGTTTAGTGCTTTTCAGTCGGTCAACACGAATGTACCCAAAAGAGATGGGTTATGCCCTAATCCTGAAATAAATTAAATAAATAAATTAATCTCATGTAATTTATTTCAGGATTAGGGCATAACCCATCTCTTTTGGGTACATTCGTGTTGACCGACTGAAAAGCACTAAACTCTTGTAGTATATGAAAAAGTAATAGAGAACCTTATGAAGACATATACACCAATAAAGCATACATAGAAGTATAATTAAATAATCTACAGAAAGAAAAAACACCAGAGAACAATAAATTTATGAGTTTTTAATGAAAGATTAAAACTTAAAATTGTTCACGGACGAATGTATTGTATATTGCCAGTGGTAGATACCTCCCTGGCATGTCTTAAAACTAATGAACATGACACTTAAACTAGTTAAATAGTAAAATACCTATATATTTACATAGATGAAACTTTTCAGTTCAAGCTTTCCAATATACCGTAAAATGGGGTGAATAGGGACAGTTTTTTTTAGATTTTATTTAATAACTTTTGAAGGGTTTCTTATATTTTAGTGGAGTAAATTTTATTGTTGAAAGGGAACTGATATATTTATATTTTATACACACAAAATACTTTCCGCCAGTTGAAAATTTTAATATAACGTTCTAAATCCCTGTCCCTATTCACCCCAGTGATGGGTCAATAGGGACACTTGATATTTTAAGTGGATATCCCCATTCTAACTGGTGCGTAGGTCAATTGGGACACAATTTATGTTTAACAGCTTTTAATATGAAATTTGTTCATTTTGGGGTCATATTTACATGTTCGACACAGAAACAAACCAGAAATTTCACAGTTCATTGAATTGATGTCTTCCCCTTCTCACAACCGGTGGCTGCAGGATAGTTATCACCTGTGTTTGCTCGAACTCAAACTCATCAGCAACCTTTGGGAATAGATAAATACTGGACACCTTCGCAGACTGTCTGAGGAATGTTCCTAAGTAGTTTCGTCCCGGGTTTATTACCTTCAGCACCTTTCCTACAAAGACTTTTTCCTCACCTCGATCATATGTAAACTTCACTTTCACCCAGCTGCCTTCCTCTATTCCTTGTTCTATGTTGTTTGACACACTTCCATGTTGTTCACCAGGCAACGAAGAGCTGTTCTCTTCAGAAGTAACATCTTCTGCCGAAACACTTTTCCCAGGCAATACTTTCAGTCTCCTCTTCCGGGCACGTGCACCACTATTGACTTCATCGCCACTGTAACGCATATCCTTGAGAAAACGTGTCAGACTGTCATTAACATTCGTGGTGTTAGACATATCTTCTACTTCTTCACAGTCTGGAAGTCTCTCCAAAACTCTGTTCCTGTTTAATGGAATTATTCCAGCTTTCTTGAAACCAGATATAATGTTCATTTGCAAATTATCTTCCATACTTTTGAGAGTCTGCTTCAGCAATCTTGGAAACATCTTCTTTTCAAACGGTTTGTTCCCTCCTCCTTTCAGTTTTCACGACTCCATTACCTGACGCCAAGTAATTTTCAACGGCCTGAAGAGTGCCAAATCTAGAGGCTGCGTCAAATGCGTTGAATTTGAAGGCAGGAACACTCAACAAATGCCATTCTCTTTGCACAATTTTACAACAGCAGGAGACAAATGAGAGCTTAAATTGTCTCCAATTACCACCTTCTTCCCAACTAAGCACCGACAGTATGGAATAATTATCTTCTCGAACCAATCAAGAAAACAGCATCCATCTATCCATCCATCCATCCAGATTTGCTGCGGTTGTATCGAGCTCCATGTGGCCCTCCTTCTGTCCATAAGTCATATAGGTGCTGAGCCTTATAGATAACATAAGGTGGTAAAAGAGTCCCGTCAGCAGTTGCTGCAAACATCACGGATGTATTTGACTTGCTTTCATTCATCACTCGTTCAGGATATTTGCAGCCATCTTGAAGATCAGTTAGCTCCGACCTGGATCATCAGCAAGACTGGTCTCGTCATAATTGATAATTGCCTCAGGAGGTACACCTTCTAGAGTCCTTTCGAGTTCGTCAAAATACTTCCTGATGTCTGCTGGGGATACGTTTGCTCTGCTACTTTTCACATTCTGACACAATCTCTGGGAAATGCGAGTTTTATGTTGAGACATAAACGAAAAGGCCCAATCGATCCCTGGCATATTGTCTCTGAATTGATTCATGCTTGAACCTTGTCTGTCCAAGTGATATTTTACAAAACATCGGGTATCAAAAGTACTCATTGGGTAACCCCAATCACAACATGTCAAAATACACTCTATCAGTTCCTCCTCAAATTCGTGTGACAAACTTGTTTGGCCACCTTTCTTCTTTATCGATACCATATCTCCATCTGTGTTGACTACATACCTTTGTAATGCTGATTTTGAAATTTTGAATTTCTCTGCTGCTGACATACCACTTCTAACTGTTAACACGGCCTTTTCACTATCTCAGCATCCACTGGTAGATGAGTCTTTGAATGAGGATCACTTTTATATGTTCTTCCCATTGTCCCTATGGTAGCGCTGCACACCGTGAGAATTTGTGTTTAAAAAAAATTAGTAATGAAATTAGCCAAAGTACCTGTAGTAATGGTATCTGGAGATGATAAATTAATAGATGTTGACTCGTCCGCTGTCATAGACCCACCCAGCCATCCCAAATAGCGACACTACTTATATAGTTGAAAATGAAGTATCTGGTAGACATCTTGTCACTATGTCAGGAATGCCAACCCCGCGCGTTTGGTACTATCTCGCACCGTGTATAGAAAGAAACAAAAGAGCGTCGATAATGTAATTTATAATTGCGCCAAATCCAAATCGTCAGTCGTACTTTAACCATGGATTGTGTGGCATGTAAAATTACTTCATAAATTGTATCTTATTAATGTTTTACATACAAAACCAAACCTAACCTGGGGCTTAGGCCCCAGACCCCCTTGCTTGTGGTACTAGCAGTAATTTTCGGCCAGGCAGTACCTAACCTAGTAGCGGACATAAATTGTATCTTATTAATGTTTTACATACAAAACCAATTTCTAACAATTTCTAACTCAAGAAACAATTTCTAACTTTACGTGTGAAAGTTACTAAAACTATGTGTGTCGGAACATTTTCATTTTCAAACTTGAAATTTCCAACAATTTCAATTTCAAACTTTACGTCTGAGTCATTATTTACGTCTCAATAATATGTGTGTCAAAAGCAATTTCTAACTTTACGTGTGAAATAGTGAATTTTGTGTGCGACATGTTGGTAACGTAGTCACATGGTGTCACATGACGTGTCCAAGATGGCGTCCGTAGTGAAACGAACACTATAAGAATTCTTTATTTTCGTGAAATAATTATTATTGAGGTGCAGCACTTGTAGTTGAGATTGTGAAACGACTCCCAAGAACTCCGTAAAAGGTATGTAAATCATAAAACCTATATTTTCAATAATATACCTCGTAAAAGTTCGTAAAGTTACGAAAAGGCAAATTCTCACGGCGTGCAGAATTACCGTCCCTATTCACCCCACTTTTTGGTTATGTGGTGCAAGTCCCTAAATTAAAATTAAATACTCCGCAGATTAGTCACATATGTTTCTATAAACTTGAGAAATAGTTCAATGAACACAAATAATAGAAATTATATACGTAACACACATTTTCAGCCAGTACAATTTTCTCACCACACTAAGTTTCTCTTCTTCTTCTTCTCTTGAGGGGTGTTGGGCGCAGTACACTCTTTACCCAGTCACTGATCCCGAGATTAACAAAAAAAATTGTTCTATTATCGGGAGGAGAATATATGAGGAAGCATGATTATGACGCGGAAGAGGGTTGACACATAAACAAACAAGGACACAATAAGGTGCTAAACTTCACGCCCAAGTGACGCATCTTGGCGACTTGCTACGTATAAACAAACACGAGGCGTCACACGTAAGGGAAAGAGTTAAATAGTTAAATGGCAATCAGAAAAATATGTGAGTAAAGCGGAGAGGACAGGAGATGTAGGGGAATAAAGAAGTACCGAAATAGATAAGGGGAGAGAAAAACCTAGCGTACTGAGGGAATTAAATAGCTTAGTTCGTTGAGACGTATATAAGGGACACTGAAACACGTGGTGGTTAACCGTACCTATCGCAGTATTACATGCACAAACCTCGGAGGCTTGCAAGTTGCACCGAGCCATAAAGACGGGGGTGCGTGCATGAATAAAATGTAAGCGAATAATGGTAATGATGTGACGACGAGTATAGCGACCATTATAAAACCAAGGGAGATGGGGTATCGACGGTTGTAGATTATAATAAAACTGAGCCTTTTCCCTTGAATAATCCCTCCATTGTGTCGACCATACTTCCTTTAATTGATTTTTATAAGAGGTATAACATCGGAGGCGGGAGTGGCAATGGCGATGGGGGGTGCCGTGGCCACAAGCAGCACGTCGAGCGGCCTGATCTACGTATTCATTTCCTAAAATAGCTGTATGGCCGGGGATCCAAGAAGAAACAACCGTAAATCCCGCCTGAGTCAATTCATACGTCAACCTGAGTATATAAAGTATGAACCAGTTGTCGATGTGCATCACATTTTGTAAGGCCTGGAGGACACTTCTGGAGTCAGATAGAATAAGAGAGCGAGATATCACATTCCTTTTGACGTATAAGAGAGCTTGACGAATAGCAAAAGCTTCAGCCGAGAAAATAGATAATTGCGGAGGTAACGTAAAGGAAGCAAGATGTTGTTTGGCAGGGACATAAAAGGCCGCCCCCACGCCGGGCGGGGAGTCGAATTTGGAGCCATCTGTGTATATGGTGGTACAGCTGGAGGCACTTTCTTCAATTTGACAGACATATCGACGGGCGATAGAGTGGGAAAGAAATGAAGCTTTTTGAGAAAAGTAGGGGGAATGGTGAATAACATCAGGAATGAACTGATAAATAGGATAGGGCGCATTATAGCATAGCGGCTTCCGGGTTTGGAGAATGTCTGGACGAAGACTGGTAAGACCGATAAAAGATAAGAGAATAGAGGGGGGGGATATTTTTTGAGTAAGTGTTGCTGATGATATTCTTGTAGTAATTGTAATTTCGGGAGAATAGGAGAAGCAGCAAGAGCCATTTTGCGAAGGAGATAACGAGAAGACAGGTACTTCCGTCTGAGACCAAGAGGTGAATCTGTAGCTTCGACGAGAAGGGCCTGCGTGGGCGTAGAGGAGAGAGCTCCCAAGATAATTCGCAGAGCGGCATATTGTAATTTATCTAGTATCGTGAGACGAGACTGGGGCAGGATGTCATAAAAATGGCAACCGTACTCCATGGAGGACCTGACGATAGAGCGGTATAAAAGTAGCAAAATTTGAGGGTCCGCTCCCTCGCGTTAACGAACGAAGGAGTTGTAATTTTGTTGTGACGTGTGATTTTAGGTGCGCCAGTTGGGGTGCCCATGTCAACTTATCATCTATCAATATCCCTAGGTATTTGGTATGATGGGTGATGGTAATAGAAACCTGTTGATATAGAATCGGGGAACGGTCGTAGAGACGTTTATGGGTAAAAATTAAGGCAGAGTTTTTGAATGGGACTGTATCAAGACCGTGATTAAAAAGCCAAGAATGTAAAATCGTGAGGGCATGGAACATATGTTGTCTACACTGAGATAAATCGGGGTGTGAGCAATATAATAGAAGGTCATCGGCATATTGAATAAGCCGGACATGTGGGAGTAATAGTTCCTCAATCTCACTGGTATAAAGGAGATATAGTATACCACTCAGAATATCGCCCTGGGGCAAGCCGGAAGACGCAAAGCGCGAATTCAGGACGGTGGGGAAAGTTGCAAGAATTACGTGACGGGAGTGAAGAAAGGCGGCAATCAGTTTTATAAAAAGGGAGGGGAATTTCCATTTACAAAGTACAGCCAATAAAAACGAGACGTTGACATTATCATATGCGCCTTGAATGTCTACAAATACTGCTACCGTAAAATGTTTACGACAGCTGGCCAATAGGAGGTCAGTGAGGAAGATATTCAGAGCATCGGTAGTCGATTTTCGTTTTATAAAAGCAAATTGTTTTTTGGGACCAAATCATAATACTCAAGAGCCCATATCAGTCTCGCCAACAATATACGCTGAAACGTTTTTCCTGATACAGGACCCGAGCTGAATTCCCCTGTAACTGCAGGGGAGGGCGGGTTTTTTGCCAGGTTTTAAGATGGGAAGTAATAAAAAGTCGTTCCATGTGGAAGGAATCTAACCTGTACGTAGGACATTATTGTAAAATTCAAGTAGGACCAGATGCGCGGAAGAGGGTAAACTATTGAGTACGTGGTAAGAAATGTAATCGGGACGGGGGGTTGAAGAATTTTTGAGAGAGAGGGCATTTCGGAGTTCAGCTGGTAGGATTGGTTGTATTAGACAAGTAAGCTTGGAAGGCGTGACATTGATAGGATGGTGGGGCACAGGCAACAAAATCAGGCGTTAAACTACGATAGAAACATAAAGAATTTTCAAAAGTAAGACGATGTGGAGGCGCATATTTTGTACTCCTTGATAAGTTGCGTACAGAATTCCATATTTGAGTAAGGGGAGTTTGGTGATTAATGGAATTGACATATTTATGCCAAGCAGTACGACGTTTGTCAATGAAAGTGCGTTGCATAGTCGCAACAAACTTTTTATACTGCAAATAAGTATACGGGGTATGGTATTTACGAAGGAGGTGAAGCAATGCTTTGCGGCGCTTGACCAAGCGTATACATTCGTCGTCCCACCAGGGGATGTGAAAAAGGGCTTGACCAGATCGTTCTCGACAAGGAATGAGTGGATGATAAGTGTCAAAATATCTATTAATAATGGTCATTAAGGATTCATAAGAATAGCGTACAGGCGGAGCGGCATGGCAAAAATGTTGTTGGGTATATTCGGAAAACAACACTTCATCAAAATTTTTAAACTGTCGAAAGAAGCGAGGAGTATGCTCGGGGGGTGGGGGCAGGTGTATAGATGAACCGGTAATGATGATGGGATAATGATCACTGAGATGCAGATCTGCACTTGTTTGCCAATAGAACAGGTGTGCGAGAGAAAGGGATACAAAGGTTAAGTCGACAGCACTGGGTGCTTGCTCAGGGGCAGAAAGACGGGTAGGGGAACCATCATTAAGAAGATGAAATGAAGCTAGTTGGGACGACGTCCAGATATGACGACCTTTGGGCGTAATTCGGGCACTGCCCCATTCCGTGTGATGATCATTGAAATCACCGCCCAGAAAATGGTACGGAAAGGATTGACAATAAGTGAAGAAGGATTTCCACTGTCGTTCGTTGCCCTGAACATCTGGGGGAATGTAAAGATTGGTAATATGATACTTGTCAACTTGAATAGTAAGGAAATATGTGCGGGGAAGATGAAAAAGAAAGGGTATCACTTTATAGGCAAGGGACTCATGAATGAGAGTAAGCACTCCACCGTAATGGGGCCCATCATGACGTTCAACTACACACTTCGGTATATTGAACAATAAGGAATGATACAACCATGTTTCCTGTAGCAGGACAACCTCTGGCTGATATTCCTGTATGAGAAGTAGTTCATGCCGCTTGTTTAATATGCTATGGGAATTCCATTGTAGGATCTTCATGGGATGGGAGATGATTGTACATCCCTGGGTGACTCAAGTGGTTGGGATTCGGGAGGAAGAGAATGAAACGGAAGAAGAACTATTTTATCATACATATTTTTTAAAATATGGGCCCATTGGGCATTCGAGCCCAAAAGGTCCATAAGTTGGAGATAATCACGTGTGATGGCAGGGGCACACCAGTTTTGGGTGGCACAGGAGGGGGGCTGAAGTGCATGGTAGACGTCGACGGAGTGACGGCACTGGGCACCGGACGAGTCAAATGGTCTGGCCGAACTATCGAGAGATAGTAACCCAAAGGTGGTATCACTTTGGGTGAGCTTTGAACAATGGACGTAAATTAACGTTTTTTTAGGTAGCGTGGTAGAAGCAGGGGTATTAGAGGGAGAAAGTGGGGGAAATTGCTGAGGAACGGTAAGTGGTTGAAAGAGGTTAGAAAATGGGGCAACAATTTCTTGGTATGACTTATTTTCGACACACATGCGTGTTTTTATCTCAACTTGATTTTGATGGTACACACACTGGGAGGAACCGCTTGTATGATTCTCATCACAATGCACGCATCGTACCAAGACTTGGGAACATGTCGAAGTTTCATGGCCTTGAGCACAGCGGCCACATCGGGGAGCTCTTGCACGACAATTTTGACCGGTATGTCCATACCGCTGACATCGATTACATATGATCGGCCTAAAGATAAAAAGGTGGACCTCAAGGACAACATGAAAAATTGAGACATATTTTGGGAGAGTCTGCGTTTCAAAAAAAAGTTTTATCGTCCCCGTGGGGAGCATCTCCACTTTACCGTCAATCATCTTACGGCGAGACATGTGTTGGAGTCTATTATGGGGCATGGCGACTCAATATACTGCAGGATATCGGCATTCGATAGAGATAAATCGACACCACGGATTAAGCCCATCCGTTGGATGTTCGAGGATGGAATGAACGCTTTCAACTTTTTTTCGGCGAGTAAGGGGTTTTTAAGAAAGAGGTTGGCGGCTCGAGCCATGTTGAAGGTAATCTGTATGCGATTGCGCCCCTTGCGGTGAATGGCTGAAATTCCCTCGATTTTTTTTTCTTATAGAACAGTCGTCCCAAAGCCATCGGATGTAAATGACCGATATGCGAATTGTCGACAGATTCGACATTAACATGATTGGGCCCAGAGTGGGTTGAGGGGTACGGTCTCGGAGGATCGGCCCCAGTTGACGGAGCTGAGGAGGTCGAAATTACAGGAGGCAAATTCGTATCAGATGACGGGGTAGCAGAAGATAAGACTGGGGTAAATGGGGCATTTAAAGGCATGATCTCCGTAAGAATAACGTCCATGGCATCGTCAGGTGGGCCCGGATTTTCCGCACCCCCACTGGTGTCTGACATGTCCCCGATATATAGAACCGAGAATGGGTCTATTATTCACTGAGTAAGAGTCACTAATACACACTTAGGCACACACAAGTATACGTGAACACACACAGTCCCACTACTTAACAGAAGCAGTCGCTCTCCACACACGAGGCGATTCGAACAGGCGAGCTAAGAGAGACCGACCCGTACGTGACGGAAGAGCACACGCAACTGGGAAGTTTATCTCAACAGTGAAAATGGCGCTAAAACGTAGTCTATCTTACAGGCTGGCCAACCCCACAAATGTCACTTTTAATATAAACTCTTTGACTTAGTACAAACGTAAAGGTATATAATAAACTAAAATGTCCCTTAAATGAAATAAATATTTTTAGATGTCATGTTAAAGAATATTGACTATTTTTCCTTTTCTCTGTCCCTATTCACCCCATTTTACGGTACAATGTACATATTAACCACTTAGAAACAGAACAAAATTAAAGACTTTCATAAATCAAATATTTAAAAATGTCACACTCTACAATACATATCTACAGAAGGAACAGGTACTATATAAACTGCAAAACAAAAAAATAAAAATCATATAACAAATTTTATCACAAAGTACAAAATAACCCCAATAACCTAAGCTTATGCTCCTTAAAAGGGGAATGTGTACTTAAATACTGATGCCTCCTGACCAGTTAATATCCATCACAAATATGTATGCATGGGGAACTAAGGCATTGCACACAGATCTCTACAATGAGAAGCCAGAAACTGACTGCCAAATAAGACCACAAAAACAAATTCACGTAAGTTACACAAACTGTATAAGTTAGTGTATTTCAAAACTTCCTCAAAATTTAAAGAAACATGTGTAATTTGCATACACTTTAGCTTTGAATTCCTGATGTCACCATTGCATATAGGTCAATGTGTGCACATTTAGCAAAGCAGGTATTCTAAACAGCTTTACATATTCAGTTTCTCCATAATTCAATGAAAGTGAGAGGACTTTAAATAGTTTTTGACTAAAAGATATAGGTCTAAATAAAATCCACTGACTATTTCTGGCTTTTCATGCAAACCTACAACCCATACATTCACACGTTAAAATCTGGGGAAACTAGCCAACTGCCCATAAAATTTAGAGTCGAACTTGGTTAATTCCAAGAAGAAAGGGTTAGCAAAAAAAATCAAGATTTAGGATTAAACAAGTTCAATTGCATGTATAAGGATGTCAATGGACCACACGAAAAGTTGGAATGTAGAAATCTGTTCATGGCCAATGTCCATACAATGTCATGTTATGCATAATACAACATTTTAAATGATATTTCTTTAATATAAATTACTTAGCATCCACTTGATGTCAATTCTGACTTACACTGGCCTTATTAATAGACCCAATGCTGTATTTCTTACAAGTTCTTTTCGTAAATCATTGCTGGTAAGAAATGAAGGGAAATAATTTAATCAAAATATTAAGAAATATTGTATATAATTTACTTTACAATAAGAATTTAAGGAATGCATCGAGCAAATGAAATACAATTGATTGTTTATCCATAGTCGCTTTCTTTAGGGTAAAATAAGACATTCCCTCAGGTTTTAGTTTTAGTCGAATTCCTCAAAAGTGGCAAATCCATAAGTGTTCCTCCTACTTAACTCGAAAAGCCTGCTGGTCAGGATCACTCCAGCCAATGCTTTTCTACTGATTCTTAACAGCTCTGTAAAGTGATAACTGCATGGGTTAATTTTGAAAACACAAGTTCTACGACACATTCTACTATAATTATTTGACCAAGTAGTTCTCCACATGTGCTTCTCAATGATCTTGCATTTCAATAGGCGTTCCTTTAGAAAAGTGTTGAGACAGATTTCAGTATCGATGAAGAGTTATGAATTATGCTCGATCACATGATATTGTAATGTGTTGCCGAGGAACCCCTTCCAGCTCATCTACCTTCTTAGTATGCATCTTTCTCACTAGAGAAGTTTTCGAATTCTTTACACTATCTGTTCCATACATATTCTTGGATGCTAAAATAGCTCGACACTTACCAGCATGATATTGTCATGTGTTGCCAAGGAACCACTTCGGACTCGTCTACCTTCTTGGTACGCATCTTTCTCACTAGATAAGTTTTTGAATTTTTTACTCTATCTGTTCCATACATATTCTAGGATGCTAAAATAGCTCGACACTTACGATTTTTATTCTTATTCCATGCCAATTGCCGAACCAGAGTAATGGAGAAAATGGAAGCAGATACAATTCTAGCATTTGCTGACGATGTTGTGATCCTTGCTAACACTCTAGAGCAGCTGATACTACCCGATTCCTCCAAAATGAAGAGAAAATTGGGCTGGAGATGAACGAGGACAAAACTAAATATCTTGGAGTATCATGTCGTCGAGTTCTCCCTCCTTACATTGTTGTAGACGGACATACCTTCGAACGAGTTGAAGAGTTCACGTACCTGGGCTCAATATTAACTTACAAATGTGAAGTGACGAAAGAAGTACATCAACGCATAACAAGTGCTAATAGCGTGTTCGTTAGTCTGGACGATCTCTTCAAATCTCGTCTGATATCTCAGAAGAAATAAGTCCATCTGTACACGACACTGGTGAGGACAGCACTTTCATACGGTTGTGAAACTTGGGCGACATCAGCAACGACAGAAGATTCAATACGTGCGTTTGAAAGAAAGGTACTTCGAATAATTTATGGACACGTCTACAATAACATAGAAGGTGGATGGGAGAGAGGAGAGAAGAAAGAAAGAAAGAAAGAAAGAAAGAAGACCTGTATCAGAGGTTTGGAAATATACACATTGGACGAATATTGGGACAGAGGCGACTACAATGGTTTGGACACTTCTTACGAGCAGAGGGATCCCTTCTTAAGAGAGTCCTCCAATCTCAACCCACGGGAAAACACCCGAGAGGATGCCCAAGAACACGATGGAAAGATCAAGTGACGACGATCCTTCAAGAAGTGGAACCGACAGCCGTGGAGGATGATGCTAGAGACCGGAAATGATGGAGTGCTATCTGCAGCAAAAACCTCCTCTTGTCATTGACCGACTTTCCTTTTATTGTTTTTTTGTTGTTTGCGTTTTGTAATATTTTTTTCCTTTGTAATATTGCTTAACTCCGCCATAGCCGGTCCCAAGCCCGGTTGAGAAAGGAGGAGGGTGAATGGCTGGTTATTGGGCCTCGGTGGGGACACCAATGCTGAGTAGGTGTCTCTGGTAAATACTGAGAAATGCCCTAGTTGTGAGGCTCTGCCTAGCAATGCAACCAGAAAATCCCAGCCCGTAAGGGAGGGGTGAGGGCGAGTTTCCGGCGCCTTAAAATGGGATATGCTCAGATAAGGGGGAACAACCCTGACAGAAAAGTCCAGTAGGCACAGTTGCTGTGAGGAGGCAGCCCCTCCACTGTGCTAGCTCCCGTAGGGGTGATTAGCCACCTCGGGTGAAGCTTATCAAATTCAGGGAACAAACGGAAGAGCCGGACGGATAATCATGATACGACCCTGCGAGAAAAGGACAATGAGATGGGCTACATGAAGGGAAGGACTCTGCAGCAAACCAGGAGACTCGCAGGGAATAGGAATGAATACAGAAAGTGGCTGGCAGACCCGACGCCAAGAGGCAAAAGGGATAGATGAAGAGAAGAGAAGAAGTAATATTTTTTTGGTCTTTGTAATACAGTATTTGTAATATTTTCCTTTCCTATTGTCCTTCTGCTGTAGGCCTCAAAGGCCCGTTTAATGAAAAAAATGGTGATGATAATACGCTTGATCCGATCAGTCCAGAGCATTTCTGGAGAACGGATTGTATCTTTCAACCTTCTTTGCACGAGCATTAATAGTTATTAATGCACATTCTTTCCCCTTCCTAGTTAGAGGATATTCATTGGACGTCAATCCCTTTGAAGCTGTGAGGCAACTTCCCTTCATTTGTGTGTTTGCATTTCGTTGGAAGTTGCCACATTTCAGTGCCTGTATCATTATTGGGCCAGCTGTTTTGACGTTTTTGTCTAGAAGATTTGAGTGATGGTGACGGTGATGTGGGCGATGGTGATGGAGGGAGTGAATGAGGCTTTGAGCAGAACGTTTCATACCACTTGTATCGCATTTCCTCAACTTACCGTTCATCACCATTCTTTTCTTCCACTTTTCACATTCGGCTGCTTTCAAACTCAAATTGGAAAAATCTCTCGTAATGGCATCAGTATCATCATATTCAAGTATAGAAGGATTAACATCCGCATAAGTATATTTGTTGAAACTTTCCTTTGATGGGGAACTGGCAAGGGAAGTCTGCCAATTCGTTGTTGACCAATTTGACTCTGCCAAATTTGTTACCTTCGTCATTTTTGTTTTGCTTGTGTTGGTATTGGACTCAATTTCATAGAGTAGGTATGATTGGTGTCTGCAATAAACTGTGATGATAATACGCTTGATCCGATCTGTCCAGAGCATTTCTGGAGAAGGGATTGTATCTTTCAACCTTCTTTGCACGAGCATTAATAGTTATTAATGCACATTCTTTCCCCTTCCTAGTTAGAGGATATTCATTGGACGTCAATCCCTTTGAAGCTGTGAGGCAACTTCCCTTCATTTGTGTGTTTGCATTTCGTTGGAAGTTGCCACATTTCAGTGCGTGTATCATTATTGGGGCAGCTGTTTTGACGTTTTTGTCTGGAAGATTTGAGTGATGGTGACGGTGATGTGGGCGATGGTGATGGAGGGAGTGAATGAGGTTTTGAGCAGAACGTTTCATACCACTTGTATCGCATTTCCTCAACTTACTGTTCATCACCATTCTTTTATTCCGCTTTTCACATTCGGCTGCTTTCAAACTCAAATTGGAGAGATCTCTGGTAATGGCATCAGTATCATCATATTCAAGTATAGAAGGATTAACATCCGCATAAGTATATTTGTTGAAACTTTCCTTTGATGAGGAACTGGCAAGGGAAGTCTGCTAATTCGTTGTTGACCAATTTGACTCTGCCAAATTCGTTACCTTCGTCATTTTTGTTTTGCTTGTATTGGTATTGGACTCAATTTCATAGAGAAGGTATGATTGGTGTCTGCAATAACTGGTGATGATAATACGCTTGATCCGATCTGTCCAGAGCATTTCTGGAGAAGGGATTGTATCTTTCAACTTTCTTTGCACGAGCATTAATAGTTATTAATGCACATTCTTTCCCCTTCCTAGTTAGAGGATATTTATTGGACGTCATTCCCTTTGAAGCTGTGAGGCAACTTTCCTTCATTTGTGTGTTTGCATTTCGTTGGAAGTTGCCACATTTCAGTGCCTGTATCATTAATGGGGCAGCTGTTTTGACGTTTTTGTCTGGAAGATTTGAGTGATGGTGACGGTGATGTGGGCGGTGGTGATGGTGATGGAGGGCGTGAATGAGGTTTTGAGCAGAACGTTTCATACCACTTGAACCGCATTTCCTCAACTTACTGTTCATCACCATTCTTTTCTTCCGCTTTTCACATTCAGCTGCTTTCAAACTCAAATTGGAGAGGTATCTCGTAATGGCATCAGTATCATCATATTCAAGTATAGAAGGATTAACATTCGCATAATATATTTGTTGAAACTTTCCTTTGATGAGGAACTGGCAAGGGAAGTCTGCCAATTCATTGTTGACCAATTTGACTCTGCCAAATTTGTTACCTTCGTCATTTTTGTTTTGCTTGTATTGGTATTGGACTCAATTTCATAGAGTAGGTATGATTGGTGTCTGCAATAAATGGTGATGATAAAACGCTTGATCCGATCTGTCCAGAGCATTTCTGGAGAAGGGATTGTATCCTTCAACCTTCTTTGCACGAGCATTAATAGTTATTAATGCACATTCTTTCCCCTTCCTAGTTAGAGGATATTCATTGGACGTCATTCCCTTTGAAGCTGTTAGGCAACTTCCCTTCATTTGTGTGTTTGCATTTCGTTGGAAGTTGCCACATTTCAGTGCCTGTATCATTATTGGGACAGCTATTTTGACGTTTTTGTCTGGAAGATTTGAGTGATGGTGACGGTGATGTGGGCGATGGTGATGGTGATGGAGGGAGTGAATGAGGTTTTGAGCAGAACGTTTCATACCACTTGTATCGCATTTCCTCAACTTACTGTTCATCACCATTCTTTCCTTCCGCTTTTCACATTCGGCTGCTTTCAAACTCAAATTGGAGAGATCTCTCGTAATGGCAACAGTATCATCATATTCAAGTATAGAAGGATTAACATCCGCATAAGTATATTTGTTGAAACTTTCCTTTGATGAGGAACTGGCAAGGGAATTCTGCCAATTCGTTGTTGACCAATTTGACTCTGCCAAATTTGTTACCTTCGTCATTTTTGTTTTGCTTGTATTGGTATTGGACTCAATTTCATAGAGTAGGTATGATTGGTGTCTGGGTCATACAAATTAGGCCAAGAAAAATTAAAACAAGTTATCAAAGAAGAATCCATTGCATGGGCAAAACATTGAACATATTGAACATTGCTTAGTTTCTGAAGCCTTTGGGGTTCTATGTAGGACTCGGACTTTCCATAATTCGTAGTTCAAGACCTATGTTGGACCCAATACAATACAATTTGAAGTTAAATATTTTGCAAAATCAAAACCAAGTTGGTCGACAATCTATACATAGTATAAGGAAGGAAGGTTGTAGTTTAACGTGACCGTTAATCTTGAGATCATGAGCCACGGGACCTCCTTTTAACGTGGAATTCGAACCACAGGACATGGCATTTCACATCGAAAATCTCACATGCATTGACCGGGAATCGAACCCGGTCCACCTAGGTGAGAGGCCAACAGCTTGACTGCTGGGCCACCTCGCCCCTCATAGTATAAGGCATCCAACTTTTAGAATGAAGCATTGGTCTTATGGCGCGTTACGAAAGGGTTGCCAATCCATGAGAGGAGGCAGTACAGAGCGCTTCGCGTACACTTCCCGCACATTCAGTGATCGTACAGTGACGAAGACTTGAAATAAGTATTGCATTCATATAATGCGCGGTCAATGAACAGCCCAGCCTGTGTAAACAATTAAACCTACACTCTGGGTATGCAGGTAGAAAACTTCTTCAAACTTTCCTCCACAACTCTCAAACTGACATGACATGGTTATTTTTAAATAGAGAAAAGTTGGCAGCATACGAACTTTTTCAATGCTGTTATGCAGTTATGAGAGAATATTCAGAAGATTTACCTACATGAAAATCTCAATAATGCCAGTATAAAATATTTCGAAAATCCATCACCAAGACGGCACATTTAGCTACACTTGTGTGGAAAATAGGTGCCACAAAGTCAATGCAACATGATAAAAGATCGATTTTACTAAAAAGGGGACACAGTTTATAATTTTTTCAAAAATTATGGATATCGGATTTTTCTAGCATTTTTATCAAATTTACGTAGTTCTAATACAGGACAAATAAGATCGGCAAAACATATTTCTACCTGAATATGCTGGGTTTAGGACCAAGAAACATTTTCGACGGATATGGCAACAGTGGATTGCTAGAAACTGACAGCGTCATACATGTTTCACTTGCAACAGAAAGAGAGAAGAATATCCCCATCTAACCAGTGCTTCATTCTAAACGTTGGACGCCTTATGGCCACTATTCAGTGCTGCTATATAGGATTATGGTAATTTGTATTGAAATGCATTGCTTTGGAAAATTCAAATGTTTACAATTTTGAAGCATCATGGAGTCAACTCATCATGACTGCCAATTATATTTATGACCAGTTGTACAACACTAGCAGTTCTGACAGATTTTTCTTTGAACTCACAAAATGAAATTACTTTTCTCAATTCTGATGACTCTTTGAGTGATGTTGAGGAAATCGAGTATCCTTTCCTACAATATGAAAACCAGCCTTCATTTTGAGCATACACACAGGAAATCAGGTGTCTTAAACGGAAAATTAGGAAATTATACAATAAAAGACATGATAGTGACAAGTATATGTTGAAATTTAAGTTCTTATCAAGAGAGCTCGTCTTAAAAGAGAGGGCTGCTCATGACAATTATATGCAAGGTTTACTTGGTTCGGGAGGCGATGGGTGGAAAAAAAATTACAGTTATGTTAGGAGAAGAAAGGGAAATTCAAATAATTTGTCGATGATAATGTCCGGTGACGGTAAATTAATTACTGAGAAGCAGGCCATTGCTAATGAATTAAATGTCTCTTATGGTAGTGTGTTCAATAAATCCAATAGCTGTGTGTTGGACCTTAACGGTGAATCAGGGGCTCCACTTCTCCAAATAAACCAGTCAGCAATTGTAAAGCTAATACAAAAATTACGTTACAATATATCGAAGGGTCCTGATAATATTGTTAGTGAAGTACTTAAACTAGGAGGTAGGGCAGTGGCACGATACTTAGGTGATGTTTAATGTGTCCATAAACAATGCGCAAATCCCGGATGACTGGAAAAGAGCTACGGTATTTCCAATATTTAAGGGAGGGAGCAGACTTGAATTGGGCAACAACAGGCCGGTTAGTCTTACGTCCATCGTTTGTAAACAGATGGAGCATCTCATTTGCGACTACTTGACGGAACAGTGGAAAACATTATCATGGTTTAATGATAGGCAACATGGATTTCGGAAAGGTTACTCATGCGCGAGTCAGATGCTATCACTTTTTCAAGATATTAGCGAATCGTTAGACGATGGAGTTTCAGTCGACGCCGTAGTTATAGATTTTGCGAAGGCATTTGATGTCGTGCCGCATGGCATGCTACTCCATAAATTAGCTTCGACGAAGATTGATAGACGAGTAATTTTATGGATCCAAGAATTTTTGACGGGTCGTTCCCAGAAAGTGAAAGTTGAAGGCCGATTCTCGGATGAAATTACCGTAACGTCGGGTATCCCTCAGGGCAGCGTAATCGGAACTTTGTTATTTTTGGCCTTTATAAATGACTTACCAAATGGGATTCGCAGTGACTGTCGATTGTTTGCGGATGATTGCGTAATATATCGAAAGATACATGACTCACAAGACAATGCAGTACTTCAAGATGACCTGAACCTGGTCTATAAGTGGGTGATTGAAAATAAAATGAAAATAAACACAAGAAAATGTAGTCTAATAAAAATAGGGAAAGTGCGAAGGCAAGATTTTCAATATAACATTGGCTCGGAAATACTTTTAGAAGATTCTTGCAAATATTTGGGCGTTCACGTAAGAAATGATATGAAATGGAGTAGTCATATAGGATGTGTAGTTTCTAAAGCTTACAAATCCCTGCACTTGGTAATGAGGGTATTAAAAGGAAGTAGTACCTCTGCTAAAGAATTAGGCTATTTGTCACTTGTAAGACCTATTCTGGAATACGCCTCGGCGGTTTGGGATCCATATCAAGTAGGGCTCATAAATGAGTTGGAAATGGTACAAAGAAAGGCCGCTAGATTTGTGCTCAGTGACTTTAATCCCAGGAGCAGTGTGAGCCGTATGTTAAAGAAACTTGGGTGGGAATCACTTGAGGCTAGGAGGATGAAATCTAGACTCTGCGCTATGTACAACACGTATACAAATCAACCAGCATGGGGTGAGCTCAGCAAACGTATGGAAAAGCCTACTTACATGGGTAGGAGCGATCACCCTTTCAAAGTTAAGGGCCGACCACAGCGAACAAATTATGGTAAATATTCTTTCGTAAGTAAGCCTCCATGGCTTAGGCGGCAGCACGCCAGCCTCTCACCACTGAGTCCGTGGTTCAAATCCCGGTCACTCCATGTGAGATCTGTGCTGGACAAAACGGAGGCCGACAGGTTTTTCTCCGGGTACTCCGGTTTTCCCTGTCAAAATTTCATTCCAGCAACACTCTCCACTATCATTTCGTTTCATCTGTCATTCATTTAATCATTGCCCCAGAGGAGTGCGTCAGGCCTCGGCAGCCGGCACAGTTCATATCCTCGCCGCTAGATGGGGGCTTCATTCATTCCATTCCTGACCCGGTCGGAGACTGGAAGCAGGCTGTGGATTTTCATTTTCATTCTTTCGTAAACCGTGCCATTGATAATTGGAACTCTCTACCTGCCGCAGTCTTAGAGCCTTTTCCCAAACATATAGGCCTAGGTGTGTTTAAGAAAAGACTGACTATTTGTGTAAATACTCCAGTTTAATTGTTAGTGAATTGTTATGTACAATTATTTATTTGTTATGTATATCTAATTTGCCACCGGGGGACACACCCCCAATTGCAAATAAACGAATGAATGAATATGATTGATTGATCTCTTAATGACTAGGGATAACTTGAGCAGAGACAGTACATTATATCATTAAGCATCGGACTGAAATAAGGTCCTTAAATTATATCTAAAAAAAATAATACAAAAGTCTGCAAAGAATATTCAGAAATGGTAAGAAACAAAACAGACCAATATACAGTTAATTACCCTGATTTAAATACATAGCCAGTTTTAGCATTTCATGAACAGATTCAGCCTCTTATTGGCAGCGTCATTATATTACATAAACTGCACAACATACTTATTCATGCCATGGATTTTCAAAAGGCACTTCAAGCATGGTATTAGTTATTATTAGGGCCCGGATGTTGATGACCTTAAAATTATTGAAAAATGCCCCTAAAATTCTCTTAAAATGACCTTTTTTTTTTTTTTTTTAAGAAAAATGACCTAAAATGATAATTGAAAAAAACAATTTCATGATTGTCTTGTACAAATAATGGTTCGAATAACAAACATTCTTAGTAGAATTAGTGTATTACTACTAAACTATTATCAATAGATTAACAATGTCATTTTCATTTCTACTACAAAGTGAAAAAATATATTTCTAACTAAACATACCTTAGTAAGCGTTGCAATGAATACACCACCATCGTCATCCTCAAGTTATCAAAAGTGAAGGAACGGCGGTTGTCAGCTAATACTGTTTTATATTTCGAGAAACTTCCCTCCACTTCCACTAATGTAATAGGAGCATATTTGTAAAACACTATGTTTTAATATAGCAACTCACGATGTCGTACAACATATAAGGCAAGAGGCGGAAAGCTCTGTGAAGATTTACATCTACGCTGACGACATGGCAATTGCATCAAGCAACAAGGCAGAGCTGCAAAAAGCTATCAACGTAATGGAGAAATGGGGAGAAGATAACAAGCTGACCATCAACATGGAGAAAACTGTGAAAATGACCTTCAGGAAAGGGGGAAAGGAGAGTCCCGACGATAGAATCTCGCTCGGAAACACTCCGCTCAACACAGTTAGCACATTCAAGTATCTCGGCGTAACACTCCAGACGACCATCAAATCCTTCAGACTACATGTAAAATCGAGAGCTACGGCAGCCACAAAGGCAATGTATGACATCAGGACCCCTAAAAAACTCTCACTAGATACAGCAATGACGCTGTTCTACACAAAGATAATTCCAACTCTAACTTATGGAATCGAAATAATATGGGGCAAACTAGGCATCGGTGACCTCAAAACCATGGAAGCAGTAAAGGCATGCTACCTAAAGGTAATCCTGGGCGTGTCCAGATATACAAAGTCCAGACTGGTGTATGAGCTGGCAAAGGAAACTTTCCTAATGCAAGATCTGAGGACTAAGCTCCAACTTCCATACACGGAGAGCTGGGAAAAATGCTTACAAGAAAGGGAAAATAAGAGAGGAGAGATCCCGATGGATTTCTACGCTACCGAGGCTATGACAAATAGATCCTAGACTGAA
This sequence comes from Meconema thalassinum, assembly GCA_946902985.2. Taxonomy (NCBI): domain Eukaryota; kingdom Metazoa; phylum Arthropoda; class Insecta; order Orthoptera; family Tettigoniidae; genus Meconema; species Meconema thalassinum. The sequence goes on from OX336389.2 coordinate 58,175,231, forward strand.
ACAAATCAAGACCTCTGGCACTTTGTCAACTCATTGGCAGTGCATGGATATCATCATAAGGTGTGCAAAACAAAACACTACCATGAACCCAACGCCAACTGCGTGTGCGACAGATGTGACCAAGACTGTAGCCGATACCATGTCCTTTATTGCGAAAGACGTGGAAAGCCAATCATAGAGTTCTGTACAAAGTGAACCACAAACAAACTCTATAATTCTGCACTACTTTATTATTTGTAATTTTGCACAATTTGTGTGCAATAAAACGTTAAAAACACTATGTCACTGGCTGTTAAATCCTCTTCAAAAAAGTCAATTCTGTAGTCTTCTCCCGACAAAATGCTGGCTATTTGACACACTGTCTGATACCCTTTATTCCTGTCCAATACAAATTTTATTTTCTGTCTGAATGAGTCCCCAATCTCACCTATTACAAGTTTTATACAACCTTCAGCATTCCTGACTAACTCTATTGACTTGGCCACTTTCTTCTATGCAGGTTATGGTTTCTGGCAAAAATGAAAAATTTGATTTTATGCAAGCCAATTTTTGAGGATCAGAAAACAGGTCCTGTGAACTCCCAATACCCTTAGCATCTGTCCTATCAAAGCCATTCACTACATCTCTCAATATCTAAAAATTGTCACAATAGTATATGTATGCAGTCAACCAGGTAACCCAGCGAGTTAAAACTGGTGCGGGGGGCAAAGCTACATCAGGGGCCTTGTCTTTGAAATACTTAGTGAGGGATGGTGCTTTGACACAGACTTTCTTTACTGTGGAAACTAGTCGATCCACTTCTGTTGATCGGACCTCTTCTGCAATTCGATGAAAAGCATGGGCCAGACAAGTAACATGCACCATCTTATTGTAAAATGCTTTGGTAGATTTTGCTGCCTTTACCATGTAAATTGTTGGATATGTTGGGAAGAGGAGCACGTTCTCATGTTGTATTCCCTTAGACCATATTAAACACATGGATTTATCGAACAGTTTGCATATCTGAGTGTGGTTAACCGCTTTCAAATCCTCTGAGGTCAGCAGAAAAGTTTGCCCGGGACTGTTTGTTTCTAGGGTCCCAATCACTACATTTCCTACATAACGTCCCTCTGAATCTGTAGTCTCGTCAATTGATACGTACATTTTTTTCCCATTCACACATTCGGTTTAACGTGTCTTCGTAACATATTGATGCAATGTTGATTCGTCTGGCGTTCGAGGAAATCACTTAATTTAGGATTGCTTAGTTTTCCTAGTGGAATATTAACACTAACAAACTCTTCACTTAATTCTTTATAAAAGGTAGATGACTTGTTATTTGATGTCAAAGCAGTTTCTTTTAACAGTAATTGAGACACTTTCCTTTTTTCAACATTTTCAAGACCTCGCAAATGTTTATCTGCAGCGACTTTAATTTCGCACACTTTACAGAACAAAATAGTTCCATCAGTTGAGAAAATGTTTTCACCGAAATCTGACACATACTGTTTTAAACGGCTTGCAGTTGACTGCTTTTGTTTTGGCAATTCAATTGCACTGCACAACAAAACGTCACACACCTACAACACAAACACACCTTGAAAGTCCTATAGTTGCCGGGGTAACTGAGTGAACGATCAGAGGCCAGAGCTGCGTCAGAGCTGTCAACACTTCTAATATAGATAAACTCGACAAAAACAACATGGCGCTGAGGGGATTACCCCGTTTCTTTCCTCAGACTGACGCAATACTCACGTGCACGTGAAGAAATCGGTGAGGCAAACTGTACACACAAATGCATCGTCAAGAAAAATTAAATCAGCTACGTAGATAAGAAACGGGTAATGAAAACAGATGAGCACTGCAGAACTACAGTATATGGGTTAGTCCAAGAGTGTTAACGCTGACATGTTCAGAAATACAGATACTAAAAACATAACTTTAAAATGAGCATTTAACCATATTCAATAAAAAAAATTACCTATAACCGTAGCAGGCAAGAGAGTAGAATCCAAGCAAGTGAAATGAAGATGTTAGGAAGGAAGTTGGGATGGGAAAACTAAATGAAAGAATTGAGAAGAATAAACTAAGGGGGTTTGGACATATAAAGAGGATGGAGGAAAATAGAATACCAAGACAGATGCTGGAGGCAAAGTGCAAGGGTAAGACCTAGAACAAGGTGGATCAATTTAGTGAAGAACAACATAAGAAAAAGAAATCTGGACTGGGACAAGACCGTGGAAGAAGAATTGTGGAAGGAAAGAGGAAAGTGGAGAAGTGCCATAAATACCCCGACCCGGCAAGAGCTGGATAAGGGGAAATGATGATGATGATGACCTATAACCGTAACTTTAAAATGAGCATTTAACCATATTCAAATTAAAAAAATCACCTATAAATGTATAACACATGCAGAATGACCTAAAATGCAAATAAATGTCAGAAAATTACTTTATTCTGGATAATGTAGGAAAAATGCATTTTCGATGACTTTTAAAAGCCTCATATATCTAACATATTTATTGTAGAATACACTTAATTACCACTAAGCATCGTCTCCGTGTACTCAGAAAAAATATGACTTTTCATCAAAATCCGGGCCCGAGTTATTATCATATCATATTGGTAGAAACTCGTCAAATGACCTAAAAAAAATAACAAAAATTTTAAAAAACGGCAACTAGTCCCTCCGGCACACAAATCAAGAAGAGACCACAATGGTTCAAACAAGGATATGACCAAGTGAGGCAAATCTCAAAGTGTTGCCTTATTATAGCTTTCAGTCGGTCAACACAGTTACTGGAATACCGTATGTGAAATATAACCTGAAATAAATGGCATGCGATTAAGATTCATACACAGGGTTATTCACCTAAGATGTTACACAGGAATAACTTCTAAACCATTAAAGATATAGCTATTCTGTTTTCATATTCGTAAATGAAACCCAGGGGCTTGGGAAATAATGTGCAACAGAGCTCGCGTACGATAGAATGGTATGGCCCAAGCAGCCAACAATGATCCAACAAAGACAAGTATATTCCATGATTATTGCCAACCACCTCTGAAAAGATATCACACTTTCACAGCGATTATTTTGCCTGACCAACCGCCGGCCGTACCCTCCCAAGCGGCGCTGCTCATGCCGCGCTCGTTGCTAGACAATGACGGGCAGGACTCACAATAATTAAGGAGGGGTACTATAGACGATTTCCAAGAATTCTGTATTATGGCTCTCAAAAATTAAGGGGGGGGGGGTACTATAGGCAAGGGGGTCCTATTTGCGAACTCAAGCGACGGTGATGCCGTTATCTGGAACTAGCGTAAGGGTCATGGAAACATAAACAAACGGATGCTATAACATGTGATTTGAGTTGAAGGGTGTGCCCTTCTCCCGTTTTTCAGTTATTTTCATAATAATTGAGGCTAAAAGATGACTTGTATAATTGCTCAGTTCCGCTGTGTTCTTCAAATTCAACAATTTCAATATCAATGCATTCCCTTCTGTAAGAGAAAGATTTTCAGACGGAATGGAGTCGATTACTTCACGTCGCAAAAGCCGATTACGAAGTATTTGATCGTATGCGGCTGGCATTTTACAAAAGGAGAATTATTTATTAATAAATACTAATTAATTTCTGACAATGACCAGTACCCAACATTCTCCCCAGCACTACACACTAGGCGACTTAGCAAGGTCAATTTGACAGCTGTTCTTCCCCTGTGCCAAACATCACTTTTAGGGGTCGCTTTATCATAGGCCTACATGTGGTTGTCTTTCTTTAATTTGCCCCATTGCTCCATCAAATCTGTGAAGCTCAGATTAAAAAATCCTTATAGTCAACTTGTACAGCCTTTGATTTATCGACTTCAACAGTATTACATTTACGAATTTAAATGTATCTACTTACTGAAGTATGTAAAGCAATGTACCGACTATACGCATATTACATATTCCTGAACAAATTATTTTTTTCTCGGAAACTGGTGACTGAATTTCGTTTTGAATCTGATTGCAAATTACTAGTTTCTAACCATAAAGCTTCAAGTCTCATAAAATCTTCCGTTTCTTGGACTTTCCCGCACATAATTATGTGTTTGGCATCTAAAATTGCCTGTCCTTCAACGAGAGCCCGCCAACATTCGATACAGTAGCCTACCTCATGAAGTCTATCACCCTTGCGTCCACCATTTTGTCGCGACCGACCTGCCACCTACGTTCGATTGAGTTCGCGAATAGCCGAGTAAATACGGTATTTATATTGTTATGGACTATTGAACTAAACCATAGTTAAAATATTTACCTTACTTTAGATCACTTTTCCCAAAATTAGACCTAACTGGCGTAAAAAGAGAAACTGACAGAAGGCGAAGAAAAGGTGTAATACATCTTCAACTAAAAAAAATACAAGAGTAAAAAAATCAGTCTTATTAAAAGATGACAGCTCTCACAGTTGATGTTTTCTCCTTCTTCAATAGTCCACAGCAATATATCTAACTCACATGTATTTAGTGATGTAATATACCCAGGTATTTATAAATCGGGGTAAATACCCACGGTATATATGCGGGTAAATACCTGGGTATTTAGATTTTTCATTAAAAATCCTGTGTCGTGGTAAGTTGAACCTTAAAAAAGGGTAACAGTATGCAAACTATTCTACATTAACTTTTTAGAAATGTAACATTTGATAGTTAATAAAATAAAACTTAATTTGAATTGGGACTTAAAAACAGAATTAGAATAGGGAATTAGATCATCATCATCATCATCTTGCACAGTTTCCAGCCACTGGCCGGGTCTGTTTGGAACACAAGCCTCTCCAACGTCTTTTGTCTTCCCACCATCTCTCAGCCTCCACCCTTGTCCAGTCTTCTCCTCTCTTCTTCACGCTTTCTTACACCCCCTTCAGCCACCTGTCTCTCGGTCTCTTTCCTTCCCACTTCGTCTCGTGTACTCTCCTGGGTATCCTCTTTTCCATTTGTTTTACATGTCCATACCATCTAAGTCTAGATTTCTCTATACCATCCTGTAATGGTTCCTCCTTCATTAATTCTCTGGTCCTCTCATTTCTTATTCTGTCCATCTTTGTAGCTCCAATACTGCTTCTCAAGAACCTCATCTCACTGGCCTGTATTTTGCTCTTCTCCCTTCCTTTCAAAACCCAGGTCTCCGAGGCATACGTCAGGATAGGGACATAGTACGTCCGATATATGATCTTTTTGCTGTTCTGAGGGACATCCTTGCTCCATGACATGCTTCTCACACTCCTCCGAAATGCTTCTGCCTGCCTCCCCCGCTCATTTATTTCTCTATCGTTTCTTCCATTATCTTGTATCAGGCTTCCCAGATACTTGAAACTCTCCACTTTCTTCAGCTGTTCCCCACCAATTGTTATTCCCGTTGTGGTTCTTTCCTTCTTCCTTCTTGTGATCACCATCTCACTCTTATTTATGCTAAATTTCATCCCATATCCTTGTATTATTCCTTCCCACACGTCCAACTGTTCCTGTACCTCCTCCTCCTTGTTTCCCCAAATCATCTGCAAACACCATTGCTTTCATCTTTCCTTCCCCAATTACTTGTGCCACTCGGGTCATTATGTCATCCATCACCACAATGAAAAGCTACGGTGACAGTGCACTTCCTTGTTTCAGGCCGTTTCTCTGTTCCAACCAGTCTGATCTCTCTCTCCTCCCACTTTCACACAGCTCACGCTTCCCTTGTACATCTCCTTTATCCTCTTTATAGTCCATTTCTCTACTCCTCTATCCTCCAGGGACTTCCATACTTTGTTTCTGCATACACTGCTTTCTCAAAGTCCAGGAAGGCCATCAGTAGATCTGTTCCATACTCATAGTGCTGTTCTTGTAACTGCCTTACAGCAAAAATCAAATCCACTGTGGACCTTCCTGCTCTGAAGCCATGTTGTTCTTCTATCCTTGTCCTAATTCTCTTTTCCAAAACTTTCTCGAAGATCTTTGCACAATGACTCATCAGTGTTATTCCCCGATAGTTCCTGCAATCTGTTCTACTACCTTTCTTGAAGATCGGGACAATTATTCCTTTTTTCCAGTCCTCTGAGGTCTTCCTTTCCTTCCATGCTGTCCTCATCACTCGGTACAACCACTGTATCCCCACCTCTCCTGCTGCTCTCACCATCTCCACACTCAACTCATCCACACCCGGTGCCTTCCCTCCTTTCATCTTGTTCACTGCATCATCCACTTCTTTCCATGTTAAGTCCTTTTCTGTTTGCAGTTCATCTTCCTCCTCACCATCTTTTCCATTTGGGTTCAGAAGTTCTTCAAAATATTCTTTCCATATTTTCTTCAGTTCTTCCCTATTTTCTATCTCTTGTCCCCTTTTGTTCACCATTCTAACATAATCCGTAGGATCCTTCCGCCTCTTATTTTTTACCATCCCATACAGGACCTTTTTTGTACCTTCACTATCCTCCTTCATCATCTTTGTCCACTCTTCCATCCACTTTCTTCTCTCCTCAGCCACTACTCTCTTCGCCTCCTTCTTTCTTTCCTGGTACTCTTCCCTTGTCTCTACCGTCCTATTTTGATACCACCTCCTAAAGGCTCTATTCTTTTCCCTTACTATATATTTTGTCTTCTCATTCCACCTTGGTGTTTCCTTCCACCTCTTCTTACTACTTGTCCTCCCACATACTGCTTCTGCTGCACCTACTAGTGTCTTCTTAAATCTAGCCCATTACTCTTCCACCCCTCTTTCTTCATCTGTTGGAATTCCTTCCTTTACCATTTTGAGGTACTCGACCCTTCTATCCCCTTCTTTCAGTTTCCATATCCTTATACGTCTTTCCTGGTTCTCAGTCCCTTTCTTCTCCTTACTCCCTCTCAGGTTCATTACCAGCAATCGATGGTCGCTATTCAGGTTCTCCGATGGTATAACCTTGATGTCCGTGATGTTCTTATTTAGTTCTTTCTCATACAGTATATAGTCGACCACTGACTTCCTGGTCAAGTCATCACTGTACCATGTGATTGTGTGGCTCTCTCTTTTCTTAAACCAGGAGTTCCCAACTAGCAGGCTGTTCCTCTGGCAGAAGTCCAACAGTCTCTTTCCTTCCTCATTCCTTCCGCCCCAACCCTCTGGTCCTAGAACACTCTCATAACCTTGTCTTTCTCTTCCTACATGGGCATTCAGATCCCCCATAACAATCATATTTCTTCCTACCAGCTGCTTCAGCAATTCCTCTTCAAACTCCTCCTCCTCTTCAGAGGCACAGCCTACTTGTGGAGCATACACTTGCACTATTTCTACGGTCTCTCCCCTCAGTGGTACTTTCACTTTCATCATCCTATCACTTATTCTCCTCACTTCTTCTTTTAAACCATCTCGTACTACTACTCCCACTCCATTCCTCTTTCCCTCTTCGTTCCGACTCCAGTACAGTCTATAGCCTTTTCTCAGTTCTCTCCTTCCTTCCCCTTTCCACTTTGTTTCTGCCAATCCCAATAAATCCAACTTCCTTCTTTCCATCATATCCACTATCTCCTCCACCTTCCCCGTCAGCGTTCTTAGGTTTAAAGTTCCAAATCTTAGTCCGTGTGAACAGCCGTGTCGTCTATTAAATCCATCATGTCCGAGGCTCGTTACATTTTTGAAAGCATTTGGTTTCATCCACTACTGGCTTGCTGGGCCTATCGTAGCTTCACCAGAGCCCCGTTAGCCGTCACTTTTCAGGGTTCCTGTAGGTCCTTCACAGCTACCGTACCGGTCCCGGGGCACACGAAGTCCCCACTGTACTTCGCCCCTACAGGCGATCCCCTACTTTGTGCCATTGCCCGTCTCCCACGACGTGGACGAGGGGTTGGACTTATGGGAGACTGGCAAATGCTAGGGTTGGTCCCTAACTATAGGCCACAGCCGCTACCTTCCAACTCCTCGTCCTTACATTCCAACTTCCCTCCCCAACGGTACTTGTAGCTCACCCATTGGGTGTCCGTCTCGAAGCAGCTACAAAACTGATAGCCAAACATGTCCTCGGACACACCCAGCACTAAAAGCCATACGGGGAAAAAAAAAATCTACCTTCCCAATATCTTGGTATTTCAGTCGGTCAACACGAATGTACCCAAATAGAGCTGGGTTATGCCCTGATCCTGAAATAAATTACATAAGCTTAATAAATACACTAGGATTCCGGATTTTCATCACTATTTTAGAAGTTTACCTAACATTAGATATACCACATTTAACATACACCGACTGTTGCATTACCAACACTGCAACTAAATAATTGTACATATTGTATATATTTTTCACCTGTATTCTCAAACATAGATGTTATAGCCTAAGTGTAATGGATCTGATGATGATCGCTTGACGACCGAAACTGATCATCCTAGTGTATTTATTAATCTCATGTAATTTATTTCAGGATCAGGGCATAACCCAGCTCTATTTGGGTACATTCGTGCTGGCCGACTGAAAAGCATCAAACTTTTGTTTACTTAGGCAACACTGAAAAATGGCTTCAAACCTCACAATCTTGGTATTTATTAAAAATTTCATACAAAAAACAACCAATATTTTACTTTAGTTTAAGGAAAAAAAAACACACTTAAAGACAAGGTTACAGTGTCAAAACATATAAATACCCAAAAACTACCCAGACGTCCATTTTCCTGTTTTTTTGTTTGTTTGTTTTTGTTTTGTTTTGAAGAATCAATATTGTTCCTGATTTCAATTTAAGGCATCAAATACCTGTGTTTCAGTCCTTGTTTGTCCAACACTTCATGAACACATCAAAAAGTGTAGTACAAAGCTCAAAAATCTGAAAATACCCATATTCCAGTACTGTAATTGGAATCATTTCATGTTGACCGACTAAAAGTTACAATATCCATTTTTTGAGGATGTGAGCATGACACTAAGACAGTTTAAAAAATTACAGGTCTTGAAGAAAGTTTAACTTCTCTCGCTAAAACAGAAACAGACAAGGGCTAAAATATTTACCTTACATAAGATCACTTTTCTAAAAATTCGACCTAACTGGCATGAAAAGAGAAACTGACAGGAGGCAAAGAAATACAAGAGTAAAAAAATCAGTCTTATTAAAAGATGACAGCTGTGGTTAATGTTTTTAGTCACCGTCAGAATAAGTATCTTTCTCATCAAAGAAGAGGGCAGCAACTTCCGCAACTGACAATGCAGGCACCACCAATTCGAGGGGATCATCATTCTGATTAAAATGCAGGTCTCTCTGAATTTTCCAATTGTTTAATATAAAAGTATATTGAGCCACTTTCTCGACATCACCGAGTTTATGATATACATTAACTAGGCCCCTGTAATCATACTCCAGGCCAGAGTAGCTCTCACCAAATATATTCAAACCTAAAAAAGAAAAATGCACATATTCAAACATACTATTTAAATGGGGGCCACATACTGTATGTATATCAAGGTGGAAAGGATGATGATGATGATGATGATGTTTGTTGTTGTTGTTGTTGTTGTTTAAAAGCCTAACATCCAGGTTATTGATCCTTAATGAATTACATAATTACCAACTTAAAATTAACTTAACAGTATATACAACAACAAAAAAGAAAGAAAGAAGGAAATGAGAATAAAAAAGAGGGAAATAAAAGAGACAATAAATGCCCTAAAAAATAAAATAAAAAAGAGGTATTACAGATGTGGAAGAAGTAGGGTCATGAAAGGCAGAAGGAAAATCATGTTGGCCACTTACATCGGTCAATGATTTTCCAGGAGTTTTCCAGGAGTAATTCTCATTTTTCCAGACTTAAAAATAAGCGCGAGGCCCGGGGGGGGGGGGGGGACTTTATCGGTTGCCTACTTCAAGACCAAAATAAACCAGTTGTGTTTGGTTTACTTGTACAGATGTTGGCAAAAATTAGTGGTAATTGCATTATTGATACGCAAGCCTACACACAAATGATTTATTTGTTGTTTTAAAAAAGCCTTTGTGACTGAAATATCTGCCAAAAAAAAAAAAAATGCCACCTGCAATTTTAATGCGGTGAAGTTGTCTATACTCAATATGTTTTACAAAAATACTATCGCGTGTTCTCCCACACAGAAACAGATAGCCTGAGGAAATTCCTTTCGTTAACGATGGAGTGCTCACCCAAAACCACAGCAGGAGTACGATTTAACATGGAAATGGCATTGAATATTCCCAAGTTTAAGATGAAAAGATTTTTATAATTAATTAACAGTGGCTATTTTCCAGGAGTTTTAAATTTTTTTTCATTTTCCAGGAGTTTTCCAGACCTAATAAAAATCCAGGAGTTTTCCAGGATTTCCAGGTTTTCCAGGAGTAGTGGCCACCAAGAAAATGAATAGAATAGAGGCTGGAGGTGGCAGGGAATAAAAACAAACAATAGAAGCTATAAAAAGAAGCAAAACATGTCAGGAGAGGAACTCGAAGTAGATCCTTGGAACTGGCTCTAGCAAGACTGTTCAAGAGGACAGCCTATCCCAAAGTACTGGTAAAAGAGGAAATCTGGCCAATCCTACAGGATTGTCAATTCCCATGGTCACTTTCCCCAGATGGTGTACACTACATGGTATCACCATGTAACTAAGACTCCCTAAGCCTCAGATGGGGTCAGAAGATAACAAGTGTCCATGATACGAGTAGATGTGAGCCCGTCAGAAAGGTGGAAAAGAACTTAGAGTGTGAAGCTTCCCATGTCTAGCAATCTTCAATTAACTGTTGCAGCTGTCAAACATATTTTAACCTTGGCCTACTTGTCGAGTTGGCAAAGTGCTGCAATAATAGGGACTTGGATTGGCAATCTCCAACAAAGAAGAATATGTAGAAAGAAGGAAGGAAGGAAGCTTGTGCAGGGTAGAGAGATTAAGGATCATTTCGTGACAAGAAGAGGGAAAACTGACAAGCATGAGGAAGGAGATGAACGAAGCCAATCAAATTTAAAGTGGAATAAAATTTTTAACATTTTATTGAATCAACCAAACAAGAAATGTAACCACCTCAATTTTGCTTCATTTTTATTTTACATATGAGTAGTTACAAGTCTTTTGAACTATTTTCCACTTCTCTAGGAGAAAGAAGAGGGACATGCGCGCAGCAGTCAGTTATGAGTCTTGAACACTTCCGTAGGTTGATCCTACCAGTGAAGTAATATCGGAAATATTTTTGTGCAAGTTTCGCATAAAATATATAAATTAATAAAATATATAACATAAATCAAATGTTTTGTGTGTACCTTTCTCATGCTTTAAAAATCCTGAGGAAGGTAATTTACAGAAAAAAAGAGAGACAGATAGTGGATGGATTGGGTGAAAACCAAGTGAAAATGAAAATCCACAGCCTGCTTCCCGTCTCCGACCGGGTCAGGATGGAATGAAGCCCCCATCTAGCGGCGAGGATATGAACTGTGCCGACTGCCGAGGCCTGACGCACTCCTCTGGGGCAATGATTAAATGAATGACAGATGAAATGAAATGATAGTGGAGAGTGTTGCTGGAATGAAATTTTGACAGGGAAAACCGGAGTACCCGGAGAAAAACCTGCCTGCCTCCGTTTTGTCCAGCACAGATCTCACATGGAGTGACCGGGATTTGAACCACAGGCCCAGCGGTGAGAGGCCGGCATGCTTCCGCCTAAGCCACGGAGGCTTGATGGGTGAAAACCAAGTCTGGTCTTGAAAGGTAAAGTAAGGAATGGTAAAACAACTACTCTTCACAAACTTTATTTCGTAGTGACTCTGAAGCTTTTATTATTTAATTGCTCGTACAGGGTCATTACCTATGTGCGCCCCGATAAACACGGCAAGCTAAGCCGGCTGAGACTGACGCAGATCGCAGGCGTGCGTACCCAGTTCAGCCACTAGTTGGCGCGCACTTTCACACTTTTACCAAACATCATATATATTATTTCATCCACATCCCTCTTGTGGCACTAACAAGCGACCGATCGTGAAAAATGAGCATTCAAATGAAAGAGAATAGACATTAGCAGTGACGAATTGCACTCTAATTTCATAAATATCTATAATTTCTTAAACAAATGACTTTTAAAAATTGTACGAAATGTGCGATTTGCACTGTTGCTGTAGGATAATACGCTCCACATTTTGGCCGCTGTGATGCCTGTTTCATGTCATTTTAACATTCTGAGGTCTCTCCTTTATCATTTTGCATGGATTTCAGAAACAGTAAATCAAAGGAATGAATACTCAAATCGTATAATTTCATAAATATCGAATAACCGGTGAGTGTTATGATGATCCAATTCTCAGTGATTGCCTTCTTAATTTAGGGAACGTAGAACTTGGAATTCGAACTGAAATGTAAATATTGTTCTATAATCATTTGGTTGAAATAAAAACATAACAACCTTTCTCCTTAAGTCTCTCATCATAAACTTATTGGGGAAAGTGAGGTTTATGAACAGGCGAGATTTCTCGCACGGGTTCGCTAGTGTTCAATAATGTGTACTTACAGTGCTCATAGGCGATGCTGAAAATGTCCTCTCTCTCTTGTAACACACACCTGACATCCTCTGATGAAAGAATGTCTGTTAACTCTTTTACTATTTACGGAGCCTGTTTCCTTGAATCGTTTAGCGAGCCTCCTAATTGTACTGGCATTAGGCACAGGTCTTCCTGGAAACTTGATTCGAAATTTTCGTCTTGTTTCAAAACAAGATTTTCTGCTTTTCATATACGAATTATGGATATACACACGTTCATGCAATGTGAATTGGTGTCTAGGCATGACCAACAATCACAGTAATCACAATACTCACTAAACGTGCAACACTAACGTCTAAGCTTTGCAGATACACGTCCATATGAATGACAAAACACGTGTGAACTAACGATATGAGTCAGCGGAACGCGCCAACCACCGGCTGAACCCATGGTGGCCACTCAAATCGGTCAATGATTTTCCAAGAGTTTTCCAGGAATTTTCCAGGAGTAATTCTCATTTTTCCAGACTTAAAAATAAGCGCGAATCCCGGGCGGGGAGGTGGCAGGGGGGGGGGCTTTATCGGTTGCCTACTTCAAGACCAAAGTAAAGCAGTTGTGTTTGGTTTACTTATACAGAGGTTGACAAAAATTAGTGGTGATTGCATTATTGATATGCCAGCCTACACACAAATGATTTAATTGTTGTTTAAAAAAAAAGCCTTTGTGACTCAAATATCCGCTTTAAAAAAAAAGAGAAAAGAATGCCGCCTGTGATTTTATTGCGGTCAAGTTGTCTATAGACTCAATATGTTTTACAAAAATGCTATCGCGTGTTCTCCCACACAGAAACAGGTAGCCTGAGGAAATTTCTTTCATTAACGATACAGTGCTCACCCAAAACCGCAGCGGGAGTATGATTTAAGATAAAACACGGCGCGTAAATTTCCGGTTAAAAATAAACAGGGTTTGCAGAGCGACCGCTAGATGGCCCTTGCTACCCCATCCGCGATATCATGATGTCGAGGACTAAGAGCGGACTGGGAATTTTAGCAGTGGATGGAAAGATTTTTATAATTAATTAACAGTGGCTATTTTCCAGGAGTTTTCAAATTTTTTGTCATTTTCCAGGAGTTTTCCAGACCGAATAAAAATCCAGGAGTTTTCCAGGATTTCCAGGAGTAGTGGTCACCATGTGAACCGTGTACACAATCTGCGCCAGTCACAGCCGGCTTAGCTTGCCGTGTTTAACAGGGCGCACATGGATAATGACACTGTACATGGCATGCTTGTTTCGTCTTACATTTTACATATACATCTACGAGGGCTATTCCAAAACTAAGGTCCGGTTAAAAAAACAACATCCAAAATCAAAATTGTTTCCAAAACAATTGTTTTATTGACATTCCTTAAGTCTTTCTCTATTTTTCTACATAATTTCCATACTTATTTACACATTTGTCACATCGTTCCACAAGCTTTTGAATGCCTAAGTCGTAGAACTCGGCCGCCTGCGAAGCTAACCAGTCTTTAACAGCTTCTTTCACTTCATCATCTGTGTCGAAGCGCTTGCCGCCAAGAAACTCCTTTAGGTAGCGGAACAGGTGGAAATCGCTTGGCGCCAAGTCCGGCCTGTACGGTGGTTAGTCCATCCGTTCCCATCCAAATTTCTTGATAAAGAGTTTGCGTGTCATTCGCAGTATGGGGTCTGGCATTGTCATGCAACAACAACACTCCAGACGACAAAAGACCACATCGCTTATTCTGGATTGCACGTCGAAGTTTAGTCAGGGTAGCGCACTAGGAGGCTTTATTGATCGTTGTCCCTAAAATAGTGAATCGTCGATCTTCACGAATTTTGTCGTCAACCGCATGAACCAACTCGTCCGAAATCACTGATGGTCTGCCAGAGCGGGGTTCATCGTGCACATTTTCCCGTCCTTCATTAAAGGCTCGCGCCCACTTGCGCACTTTACTGTCACTCATTATGTTAGGACCGTACACTTCAGTAATCTGCCGATGAATTTCTGCCGCAGAAATGTTTTTTGCAGACAGAAACCATATCACTGCCTTTACTTCACAATCGGCGGGCTGATTAATTGTCTTAAACATTGTGAACTGACACTATCAACAGCACACAGCAACAGTAACAACGCTACTGGCGGCTTTTGCCGCGCAAGGCATGCCTGGAGTCTGCGCGCATGCGTGTTTTGTCCTTGGCGCCGCTTTCAAATATTTACGGCGAATCGGACCTAACTTTTGGGAATTACCCTTGTACCATCAGTTGCTTGTTCATTTGTATTTTACGTATTTGAAAGCAAGCAGGACCGCTGAGACCACGTGCGTGTACACACATAATGTACACACATTTACATTTGGAACAATTTTGCCTTTCAGCATCCAGTCTAGTTTGCAAGCCTCTCTTTACGAACAAGTCGCTTCCATGAACCCCTAGTTCCTCTGCCTTCACACCTCTCACTTTGAAATCGTTCAATGCTGAATCTAATCATCACTTCCAAGGTCTACCTCTGCTTCTCTTACTCTCTACAGCTGAACTCAATAACCTCTTTGATAACCCATTCTCTTCACATGACCCTACCATCCGAGTTGGCTCATGCGAACAGCTTCATCTAGCGTGTTAATTTCTAACTTAGCCTTTATCTCTTCATTGCGAGCATCCTCCTGCCATTGCTCCCAGCCATCATTCGCGCTACCCTCATATCAGTTACCACTAGCTTATGTATCAGATATCCTGAATCTACTCAGCTCTCATTTCCATATAGTGTTGGCTTTTCTGTACATCTACTCGATTACTTTCCCCATACTACCGTTCTGACAGAATACACAGCCAACTACTTAAAATACCAACATAACATTAATTTAAGAAATGCTAATTTTCATATATTCCCTACATTTATGTTCAAATGCTAACATATTGGCATGTATACTTTCAATGGAGTCAGTCCTTACTACCAGGTCATCAGCTTACCTGGTTTTCACCTAACTGAATCCCACCCAGACATATTACAGCAAATGGTGCATATACAGGGTCTTTCATATAAAATAACAGCGCCAAGCGGCGGCTTTGTTAACCGCAGCTGCGGTCACCTTGGCCGAGCTTGTGGCGCGCCAAGGCCCCCTGCTTTAAGCGTGTGTACAATCCTATATGATGCAGCGGCCTTGCTAGCGTGTGTACAATGCTGAAATCTTACTTTAGTTAGTTAGTTAGTTAGTTAGTTATTGTTGATGAAACCGAAACCCCTACTTGTGCTAATTTTGCGAGTGATTTATTCGGAGACCGTTCAAGATTCTCACCAATGTCAGCTAGCTCATCCTCTGTTAAAACTGTTCGTGCGCGGGCATGTTTTTTATTAAGTACCGAGCCTGTAGTGTCAAACTTATTTGCAATTACGTGAATCTGTGCTAGTGAAGGTGGCACTTCATCAGGAAATTGCTGAACAAATGCATCACGTACCGCCGAGCCGACTCGTACTTAAAATAAGTTTTACATAAAAAAATATGATGTTGCAATGATAACTGTCTCACCATGTTAGCACTTGAGGTTTAGACTGGCGACTGAGCACCTGCACGCTTATTGCAAGGTCAAGTTTGTACTATGCGCGGGATTTCAATACTACAGCAAGGGGCCGTGGCGTGCCACAAGCTCGGCCAAGGTGACCGCAGCTGCGGCTAACAAAGCCGCCGCTTGGCGCTCTTATTTTATATGAAAGACCCTGTATATGAAATTAACAGTTGCAGTGAAAGATTCCAGTCTTGCCTCACTCCAGTAACTTCAAACCAAGAACTGGTCCTACCATCAACTTTCACTGCAGCCTGGTTATCAACATAAATACTCTTGATTGCCTGTAGCAGCCTTCCCTCGATACCATAATCCCTCAGGACACTCAGCTTTTCCTTTTCTTGGTGCTTTACCACATACCTTCTCTAGACCCCCAAAACACAAACACAACTGTCTGTTCCTCTCAAACTTGGAGCATACTAAAATCTAGATCCCAACATCCTCGTTCTGGTCTGAAGCCACACTGGTTTTCATCCATCTTGCTCTCGGCCAATATTCGAACTCTCCTTTCTACAATGCCCGAGTACACTTTGCTCGGGGCACTTATCAAAGAAATGCCTCTATAATTATTGCAATCTCTCTTGTTCCCTTCCTTATAAATTGGTGCGATAACTGCGTTAGTCCAGTCAGAGGGTGCATTTCCTAAATCCCACGCCAAGAATTTGTATGCAATGAAACTAACATCAATGACTACTACAATAAATTCTGTGATTTTATTAATAAAGGAATAGAAGCCTGTACTATGAAATATACAAATAAGGAGCCAAGTGCCCCACCAATAAAACCCTGGATCACACAAGATCTTTTAGCACTAATACACAGGAAAGATAAGATATATACAAAAACCAAAGTTAAAAATCCATCTGCAGAAATTTTAGAAGAATATAAAATTATTAGCAACCAAGTTACAAAACTTAAGAGAAACCTACAAAGAAACTACTTTGACCAAAAAATTCAAAATGCAAATAATCAGAGGGAAGTGTGGAGTGTTGTTAATGAGATGTTAAATAGACCAAAGAAGGGGAAAAATGAAATTGTCAAACTTCTAGTCGACGGCACAAATGTCGAAAAAAAGGAAAATATATGTGATGAAATTAATAAATATCATGTCAATATTGCTAACAGTATATGGGAAAATCAAGGAAACGGCTCTACCTCGGACATTACAAGCTATAAAAATACTACTAGCACTAAGACAATCTTTATGTTACCTACTGATGCTAATGAAATACAATCAATTATAAACTCCCTAAAACACAAAAACAATATAAGTGAGGACAACACTACTAATGTCATGCTACAATTGTGTCTTGAGGGCCTTACACCATATCTTGTCAAAATAATAAATCTTTCACTGATGCCTGGTATATTCCCCGATGCCTGTAAAGTCTCTAGGGTGGTCCCGATCTACAAAAAAGGGGACAAAACCCACCCATCAAATTACAGAGCCATTAATATTATATCTGCCATCAGCAAGGTTCTAGAAAGCGTTGTTAAACGAAGACTTATGAATTTCTTCATGAAAAATGATTACTTTGCAAACTGCCAATATGGGTTTATTCCAAATAGAGGAGCTGATAGTGCTATATTTGAAGTAGTAACTGATGTAGAAAAGGCATTAGATGAAAACAAACTAGCTGCCGGTGTACTAATTGACCTTCAAAAAGCCTTCGATCTGGTTAACCATAAGATTCTCCTTAATAAACTAGAATTTGCAGGCATCAGAGGAGTGGCACATGATTGGTTCAAGAACTACCTCACTAACAGAAAACAATATGTTGCAATCGATAATGTAAAAGGATCTCAAATGAGAATTGACACAGGAGTACCTCAAGGTTCTGTCTTAGGACCAATTCTTTTCTTGGCCTATATTAATGATATAGTATTATTAGAATTGAAAGGCAAGCTTAAACTATTTGCAGATGATATTTTTATACTCTATCTGGGAACATCTGAACAGGAAATTATGCTAAATATTAATTATGATCTCAATAAGCTGGTGGATTGGTTGAGAGCACACAAAATGGTTATCAATATCACTAAAACAAAATATTTGTTCTTCCATAAACCATCATACAAGATTGAGACCACAACATAGTCAACATAGCCAACAAAGAAATAGAAAGGGTTAAATCGGCAACATACTTAGGTATCACACTAGATAGTACACTAACCTGGGAAAATCATGTAGAAAATGTAAAACATAAAATCAGCCCTTTAATTGGTATTATTTTCAGATTAAGATATAGCTGCCTTACTAGCCAACAATTGAAAAATATATACTTTGCTCTGATACATTCACATCTAATGTACATGAATTCCATATGGGGATATTGTAAGAAGGAGCTGATAAAAGAACTTGAGATACTCCAGAAACGTGCTATAAAATCTATCTTTGGATTACCTTGGCTCACACCCTCAAATGAATTGTACTCAAGAACTAAAATTATGCCACTGCAAAAACAAATAGCTATGTCAGCAACAGTATTTGTATACAAATTAGAAAACAAATTGATACACACACACACATCCATTTTACCCATGCAAATGACATTCATCATTATGAAACAAGAGGAGTAAATCAAATATTCACCAGCCATTCCCAATCCATTAAATTTGGAACTAAAGGAATTATGTCCTCTATAATAAAAGAATACAACTCGCTACCATTAGGCATAAGGGAAAGTTTCTCTATAAAAACATTTAAGAGGAAAACAAAAGACTTCCTATTAAGGAATGAATAGCCAATGTACAATAGCCTTAAGCAATGCAATGTATCATACCGTATTATCTCTGTAAAGTTAGTCACTAGCAATCTAAGTTACTATTAAACTAAACAATAATGTTACAAAAATTATATATATGCCATGCTGTAACTATGTTACTTGATTGTCCCTAACACGAGCTCAGGCTCATTGGGACCTATGTAAATAAATAAATAAATAAATAAATAAATAAATAAATAAATAAATAAATAAATTCAATTATCCTATGCAACCATTTCAGCCTTGCTTTCCCACTATACTTTACCATTTCTGGCCTAATTTCTTCCAACCCTGCCACTTTGTGACCTTGTAGTTTATTTACCACCCTCTCTACTTCCTGTTCCTGTCCTCATTCTCCTCCAGCATAATCTCAAAATCTGCCACATAGACAAGATAAGTATCCTGTAGTCTGGCCACTCTGTTTCATTGTCCTGCAATTCTTTGCCATCTACTCTCTGGAATTTCTCATCAATCATTCCGATGTATTTCAGCATAGTTTCCAACCCTAATCCGTCTGAAAACAGCGCTCACTTTCTGCACTTCAGGTCTAACTGCTTAATTCACATCAAATGAGTTTGTGGTCTTTTCATCAAAAAAGTCCCAGAATACCCTGCATATCCTCAACAATTTCCTAAATTCTAAGTCAGTAATGATATAGTCTATTATTGCCCTGGTTCCTCTACCCTCCCAAGTGTGTCTGTGAATCTTCTGATGCATCGAGAATGAGTTTGCAACAGATACAGTAACCCTATGCTAGCAAAGTCCAATAAACATTTCCCATTGGTGTTCGCTTCCCTATCCTCCCGCAACCTGTCAACTCGTACTACCACATCACTCAGTATCTCATAAAATCTGTCTACTTCGTCCTGATCCGCCCCGTCACATGGAGCGTACACTGAAACAATCCTGAATTCCCAAATCTGTCCACAATAATTGTTCATTTACGAACCTCTAAGGTACTCTCTTGACATACAGCCCTACTCCCCACTTTGCCCTGCCACGTTTTACACCTCACAGGTACACCTTGTGTAATCTCCTACTTCCTGCTTGCTATCGCCATGTATCTGAACTTAACCAATCCCTAGAATATCCCATCCCATCCTACTTGCTGACTCAGCGAGTTCTAGTTTCTTCCATAACCCCTCTCGATATTAATAGCACCCCATCGAAAACCAGAACGGTTCCCTGTTCGTTTCCAAGGAGTCCCTGATCTGTCAGATGTGAGCATTTCTGGTTCATGACATTTTTAGCAGGTTTAAGAAGTACAAGTGGAACAGGTTTCCCCTCAGGGAACAAACAAGTGAGTTGGGTAGTCCTAGCCGCCTGAGCATGACTCAGAATATGTCCAAGATGCCCACTCCCATTCCATAGTAACTGGTATCCTGACTGTCAGGACACTGCCCATGGTTCATGAAGTACGACGTGACTACACCATGAACCATTTCGTGAAGAGTTCTTTTTTTAAATTACACGTTTCATAAATGTTACAATTATAAAATATGAACAGAATTCTAATGCTGCATAACACCGTAAGTGAATTCCATTTACCACTTTAAACACTGTAGTAATAGTTAGTTGGAGTTGGGAAAAACAGTGTGGTATGACAGGCTTTGTGTAAATTAAACAAATGTTGTGCTTTGTGTTACACACAAAAAACCTGTAAGGGGCACCTCATGCCATTTCTTGACTGAAGCAATTTCACAAGGATCATGATTCTCCTCATGATTAAACTGACTTTTGCACACTATGCTGGTGAAATGAGATGTGAATTGCTTGTTTATGCTTAAGTGCTTATGAGTGTTAAGAGTAAACATGTTTTTACAAAATTCATTCTGCTCACAAGCAAAATTTGTTCTTGACAAGAGTTCAAAGTACTTACTTATTTTAATAGAGCGATGGTAAAGCTCCTCTGCTTTTCGAAACTTCTTCATATGATAGTTGTACAGACTGGCAAGATGGCCAACAGAAAGCCCAACTTCATAATCACTTTTGCCCAAGAGGCTTTCTTTGATGTCAATAGCCTTCAGATGCATATCTTCAGCTTCCTAGAAAATAAGGAGAAAGAAACCATATTACAATTAACTGTATCACTACTGACAGCAATAGATGCAACAAGTAAGAGCAAGTCCTAAACAGCAGTCCATGCCAGCTGCGTACTTAAGGGTCAGATACTCTTTAAATGTTGTTTTTGCTTCGTTTCAAAGTAAAACAATGCCTGGTAGTATAGAAATCCAATCTATCTTACGGCCACGGGGAACAATAGCATTGTGTTGTGGTTAGAGTGTTACGACTGATTTGATGCAACTCACCATTTCCCTCTACATAGCTAAAACACCCTATATCTGAAGCATCTACAGGGTCTTTCATATAAAATAAGAACGGCAAGCGGCAGTTTTGTTATTTGCTGCTACGACAGCCTTGGCCGAGCTTGTGGCGCGCCATGGCCCCCTGCTGTACTATTGAAAGCGCGCGCATAGTACATTTATATGAGGGATGTTGTTGGTTTTTTTTCCCTTCAAGTTCCGATGTATAAAAATAACAGATTGACATACCAAACTGATTTTACAACTAAATGTTTGCTTGTTTTATTCGTATGTCTCAACATAATCGCCAAAACGATTGAAACATTTGTCGTATCGTTACACCAGCTTTCCAAAGCCCTCGGCAAAATATTCTGCCGCCACTGAGGTGGGTACGTCTGGAGTCTCCTAATGTTTTTCCTTTTTGACGAGACGTTGCCGCCCAACCATACCTTCAATTATCGAAAAAGGTGAAAATCATTCAGTTGCTGGTTTGGACTAAACGGTAGATGGTCCAAAACTTCACACTTGAGAATTCTTTGTAAAAGTCTATCGTAACGTTGATGCAGTGTGGTCGTGAATGATTTCCCCATTTTTTAGAATTGAAGGTATGGTTGGGCAGCAACGCCTCGCCAAAAAGGAAAAACTTCAGGAGACTGTCCTGACGTACCCACCTCAGTGGCGGCACAATATTTGGCCGAGGGCATTGGAAAGCTGGTGTAATGATACGACAAATGTTTCAATCGTTTTGGTGATTATGTTGAGACATAAGAATAAAACAAGCAAACATTTAGTAGTAAAATCAGTTTGGTATGTCAATCTGTTATTTTTATACAGTCCATCGGAACTTGAAAAAAAAAAACACCAAAAAAAACCTGCCCTCGTATGTAGGCTACTATGCGCGCGCTTTCAATAGTACAGCAGGGGGCCATGGCGCGCCACAAGCTCGGCCAAGGCCGCCGTAGCAGTGAATAATAAAACTGCCGCTTGCCATTCTTATTTTATATGAAAGACCCTGTGAGTTCTCATCTTTCACCGTTCCTTCCAGAACTAAGTTTGCTATTCCTGGATACAGTACCATGTGCACTACTCACGAGAAAAATCTCTCCTTCCTCCACATGCCTTAACCCTTTCCTTCTCAAAGCGCCCGGATATGAAAGTCGCAGCTCCCTGCTAAAGCGCCCGAGAGCGCCCGGGTATGTTCTGGCATTCTCCTGCCACCTTTCGTATTGGTGTGGAATTAAAACTAATTGTGAACTATAGGTAATATATCAGGCAGGCATAGGACAGCATTCAGAAGGCATAATGTTAAGTTTTATCGGTAACAATGAAGGTTTGTTCCTTGACCATTCTCACAGCTGTTGCGAGGCAACATGGCTGGTCTTTCATTATGTCCTAATAGAATTGAATAGAAGCGATGTTAATGATTCGGAAAGGTCATGTGGAAGTGATTTTCTGTGTGATTTAGATGTAAATGATCAGTTAAATGATAGTGAAAGTGATATCGATGAGGATACAGTCAACTAGCGTACTGTAAATGCCCGTGGCGACGGTAGCCTACAACCAAGCATTCAACCTACCCTGCCTTTTACTCTGCCAGACGATTTTACTGGCAATAGGAATAGAATTGGGAACTAAGGACTCCATGGAGCAGGCTACCGAGATGTATATATATTTAAATTAGGATTTGACAATTTTTGTAGTGTGAGCCAATGTGACTAATCCTGGGAGAAATAAAAAGATGCTGAAGTGGTTATGAACGAGGGACCTCAGGATATAAAACAGAAAACAATGTAAATATGTGTTCAGTTTGTGCAAATTCCATTACTGACACGTTTTTTTAAACTTAGTTTCATAATTGTTTATGTGGCCAGATCATATAGTTTTAAAATTGTGACCAGATTATATGAGGGCAGACTTCAAACCAAGGACCCCAGGTGAGTGTAATTTACTGTGGGTCATTGCAAGACTGTAGGTAATTCAGGAGTAAAATTTCATTTTATTTAAATGTACTGTATTATACAGTTCCAATGTTATGTGCAAGGCTTTATACCCATGTCCACAGTACTTCATATTCTAAAATAATAGGGCGATTTCTGGGGATATCAAACCTGGAAATGCAACAAGGAAAGGCTTAAGTTACTCTACCAACCCATATCGTTGCATTAGCCAGTCCAAATCTCACTTCCATTGAGTGCCGTGCTCTAGACATTTCCACTTAGTATAAAATAAAGCCCCCGATTCTTGGATGTTCCGGGCAATCTCGAGAACCACTGAATGGATTTTGATGCAGTTTTCACCAGTGAAGGATTTCACGAGGAAGGTTTCTGTAGAAAATAATTTATTTATGACCACAGGAAGGAGAGCAATAACGATTTAAGTGAAAAATCCGGGAGAAAAAGAACACCCCTTGTGCGCCTTTTAAGCGTACGCTGGGTAAACTGTTAAAACTATCTATATACTATGAGTGTAAGAATTGTTCAGCATAAAAAGTTCTACAAAAAAAAAGTCTTGGACAGCATATCTCTATCTTAAATACATTGCCCACTATAAGTGTGTTTAAGTTTTCATTTCTTCCAACAATCTCCTCCGCGACAATTTACGAGTTAGCTAGCGAGCGAGCCTATTACCCCAGTAAGACCAGAAGCAAACTGTCGAGTCACGTCGAGTTAAGACTTCAGAGAAGAGTGGACGTGTTTGGAGTTTCCCTGGAAGTGCAACTCGGCTTTTCTTCGTTTTACCTGTAAGCTTTTCGTTCCGCAGAATACACAGTCAACTTTAGATTGGACGGAAGGGGGAATTGTGTTTCATGCAACTCACCATTCTTAAATTACGTCTGACAAGAATTCCTTGCTCTAGCTTTGTCCATGATAATATAATTAATAGTCCAGTCAGTGATTTTAACCCATCATGCCGAGACGGAAAATGGATATAGGTCGTAGTTCATTGAAATCAAAAGAAATACGCCTTTTAAGCTTATGCTGGGTAAACCGATAAAGATACCGGGCGAAGCCAGGGTGGATTGCTAGTACACTAAGGTGATTTTTGCTACCGCGAGATTGAGAGAACGGCTGAACCGATTGACTTCATGAATCACTCTGATGAAAGCTCTTGGCCTGTAGATTTGCAGAGTGTCTTTAAAATAAAATAAAATGTTACCGTATATTTTTTAATGAAAATGAAAATCCACAGCCTGCTTCCAGTCTCCGACCGGGTCAGGAATGGAATGAATGAAGCCCCCATCCTGCGGCGAGGATATGAACTGTGCCGGCTGCCGAGGCCTGACGCACTCCTCTGGGGCAATGATTAAATGAATGACAGATGAAATGAAATGATAGTGGAGAGTGTTGCTGGAATGAAATTTTGACAGGGAAAACCGGAGTACCCGGAGAAAAACCTGTCTGCCTCCGTTTTGTCCAGCACAGATCCCACATGGAGTGACCGGGATTTGAACCACGGACCCAGCGGTGCGAGGCCAGCGTGCTGCCGCCTAAGCCACGGAGGCTTCATATTTTTTAATAATTAAAGAAAAATGGAAAATTCTTGGCACTTAACGCATGCGCAGAATCGCCGTGGTTCATGACACATGGCGGATAGAAGTCCACCACTTTTTAATGCGATAGTTGTATGTATGTCTACCCCTTATTATTCCCGTTTTCCAACGGGGTCGGGGATGAGATGCGATGGAAGCCTTTTGTGGCGATGATTTTTACGGCCGGATGCCCTTCCTGACGCCAACCTCATGAGAGGACTTAATGGAAAATGAAATGAATGATGGTGAATGAAACTGGCAAGGATGTGGAAGGAAGCGGCCGTGGCCTGTCAGAAGGTACCGTCCCAGCATTTGCCTGGTGTTGAAAATGGGAAACCACGGAAAAGCATTTCAAGGACGGCCGACGGTGGGGCTCGAACCCACGCGTCTACCGAGTCAGCAGAGAGCTTGGCCCCATGACCTAATGCTGAGCTTTAGCCAGCGTAGCCACTACTGTCGGTGCGATAGTTATTTATGACAATTATAAAGGAGGGGAATATTGTTTTACCCTTTATGAGGGTAGAACTAGGGGACATGTGTGTAGGGTGGCGTGTCTTTAAGTGGTGCGCGATCAAGTCGAGCCTGATCGGGTAATCTAAAGAGGTGGTCTAAGCTCCGCAAGGAATAGCGAGTCGGAGTGTCACAGGGGGATGGACGCAGCTCTAAGAATTAAGGATTAAAATAAAGGGGTGTTTCATAAGCAGAGGTAAAGTTTAATGAGCACTGAATAAAGTGCACCCGAAGGGCAGAGTTGGCAAATTGCTTATAGTGTAGTACAGCAGAGTGTACACACTAGCGTGAGTGAAGGGCAATGTCACTGTCGATAAACAAGCTAGTAACGCTTACGCAGCGATTTACAATTAAGCAGGCAAATGGTAAAGTGGAGAGGGGATCAGGCCATGAACAATGAGATAAAATAAGTAGTTATAATAAATGTGCCTGTTTAATGCAAGGGCTTTGTCATAAATGTACTGGCTTCTCTAAAGGTAGTGATAGCTCAGAAGTGTGGATGCAGTGATTACAATTCAAATTAGGTGAGACAATGGGTAAGGGATCACTTGTGTAGGAAACCTGAGTTTCACACTCACCTCGGTATTCTGGAGTCGATCGGCAGTACCACGGTGTAACAGATAATCTCCCTCTGAGGGGTGGATCTATTTATATGTGCTGACTGTGGTTAATTGACACACCGTTGTTCTACTCGCTAGCTACTGTTCATGTTTGTGGCTAATGTAGTAATGCTTAAGCAAGAGTTGGTACATACCTGCAACCAACTTGTTATAAAATGTTGTAGCTGGTATAGAGTGAATTGTTGTAGCTGTTGCTTGATTTACAACTTGGGGTGTGAGATTGGGGGGCGAAGTGGGTGTGATTGGGGTGGCTGATATAGGGGGTGGTTTGTAGATGTATTTGTGGATGTAGCTATGGATAGTTATAAGATGTATCTGGGAGTGCCCTATGGGCTCTCCAGGTATAACAATATTTTCTATGATGTTTCCACGATATACAGTATATACTGGAATAGAATTATAAAAGAAGGGAAATGTTGAAAAACTTTAACTGACAGTTGAATGTGTATGTTGTTTATGTAGCTTAATATTGCGTTCCCTTTCCATTGGTTCGGTGGCTAAGGCAGTAGCGCAGCAGACTGTGAATTACATTATGCATCGTCGAGGGAGTTCAAATCCCTCCTCCGATATATATATTTTCTTATTTCCATATTCTTCTTCCTTGTTGTTATTCCATTGTCAAAACATAATTTACTTTTAACATTCTGCTAAACTAATTCTCCGCATTTTACATTGTCATATACTTTTAAATTATTAAAGGAAAATGTAGTATTCCAGGCACTCGCGTGTGCTCACAATCGCTTTCGCCATGAGAGACAATTGGAGAACATAATTCATTTGAAGGCCTTCGACATCATGGCCACTCAGCCCCGTGTACTTTGGTGTGTGTAAATGTTCTCTGATAACCTGTATTATTGTGATGGCTGTATTAATGTGTGTATTTGTAATTAAGGTGGGGAATGGGAAGGAGACGGCTGAGGCCTTAAGTTAGGAACCATCCCTGTATTTGCCTGGAGTGGAAGTGGGGAAACCACGGAAACCACTTCCACGATTGTTGAGGTGGGAATCGAATCGTTATCTTCTTAGTTATGGCTCAAGAGACAGAGTGTGCCCCGTTTTCGCCCTCAGACTAGAATTAAATTTCTTGGCAGAGCAGGGAATTGAACCCGGATCTCCGGGGCGATAGCCAAGAATTTAGCCTTAAGAGTGGGCTTCCCTGTGATGATACGATTTTTGACATGCACGGGACATAGAATTCTCAAACTGCCTCCATTGCGGTGACTGGGGAAGTGAGTCTAGGCCTACCGGTATGCTCATTCCAGTAGTTGGAGAAGTGATTCTATGCTCCCCTGCAAAATTTACTGTCATGGAAACGCAAAGGATTGTACCTATAACAGGTGACGGAAATTCCTTATTTAGAGCAGTTTTGTACTGTTTATATAAAAATGAAGATCATCATCCTGAGCTGCATTTCAAAGCTATTGCAAAACTTGTCGCTGGCAGGGATAGTTATAAGGATTTTATTATTGGCGAACAGTCTCATTGCATTCTCCTCATCAACCAACCTGAGTATGAAAGCCTCTGGATGGTGAATACACTGGTCATGTTGAAGTTCATTGAATAAGGCAATTGTTTAATTGTTTAGAGTACTGAGTCTAACTACGCTGTTGATTTTGGCAATGGAAGTATTTGCCATTAGCCATTTAATATTTAGTGGCTCTATGCAGGACACTATCGTGTTATAGAATATGACGTTAATTTGGGGAGAAATGCTACTGTAAACAAACCCATTCGACGAAAAAGAACATTGGCCGCAAAAAAGTGGGAAATCAGAGAAAATACGAAGCCAACTTTAAAATGCAATATAAATAGGCGATTTCAGAAACAATTCCAGATATTATGCAGTAAAGTGTAGGGTCCTAGACGATCAAATGTAAACATTGTTCTACATTGTATTTCTCTTGTGTGAAATCTATGCTTGGTTACTTTGGCCTTTGCTGTTGTGATGGTAAAATTGATCTGCTGGAATATAAAATATTTGACAGGCTGCAACAATTTTTCAGAGTTGATATCTCAAGGAATTTCAGAGAGAATATTCGGCAGTACAACAATGCTTTGCCCTTTGTTTCCTTTGGTATCAATGTTACCGTGCATATGAATACGGCCGATATTGTATTAAAATTTATGGAATTGCGAATCATCGTATTTCTTCCTCATATTCCAAAAATATAAGCGACGGTTCTTACGGTCAGTTTTATATATTAGACTCTAAAGAAGTTAATCTGCGAATAAAGCAAATTCTTGCATCAGGGAGGGCACACTTCATTTTTTAAACAATATTTTGCAAGAGTATAACCCCTACATTCAACATACCTCTAAATTAATTTGCAATCCAGCTGACGATATTCGATTAGCATGGCTCATAATATGGGATGAAGCCCAGACGGCAAATATTCATTCATTAATATGTGTGAATCGACTACTAAAAGATATTATATGTAACGACATTACTGTATTCCTTTTTGTGGGAAAGTTATTGTTCTTGGAGGAGACGTCAGGTATGTTTTGCCTGCTGTGCGCATGCTTCTTGCCAAACAGTTGTTCACAATTATATCAAATACTCTTCTCTCTGGCCCTTCTCCAAAATACGCCACTTACAAAAAAACACATGATCGAAACCAGATGAAATGGAATTTTCCTATTTGTTTGCTACATGTTAAGAACGACTACTCCTTTGTGGATGGTGAGGGAACAAATGTTACTGAATTACCAGCTAGACTTTCAATGCATGAGAGTATCGTGACAGATTTATGGCGAAACATTCACTTCTGCGAAGGATATAAGAAATTTCTCGAAAGTTTGCATTCTTACACCAAAAAATGAACAATGTAATGATTTTAATTTAAGTCATTGAACTTATATCCAGTAGTTCAAACACATACATCAGTGTTAACAAATTAGGTACTGAAGATGAAAGCCAGCTACTTCATTTCCCTACTACAGAATTCTTCAATTCCTTGGAATTAAGTGATTCGCCTCCACATACTCCAAACGTTTGAGCCATAGTTATGCTCCTTAGAAATCTGAACGTTTCCCAAGGGCTCCTATATGGAACCATATTAATTGTAAGAAATACCGTATGTAAGAAATTGCTTGGATTTGGATATAATAAGTGAAGTTAATATTAGGCAGAGAGCTCTAATGCTATGACTTGATTTAACACCTTCCGATAAAACACTTACAGTACATTATCTTTTAAGAGGCAACAATTTCCAATTCGCTTGGCATACTTTATTAAAATCAATCAAGCTCAAGGGGAAACTCTGAAATGTATAGGTCTCTATTTACCTCATCAAGTTTCCAGTCATGGCCAGCAGTATGTTGCAATTTCGAGAGTGCAATCTATTGACGCCCTTAAAGTTGCAATAGTGCCAAAAAGTAATCGTACAAAGAATGTAACTTATATAAGAAACTCCTTCGGTAGATAATTTTTTCATTCTTCGTAATGTTCTGACGGGTTTAAACTAGTCTATACTTAAAAGATTTCCTTTCAGTAGAAAAGGTTTCCTTGGCTGTGCTAACCTACTTTTTATATCCTCTTTGCTTCATCCATCACTGCTTATTTTGCTTCCAAAGTAGCAGAAGTTTCCTACTTCCAATTTTCACCTGCCAATTCAATGTCAACTGCACTCCATTATTTTTCTTCACCATTTATTGATTTTCATTAGGAATTATTTCCTCAAGACTATTTCTATACCATTTATAAATTCATTCAAATCCTCTGGTGACACGGCTAAGATGACAATGTCTAAGCTGAATAATATCACCTTGAACCTTTACTTCAGCTGTAAATTTTTCTCTAGCCTTCTTCATTGTCTCTTCAATGTACATATTGAAAAGTAGGTAGGATAAGCAGTATTTTGCATTGTTGTCCAATATGTACTGGTAGGTCTTCATATCATCTTGTTCAACTATTTTAGGGCACTATTTACTGATATGTTGAATTTCTTGGATTGTTTTAATGCATTATATTTTGCTTATACAGTGGAACGTCGTTTATCCGGACTAATTGGGACTGAAAGTATCCCGGATAACGATTTTTCCGGATAATCGAACATGTGTTTATTTCATAGTACAACCGTACTACAATAGCGCAGTTTCTAATGCAGTCAACGCACATCCACATTCCTTTCAAAAATGCTGAAAAACCTATTCACTAGGCCAATGTTGTTTCTTCAAACAATCTTAAATGGTTTACTAAATTGTATGGTATTTTTTTAAAATTCACACAGCTCTCTATCAGACCGCAAGACCTCCCTCTCCCCCTGACTTTCAGCTTGGACTGAAAGAAGTTAATTTGGTCTTGTATAGCCTATAAATATGTTTCTATGTTTGAAAGAAACCAGCTTCCCTTCGTAAGCATTTCAAGTAAACATTACTTTTATTTTCATGCCATTAGCAGTCTCGTCTTAACAGTTTGGGCACAGCATGCAAGAACATTACTGCTATGCCACACGACTACAGCGCTGCGTGGATAAACAAAACGTTATCCGCATCTCCATCCCCATGGCTTTTTCCTCATTCCCATGTTTGTTATCCGAATCTACTGGCATTACAATATAATTTTAAATTAGACAAAGCACAAATTACTAAAGCAACATATTTAGACATTTGAGGAAAAAGTCGTTCCCTTACGCTTTGTATGCCATGTGCTATGTTTAAAATGAATGATAAACAGCCTGAACTGCAACCCTTCCCTGTTCGGACTGTTAATTATGCTTAATGACATAATTTGAATGAAATTAGCTTAAATCATCTTACATCTGTCATGAAAAAAAAAAAAAACATAACGGAATGATATGATATTAAACAAGTTCGGATTGTATTCTAAAAACTATCTGTAAATTTTTCCCAAACATTATCCGCAGCTTATCCGTTATCCGCACAGCCATGCAAAATATACCCGCAGGGCAAAAAACTTTGAGGATATCCGCGCAGGGCTTTACACATGACCACCCGTACCATTTGTGTATTAAATCCCCAAACAACATGGAAGCTGAGGGTTTGGTTTCAGAATTAAGAATAAAACACAGTAGCACTTATGCAAACAACCAATGGTTTACATTCGATTTATTTACCTCAAATCGGGCCATGCTTTGGTACAGTCGACCGAGATTTCCGAAGTGTTTGGCAGTCTGAACATTCCGCTCTCCAAAGGTGCCGATAGCCAACTTGAGGGCAGATTTATGTAGGTCCTCAGCATTCTGCAGAAGGATGTGCGTACCTAAAGAAACATAGAGATATAAAGTGAGTTCATACCTGAAGAAAGCTTATTTTTGTCATTTTATTTTCAACATAAAAAAAAAAAAAAACATTGAAAATATATCAGCACACTACACAAGCGTGTAAGTATGCTAATCTTTGTTCAACCTATGAACTACTTTGATATCTTCTTCTGTCAGCCTCTTACTGGATCGATCAAAAAAAAAGAACCAATCACTTAAATGAAGACATATTTATCCAAAGTAATTAATACCCTAGAACAGAAAACTCTGGTAACATATTCAAAAATACAGAAAAAAAGTTATTTTCTATTTCTGGAACACTAATTGCATAACTTGAGCCCTTCCCAAGTTCCCGTTTAGAAATCTTGATATGATCAGAATTAGAATTACTTTTAACCGTCTGTAAATAACCTATAGTTGTGATGTACAAAGTTGTTTGCATGGTTAATGCAGTTTATGCTCAACATAATATACAATCACCCACAGGAGCAACCAAGCCCACTGCGTGGCGCAACCATAATATATACAGTACAAATACCAGAAAACCTGGTTCATACTTACAGTATGTGTGTTACTAAATAATACTTCAAACTTCATTCATCTACTAGGAACGTCCAGAAAGTAAGTTCTATTTCTATACGTTGCCCCAGCATCGGTGCAATCGCAGTTGCTCTGAGTCAAGGAGAAGGATATTACGCCATTTTGAGATTGCTGCCTGTTGTTTATGCTTCATAGTGCTTGGTTAGAATGACAAAGTTGATTAAAAATCCCGCCACATGATCGATTACACCTGTAATTCATTTTCTGAACAGGAAGAACACTAAACCAGTCTACATGCACCGACAGATTTGCGAAGTGTACGGAGAAAATGCAATGAGTGATACAATAGTAAGGAGATGGGTACGATAGCAGTGCAAGCAGCATTACACACATACTTCAATCTTAGGGTGTCAACCCTTTCACAGGCATTCTGCCTCCTGGTCAAATTGATGATGATGATGATGAAGATAATTGTTGTTTTAAGGGGCCTAACATCTAGGTTATCGGCCCCTAATGGTCTGGGTGATAGCGAAAATGACAATAATATGGAAACCAAAACGAAAATTACGTGAGATGGAAAATACTTACAAAAAGGAACTTAGATTGAAACTACTCCCAAAATGGAGAGCGGTAATACTTACAAAAGGGAATTTAAAACGAAAATACTCACAAAAGGAATAAACTGAAAAATACGCACAAAATGCAATGTAGAGTCGAAATACTTACAAAATGCACTTGAAATTCAAAATACTTACAAAATGCAAATGTGATCGAAAATACGTACAAAATGCAATTGAAATTGAAAATACACAAGGCAATTTAGATTGAAAACCGCCCATTTCAGATTCTAAATACAGTGCACTCTCGTTAATTCACGGTAATTAATGCACGAACGTCCGCGAATTACCGAAAACCGCGAATTATCCGCAATTATTTTTGTTAAGCCTAGTAAAAACAAAACTATTGTTTAAAATATTGAAATAGGCTTGAACACGCAAAATAATAATTATAACACTTGATTGTACTAGGTAGTGTCTTATAAGACATGCTAGGCTAGAGGTAGGCCTAAGTGGTTTATGCCTACATTAATATTTAAAATAACAAAAAACAGTCATCACGTTTTGTTTCTTAGATCGTTTATTCTAATTTTCGATTACACATTTCCGAAGAAAACATTATATGAGAACGAAAATTCTTCTGGTTTTTCTATATAAGAGATAAGTGTGACTAGAGATGCTAGCTTGATTGTGGGAAACTTTCGGGATTTCCGTTGCATCATTCCCGCACTCGATATCAACTGGATCTCCGTATTCCTTACCAACAGTCAAATTCCGTGCTATTTCTTCTTTGTATTCTTGTCTTAAATCATAATCGTCTTTATCGACGTCTAGCTTGCCCGTTCGAAATATCGTCGTCACAGAAGTCGACAAGAGCTTGCTTTTGTACGAGCGTAGTGGCGGTATTTTTCTCCCATGACTTGTTGACTGCATGAAGAGCATCCAACAAACACGCTCACGGTGTCGCGTAAGTTTGCGCCATTAGGCAATAATCGCTGTTTACAATCCGTGCATCCACCCTTCACAGCTCACAGATCAGTGACCTCGGAGTTTGGCTGTTGGGGAAGGGAGGGTAGGTTCCGAGTGAAAGTACATTCCTCTTGTATTGTTTGGGCTTCGAAGATAAAGGAAATCTGTGCTATACCACTCGCGACAACATGCTCGTATATTTCGAAGATTGTGCAAGTAGGCCTACTGTTCCATCACATAGAAATGCAGTTCAATCTTCTCGAATCGCAATGATTTGGTCTTTACGCATTGTGTCGCATCAAAATTCTTTTCAACGATGGAGAGATTGCTTTACTTAGCTTGATGATTAGTTGCTGTGAGAATTTCTATTAAAAAAAATCTTCTTGGAGACCCGCGAATTAACCGCAAAACGAATTATCCGCACGCGAATTATCGGGAGTGCACTGAACTCACAAAGTGCAATTGAAATTCAAAATGCAATTGAAATTGAAAATGCTTACAAAATGTACGGTAGATTCGAACTACTCATTTGGATTGACAATACATACAAAATGCAATTTAGATTGAAAATACAGACAAAATGTAATTTAGATTCAAAATACACACAAAATGCAATTGAGAATCAAAATACTTGCAAAATGCCCACCATACAAAAAGCAATTTAGATTTAAAATTCTTGCGAAATTCGGTTTAGGTTGAAAATACTTACAAAATGCAATTGAAATTCAAAATACTCACTAAAATGCCCTACTCCAACATTGAAAGACTTACTAAAAAGCAATTTAGATTGACAATGTTTACAAAATGCAATTGAGGTTGAAAACACTCGCGAATTGCAATTTAGATCGAAAAAACTTGTAAAATGCAACGTAGATTAAAAATACCCGCAAAATATAATGTAGATGCAAAAAAACGCTAAAGGGAATTTAGATACACGGGGAGCCAATTAACAAAAACAGTGCAGGAATCTTAAAGAGAAAAGGAAATATAATGAAAAGAAAACAAGAGGTCTGACCCCTCGAAGAAGGAGGGATCAGGAAAGATGAGACAAGGGCCAATTAAGGCGGGAAAGTAAAAGACTCCCTAGGCCTCGGATACCCTAATACCATCGGGGTAGGAAAAGAACAAGAGTTGACCAAGGGAGGTCGACAGGAAAGAAGACGGCGAGGAGCCCGGCACAAGTAAGTGGAAGCAATGCCGGACTCAGCTGGGGTCCCGTGGTCGCCAACCCACGTCCCACTAGATGTGAGCCCCTGGGGGATGGTCAAATTGAACAAATGACTAAGGAACCATTGAACTACTGAGATCCAAGTGCTGGACGCCCTTAAGATTGACAATCAACAACACTCAAAATGGATTCTTCACAACCTTAATTCTATTAACAAGATCAGTCCTTCATAGTCCAACAGAGATGAAACCGTAACGACAGTTACTAGTCGAGAATTCTAAACCAGCAACAGCAAATATTTGAAAAGCCTTCAGTTTAGAAGCATCGCTACAATAACAAAAGTTCTTCAATGTGTTTAATCTTTTTTACAAACAAATTTTGTAACCATTTGACTTTCATATAAACGACAACATCTATAAGTTGACAATATCAATGGTAGAAATATAAGTGAATTAAAGTGATGAACAACTCGAGGTTACGATTGACTTGAACAGTTTTTTTAGGTACATGTATTTATTAGAATATTGACCTTATATTGACACAATTGTAATTTGGCTCAAAACAAGTACAAATAAATTTGTCATTGCAATAGATATATTGACTAGGTGGAATCTAATAATTTCAACTACGAAATATTGAAAGTCAATATGGAAGCATCTAACCAATAACCAGTATGGTTTCCTTTATAGCCGACTATATAGTTCCATGAAGTGCATGATGACAAACGAAGTTTGAGTCTTTCGTTGGTTAAGCAAGACTGCGTTCTTGCAGTTGAAGAATGCGTCAAGGAAGCCAAACTTTCCACAAATACTAAGGTCACTTCTTCATGAAATTGTTAATGAAAAACTGAAATTTCATGAACTGTGTGCTCGTTGGGTTACAAAACCTCTTACAAAGCAACACCAAAAAAAAAGGGCCAGGGCAGTGCACTTGACTTTCTGACATGTTACAACGAAGATGGTAATGATTTTCTAAGCAAGATGGTGGCTGAAGGTGAGACTTCGGCCACGTTTAGAACCCCTAAATCGAAACGACAATGGAATCACTAGTTAAGATTACAGCTAAGCAAATCTTGACACCTCGAAAAATCATGTGCACAGTCTTTGGGGACTGACACGGCATTCTACTGGTGGATTTTTTACAGTGGGGTGAAACAATCAATGTAAATGTTTACTAGGAGACGCGTAGGAATCTGCGTCACGCAATACAGAATAAGCACCAAGGAATACTCAGAGATGGTATTGTTATCATTCATGACAATGCCCGACCTCTCACTGCGAACTACAGGGCCTATCATATAAAGTAAGAACGGCGAGCGGCGGTTCTGTTAACCACTGATGCAGTGACCTTGGCCTAGCTTGTGCCATGCCACGGCCCCCTGCTGTAGTATTGAAAGTGCGCGCAGAGTATACAGAGTTACTTTTTCCACCGTGTACAAACTCTAGGAATGGATCGCGGAGAGGATACCGTACAAAAGTGGTC
Organism: Meconema thalassinum; assembly: GCA_946902985.2. Lineage (NCBI taxonomy): Eukaryota > Metazoa > Arthropoda > Insecta > Orthoptera > Tettigoniidae > Meconema > Meconema thalassinum. The sequence goes on from OX336389.2 coordinate 58,210,902, forward strand.
TAATGAACATATGTCCGGAAATGCATGGTGCCCATGCTAGGGACCAGTCTTCCTTCCAGGTTACCTAACAGGCAGGAACTATCGGCGTTTCTTGCGGGTGACTTTGCCTCCCTTGCTGGAAGACGTACCATTGATGATTGGCAGGGTTATGTGGCTGCTACATGATGGTGCTCCAGACCACTTCGCAGTTTACGTCCGGACATATCTCAAGTGTGTCTTCCCTGGTCGATGGATCGGACGAGGGGGTCCAGTTGCATGGCCTGCTTGTTCACCAGATCTCAACCAGTGCGATTTCTGGTTACTGGGCCATCACAAAAGTATCGTATATGCAGAGCCCATTCCAGATGGGGAGACACTGGAGCAGCGTATTCATGCTGCCTTTGACACTGTTTGGATGCAGCCTGGCCGAAGTGAACGTGTTAGATGGAACATGCTACAGCGCGTACATGCATGCGTGGAGGCACATGGAAATCATTTTCAACACATACTGTAAATGTGGCTGCATAGTACAGCGCGTATTAGACCGCCGCGCCGTCTCTGTAACAAAGGATGATCTAATAAATGGTCCCTAATAAACAAACCCTGCATTTCTGGACATACGTGCATTAGACCTTTTCTGATCCGTATCCTATCCTCGATCAATCCCTAGAGTTTGTACAGGGTGGAAAAAACCACCCTGTATACTTGACCTTGCAATAAGCGTGCAGGTGTTCAGTCGCCAGTCTGAACCTCAGATGCTAACATGGTGAGACAGTTATCATTACAACATCAAATTTTTGTATGTAAAACTCATTTATCTGTCCATCTCTTAATCCGTGGGAACAATCGGCACCACTTGCATGTCAACTGAAGAGAATCTAATTCTCCCAGTGAACACAATTTTTTTAGGAACCCTCTTTGATTCACACCAAATTTTAATTTCCTGAAAAATGATGACATTTGAGAATGGACTTATTTAATGAGTAAAATGTTAATTGAGTTTACTGAGAGACACCTGTTTAATACTATAATGTTTCTTTTAACATTTTTCAACCTTACAGTGGGGTCTTCGTCAGCATTGGTCGCATTACTATAACATACTTTTACACTAAATAGGGGATTGTTTTACTAAAAACAATATAGTAAATAAAACTTAAATCTAAGAATACAATTTTGAATACACTAGCCTAATAGAAATGGACATCCTTACAAAAGTATTTATGAAGGTATTTAAAGCTGTATTTGAACTCGAATAAAGGCAATTAATATGAAAAGTTTACCAAATATAGGCTACTGCACTAAAAATGTTGTGTCATTTAATTATATCTTGACTTTTCCATGTAGTGCCAACTAGCATTTTAGGTCGTGAAAGAGTCTAGGTTTTAATGTCAATCGAATCCATTATTTTATGAAGTCTGTAGAAGAAGTTATCAACCTTTAATATTGCTTCAGTAGCACTTACTGTGTTAGCTTCTATTCTGCATAAATGTTCAGTTTTACATAACTATTACTGTATATAGGACCCCGTCGCCTATAAGACCTCCTTAATTTTCGAGAGCCAAAATACAAAATTCTTGGAAATCGCTTATAGTTCCCCTCCTTAATTATTGAAAGTCAAAATACAACATTCTTGGATATTGACAAATTTAAAGAAGAAAAAAAAATATATATAACTGAAAATCATCCCCTTTTATGACAAAAAAATATTTCTTGTTACATTATTTTGTTATTCAGACTATATGACCGCCCTTTTGTGTACGCGATTGGGCAGGATAACGAATTGTGTAGCCAATAGACTTCACCCGATATCCAATAGAAGATGCCCCACTATTGGCCGAGTAGAAGCGCCCAGTTTAAAATCTGCCAATGAAAGTTACGGTTTCATATCTTGCCTGCATTCTTTTGTTTACTTGTTTAGCATTCATTGTATTGCGCTTCGATGTGGTGTTTGCGGCAGCCTTCTTCTCAGTTTTATTTTACACACATTTCATTTGTTGCAAGAACCGTCGGCGTTTGTGTGACACGTTATTGGTAAATTAATGTGAAATTTGTGAATAATAGGTACTCGGTTGTGTTTACAAATGTTAGTGAGATGTGATCGTTCAGCATTATCCCTCATTCCCTAATTGATGCATTCTCCCTCCCTATGTTCAAATAAAAATAAAATTTGCATTGCCATGTCTGATACATTGTCCATTCCATTCTATTTCTTTGATATCAAGATTTTTGCTTAGCAAGGGATAGTAGTAAAAGTCATTGGGGGAAGGGGGGGGAGGGGGTAGCCGGGAATAGTGGTGGATAAGTGAGGTTATGGCAGTCCCATAAAGGGCTGATTAAAGTTGTAAACTTGGTTTATTTTGATTAAATATATCGTACTATGTAACATCAAAATAAAATAGCTTATTTTTACTCTCTCCCTTTCCCGAAATAATGGATTTTTGCAAAGTTCGCGTTAGCACCCTTCAGTTTCGGAAAAAAAAAATCAAAAAAAAAGGGAGTCCTATAGCCGAGTAAATACGGTATTTCAAATTGGAGTTGTTGATTGTTATCACGTATTATTGTCTATATATTCGTGGCTCGTGTTACAGTTCAAAATTTATCTAGTCTTGTTGTCTTCTAAATTCATCAACAGCCACCAACTTACAACATGGAATACGAAGATATTTTAGATGACAGATTTCATCGCTCATGTGGGCAAAACAGGTGTACACAGAAGGTCTAAGTGTCTCTGTAGTCAGGATATGAATTCAGCATCAAATTCATAAAATTTGAAACACTGCTGTAAAACTCAATTACCGTATCATGGCGTATTATAGGGTTTATTCATAAACGTCAGAGAACGTACCAGTAATTGTGTGTTTAAAGAAAATGTATCTAACCATTCTGATTGATTACATTTTGCACTCACTATCGCATATTCTCGTTTAGTCAGACTAAGGTTAAAAACTATGGAAAACTTATCTAATTATGGTAGCTCATAATATGATGATGACAGTTGTTGTTATAAGGGGCCTAACATCTAGGTTATTGGCTCATAATGGTCTGGGTGATAGTGAAAATGACAATGAAATGGGAACCATAACGAAAACTAAGTTAGACTGAAAATACTCACAAAATGGAACTCAGATGGAAACGACACACAAAATGTAGAGTGGAAATACTTACAAAAGGTAATTTAGAAGGAAAATACTCACAAAAGTAATCTAGATTGAAAAATACTCACAAAATGTAGTTTAGGTTCAAAATACTTACAAAATGCAATGCAGATTCGGAATACTCACACAATGCAATTGAAATTCAAAATACTTACAAATTTCAATTGAAAATACTTAAAAAACGCAATTGAGATTCAAATACTCGCAAAATGCAATTGAAATTGAAAATACTTACATAATGCAATTTAGATTCAAAATGTCAACCCATCAGATTCAAAATACTCACAAAATGCAATTTAGATTGAAAATACTTACAAAATACAATGTAGATTCAAAATACTTACAAAATACAATTGAAAATGGAAAATACACAATGCAAGTTAGATTGAAAATGCCATACAAGATTCAAAATACTCACAAAATGCAATTGAAATTCAAATTACTTACAAAATGCAATTGAAAGTCAAAATACTTACAAAATGTAAATTAGATTCAAAATACTCACAACATGTCAGCCTGTGATTCAAAATACTTACAAAATGCAATTTAGATTGAAAATACTTACAAAATGGAGTTTAGATTGAAAGTACTTACAAAATGCAGATTGAAAATCCATGCAAAATGTGGTTGAGATTCAAATGTAATTTAGATACACGGGGAGCCAATTCATAAAACCAGGGCAGGAATCTTAAAGAAATAAGAACTACAATGAAAAGAAAAAGAAGGCTGATCCCTAGAAAAATGAGGGATCAGGAAAGATGAGAGAAGGGCCAGTTAAGGCAGGAAAGGAAGAGAATCCCTGGGCCTCGGATACCCTAATACCATCGGGGCCGGAAGAGAACAAGAGTTGACCAAGAGAGGTCGACAGGAAAGAAGACGGAGAGGAGCCCGTCACAAGTAAGTGGAAGCAATGCCGGACTCAGCTGGGGTCCCATAGTCGCTAACCCATGTCCTACATGATCTGAGCCATTTCACCATTTTGTCCATAAAATAAACCCAATCAGCATGTGGTAGGCCAATCTGCTGATCCACTGTCCTTCCCAGTTAAGCGAGGAATGGTGGCAAAAATTACACCAACTTACACACAAAACTAAGGTTGCACAAAACATGGAAGCAATTATGATATTCTCCTTGATAATGGAATATATTTGCAGTTTTATTTTTACAATATACTACTGGGAGGTCAAAATTCAGAAGATATAATAGTAACGAAGAAGATGGGAAGACAAATGAATAGGATGGGTTGGCAGGCATGAGCTTGCAATCATGAGATACCTAGCACGAGGTGAACTGTTAGTGAAACATTAGTTACATACCTTCGTCGTGTATCATGCTGTCCAAAGATATTTCCTCCAAAATGAGAGCCTTTACTCGTCTTGCGGAAGCCAGCAATAAGTGGTTATGGGGCAAGAGTGTTTCCATGATGGATATAGCTTTTTCTGCATGTTCACTAAAATTAAACAACATAATGTTTTTCAAATCCATTAATTTTCTTTAAATACAACAACACACATAATGATTAACTCTAATTTATTATACCCACCTCCAAATAAAACCACCCATCCTTGAAAATAAAAATAATAATAATGATGTTATTGGTTTAACATTCCTTTTAACTTCCGCGACTTTAAGAGACGCCGGGGTGCAGGAATTTTGCCTCGAAGGGGATCCTTAACGTGCCTGTAAATCTACTGACACGGCTTAACACGATGTCTACCAAAACCAATTACAGTGCACTCCCGATAATTCGTTTTGCGGTTAATTCGCGGGTCTCCAAGAGTATTTTTTTAAATAGAAATTCTCACAGCAACTAATCACCACGCTAAGTAAAGCAATCTCACCATCGTTTAAAATAATTTTGATGTGACGCAATGCGTAAAGACGAAATCATTGAGATTCGAGAAGGCTGAACTCCATTCTCCGCGATGTCACAGTAGGCCTACTTGCGCAATCTTCGAAACATACGAGCATGTTGGCGCGAGTGGTATAGCACAGATTTCCTTTATCTTCGAAGCCCAAACAATACAAGAGGAATGCACTTTCACTCGGAACCAACCCCCCCCCGCTTTCCCAACAGCCACACTCCAAGGTCGCTGATCCGCGAGTTGTGAAGGGTGGATGCACGGACAGCGTATTGTAAACAGCGATTATTGCGCCGTGAGCGAGTTTGTTGGATGCTCTTCATGCAGTCAACAGTCATGGGAGAAAAATACCGCCACTATGCTCGTACAAAAGCAAGCGCTTGCCGAATTCTGTGACGACGATATTTCCACAGGGGCAAGCTAGACGTCGATAAAGACGATTATGATTTAAGACAAGAAAACAAAGAAGAAATAACATGGAATTTGACTGTTGGTGAGGAATACGGAGATCCAGTTGATATCGAGTGCGGGAGTGATGCAACGGAACTCCCGAAAGTTTCCCACAGTCAAGCTAATGTCTCTAGTCACACTTATCTCTTATATAGAACAACTAGATGAATTTTCATTCTCATATAATGTTTTCTTCGGAAATGTGTAATCCAAAATTAGAATAAACGATCTAAGAAACAAAACGTGACGACTGTTTTTTGTTGTTTTAAATATTAATGTAGGCATAATCCACATAGGCCTACCTCTAGCCTAGCATGTCTTATAAGACACTACCTAGTGCAATCAAGTGTTATAATTATTATTTTGCATGTTCAAGCCTATTTCAATATTTTAAACAATAGTTTTGTTTTTACTACGCTTAACAAAAATGATTGCGGATAATTCGCGGTTTTCGGTAATTCGTGGTTTTCGGTAATTCGCGGAAGTTCGTGCATTAATTACCGTGAATTAACGAGCGTGCACTGTATTAAATTTTTTTCCTGACAATTCCCTGATATTGTCAGGATAAATCAGAAAATTCCCTGAGTAACAGTAGTGGCCATAATAAATATAAAAAACAGAGTTTGTACTTGAGGAGCATTTCAAAAAGTGCTGGAACAATAACTGGCAGCATGACAAAGTTGTAAAGACAAAAAAAAATTGCGAGTATTGAAAATAGCTCGCCAATAGTAATGCTCTCAAAAATCAAATTACACATTTATATACAAATACACAGTCTACAGTACACATGTAATTTGTGTGCTCTATCTTGCAGGAAATGAGAGCTTACTGATTTAACGTCAGTACGAACAAACATCTACAACAATCATCACCAGAATATACTTTTCCCCTATCAAAATATAAATGCTTAATGTCCAATTAATCAAGGCTGGACCTTGTAAAACTAAAATTCCCTGAGGGTCATTAAAATACCCTGATAATTCCCCGAGTTTTCCAGGCTTTAAACATTCCCTGAGTATTCCCTGTTTTCCAGAGTAGTATACACCCTGCTTAAGCAACCCCAAATGCCAACAGACTGCGCCGGGATTCGAGCCCGCTCTCTTAGGCTCAGCAGGCGAGAATGTTACCGCTGAGCCACGCAGCCAGTCGATCCTTGAAAAAGGCCACTTGAAGAAACAGAGAAAAAGCTCATTAAATTCCACTTAACCAGTTAGTTTATATGACAAGAAGTAGCAAGGTTACAATGAAGAAAAAATTAAGTCTGTATTAAATGTCATTCAATACAAAAAGGGAAGGAAGAAGAAAGCATAATAATGAACACACCAGGTGACAAGCCAATATTAAAACTAGGCCCACAGCGATTGTAGTGCCATGTTCACCTGGCGAAAAGGTAGAAAAACTGGAACTGCAATTCTGAATCCTGGAATTGGTGGAGGGGTCCAAATTGTTGAAGAGCCCAGATGTAAGAAATACATTATTTCATTTAGCAATTTCATTCACTATTATTAAGTTACAGAGGTGTGCAAATTATTAGTGTTTTTTTTTAACCAGACGCAATTTTTTATTCAAAAAAATTTTACTGACTAACTGCTGGAATCTTGTTACCCTACTTAGTAATGTTTTCTCGCCCATGGACACACACCCATACCTGCCAACTTTCAATAATAGAAATCCTGAAGATCTCAAACTGCAAAAATGTAACACGTAAATGCGTCGTTAAGGTCTTAAAAATAGCGAGAAAAGACTACAGGGAATGAGATTGCAAACTCTTGGTGATGTGAGACTATCTAATTCGTTGTGCCAGTTTCCAAAAATATTGCAATTACATCAAGAACACATAATTGGGAACACTTCATACACTACACAAACATGAGCTTTTCTGCACTTGGATCTTGCAAGTCACAGAACACTCGTTATATTCCATCACAGGTTGGAGAGGAGAGATGGAGATCAGAATGTGAATGTTTCACCTTTCCGTGATCGATTAATACAAGGAAATTCTGAAGAATATGCCTCCCTGAAAGGCTGATGGTATCGCTTCTTACTTGAATTCATCACGAAAACACTAAATCGCACAAAAATTCATCACACAATTGCACAAATACCACACCTACAGCAATCACCGCTTAAAACCAAGCCTTCCCGCTAACGAACAGTCGAAGCACAAAGAGTAATATAAATGCAGCGATAATCTGCGAGATGTGATTATCGATCGACAGTTCGATCGACTTTCAGCGTAATGTCAAACGCAAGGAATTAATGACAAAAGCGCAGCGATAATCTGCGAGACGGGATTATCGATAAACTTATCGGTGAATTTTCAGTCGAATTTCAAACACTTGCATCTCAGAATAGCAGCTAATATCGAAAATCAAAACTGAAATGCGATTTGGATACAGAGATCGCAAACAGGCTAGGGAGTTGAAAATCAGGAAAAAATATCCGGACAACCCGAAAACACTCAAAAAATTCGGAAATCTTTCGGGAAAACCGGAAAACTTGGCAGGTATGCACACCTCTTCCGATAAGTTATTGCATCTGAAAACTTTTAGAATTGGGGATTCCGAAGGATATCTGAGCAGGGTCGACTATCTATTTTTCATCGCATTTGGAATGTACCCTCTAAGTTAGGTGATTTCAAACCATGGTTCATGAATCATTGAATAGTTCATGAACGGATCGTCAGTACAAAAAGACCCCAAATCTCTCTGCTCTAAATTCACACAAAAAGTAGAGTGAAGTAATCAAAACAAACGTGTGGCATTTTGCATTAGCAAGGCTACTCTGTTAGTAGAAATTCTAAAAAAAAAAAAAATCATTATACTGAGTTTCTTAAAAGAAAATATAATTAAGACTCTTGGTTAAACATTTGAAGTAAATTCAACGCTTTGCAAACATATTTTAGTGCATTAGGCCGTGAAAAGTATAAAAGGAATTTTGGAAAACTGCCGTCAAGTCTAATAATTTGCACACCCCTGTAATACAAGATATTAAATTATAGTCCTAACAATCTTCTTCTTCATTTCCCGTTTCCAGTGTTCTGGGTCGTGGTGTGAATCAAGGACCTCCATAATTTTCTGTCTCTCCCCCACTCTCTTCCTTCTTCTAGTATATCTTCTACTTTTACCCTTCTCTTCTCTATGCTCTCCCTCACTGTATCCATCCACCTCTTCCTAGGCCTTCCCCGTTGCCTCTTTCCTGTTACTTTCTCTGTAAATACTCGCTTTGGGACTGTCTTCACCCATTCGCATCATGTGTCCATACCATTTCAGCTTACTGATCTCTATCTTGTCTTGTAGTTTTGGGAATCCAGTTCTTTCCGTAATTTCTGTGTTTCTGATTTTGTCTCTTCGTGTCTTTCCAATTATTCCTCTAAGAAACTTCATCTCGGCTGCCTGGACTCTGCTTTCATCCCGTTTTGTTGTTGTCCAAGCGCCTGCTGCATATGTCAATATAGGTGCGTAATAGAAAACTTTAATGAACACGAAGACTTCACTTGTTCAGTAGCAAACAAATACACCAATTACATACTTTATAGTACTTATAATGATTTAAAGTTCTAAATAGCATTTTATGGTAGTGAATTTCGATTTTAAAGTTTAAGGATTATATTTTTCACTTTAAAATTATAGCTACAATGTATCATGTATGTGAGCAAATTACTGTGGGGCGTGCTCTCGTGTAAATCGTTCATTCATGTACCTCACAGAAACTATGTTACACTCTAAGGTTCTGTTGACATACAGCCCTACTCCCTGCTTTGCCCTACCTCGTTTTACACCACAGGTACACCTTGTAATCTCCTGCTTCCTGCTTGCTATCGCCATGTATCTGAACTTCACCAATCCCTAGAATATCCCATCCCATCCTACTTGCTGACTCAGCTAGTTCTAGTTCCTTCCATAACCCCCTCGATATTAACACGTCATCACACACACCCTTTTTTTTTACACGAGAGCACGCCCCACAGTAATTTGCTCACATACATGATACATTGTAGCTATAATTTTAAAGTGAAAAATACAATCCTAAAACTTTAAAATCAAAATTCACTACCATAAAATGCTATTTAGAACTTTAAATCATTATAAGTACTATAAAGTATTTTAGAAACGCAAGAGCACGCTATGTTAGCAAACTGCCACAATTCCAAGGCTGAGATGTGACATCAAAGCACGTCCCGTTAGCAAATTGCCGCAAAGTATATACAGTGGAATCTCGTTAGTACGTTTTTCAAGGGACTGAAAAATTTGGATGTCATATGCGGGAAAACGTACTACCGAAAAACGCCATACTGCATTTACAACGTATTTATAACGTATATGGACGTTCAATCGCCGACCTTAGTAAGTGATTGTATGCACTACTACAGTCACGACATAATCATAGGTTATCAGTAACTTACACGCAATAAATAACAAAAATTAATTACTGTACCTCTACACTACAGTATAATACAGGGTCTTTATTTTTGCTTAGCAAGGACATTTTCGCTCTCGCTCTCCGCCAGTGACGGCTCAGTTGCCGTCGACCGCGCACGCATATGTAGGCCTACGGCTGAATACGGTGGTTAAAATCAGTAGCCTACCATGCAGTTTTACTGGCCATGATTTACAGTAGATGCTGAAAACGTTCCCCATCCGCTTCCAAACACATATAATACAGGGTCTTTCTTTATATTTGATCAGCAAGGACATTCTCGCACTCGCGCTCCGCCAGTGACGGCTCTATCGCCGGCGACCGCGCACGCATATGTTTGAAGCACGGGCTTGCTTGAACCACTTCAATAAAGCGCTTTCTAGTTCAGGAAACTGTCCCTCTCGCACACGTTTCCTTTTGCCACTCACCCCTTCTTCAAATGCACGTTCAATTTCCTTCCTTTTGCCGAGAATCGTGTTCAGTGTAGACTGAGGAATGTTCCACTTTCGCGCTATATCCACACGCTTGATGTGAGGATTGCAGTCCACGTCTCGAATGTATTTAATCTTCTCGTCATTAGTTATCTGCCGTACTTTCTTCTTATCCATTATGAAACACGCAATAAAATAGGTCATAACTGGACGTGAACACTAAGAACTAGAAGACAATAGTGCGGAACACGAAGACAATAATGTGCCTACGTGAGAAATAAACAAAGGGAAGGGGTTGAAGGGCAGCGGGAGAGAGACACGTCACCTGTGTTGCGTCATAGCTATAGCCACTTCTACGCCGTCAAACACAATAAAATCATCTACACTGTCAATAACTATCAGAGAATATGAGGCAATATCGCGTCGTGTTTTCCAGAAGCCGAATTTTAAAATGAAATAAGAATAAAATACGGTTCACTAACAAACAGTTCAACGGAAATTTGATCGTCGTAAGCAGGAATAGAGAACGTATTAAGGGGATACATCAACATGTATTTTGTAGAATTGGGACTGGGACTTGAGAAAATCATTGCGCTAAGCGGGAAAACGTCGTAACCGAGAACGTGCTAACGAGATTCCACTGTAATTGGTCATTTTTAAATCAATTCCATTATATTAACAAAAGACCATTGTCATTACACGATAAGTATTACAAATAACAAATGACTTACTGCAGTAAAAAATGTTAATATTTAGGATATAGAGTAATGGAATGCAAATTCAAGCAAACGACACTGCTGGCAAGCGAAGGAGATACATTGTATCATTGTACCCTTTTTATAGAAGCATGCACTATTTGCACAAAGTCATCATTATGAACACGGCCAAGGAACTAAAGCCATGTTACTTCTGTCCAATAACCAACCAGTCTAGTCTTTTTCAGCTGGATCCTCCTGTTGGGTTGAGCATCTCGAGCACGTTGGCACTGGATGTTCTTGGCAGATGCGAATGTTGCATGCGTTACAAATAACCTTTGTTGTTCTATTTTTTCTTCCAGGGCAGATACCACAGATAGCATATTGACCTGGTTGCAGGAGCCTCTCTTCTTGCTGTTGCTTCCTCTCTATATTAAAAATTTCCAGGAGTCTATCCTTCATTGGTTTGGGGATAGGAAATTCTGTTACAGTTCTTCGTTTTGCATTATCAACAAGAAATCTCCGATTGTCTTTGTTTTAAGTGACGAGTTCCACGTGTATTTTATTTTTCCGTATAGTTCCAACAAGAGTTCTGAGAGATCACGAGCGACAGGTATTGAGGTAAAGAAATTGTCACAGGTTACATTTCATCCACTATTTTGTATCCCTGAGACTAATCTGTTCACCAATGCACGGGTTGAGTTGTCTAAATAAAAAGGTCCTGGATGTTGATTTCGTATATAAACTTCCAGTTTGGATGTTTAAAATGTTTTTAAGTCTGTTACAGCCCATACATTAATTCTAAACTTTCTAGGCATATAAACCCTAAAACTGCACCTTCCACGATAGTTTTGAAGCATTTCATCTATGGTCACATAAGCAGAGTGGCTATAGTTTTCCTGGCAATGTAGAGAAAAATCCTCGGAAAACTCCCGTAAGCAGTAGAACCTATCTTGTGATTGTCGTTGTTGCCTACCTTCACTGCTAACATCGTTGAAAGGTAGGTTTTGTAATAAAAACTTGAACCTATACACTCCCATACCGAGTCAGCAAATTTCCACCCCTAATCCGTCTGCTCTTTATAAATCTAGGGTGCTTTGTTTTGCTGATCGACAAACACCGGCTATATAAAGCAATCCAATCAGTGCTTTCATTTCAAAAGCATCAGTTTCCCTAGCATCCCTAGGGCGACTGTACTTGTCTTATTTTGATATTGCTATATATAACTGGTTTCTCAATTATGTAGTCGGGAGAAAATAAGCTCCAACACTAATTCAGTTCTTGCCTCTTTCGCCACTCTTACTAGACCCGGAAATTGCATGACGAGATTATGCCTTCTAGTTCTGGATAGTTTCCTCTGTAGCGTGTTTGAGCATATGGTTGGGTTTGGTACATCCCTACCAATGTAGATAGGGTTGATAATAGGTTCGTGAAATATTGAGGGGGTTCTTGCTGAGGGCCTACTGAGAGGTGCCTCTTCATTGGATGGTAAGGGATATTGATTGACACCATCTTCACACGGCTGCTATATTTCTTCTGAAACACTCTCCTCTGAGTCACTATCAACGTGCTCTAAAATGTCTCTTCATCAACGTCACTGTAATCAGAATTGTCTTCACCTAATTCACTTGAATGATATTCTGGAACACTGTCCACTAAATCTCTCAATGTAGCTTGTCGTACTTCATACGGATCTATTTCCAGGTAATGGCACAAACAAGAAAACAAACATTACAACACTTTCATATTAAATATACGCAAGACACGCGCATTAGCAAACTGCTCACACAATGTGAGACCACCAACACAAGTGTGAACTGACATCGACACACTCAGTGACAAACTGGTGTAGGCCACGGTTGTCATACATAGATGTGGGGTGAGGAATACCTGACTGCCCTCGACTTCCTGGAAACAAATAAGGAAAATATTTGCTTTATTGTTCAAACGCGGCAAACTGCTGTGGGGGCGTGTGATGGCGTGTTAATAGCACTACATCGAATACCAGAACGGTTCCCGGATCGTTTCCAAGGAGTCCCTGATCTGTCAGATGGGAGCTTTGCTGGCTCATGACATTTTTAGCAGGTTTAAGAAGTACAAGTGGAACAGGTTTCACCTCAGTGAACAAACAAGTGAGTTGGGTAGTCCTAGCCGCCTGAGCACAAGGAGGGCCAAGACTCAGAATATGTCCAAGATGCCCACTCCCATTCCATAGTAACTGGTATCCCGACTGTCAGGACACTGCCCATGGTTCATGAAGTAGGACGCGACTACACCAGGAACCAACATATTGTAGTTGATAAAAATGCCCCTGCAAGGCAAAACAAATTCTTAATACAGTAATGTTTAAGAGCTTAAATTGAGTTGTTGTTGCTTCAATTGAGGGGCTTGGACATAGTGGTCATTCAGCCTTGTGTACTTGGGTGTGCGTAGAATTTGTCTGATAACCTGTTATAGTAGTGGTAGTAGGAGTAATACTGTGTATTTGTAATTCAGGTGAGGATTGGGAAGGGGGCAGCCGTAGCCTTAAATTAGGTACCATCTCGGCATTTGCCTGGAGAAGAAGTGGGAAAACCACAGAAGACCACTTCCACGACGGCTTAAGTGAGAATCAAACCCACCTTTTCTCAGTTTTGCCTCACGAGGCTGAGTGTACCCCACTCCTGCTCTCAGACCAGAATTAAATTTCTTGGCAGTCGGGAATTACAGCCAGACCTCTGGAGCGACAGCGAAGAATGCTCGCTGCTATACCAGGAAGAGGACAGCTTAAATTGAGTACTGGTATGTATGTACATGAATACACTCTGGCAATGAATTCGATATCGCTGGTGTTACATGAAATGAAAATCCACAGCCTGCTTCCAGTCTCCGACCGGGTCAGGAATGGAATGAATGAAGCCCCCATCTAGTGGCAAGGATATGAACTGTGCCGGCTGCCGAAGCCTGTCGCACTCCTCTGGGGCAATGATTACATGAATGACAGATGGAATGAAATGATAGTGGAGAGTGTTGCTGGAATGAAATTTTGACAGGGAAAACCGGAGTACCCGGAGAAAAACCTGTCTGCCTCCGTTTTGTCCAGCACAGATCTCACATGGAGTGACCGGGATTTGAACCACGGACCCTATCGCTGGTGTTACATATACAGTGGAATCTCGTTTGTACGTTTTTCAAGGGACTGAAAAATTTGGACGTCATATGCGGGAAAACGTACTACCGAAAAACTCCATACTGCATTTACAACGTATAAGAAAGAACGCGGCGTATATATAGACGTCAAATCGCCGACCTTAGTAAGTGATAGTTTAATCAGTTGAAACTTTCCGTCAAATCAATACAAAATATTTTGTATTGATTTGACGGAAAGTTTCAACTGATTAAACTATTTATATACGTCAATACGGACCAGAAATGGCAATTAGTATTCCCATTAGTAAGTGATTGTATGCACTACTACAGTCACGACATAAACATAGGTTATCAGTAACTTACACGCAATAAATAACATAAAAATGAATTACTGTACCTCTACACTACAGTATAATACAGGGTCTTTATTTCTGCTTAGCAAGGACATTCTCGCTCTCGCGCTCCGCCAGTGACGGCTCAGTTACCGGCGACCGCGCACGCATATGTTTGCAGCACGGGCTTGCTTGAACCACTTCAATAAAGCACTTTCTAGTTGAGGAAACTGTCCCTCTCGCACACGTTTCCTTTTGCCGCTCATTCCTTCTTCAAATGCACGTTCGATTTCCTTCCTTTTGCCGAGAATCGTGTTCAGTGTAGACGGAGGAATGTTCCACTTTTGCGCTATATCCACACGCTTCATGTGAGGATTGCATTCCACGTCTCGAATGTATTTCATCTTCTCATCATTAGTTATCTGCCGTACTTTCTTCTTATCCATTATGAAACACGCAATAAAATAGGTCATAACTGGACGTGAACACTAAGAACTAGAAGACAATAGTGCGGAATACGAAGACAATAATGCGCCTACGTGAGAAATAAACAAAGGGAAAGGTGTGGAGGGCAGCGGGAGAGAGACACGTCACCTGTGTTGCGTCATAGCTATAGCCACTTCTACGCCATCAAACACAATAAAATCATCTACACTGTCAATAACTATCAGAGAATATGAGGCAATATCGCGTCGTGTTTCCCAGAAGTCGAATTTTAAAATGAAATAAGAATAAAATACGGTTCACTAACAAATAGTTCAACGGAAATTTGATCGTTGTAAGCTGGAATAGAGAACGTATTAAGGGGATATATCAACATGAATTTAGTAGGATAGGGACTTGAGAAAGGGCAGCGGGAGAGAGACACGTCACCTGTGTTGCGTCATAGCTATAGCCGCTTCTACGCCGTCAAACAAAATGAAATCATCTACACTGTCAATAACTAGCAGGGAATATGAGGCAATATCGAGTCATGTTTTCCAGAAGCCGAATTTTATAATGAAATAAGAATAAAATACGGTTCACTAACAAATAGTCAACGGAAATTAGATCGTTGTAAGCGGGAATAGAGAACGTATTAAGGGGATATATCAACATGAATTTAGTAGGATAGGGACTTGAGAAAGGGCAGCGGGAGAGAGACACGTCACCTGTGTTGCGTCATAGCTATAGCCGCTTCTACGCCGTCAAACACAATGAAATCATCTACACTGTCAATAACTATCAGAGAGTATGAGGCAATATCGCGTCGTGTTTTCCAGAAGCCGAATTTTATAATGAAATAAGAATAAAATCAGGTTCGCTTACAAATAGTACAATGGAAATTTGATCGTCGTAAGCAGGAATAGAGAACGTATTAAAGGGATATATCAACATGTACTTTGTAGAATTGGGACTGGGACTTGAGAAAATCATTGCGCTAAACGGGAAAACGTCGTAACCGAGAACGTGCTAACGAGATTCCACTGTAGTGGATTATTCAAGTAAACCATTCAATTACTAAGTAAAGAAATATACAAGCAAACTTACCGGGCTCTTAGAAACCTTCCTGAGCTATACTCGCGGACGTACAGCGCATAAGCTAAATCTTCATGGGCTAATGCAACTTGGATATTCATTGGTCCATACACTGACATACGGATGTGAAGTGCCAGCTATAAATTTAAAAAAAGAAAAGAAAAAAAAAAAAGATGATTAGTCCAACACTTACAGTAGTGCATATCCACATACAGCAAGCAAATAAAACATGTCCATAATAACTCTCATAACTGTTCAAAGGTAGCATTTTCATATCGATGCCTGGTGGGACATCATGGCCATCAACCCCATGTACACTCACTGACACAAACAAGGTTTGCAGGCCAGAAGAAGAGTTTGCAAGGAAGAAAGAAAGAAAGAAAGAAAGAAATCACGGTCTTGTCAAGATGTGTTTTACATTATAGTTCTGTTGTATAAAGATCTTGATAGCTTAAATCATTCTGCACCAAATTGTAATGGAGAGGTGTTTGCAATAGAAAACATCTGTTTGTCTCCATTCAATTTAAATTGTCAGTGCTGATTATGGTAATTTATACCTATTAGCTTCCTTTGGGATATAGACCAAATTGAGAGTGTGGCTATGGAGGAAGAAAACGGTATTAAAGGTCCGTTGTGTATTTAAATGTGCACCTACATTGCATGTATGTATTTAAATGGTCATGGAGTATGTTTGTAAAATTTAGATGAGTATGTGGGACTGCTTCTATGTTATGAGCAGGGCCCGGATAGTTATGTGCTTAACTTATCACAAATATATATATATATATATATATATATATATATATGTGTTTAAAAGTGAAAAATATGTGATTAAGTTTCCAAAATACAGGGTCTTTCATATAAAATAAGAGCGCCAAGCGGCGGCTTTGTTAACCGCAGCCGCGGTCACCTTGGCCGAGCTTGTGGCGCGCCAAGGTTCCCTGCTTTAAGCGTGTGTACAATCCTATATGATGCAGCGGCCTTGCTAGCGTGTGTACAATGCTGAAATCTTACTTTAGTTAGTTAGTTAGTTATTGTTGATGAAACCGAAACCACTACTTGTGCTAATTTTGTGAGTGATTTATTCGGAGACCGTTCAAGGTTCTCGCCAATGTCATCTAGCTCATCCTCTGTTAAAACTGTTCTTGTGCAGGCATGTTTTTTATTGAGCACCGAGCCAGTAATGTCAAATTTATTTGCAATTACGTGAATCTGTACTAGTGAAGGTGGCACTTCATCAGGAAATTGCTGAACAAATGCATCATGTACCCGCCGAGCCGACTCGTACTTAAAATAAGTTTTACATAAAAAAATACGATGTTGCAATGATAACTGTCTCACCATGTTAGCACTTGAGGTTTAGACTGGCGACTGAGCAACTGCACGCTTATTGCAAGGTCAAGTTTGGTAATGTCAATCTGTTATTTTTATACAGTCCATGGAGAAAGGAAAAAAACAAAAAAAAGAAGCAGCCATCGTATGTATGTTGCGCGTGCTTTCAATACTATAGGGGTTTCGGTTTCATCAACAATAACTAACTAACTAACTAACTAAAGTAAGATTTCAGCATTGTACACACGCTAGCAAGGCCGCTGTATCATATAGGATTGTACACACGCTTAAAGCAGGGGGCCTTGGCGCGCCAAAAGCTCGGCAAACGTGACCACAGCTACGGTTAACAAAGCCGCCGCTTGGCGCTCTTATTTTATATGAAAGACCCTGTATGTTCTTAAATTTATATCATACTAATATCCCCCAGTTACTGGAAAAATAGTTGAAACGTCGAGCTGCTTGAATATCCGTAATCCACTCCACAGTATAAATGTTCTCGCTTAACAGGCCGGGGCTTGCCTCAGTATCCGATTTCTAAAATACTTACTGCAGATGCGCGATATAAAATCATTTGTGTGCTGTTTTCAAATTCCATTCTTAGGAACGGAAGAAAAGATCACTTCATAAACTTTCATAGCAACTTTTTTTTTTTAGCGTATGACTTTTAGTGCCGGGAGTGTCCGAGGACAAGTTCGGCTAGCCAGAGGTTTTGTAGCTGCTTCTATACGGACACCCATTGGGTGAGCTACAAGTACCGTCATGTGGGGAGTGTTGTTTGGGGAGGAAAGTGTTAATGTAATGATGAGGAATTGGAAGGAAGCGGCTGTGGCCTATAGTTAGGGACCAACCCTGGCATTTGCCAGGAAGGAAGATGGGAAACCACAGAAAACCATCTTCAAGGTTGCCGGCGGGGGGGATTCGAATCTCCTCGTCACCCGGATGCGAGGGACTGCCTGCAGCCACACCTTAACGACCACGGCTAACTCACCCGGTATAGCACTGATTGTTTTGTCTTAACCTGCTAGTTGAGTGCGTAAATAAGCTCAATTGACATGAAAAGTAAATAAAATTTTGCCCCCGGCACACTTATACAATCACGCAAAGTTAGGCAGTTAAACACAGCCAACACCTCAAATGCATTATAATTCACTATTTGGTTGTTATCAGCAACCTATTTTTAAACAGAAAGAATACTACAACAGTATTTTCATGTGCAAGACATTTAAAACATATACACACAAAAATAGCCAGACTCTTCAGGGAAAGGAAATTTGACATACTTTTGTGACATTCCACGTAGCACTGGATGCTACAGTTTGTTTAGTAGTACCTTATATCTGCCGCAAGAAATGCATGACAAACATCTTGTGAGAACTGGCAGTTTGCTGGACGAGGTCTCACATCTTGCATTTTGGGAAAAATCATTGTGTCTGCTTCTTTAATGATGCACATTTCGCATGTCTGTCGCTACCGATTTCTCACAATTGTTACAAAATACAGTAGAACGTCGTTTATCCGGACGTCAAACAACCGGAACGTCAATTATCCGGACGAGCAAAAAGAAAAGACGGAACAGCGCACGCTTGCTGTTGTTATGCGGATGTGCGCGCTGGCTAGAGTAGCGAGTCGGTTCTCGTTTTCAATTGTTGTCTCTGTCGTCTCCTACAGTTTGTTTATAATATTTCAACGTGTTACAGTATGTGAGTCAGCGAAAAACTGTACTGTATTACGTTGTGAAAATGGCTTCTACGATTGGCAAAAAGGAAAAACAAAATTGCAATGCTTTTATCGATTGAGAATAAGATGGAGGTCATTAAAGAACTGAATAAAAATGAGACTGTGCAGTGTCTAATGAAAACTTACAGTGGTGGAAAATCGACAATTTATGATTTGACGAACTGAAAAGGTGATATTCTGAATTATGCATCGAAGTTAGATAGTGAAGAAGGGACTAAAAAGAGAAAACCATGAGATCAGCTACGGATGAAAAATTGGAAGAAGTGGCGTACTTTTGGTTCATTCAGACAATACGTAAGGGATATCCCATTTCTGGACCTTTGTTATGTGAGAAAAAGTTGCAGCTAAATGAGAAGTTTGGTGGTTCTCCCTGTGAAATGAACGAGTGTTTGATTATCCGGAAAAATCATTATCCGGAACACTTTCGGTCCCAATTAGTCCGGATAAACGACGTTCCACTGTAATACAGTTCCGTCAGTTTTAAAAACATCACCGAATTCCCACACTAAACGATTCAATGTACACTCTTCGCAATTTTGGGACGTGTCGTATTTGATGAAACGAGAACACCACTCTGTCAGTACACACAAGTGATGCAGACCACTGTAATTTGAAGTAAAATTTCCCGTCAAGGTAAGGACTTGTGGAGGCATAACGAGACTGTTGACTCCAGCAGTACTTAATGACCGGGAAATTCCTGTCTTGAAATACTACTACAATACTGAGACAAGGGTGCACTGACAAAATAGAGAAGCCAATTATTGGTATAGCCAAGGGTCGAAAATATGGGCAGCAGTCTTCTAAGATGCACAATGTACCACCAAATATAGGAAATATGTACTTATGAATAAATACTCCAGAATATGTATTTATTTTTAAAACGGCAAAAATATGTAAATAAATAGAAAATATTTAGTCAAATAAGAAGTATTTAAACACATACAGTAGAACCCCTATTAAACATTTTTCTAGAGACCGGTATTTCTTAACCTTAAATCGAGGTTTCGATAGGTTTCATCACTAACTGCAGCACTCTCTCCACATACAGTGCAGTCTCGTTAATTCAAGGTAATTAATGCATGAACTTCCGCGAATTATCCGCAGTTATTTTTGTTAAGCCTAGTAAAAACAAAACTATTGGTTAAAATATTGAAATAGGCTTGAACACGCAAAATAATAATAACACTTGATGGTAGTGTCTTCTAAGACATGCTAGGCTAGAGGTAGGCCTATGTGGATTATACCTACATTAATATTTAACAACAAAAAACGGTCATCACGTTTTGTTTCTTAGATCATTTATTCTAATTTTCGATTGCACATTTCAGAAGAAAACATTATAGGAGAACGAAAATTCATCTCGTTTTTCTATATAAGAGATAAGTGTGACTAGAGACACTAGCTTGACTGTGGGAAACTTTCGGGATTTCCATTGCATCACTCCCGCACTCGATATCAACCTGATCTCCGTTTTCCTAACCAACAGTCAAATTCTGTGCTATTTCTTCTTTGATTTCATGTCTTAAATCATAATCGTCTAACTTGCCCGTTCAAAATATCGTCATTACAGAAGTCGGCAAGCGCTTGCTTTTGTACGAGCGTAGTAGCAGTATTTTTCTCCCGAGTGAAAGTGCATTCCTCTTTTATTGTTTGGGCTTCGAAGATAAAGGAAATCTGTGCTATACCACTCGCGCCAACATGCTCGTATGTTTCGAAGATTGCGCAAGTAGGCCTACTGTTACATCGCAGAGACGCAGTTCAGTCTTCTCGAATCTCAATGATTTCATCTTCACGCATTGCGCCGCATCAGAGCTTGGCCGCGTGCAAGCATGCGAAGCGGCGTGCGTGTTAGCACGCTCTACATCGTTAGTCTTCAGCCGCAGTCGGCTAAGTACGAGCTCGCTCGTGCATGTAGCGAGGAATCGAAATGGAAGATGATTGATCGTATCGATTGCTAAGCGACTGCGCTTTAAATTCCTTTTCTGCCTTGAATCATCCTTAACGAGCTTATGACGTCTTTTTCATAAGTTCTTAATGTCGCTTCACCATAACGAATAGAAATACCGTATTTCCTCGCATAATCGTCGCCACCGCATAGTCGTCGCACCCCACTTTTCAAACACTAAAATAGGTTTATAAAATTTCATCGCATAATCGTCGAATAGCATGTTCGTATTTGTGCGCCAGTCAGTTGCACACGCTGCCGCGACTTTATAACCTGGCGCGACTTTGTCAGACGAAAATTATCTCGTCTTTATGCTTGCGGGCAATGAACTGTGACGCGAGCGGCAAGCTTCGTCACTTAGCACATTCCGCGAGCGTATAATCTGGCGCGATCTTGTCAGGAGAAAGTAATCTTGTCTTTATGCCTGCCGGCTATGAACCGCGACGCGAACGGCCAGCGCACATTCCACGAGCTTATAGGCCTAATCTGGCGTGATCATGTCAGCAAAAAGTAATCTCATCTTTAGACCTGGGGCCTATGAACTGTGACGCGAGCGGCCAGCGCACATTCCGCGAACGTATAGGCCTAATCTGGCATGATCTTGTCGGGAGAAAGTAATATAGTATTTATGCCTGCGGGCTATGAACCGCGACGCGAATGGTCAGCGCACATTTCGCGAGCTTATAGGCCTAATCTGGCGTGATCATGTCAGCAAAAAGTAATCTCATCTTTAGACCTGCGGCCTATGAACTGTGACGCGAGCGGCCAGCGCACATTCTGCGAGCGTATAGGCCTAATCTGGCGTGACCTCGTCAGGAGAAAGTAATATCGTATTTATGCCTGCGGGCTGTGAACCGCGACGCGAATGGTCAGCGCACATTTCGCGAGCTTATAGACCTAATCTGGCGTGATCATGTCAGCAAAAAGTAATCTCATATTTAGACCTGGGGCCTATGAACTGTGACGCGAACGGCCAGCGCACATTCCGCGAGTTTATAGGCCTAATCTGGCGTGATCTTGTCAGGAGAAAGTAATCTCGTCTTTATGCCTGCGGGCTATGAACCACGACGCGAATTGCCAGCTTCGTCAGCACATTCCGCGACCGTTAAACTGCCGTGACCTTGTTAGAAGAAAGAATCCTGTCTCTGACTGCAGGCTTTGACTCACGCCAGACTCACGCTACGCGAATGACTGGCCCGAGCAGCAAATAATGATACAGTATATTCTTTGAAATTAAATATTCTTCGCATAATCGTCGCACCCTGCTTTTTTCCACAAAATTTTGGCAAAAAAAGTGCGACGATTATGCGAGGAAATACGGTAAATACTTGAGAATTTTAAAATTTCCTAACGCTACATGCCGTAATGCGAATTACGTTAAATCGAATATATAATTGCATTGCACTTATGGAATAATTTTCGGGATTTGAAATTTCTTCCGTTAAATGCGCGTTTACGCTAAATCGAGGTCATGCAAAATCGGGGTTGTACTGTAACTATCTGGGCCTTAGTTATGAGCAATATTTCAATTTTATTTAGAGTCGTTCACATATACTAAAATAATAGGGTAATAACTGGAGATAGCAAGGCTAGAAATAAGGTAGGGAAAGGGTTAAGGTGTGTATTTATCTCCATTAGTTAATGATTTAACAAAATTCTTCACCTCCGTTATTGGAATACGACATGGCAAAAAATACAAGTACACAATTTTTCACAGCTTCTTCTATAAAAACAATCTTTCATGATTAACATTCACTACAGTTAACTTGATATGAAATGCTACATCTCAAAAGAAGTTCAGATACTGAATACACAAACCCATAATCAGGCACAATGAGTATTTCGAAATCTTTAGGAGAAAGCAAGACTGAACCTTAATTAAGATACCGTATATACCCGAATGTAAGATGAGGTTTTGAGGTAAATATGGTTGGTTACCGTATTTCCTCGCATAATCGTCGCACTTTTTGCCAAAAATTCATGGAAAAAAGCAAGGCGAAGAATATTTAAGTTCAAAGGATATACTGTATCATTATTTGCTGCACGGGCCAGTCATTCGCGTAGCGTGAGTCTTAGCCTGCAGTCAGAGACAGGCTTCTTTCTTCTAACAAGGTCACGACAGGTTAACGCTCGCGGAATGTGCTGACGAAGCTGGCCATTCGCGTCGTGTTTCATAGCCCGCAGGCATAAAGACGAGATAACTTTCTCCTGACAAGATCACGCCAGATTAGGCCTATAAACTCGTGGAATGTGCGCTGGCCGTTCGCGTCACAGTTTATAGCCCGCAGGCAGAAAGACGAATTACTTTCTGCTGTCAAGATCACGCCAGATTAGGCCTGTAAGCTCGCGAAATGCGCGCTGGCCGTTCGCGTCGCGGTTCATAGCCGGCAGGCATAAAGACGTTACGGTATTACTTTCTCCTGACAGGATCACGCCAGATTAGGCCTATAAGCTCGCGAAATGTGCGCTGGCAGTTCACGTCACAGTTCATAGACCGCAGGCCTAAAGATGAGATTACTTTTTGCTGACATGATCACGCCAGATTAGGCCTATAAGCTCGCGGAATGTGCGTTGGCCATTCGCGTCGCGGTTCATAGCCGGCAGGCATAAATATGAGGTTACTTTCTCCTGAAAAGAACACGCCAGATTAGGCCTATATGCTCGCGGAATGTGGGCTGGCCGCACGCGTCACAGTTCATAGCCGGCAGGCACAAAAACGAGATTACTTTTTGCTGACAAGATCACGCCAAATTAGGTCTATAAGTTCGCGGAATGTGCGCTGGCCGTTCGCGTCATACTTCATAGCCCGCAGGCATAAAGACGAAATTACTTTCTGCCGACAAGATCACGCCAGATTAGGCCTATAATCTCACGGAATGTGCACTGGCCGTTCGCGTCGTGGTTCATAGCCAGCAGGCATAAAGACAAGATTACTTTCTCCTGACAAGATCACGCCATATTATACGCTCACGGAATGTGCTAAGTGACGAAGCTTGCCGCTCGCGTCACAGTTCATTGCCCGCAAGCATAAAGACGAGGTATTTTTCGTCTGACAAAGTCGCGCCAGGTTATAAAGTCGCGGCAGCAAGTGCAACTGACTGGCGCACAAATACGAACATGCTATGCGACGATTATGCGATGAAATTTTATAAACCTATTTTAGTGTTTGAAAAGTGGGGTGCGACGATTACGCGGTGGCGACGATTATGCGAGGAAATACGGTATGTTTAATTACCATGCATTTACGAATAGCGTGCATTTTGAGGTTAGGATACACGCCATTTTAATTAGATAAATTGTATGTTCGAAAGCATACAGAAATATGTTTTAAAACAATCTTTACAAGGACAAAACCCGTCAAAGTTTTACGAGCAATAATTGAGTGATCAACGTATCTTAATTTAATAACGTCAGCGCACTTTCTAAGTTGAACCCGGACATCTGAAGGTCGTGTCGTAATTTAAATACTAAACACACCCTTTTGGCTGAAGCTTGTACGCGCGTATCATACGTCTTGTGAGAAATGTCACGGGACACCAAAAACGTAACGAATTCTTGTTTTCCGTGTCATGATATTGTAGATCTGTGATGCAGGTTATGGCAAGTTCATTAATAGAAAATTACGATTGTTCTTTATCTCAAATAAGTTTTTAATTCTTCCTTCCACAGTTGGTACACAGGAAATCACTGTACTTTGTTACAGTGCGTTGGCATTTGTGACAGCTAGTCGCGTTGCCGCTGTTCGCTTGTTTTTGTGTTGCTTCGGCGCATGCAGATTCTTACTAGTAGATTACCAGCATTTGCTCGCACTTTTCTGACCGAAAATAAGTGTGAAAATCTTCATTGCGAGATATATGCGGTGATGTGTGAGGAAATACCTTATTCCCGAAAATAACGTAAAATATGCATTATTGAAACAAGGCGACTGGAATTGTCAACTCCCGCGCTGCTGCCAATCACCGAGTAACTCTCGCGTGCATCATAATCTAACTTCCGTCCAATACATTTGCGATTCCAGTCTTCAAGAAGCTACCCCATACCCCTATATCCAATCATGCAAGAGTTCAACTGACGGCCTTCTTTATTTTGTCTTCTGTCGTCAGCTTATCGTAACTAACAATACCAGATACGTGTTCTAACCTAACAATTTCTTATTTAGCGTGTGGAGCGCCAACAAAACAGCTGACGATCACACCCCGTATTGCTGTTTTACTGCGTCACCACATTTGAACACACCTTGCGTGTTTGGTTATTGCTTTCTAGCGTGTCTTTCTGTTGATGCCAGTAGCGAATATCAAATTCGTTCACAATTAATTCTCGATCGGAAGCCCTATTACTGTCCTCGTCTGTGTATTTGATAACTTTAAGTTTAAATCCAGCCGTATAACTTCCGCGTTCTTACATACGGTAACTAAAAGATCGATTTCCACAAGAAGACAATCACACTTAACTGAGAAACAAATATGGAACCTGAAGACAATACTAGTAGGCCCACTTATCGACAATGCAACAGATGGACAACAAACACCGCCGAAGAAAGAATAGCACTGAACAATAACATCGCGGGCAAAACATGTTTTAAAATTACTACGTTCATCTTTATGATGGCGTTAGAAATAAATATATTCATTGTGATGACAGAAATTCGTAGAACGAAGAAATTTCAAGTTCCGTCGGGTGAAAGGAAGAGTTACGATGCAAACTACAAGTTGATAGTGATTTGTTATGCTGAAAGAATATCAAATGTTAAAGCAGGACAGAAGTACGGAGTGAGCGAGTGCAATGTGCGTAGATGGTGGCAAACTAAGGACAAACTTAAAAGTGCGTATACAACAAGAAAAGCTTTTCTTGGACCTAGGAAAGGACTCTTCCCTGACTTGAACCAAGAAATTATAGAGTACGTCTTGGAAAAGCGGGCCGAGGGATTTCCGATAACACGAGACATTATAAAAATTAAAGCACAACCTTAAGGGGATATATTGTGCAGGTTATGAGTTCGCGAGTATTTTTTTGAAAAAATCTGGAAGAGGCAGTTGATAACTAGGCCTCGTCTTATATTCGGGGACGTCTTACATTCGGGTATATACGGTAATAGCATTCTTCACCAGGGTGCAATATTTTCCTTGCAAGGTTCAAGAATTCAAGGACGAGCTACCTGTTATCGAACAACTTTCACCCTTTCAACGGCTGAGACAGAAGGCTCAAATTCCACAAACAAAGACTGCTATCAGCGCTGGGAAAAATAAGATTGTACTAGATGAAAATAGTAAATATTCCAACGTAACAAAATAGGTATTTTTGTATAAATTTCATATGATGGGGTTTGGTACACAAAAATTATGACATGGTAAACATTACAATATATTAATGAAGAATGTCTTAACAAGGTTTCCCTGTATATATACCGGTACACAAAGAATAAGATTTGAACATTTCATAAAATTGACCTGAAAATCTCTTATATAAAAACAAGTGTCCTGACTGACTGACTGACTCATCATCGGCCAGCCAAAACTATTAAAGTTAGAAACATGAAATTTTGGGAATATGTTCGTTGTAAGTCGAAAACGCCCACTAAGGAAGGGTTTTTGGATATTCAGTTTCTAAAGGGGTGTTAAGGGGGTACACTTGCATTTCATTGAATAACAATATCTCCAGATTGCTTTCATTGGGGGATTTGATACTCGGCATATAAACTCATCATTAAAAATAAGAAGATACGTGTCTGAGGGTTTTTCGATGTGGTGTATATTTTGAGGTGAAAGGGGTGAAAAGTGGGGGTTGAAGGTTTCCTAACCGAGCGTGTATCTCTTAAACGACATAGGCGAGGAGTTTGGACCTCAGCGGAAAAAAATCAGCATAAAAAATAACAAAATAGGTGTTTGACCGTTTTTTCATAAATCCAATATAAGGGGCCCATGGGGAGGGGTGAAAATATGGGGAGGGGGGAGGAAACGTAATATGTCTGAGTGTAAAGTTATACATGGCCTATGTTGTAGACAATAACACATTACATCTTTTTTGTCTCTTGCTATTTCATCATACGACGAATACTTAGGGAGTTATTAATGATTTTGTACTTTTTGGCCGGAATTTTCCAAGTCCCAGGAATGGCATAAAAATTGATTCGAATGAAATTTCGAAAAATAGTTTTTTTTAATACTTTTATTATATTTTTCACGTCTTTTAGGGTCCGGAACCAATATGATATTTTGATGTTTTTTTTCGTCCCATGCATTTTTGGTTTCAGGTGATAGAATTATTTTCCACTAGGACCGATGCTTATCTCTTATATAAAAACAAGCAAATAGTTGTTTGACCGTTTTTTCATAAATCCAATTTAAGGGGCCCATGGGGAGGGGTGAAATTCTGGGGGAGGGAAAACAGGAAAGAAAGTGTCCTAACTGATTGACTGACAGACTCACTCATCAAACTCAGGGGGAAAAACTGCTTAAAAATAAGTAAATAGGTGTTCGACAGTTTTTTTCATAAACCCAATTTAAGGGTTCATGGGGAGGGGTGAAATTCTGAAAAAAGAAAATTGAAAGAAAAAGTCCTGACTCACTCACCATCGCCCAGGCAAAATTATTGAAGTTAGAAACATGAATTTTTGGGGAAATGATCATTGTATGTCAAAGCCGACCACTAAGGGAGGATTTTCGGATATTCAGGTTCTAAAGGGGTGTTAAGGGGGTTAAACCTGCATTTAATTGAATATCAATATCTCCCGATTGGTTTCATTGGGGTATGTGATACTCAACATATAAACTCATCATTAAAAATAAGAAGACATGTGTCTGAGGGTTTTTCGATGTGGTGTATATTATGAGGTGAAAGGGATGAAAAATGGGGGTTGAAGGAATCCTAACGGAGCGTGTTTGTCTTAAACGACACAGGCGAGGAGTTTGAAATTCAGCGGAGAAAAAACAGCTTAAAAAAGAGTAAATAGGTGTTCGACCGTTTTTCTTCATAAATCCAATTTAAGGGGCACATGGGGAGGGGTGAAATTCTGAAAAAAATAATTGAAAAAAATGTCCTGACTCACTCACTCATCATCGCCCAGAAAAAATTATTGATGTTAGAAACTTGAAATTTTGGGGATATGTTCGTTGTATGTCGAAAACGTCCACTAAGGAAAGGTTTTTGGATATTCAGGTTCTAAAGGGGTGTTAAGGGGGTAAACGTGCATTTCATTGAATAACAATATCTCATGAGAGGTTTCATTTGATGATGTGATACTTGGCACATAAACTAATCATTAAAAATTAGCTGACACATGTCTAATGGTTTTTCCATGTGGTGTATATTATGAGGTGAAAGGGATGAAAAGTGGGGGTTGATAGATTCCTAGCGGAGCGTGTATCTTTTAAACGACATAGGCGAGAAGTTTCAAACTCAGCGGAAAACAATCAGCTTAAAAATAAATGAATAAATAATTAAATAAATAAGATTTTGACTGTTTCTTCGTAAATCCAACTTAAGGGGCCCATGGGGAGGGTGAAATTGTGGAAGGAAAACGTCCACTAAGGAAGGATTTTTGGATATTCACTCATTATCGACCAGCCAAAACTATGAAAGTTAGAAACATGACTTTTGGGGATATGTTCGTTGTATGTCGAAAACGTCCACTAAGGAAAGGTTTTTGGATATTCAGGTTCTAAAGGGGTGTTAAGGGGGTAAACGTGCATTTCATTGAATAACAATATCTCGCGAGTGGTTTCATTTGATGATGTGATACTTGGCATATATACTAATCATTAAAATAAGCCGACACATGTCTAATGGTTTTTCGATGTGGTATATATTATGAGGTGAAAGGGATGAAAAGTGGGGGTTGAAAGATTCCTAACGGAGCGTGTATCTCTTAAACGACATAGGCGAAACGTTTCAAACTCAGCGGAAAACAATCAGCTTAAAAATAAATGAATAAATAATTAAATAAATAGGTTTTCGACCGTTTCTTCATAAATCCAATTTAAGGGGCCCATGGGGAGGGCGAAATTCTGGAAGAAAAACGTCCACTAAGGAAGGATTTTTGGATATTCACTCTCATCGACCAACCAAAACTATTCAAGTTAGAAGAATGTTATTTTGGGGATAGGTTTGTTGTGTCGAAAACGTCTACTAAGGAGGGATTTTTGGATATTCGTGTTCTAAAGTGGTGTTAACGGTGTTAAACCTGTATTTCATTGAATAACAATATGACACGACTATGACGCGAGCGAAGCCGCGGGTACCTGCTAGTTAAAATATAAAAGTCATGAAAGCACTTACCGCATAGATGGGCACACTTTGACGAACACGGTCATGGTTAATCAGGAAGAACCCATAATCAATGAGGGCATCTGAATATCTGATATCATTTAAATCGAACGTTTTATTTGCAAGACCTAACATTTGGTGTGCCAACAGGGAAGCTCGTTTGAATTCTCTTTTCACCACACAGGCTTTGGTTGCTTGGCGGTAAACTTCTATAATGATGCAAGCGGGCAAATCCGTTGTAACTGCCCTTAATGCCTCAACTGCCCAGTAATGCGACTGTTTGGGAAGAGATAAAAACATTATTAGGAAATAAACAGATACTGTATCATCTTTTCAGTACATCACAATTAACTCTTTTTTTCGTTGAGGGGTAGATGACCTTGCTATTTTGCTTCTTAAAACAACAACTACCACCACCATTTGGCAAATTTCCCTACGGTCACTCCTGGCAATCTTAGGAAACTGACTATTCATATCAATAATTCTTTTAAGATGATATTTAGGATAGAAATTAAAATAGATACATTTGAACTATCTAAGTTATGCAAAATACCTAGCTGATGATGATAATTGTTGTTTTAAGGGGCCTAACATCTAGGTTATCGGCCCCTGATGGTTTGGGTGATCGTGAAGATGAAAATGAAATGCTAACCTAAAACTAAATACTAACCTACATACGAGAAGAAGAAATGGAAAACTAAAGGAGAATAAGGCAAATAAAGGACAGGAGGAAAAGACATGCCCTCAACCTTCGAAGAATGCGCATTGAGGGACTTGGAAGGAAGGAGAGCCATGAAAGGCAGATAGGAAAGTGAAAGAGGAGAGGGTCCGCCCCACAGGTACGGGACAAAAGGGGGAAACTTGACCCAGCTCAGGAATCCCTCGGGGCAGCCAACTCCCGAACTCACAAGCCGTGAGCCCCTGAGGGTGTAGCATTATCTAGGGTGCACCAAAAGTGGTGGGGCTACACACACCCTGCCTCCTTGAGGGCCTTGAGCAGAAGGCAGGAGATAACATGAAAAGAAATAGAAGGCTGACCCCTCGCAGAAGGAGGGAATCAGAAAACATGAGACAAGGGCCAATTAAGGCGGGAAATGAAAAGACTCCCTAGGCCTCGGATACCCTAATACCGTTGGGGTCGGAAGAGAACAAGAGTTGACCAAGTGAGGTCGACAGGAAAGAAGACGGAGAGGAGCCCACACAAGTAAGTGGAAGCAATGCCGGACTCAGCTGGGGCCCCGTGGTCGCTAACCCACGTCTCACAAGATGTGAGCTCCTGGAGGGAAATTACCTAGAGTTTGTGGTCATAAGCATTAGCAATATATACAAAATTTGTCCAAAACTTATCAACTAATTAATCTTTGATTTAAGACTCCTGCATGCAATTTTAGTAGTTTTGAAATTTGTGATAAGAAAAGGACACATCAACTGATATATCTTCTTGTTTTAAAACCCCCTGCATGCAATTTTAGTGTTTTTCAAATTTGTGATAAATTGCAAAATTGGCTCAAAATGTGGAAATATCAGTTTTCCATGAAACAATGGCAATATTTTTGTATGAAAAAAAAAAACCACCCACCTTATTTCTTTGTAAAAATAAAATAAAAAATAAAGAAAATTTTGTATTCTTCTGTTGAAATATGTGTATTCTGGATTGCTGGGAGTGTGTTTTTTTTTTTTCTCTCTTGACAGGAGGCATCATCTCCTAGCTTAAGACCAAAATGCTCATTTAACTATAGCATTCAATGATTGTACCCTTATGTTTAAGTACATTGCGAGTTTGTATATTTTGTGAACTACAGTATATGACAAGCAATATTATATTAATTTAATTGCCATTAACTACGTTTAAGTCGGCTACTTTTTACAAACTCTTTTACCCTCCCCTTGGTAAACTTTAAAGGCACTTACAACAATACACAATTCGAGACATATTACAGGTTATAGTACAATTTCCTGATGTTAATTTCATGGGAAAATAGTGACAGACTCAGCCCCGTAAATGGGCTCGTGTGGGCTACCCATTGGCAATACAAGACAACTCTGTTCTTGTACTTTCCCAACCGTTTTGGCCCTACTACCGCAAAGAGAGTATCTTTTTTTATTTTCTTTGGTCAGACTGTGAAGCTTACATTGAACTTGGAATATCATAGTCTTTGGCAGCTTGTCAAATGGACAATTTTTTCACCTCAATACCCACAATCGCAGTTTTGAAGTGTGGGTGCTTGCCTCCCATCGCGACACAATTTGCACAATGGCATGGAATGCTGTTAAAAGAGGAGGAATTTGCTCAGCTCATGTGAGTCAGAAAGGGTGTCAATTCATTAAGATAAGACAGGCGGCCAACTGAGAACAAGTAAGGTACTGAATTTTCTTGCACAATTCTATCTTGGGAAAGATGACCTCTCTGTTCTGCCCCTTGAAAAAACAATGTGCAGACTAGACTGGAAGCTAGGCAAAACAGCCATGAATCAAAATGTATGTAACACATGTGTGAGTGTGTAAGAAACGGGCATATTTGCCGGTTATTTAGGGAACACCATGTATACAGAGTACTGTATCTCCTCGCATAATCGTCGCCATCGCGTAATCGTAGCACCGCACTTTTCAAACACTAAAATAGGTTTATAAAATTTCATCGCATAATCGTAGCAAAGCATATTCGTGTTTGTGCGCCAGTCAGTTGCACATGCTGCCGCGACTTTATAACCTGGCACGACTTTGTCAGAAGAAAAATATCTCATCTTTATGCTTGCGGGCTATGAAATGTGACGCGAGCGGCAAACCTTGTCACTTAGCGCATTCTGCGAGCATATAATCTGGCGTGACCTTGTCAGGAGAAAGTAATCTCATCTTTATGCTTGCGGGCTATGAACTGTGACGCGAGCGGCAAGCCATGTCACTTAGCGCACTCCGCGAGCGTATAATCTGGCGTGATCATGTCGGGAGAAAGTAATCTCATCTTTATGCTTGCGGGCTATGAACTGTGACGCGAGCGGCAAGCCTTGTCACTTAGCGCATTCCGCGAGCGTATAATCTGGCATGATCATGTCAGGAGAAAGTAATCTCGTCTTTATGCCTGCGGACTATGAACTGTGACGCAAGCGGCCAGCGCACATTCCGCGAGCTTATAGGCTTAATCGGGCATGATCTTGTTAGGAGAAAATAATCTCGTCTTTTTGCCTGCGGGCCAAGAACTGCGACCCGAACGGCCAGCGCACATTCCGTGAGCTTATAGGCCTAATCTGGCGTGATGTTATCAGCAGAAAGTAATCTCGTCTTTATGCCTGCGGGCTATGAACTGTGACGCGAAGGGCCAGCTTCATCAGCACATTCCGCGAGCTTCAACCTGTCGTGACCTTGTTAGAAGAAAGAAGCCTGTCTCTGACTGCAGGCTATGACTCACGCTACACGAATGACTGGCCCGTGCAGCAAATAATGATACAGTATATTCCTTGAACTTAAATATTCTTCGCATAATCGTCGCACCCTGCTTTTTTCCCACGAATTTTAGGCTAAAAAGGTGCGACGATTATGCGAGGAAATACAGTACAGTATCCAAGTATTGTAGTTAACATATTTTCTGGTATTTAAGGCTTTCCATCATCTGAATCAAAAATACAAAATAGTAGTTTAAAAAAATTCAAAATACTTGCAATAATATATCCTTCTCTTCCTTCCAAATTGTTCAAAATACATACATATCCCACGTCGTTCCATCTATTAGATGGGTCAGCGAATGAGGCCCCTCCACCAATTTCTGTCTCTGTACTTTTCTTCTTCTTCAATGCTGTCCAAGTCCTGTTGGATGTCATTTCTCACCATGTCTGCATATCTCCTTCTTGGCCGTCCTCTTGGTCTTCGGTCATGAAGCTGCAGTTCATACATTTGTTTTGGAATTCTGGTAACATCCATCCTTCGCATATGGCCAAACCACATGAGCCTTTTCAAGGTTATTTTATCCTGCAGTTTGTCGACCTGAACCAATTCTCTGATATGCTCATTGCGAATTCTGTCTTTTCTTGTCTTACCAACCATGGCTCTGGCAAATCTCATCTCTGCTGCCTGAATCCTTCTCTCATCTTTCTTCCTCGTGGTCCAAGTTTCACAGCCATAGGTCAAAATTGGCACAAAATAAGTCTGATAGATTGTCTGTCATCAATTTCGATGGAATCCTCCGATTGGCCGTTTCTCTGCATAACTAGCACCTCACTTTTTTCTACACTAAACATAAGACCAGATTCCTTTGCTCTTTCTGTCCATGGTTTGATATGTTCTTGCAATTCTTCTTTGGAATCACCCCACACACATATTTCATCTGCAAAGAGCGTAATTAACTATCATTTTTTCCATCGCCGATGGTTTGGGATACATTTTGTTGGATGTCATTCATCACAGCAATGAAGAGAAGAGGAGACAGAACTCCCCCTTGACTTAGACCTGTAGTTATTCTAAAGGGTTCTGTCAGTTCTGATAGTGTTTTAACAAGACTATTGATTCCCTCGTAAATGTTCTCAATTCTCTTGACTATATCATTACTCAAACACTCTTCCTCAACAATGTCCAGACTTTATCCCTGTTCACAGCATCGAATGCCTTTTTGATATCCAGGAAGGCTATCCAGAGATCTTTATTGCATTCATAATATTTCTCCATCAATTGACGCAGCCCAAATATTAGATCAACTGTTGATCTGCCTTTCCTGAATCCATATTGTTCCTCTGATAACCTTGGTTCTGCCAGTGGTCTAATCTTTCCTTCTATAATCCTTTCATACAATTTTCCCATTTGAGATGTTAATGTGATGCCCCTGTAATTAGAACATCTCTTCCTGTCACCCTTCTTAAACAATGGAACAATAATGCCCTCCTTCCTGTCGGCTGGAATATGTCCTTCTTTCCAAATCTTACAAAAAAAGCCTGTATATCCACTGCTTGTCAATAATTACCATCCACTTGATCATTTCACCACTCACCTCATCAATTCCTGGGGACTTTCCTGTTTTGATGTACTTCCAGGCATATTCTACATCATTCCATGTCAGATCCATATTGTCTCCCATCCAACTGTCATTTACCACATCATCTACTGGGATCATTGCTGTATCAGTCACATTTAATAATTTGTCAAAATAATTCTTCCATTCCTCTTTAATTTTGTTATTACTAGTAATTAAATTACCATCATCATTTGTCAGGAATTTAGTATGTTCTTTTTCCCTACGTCTATTCTTAATCATTTCATACAGCATTTTCTTGTTGCCATCTACATCTTCCTTTAGCTTGTCACTCCATCCATTCAGCCAGTCTTCCCTCTCTTTCCTGAAAATCTGTTTAGATTCCTTTTTAGCTAATTTACAACGCTCCTTGTCCTCATCACATCTACTGCTGAAGTATTTTCTATAAGCATTGTTCTTTTTCATGACAGCCTCTCTTGTCCTATTATTCCACCATGGTGTTTCTTTCCATTTTCTTTTGCCATTTGTCCTTCCACATAGCTCTTCTGTTGTTTCGACCAAGCACTCTTTAAAATTTTTCCATTCTTCCTCAACTGTTCCTGTGTCAGTTTTGGGTAGGCTTTGGCATATTTTTCTTGATATTCTTCTACTGTTGTTTGATCTTTTAATTTCCACACCTTTAATTTCTTCTCCTGAAGGGTTCTTATTTCTTTCAACTTATTAAACTTGAAGTGGCTAACCAGAAGTCTATGATCACTATCTAAGGATACACTAGGTATTAGTTTAACATCCAACAATCTTCCTTGAAGATACTTATCTACCATAATGTAGTCTACAATTAACTCTTGTCGTCCATCCCTTCCATATCTGGTAATTTTGTGGCTTTTCTGCTTTTTATACCATGTGTTACCAACAACTATATTATTTCTTTAAAAAAAAGTCTAGGAGTCTGCTTCCCTCAGTATTCCTCAATCCCCATCCATGAGGTCCCATAATACTCTCATAACCTTGTCTCTCATACCCTATCTGAGCATTCATATCACCAATAATGATGGTCCCTTCAACTTTGACCTGTTCTTACAAGGCTTCTTCAAAAGAGTCTTTCTAGGCCAGTCATCTAAGACATTCTAGGTCGCAAAAAATTGCAAGGTTCTGATTTTTGGGGATGTTGTTAGGATAGATACCAATAGTCTAAAACCAAGTTTGCAACCTCGAAAGACCTGTGCTAACTTCGTGGTGCTCAAAAAATCTCGACATTTTCAGACGTTTTTCGGTTTTTGGCTTACGACTTCCAAAATATGCATTCTATGGCAAAGTTACCCATTACAGTTTTAAAGAAGACAAAATTACCGACAATTTGAGCGCAACTCCAGCTCTGTATGTCTTATAGATCTCGAGATACAACACTTCGAAAATGGGCAATTTTTTCCAAAATGTTCGAAATTTGTAGTAAGCTAGTCTTTCGAACAAATTACCGTCTAAAATACTCATTCTACGAGGAAAGTCATCAAAAGTAAAGTTGTAGAGCAGTAATTTAGCTTTAATTTAAGCATTAGAAAAACGCTATAAGTTAACTTGTCATCAGGTAAAACACAAAAATAGGACATTGGATTTTTCAAAAAATGTAGCCTGACGAATTGTATGACTTTTTTAAAGGATAAGAAATACAACAATCAGTGGAAAATTGTTTTCCACGTAAAATGAAATTGAATACAATTAATGATAATGAGTAATTTCTTATCAATATTGATGTCACAGTGGCGAAGTGATGGAGAGGCCTCAGCTAACACCTGTGACAGAAACGCACAACATGTCATTTACCTACTATGTATTAATAAATTACAACAAAAGGGTAGGTATGTGATGTTAGGCTTATCTGCACTCAGAGAGACAGTAGTATTCGTTTGGAAGGCCCAGGTTCTTCATACGGCTCTTCTTGGGGCTCCGCAGACTCCTGTGTATTTGGATCTGGATGTAAAAGGGGGTCGTCGAAGTCGTCTTCTTCGTCTGACTCAGTCATTTCTAGGGTAGGAGAATTAAGGCAGGTCTTCCCCCGACAAATTTTACAGAGAGCAGAGCATTTCAGCCCTGCTCTCCGGCAGGAGCATCGCCCTGCTCCGCACTCTTCCAGGCACCTGTATGACAAGAATTCAGCAGTTATAATCATATTCAAATGTTTTAATTCTAATCAGAAAAAATACCTATGTCCAGCATTGGACATTGACTAGAACCGACCTAATACCTGCATGACAGGAGTTTGAGCAGAGTTTGCGGCGCTGGTTCCTTGTGTGAGGTCACCAGTGTCAGCCCCTGCTGACTCCTTGTCCATCCTCACTTGGTGGGCTCTTTCTCAACCCCCAACCACTGCGGGACCTGGTGGTAGGTTCTGTAGGAATGTTGGGCAGCAGCCTCTTCGGTTGGGGGCAGATGAGCGAGGTTGACTTTAGCACTGGCAGCAGATCGGACAAATATCCCGTTATGCAAGGCGTGGAGAGAATCGTCTTTTTCACCGTCATACAGCGCCACGAGGCATTTGTAGCCAGCAGAGGCTATCTCCTCATGGGTGGCGTTATTGTTCAGAAAAGTGGTAGCCGCGTCGAGAAGGTCTGGCTGTTTTGAAAGGACGCTCAACATCTTCGTTTTCCCTTGCCCGAAAAGGGCAGAGGTTGTGTCGCAACCACTGAAGGCGTGGAGGAACAACTCTATTCCAGGGGGGAGTGAGAGATCTCCTCGAATGAATGATGTTGACAAGAACTGCTTGCAACTTGTTCCACCCCTGGCACTTTTCTGGAAGGAAACATTTTGTTTGTTGGCACCCAATCTATTAAGGAGCACCAAGAGGTCGATATCTTCTCCAGCGATTATGACGTGCTCGTACTCCTCGCTCTTTTCCAATGCTGTCTCACAATGAGGCAGTCGGCGTCCTCTGGAGCTTGCTTTGTTTCGATCCCTTGTATATCCAGTCCAGTACACATTAAGTTGATCAGGCGCTGTTGGTTTTTTGGGTTGGACAAAAACTTCTCTTGGGGCTCTTTGATCGGTGTCGATTCTTCAAAAAAGATATCGCTGCACGCTGAGGCTGCATAACGTCGTAGCCGTTCTGCTGTTTTTGTGCTCTTAGCTGTCCCCTCTTCTGGGCAGCCATCGAATACTACTGAGACATTTTTTCCAAAATGGTTGGTCATATAGGTGATAAAAGCCATAGCTTAGATTAGAAACACTTTATTGCAATCAACATAACATAAGTAAAAGTACTGCGAGTTTTACTCAAAGAGTAGGTATAACATTGGCTGCAATGGGCGGCCTTATCTCTAAGAGCGATTTCTTCCAGGCACCCAACCCACAAAAAAATATGACATTAATAGATAAAAAACTTTCTTCGGCTTTCCCCAATTAATTGGGGTCGCCGGAGCCAACCAGGCGCATTTTGGTTTTGGCCAGGGATTTTAGGCCGGATGCCCTTCCTGATACCAAGTGATTTTTCTGTTGAAAATTCCACCCCACTATCATCGGGATTCGAACCACGGCCGTCTGGGTGAAAGACGAGCAGCTAGGCCACTCCACCATCACGCTCCCCATGACAATAATAGATAACTGAGCAATATTGATAACAATGTAGCATACATTCGAAGCCCTATTTTTTGAAATATCCGATTTCCTTATTTTGTTCTTACCTGATAACAAGAGACCTATTAGTCTTACAGCTTTATGCCTATGCTTAAAGTAAAGGTAAATAACTGCTCTACAATTTTACTTCCAATACCTTTCCTCGTAGAATGAGTATTTTAGACGGTATTTTGTTCGAAAGACTAGCTTACTACAAATTTCGAACTTTTTGAAAAAAATGGCCCATGTTTGAAGTGGTGTATCTCGAGATCTATAAGACATACTGAGCTGGTGTTGCATTCAAATTGTCGGTAATGTTGTCTTCTTTAAAAGAGTAACGGGTGACTTTGCCATAGAATGTATATTTTGGAAGTTGTAAGCCAAAAACCGAAAAACGTCTGAAAATGTCGAGGTTTTTCGAGAACCACGAAGTTAGCACAGGTCTTTCGAGGTTATCCTAACAACATACCAAAAAATCAGAACCTTGCAATTTTTTGCGACCTAATGCGATTTTTGTGTCTACGGTGACTGGCCTATTCTCTATATCATCACCACCTACTTGTGGAGTGTAACACTGGATGATGTTAATGTTCTGAGTTTGGTCTAAGTTTATATTAACTTGTATGATTCTGTCGGATTTGAACTTTAAGTCTGTTAATCGCTGCTTCATTGCATGGTTCAGTATTATACCCACTCCATTCTTAGCTGATACTCCACCAGACCAATACAGATGGTAACCTTCTCTTAGTTCTTTTGAACCCTGACTCTTCCATTTGGTTTCACTGAGTCCTAGCACGTTGATATTTCTGGATTTCATCAAATCAACGCACTGTTCTATTTTACCTATCAAAGTAATGATGTTCCGAGTTGCCACCCTGACTGTAGTCACTGTCCTGTATTTCTTAGCTATCTTACTGGATTTTGATAAAGCATGGAGCGTTAGGCTGTCATTGGCATCATTACCAGGAGAACTGGTGTCATTTTTTGGTTGTTTAGATTTCATTCAGAGGCCTCTTTTAGTTTTGAAAGCAATGAATAATCCACTACCGGCTTGCTAGGCCTGTCGTAACTTCACCAGAGTCCAGAGCCCCGTTAGTCGTCATTTTTCAGGGTTCCTGTGGGGCCTTCACAGCTACCGTAGCGGTCCAGGGCACACAAAGTCCCCACTGTACTTCGCCCCTACAGGCAATCCCCTACTTTATGCCTTTGCCCGTCTCCCACGACGTGGACGAGGGGTTGGACCCTACATTATTAAAAATATAACTACCACTATTTACTGGGGTAGACACACGTATGAACATGCGAGACCATAGGACAGTAGGACATGGAAGACAAGTTGCTTGGAACCCTAAGGTCAGCCGAACTGGAAATGATTCTGTAGGATAGTCTGACATGGAAAAAAAGTTGGTTCGAACCCTACGGTCAGTCGTCTTGGAAGAGATTCCCCAGGATAGAAGGACATGGATGACACGTTGGTTTGAACCCTAAGGTCAGCCATCCTGAAAATGGTTCTTGAGGTTAGTAGGACTTGGTTTGAATCCTATGGGCAGCTATCCTGGAAATGGTTCTCTAGGACGGAACCTTCTAATAAGCCCCGAACACTTCTCTCCAACCTATTGTCTTGTGTCATTTCATCTCCCATTAAGTTCTCTGATGAGGATGAAATCAGGAAGGGTAACCAACTGTCAAGGCCACTGCCACATAGAAACTCACCTCACCTCAGACCTTGTAAAACGAGAATAATAAGCAGTAGGAATTATCATCATCAACATCATCGTATGGAGCTCGAGCCTCCTGGGAGTCTACTCTCTGATTTCAATGTTCTGCTTAGCACTGACATCTGGCATCAAAACTGAATATCTGTTGGGCTTTGATTTGAATTGATCTTTTCTTGGTAATCGCCAAATGTGATGAGAGCCATCTTTAACAACCAGCCATTATATGACTCAAGAGTCCCCGAGATATTTGCTGCATTCCAAAAATCCAACTTCCTCAACCGCGAATCAAACCTACGATCTTGGAACCACAAAGTGGACACACTACCACTGATCCACCGAGGTGGGCCATCTGGCATGGTAGTTCAATGTCCTAGAAAGTGTCTTCACCATCATCATACACGTTTCCATTTCCTGTTAAGATAACAAGTATAAGTTAAGTCAAAAGTTGAGTCATTTAGGTTCCACTTCTGTGGGCTGTTCATTAACTCAAGAACAAAATCAGTCATACAATTCTACTTATAAAACATACAGTATTATAAATTACAGCATACCGGTACCTGTTTAACACACTTGTGTCTTAAGATTTGTTTTGCAAAAACAATAGATTTATCTCATTACCTTATACTAACTTGCTATCAACATTTTAGGGTCAGCTCCATGAGACTGTTGGGTACATCTCAACATTCACCAGCATTGCCGAGCATATTAAGTCACACTTCAGGACAGCAATGAGGAACTGCAGTTCGGACATCTGTTTGGGTGTTATATAAACAAGGGACAGAGTATTCTTCAGAATGACTTCTCAGGTTATTATGCCATGTATAAGGTTTCTTGATATCTTCTGACGTTTCACCAACAAGTGAAGATTTGGTCTGTTAGCTTGAAGTAATGCTGTCTGAGGTTTATGTAGGCTATTGGAATGATCTCCAAAAACCATGAAAGTTGAGCAGTACCTGGTTGTTTTTGTTCCCATGTGGAAACGTTATTGATATACTCTTATGCGATACATTGACTGCTGGGGGATGCTCCGCCCCTGTACGTGACTGTGGAGGGGAGTGGGGAGAGTAGAGGGTGACGTCATTGAAGTTACTTGAGATGGCTAATAGCTGACCACCATATATTGTTCAAATACAGTATCCCCTTCTTCTATTGAAATGTTGTGGATGCTTATAAACTTCCAATTGTTTCTCTGTACAATTTGGCATGCTAGTTCAATGTTCTAGAAAGTATTCTTGTGTCTTCAAATTGGATGTTCTGCTATGGCTGATTTATCAAGCTGTTGGAGCCTGCAGTGTCTGATACTTTTTAATTCTTGCTTTTACACTTCGCTTGGACATACCAATACCATATATACTTGGCTACATGAACATGGAATTATGCTAACACTTTCAGAAGCCAGTGGGTCAATAGGATCTTTTGGATTCCTGAGAATATCACTGATATTAGATTATTATCATTTATCCACCCATCTAGATTTTCTATGGCTTTTTGTACGTCATATATGGACCTCTAATATTTTTATTAAACCCAAAAGTTCTGCTTAATGAACGTAGACAATACAAGCTCCATAATGGGACGGAAGAGGAGGATTTCGAATTAACTGCAGACTACACCCCACCTCCCAAAAAACAATACGTAGCTCTTACGTGCCGGTCGGTTCCAAATGGACAAGCTTATAACCTGGCATGACCTTGTCAGAAGAAAGAGGTCTGTCTCTATGCCCGCAGGCAATGGTTTGCACTACGCGAGCAGCTGGCCCATGGCACGCTAAACAGCGATCGCGCCAGTCCAGGGGAGTAAAACTTGCATGGACCCATCCGCAAGCTAGCCTCGGAATGACGAGATTAAGCCACCATACGAAGCGCTGCTAGCACCAGTTCACCGACGTGACAACGGGTCCCACTGCTACTGGCGTAAACTTACATACGGGTAAGGAACACCTCGCGCCAGTCTAGCAACTGCCACTTCTGTGGAAACATTGCAACAGAGACCCGTGTGTGAGGCACCTGGTGTTCATGAGAAAATTCAAGAATTATACAGTGATCTTGATAAATGTGAAATACACGGGATTAGATAATAATCAAATAATAATACGAAACCGTTCCGTGGCTTAGGCGGCAGCACGCCGGCCTCACACCGCTGGGTCCGTGGTTCAAATCCCGGTCACTCCATATGAGATCTGTGCTGAACAAAACGGAGGCAGACAGGTTTTTCTCCGGGTACTCCG
The DNA here is from genome assembly GCA_946902985.2 of Meconema thalassinum. NCBI lineage: Eukaryota > Metazoa > Arthropoda > Insecta > Orthoptera > Tettigoniidae > Meconema > Meconema thalassinum. The sequence continues at coordinate 58,252,656 of OX336389.2, forward strand.
GTTTTCCCTATTCCATTCCAGCAACACTCTCCACTATCATTTCATTTGTCATTCATTTAATCATTGCCCCGGAGGAGTTCGTCAGGCCTCGGCAGCCGGCACAGTTCATATCCTCGCCGCTGGATGGGGGCTTCATTCATTCCATTCCTGACCCGGTCGGAGACTGGAAGCAGGCTGTGGATTTTCATTTCACAAGCATACAGCAAATAATGATACAGTATATTTTTAAAAATTGTGCTTTTCTTCTTTGAACTTAAATATTCTTGGCATAATCAGTGCACCCTGCTTTTCATCCACGAATTTTAGGCTAAAAATATGCGACGATTATGCGAGGAAATACGGTAGTTTTCCAATTGGATCTTGTCAGCATTGTAGAAGCGAAATAGTGCGTTTCTGGACTAAAGTTCCACAAGGAAATGTAATCTACTAAGTCCTCTCTACAACCCCTAATCATGTGTAAGTTAATACGAATTCGGACTTACATTGTAAATGATGACGATGATAATGTATATCTAGGCTATATTATTATTATCATTATTCCCATCTCAACTGGCAGCCACTTCCTCCCAACTCCTTGCCCAGTTTCTTTCAATCTCATTAACTCCTCTCATAAGGTTGGTGTCAGGAAGGACATATGGACGTAAATGAAAATTAAAAAAACGGAGAGGAGGAGATGGTCATCTTACGAACTCTTCTCGTGGAGATATTTTGAGCAAATAAGCTTAAAACATCAAGAAAATAAAAGAATAAATAACAAGCAGTGTTGAGTTTTGTGCTGTGGTGTTTTGGAGAGGTTATGCAATCATTGTTATGACTTCATTTAGAGGCTTGTGACACCTCCTTCATAAAGCACAGGTACAGAGAGTTTGTTTTATATGCGACGGGGACCCTCGCTCGCCCGCACTGCGCGTCTGCTTCCCGCCAGGTACTTTGCCGTTATGCGGCACTCGTGTGGCACTGAGTCATTGAGTATAGGAATTTGTACTTACCTAGTTCACAGCTGCTGCTGAAAATGTTCGCACTTCACTGCTGCACATCACTGGCACCTCTTTATGAAATTGTCATTTACTTTCGGAAGATCCTCAGCACCAATTGACTGTATTTCAGCTGTCGTCGTCGTCGGCTTTAACTCGTTTCCGAGTATACATCTTCTTCCAAAACAGTCTAAAATAATCTAAGGTTGAGGTCTGTGGGCATGTTTGCGGTGACTGAACAGCCCAATGCGTGCATGAAACAAACGTCCACACAGATCACACAGAACTGTTGGTGGAGGGCGTGGCTGTGCTGCACGGAGCTTACGCGCTTGGCCTTAACAATTCTACGACGTTCTTCTTCAAACATTTTGACAGCAGCCGGGATGGTCTGGCGCCAAGTTGAACGGTCTTTAGCAAGCTGGTCCCAGGTTTGTGGATTGAGACCTGTCAACTTCATATTCTGCTTGAATTGGTCCTTGTAACGTCTCTTAGGGCCTCCATGAGGTCTGGTGCCAGAGGTGAGTTCACCATACAGAACCTGGCGTGGTAGTCTCGTATCATCCATCCGTTGGACATGTCCAATCCATCTAAGTTGATGACCAATGATGGATGATTCTATACTATTAGCAAGCGCTTTCTCAAGAACATCAAGATTGGTGATGTGGTCTTCCCACTTTATCTTAAGGATGGATCGAAGCTTCTGTTGATGGAAGCGCTCAAGCTTTCGGAAGTCATGTCGATAGAGGGTCCAGGTTTCACAGCCATACAACAATGTTGAGATAACAACAGCTTGGTACACCATGAGCTTCGTCTTCACGGTCAGATCTTTATTCAAGAAGACCCGGTGCGATAGTCGCCCAAATGCCGCATGGGCAGCACCGATTCTCTTCTCAACATCCTGCCCACAATTGCCGTGTACAGATAGCAGACTGCCCAGATACGAGAAGTGGTCTACCTGCTCCAATGGAGTATCTGAGATAGAAATGTTGAAGTGCGGAAGGGAAGTGCCTGGTGAGGGTTGTGCCAGAACCTTGGTCTTCTGAACATTAATGGTGAGACCAAAACGTTCACATGCATTCTTGTAGCAATTAACAGTCTGTTGCAACTCCACTGGCGTGAGTGTAGGCGATGCTGCATCATCTGCATACAACATATTGGTTATCTTCGTAACCTGAGTTAGCTTCTTGGAGCGAAATCGAGCTAGGTTGAAGAGCCCTCCATCAAATCGGTACCTGACATCTACACCTGGGATGTTTGTGGGCGATTTATAGAGCATTGCAGCCAAATACAATGCAAACAGTGTTGGAGCAAGTACGCAGCCTTGTTTCAGTCCATGAGTGATAGGAAATTCGTCAGAGATCTTATTTTGCTGACAAACCTGACCGGTCATGCCATCATGGAGAGCTTGGATTAGATCAACAAAGCGTCGAGGACAGCCAAAGCGTTGTAGCACCGCCCACATAGCAGATCTTGGAACTGAGTCAAAGGCCTTTTCCAGATCATAAAAGACTAAGAAGAGTGGATTCTGTTGCTCACTACATTTTTCTTGTAGTTGTCTTATGCAGAAAATCAAGTCAGTTGTGCTTCTGGAAGATCGAAATCCACACTGGGACTCGGGGAGGATCTTTTCTGAGATAACCTGAAGGCGGTTAAGTAAAATTCTGGCGAGAATTTTACCCACAGTAGATAGTAGCGATATACCGCGATAGTTGCCACAAACACTACGATCACCTTTCTTGAAGATTGTGATGATAGTGGCGTTCTTTAGGTCACCAGGTACTTCTCCTAATTCCCAAATTTTGAGAATAAGAGTGAAAATCCGCGTTTTGAGGGACTGACCTCCAGCTTGAATTAATTCCAGTGGGATGTTATCTGGGCCAGGTGCCTTTCTTGGTTTCATTTGATTGAGAGCTACACTGAATTCCGTGTAAGAAGGAGGTACAGCCATCCATGGTTGTTCAGGATATTTCGGCACATCACGGAGGAAGTCTTCAGCAGCTGTTGAGGGACGATTTAGAAGGATGGAGAAATGTTCCTTCCAACGCTCTAAGATATCATGGCTGTCAGTAAGAGTGGCAGAGTTGTCAGCACTTTTTAGTGTACCTGATGAAGAACGAAGAGGGCCATATATCTCTTTAATCCCTGCATAGAAGTTCCTCAGATCACGAGTATCAGATAGCCTCTGAAGTTCCTCAGCTTTCCGCTGCCACCAAGTATTCTTTATCTCTCTTATTTGTGTCTGACACTTACTCTTGAGTTCTAAATACAGAGCTTTCTTCGTATTTGAGGATGGGTCTTGAAGATGAGATAGATAGGCTTCCCTTTTGATGTTGATGAGACGCAAAATTTCTTCATTGTTGTCATCAAACCAGTCTTGACTTTTCTGCTTTACCAAACCAATGGTTTCTTCAGCTGACTTAGTGATTATCTCCCTCAGATTGGTCCATTCTTCTCGAATGTCACTTGTTTTAACTGGATGATCTGATAGCTGGGCATTGATCATATTCTCAAAGTTTGTGGAAATAGATTCATCCTGAAGTTTGGAGGTGTTAAACTTTCCTCTGGATGGGGTTTGGAAACGCCTTGGTGGTTTTGGGCTGATGGATATCCTGAGTTTACAGATGAGAAGTTTGTGATCCGTCCAACAATCGTCAATATTCCTTGCTGTTTTGGTAATAAGTATGTCCTTCTTATCACATTGTCGGGTAATGACGTAATCAAGGATGTGCCAATGCTTAGAACGTGGATGCATCCACGTGGTCTTGAAGCGGTCAGGTAATCGGAATTGAGTGTTGGTGATGAAGAGTTATGTTCTGCACAAAGACCAAGAAGAAGAAGTCCATTGGGATTACAGGTTCCAAGACCTTGTTTACCCATCACATTTTGCCATAGCCGGTTATCTTTCCCAACTCTTGCATTGAAATCACCAAGGAGTAAGAGCTTATCTGTAGATAGTACCTTGGAGATGATTGTGCCAAGCTGGTCATAGAACTGGCCCTTAACTTCATCATCGGCCTTCAAAGTTGGAGCATAGGCAGATATGAGAGTCATGAATGAACCTCCAGAGAGTGGAATGCGGAGAGTCATAAGTCTTTCGCTGATTGCAGTGGGAGTAATTTGGAAATCATTAACTAGCTTGGTCTTTACAGCGAATCCTACACCATGAATACGATGTTCTCCCTCCTCCTTTCCCTTCCAGAAGATGGTATAACCTGATCCAAACTCAGTAATTTTTCCTTCAGTGGACAACCTGGTTTCACTGAGAGCAGCGATGTCAATGTTGAGTCTGGATAATTCATGAGTAATAAGAGCCGTTCTTCTTTCAGGCCTGTCGTTATCTTTTAAGTCAAGCAAAGTTCTGACGTTCCATGTTCCAATGATAAAATTATGTGTCCTTATTGACTTGGTAGTTTTTGTTTTTCGACCGCATGAGGGGTGACCTGCTGGGTGCGGCCGCCCAGCCGGACAGTAGATGTGACTTCCGATGTTTAGCCCACCTTTTCTAGGGTCTTCCCCATGTGGGGTGAGCAGCGGTAATCCTAAACAGGCCTGCTCAAACACAGATGCAGGACCGAACTCCTGAGTAGCCACAGAGTCCCAGGAAGACGACCATCACACATCTGCTGCCAACGTGCAGGTCCGAACTAGGGGCTTCCAGTTGCACCCATAACCTGCCCCCACCATCCATATCCCATCGCCGTTGGACTTTAGAAAATAAGTGACTGATGGAAGAATTGCCACTGGCGTGTATTTGTTTAGGGTGGATCACAACTTGCCAGGAAGTGACCCACTCACTATGATCTCGGAGTCGTGTCCTGCGGCACATATGAAATGAGACATGCAAGACCAGACACAGAGACTGCAACGAACTGCCGCAGACTCAAAATATTACTGAGGTGCGCCTTCACAGCCAATTCGTCTGGCATGGCCTCTTCCGCCTTCACGACCGTTGGGAACCATAAAAGTAATGGATTCTTCTTCCGCCCGCTTTGCCGTTGGGCCTAAACACATGTGCCCCATCCGCCAGCTCCGCCGTACCGAAGTTCATCTTCTCCGCCTTCACTGCCGTTGTGGTCTTCACTCGTAACCCTGAGCTGGGACCCTTACCAGATGATACACACCGGGCCAGTGCGCTCTGGGACTCACATAGGCAGGGGCGCCACTCCCTGGGTAGGGCTACCTCCGAAGAGGGTCCCTACCCTGTAATATAGCCTTTAAGCTCATTTATAGTGTGAGGGTTTCTCGCATACTCTACTTTAAGCGTCCACCACAGATAAAAGTCACATGGTGTTAAGTCTGGGCTTCGCGGGGGCCACACGTTCCGACTTATAATCCTAGTACCGAAAAAGCTGCAATTCTGTCATGGAAGCTTCGGCAGTGTGACCAGTGGCAGAATCTTGTTGAAAATAAGTTGACAATCGCTCTCCGTAAGTCAGTTCGTCAAAAAAGTGGTCAAGGATCACACTGAAGTACAAATTTAAGTAAAAATTCCTATACTCAATGACTCAGTGCCGAGCGAGCGCAGCATAACGGAAAAGTGCCTGGCGAGAGACAGACGCGCAACGCGGGCGAGCGGGCAAGCGAGGGTCCCCGTCGCATATAAAACAAACTCTCAGCATTTGTATAAATATTGAATTTGCCTGATAACCTAAATTTCTGTGGTTTCTTTAACAGTGTGTAAGGCCAATGTATCGTTCAATGCTCATGCTGTGAATCACCTAACAAGTTGCAGTTCCTCACTTCAATAGTGCAGTACAACTTAATGCACTCGGCTATGCCACTTGGTTATCATCCTCATAAATATGAGGGGGGGATCGATATTTAACTCCAACATAAATTGCTTGTCCATCAAAGAAATAAAAAAATGCCATGGGAACAATGACCAAGTAGTTCAGCCCATCATAGCAGCAAATGTTGCTGCTACACAGGTGACAGTGTTAAATGTATCAACAATCAAATCTTGCCCATTCAGTAGTAAACTATTTAAAAAACGTGCTTTGTCTTTAATGGTCTCACAACTTACCAAACTATATTCACTACGACTGAAGTGCAAGGCAGAGAATTCCTTATAGAGAACTGCAAGATTTGCTGATAAGTGTTCGGCCTGTATTCCAATGACTGCAGATATACAAGAATTGTAGCATACATCAGCTACATCGAAGTGGCAAAACGTTGACTGTACGTGCAGTAACCTGAAGTCATAAAAAGCATATGTTACAACACCACCACCATGACTAAAATTAATATTCCATCATATTTCATCAAAAATATATAGAAGTCAATTCCATGTCTTTCATAATTTTCACCAACATTGTGAGGTTTGAAGCCATTTTTCAGTGTTGCCTAAGTAAACAAAAGTTAGGTGCTTTTCAGTCGGTTAGCACGAATGTACCCAAATAGAGCTGGGTTATGCCCTAATCCTGAAATAAATTACATGAGATTAATAAATACACTAGGAAGGAAGGAAGGAAGGAAGGAAGGAAGCTTGTAGTTTAACGTGACCATTAATCATGAGATCATGAGCCACGGGACCTCCTTTTTACGTGGAATCCGAACCACAGGACATGGCATTTCACTTCGAAAATCTCACATGCATTGACCGGGAATCGAACCCGGACCGCCTTGGTGAGATGCATACAGCTAGACCGCTGAGCCACCACGCCCCTAAATACACTAGGATGACCAGTTTCGTTCGTCAAGTGATCATCATCAGATCCATTACACTTAGGCTATAACATCCATGTTTGAGAATACAGGTGAAGAATATATACAATATGTACAATTATTTAGTTGCAGTGTTGGTAATGCAACTGTCGGTGTATGCTAAATGTAGTACTGTATATCTAATGTTAGGTGAAATGCTAAAATGGTGATAAAAATCCGGAATTTGTCTGTTTGGGGTGATTATATGGTTATACAAAATCAACTATGGTTATACTATAATAATACAGGCTGATACTTATCCGGTTGTCTCCCTAACTGGAACTTCAAGCAGTTTCGTGTTCACTCTGGCACCAGTTATGGTCGAAACTGTGTACAATTGAGCATGTCACCAAGTACATACTGTTACAGCCACTGCAAGGCAGCTATGAACCAGTGCCAATGCTGTGCTGCTTTACATTCAAAAACGGCCTGCCTAGGCTTTTCATATTGAAATGAAACTGTTTTCTAGGATCGTTCATATTAGGCTGAGACAAATTTCCAGAAAGCAGTCTCTTCGCATAGCGTTTACAACATGTGTATTGCGTGCATCGTCTGCTGCTTCCCAATGCAATCGTTTGCTAAGTACTTTGTTGTATAGCGCGACCCATCGGTTTCTGGCGCGACATGACCAGACAGGCGTGGCTTCAGAACAGTGGGAGGTGTCACCGAAACGAAATATCACACGCACCGAGAGGTCAAGTTTAACCGGATACGGTTTCTACATAAAAGTAGGATGGAAGGCAGCATTTTACTGAGTATATAGAAACATGAATCACAATTCTACGCCCAGTAGTTTACTCTTTATGTTATTTTAAAACATGCTTCCATACGAGCCGCTGCTGAATTGGGGAGCCAAGGTAATGTTGCCAAGTCGTTGCACAATGACGAGCGGGTGAGCGAAGCTCTCGCCTACATTGCGTAGCATTATGTTATCAAGGCCAAGTCCAAGCAGAGAATGAACGATGTTGCTACATCGGGACTCGGGGAGTCAGGACGTGTCACGTGTGCCAAAGGAGGTGTGAACGAATTGAAGTGCGTAACTGCGTCGCAGCAGACATTCCTGTGTCGGGCTTTAGCCAGAAAGAATAAGCACAGCTAGAAATACTTTTAATTCGTCCTTAGATATTTTTGGGATGTTACAGTTCTTCAAAATGCATAAACGCCATCACTTCACTGTTAAACATGACTTAGAAGTATTCTGCAAGAGATTTGCCGGATAAGGCGGAATATAATCATTCCTGAACTCGTTTAGCATATTCTGTTATCTAAATGTGAACATTTGTAAAATATCAAACTCACTTGAAGCGGCAGATGACCTTGTAGTTCCGCCCCTTAAGGTACTCATCAACACTACTGAAGACATTTCATTACAAGTTATCTTATTTTCTTGAAATTGATATCACTGATTCCAAGAATATAAACTAGTGGATTTTTGCCAAAAAAGAAAAATTAAATAACTTTGGGGAGTCTTTTTCCAAGATTAATCCCAAAAATAAAGTGCATTTTTAGGACGCAATATCTTTGCTTTTTTCAACTTAATTGAGTCATTGTTGTCGCAAATTGATCTGCTGTATTTTCAGAATTTTGTATAGCAGAATCGTTTTTGTATCATTGAGGCAAATATATTAGCATTGTTTTACAAGTTACTTTATTTTGATTGAAAAAATAAATTAATTGTGGGGGCGCGACCCCTAATTTCAATTTAACAGCTTCATTCTGCTTTACAACATAGTTGCATTATTTGTCTATGTTTTACTTTTTAAATGAAACTAATATCTGCATTCTACGTGGACATTTTAACTGCCCAAATCAAGACAAATATTGAAAAAAATTAAGTGAGAGAAATCATAACTTAAAGTTGAGGTACACATTTAGAGTAAAGAGTCTTACTTTTCAACTCGTAAAAACTGCCTTTACTTTGGATTTTAGGTCAATCTTCTGCATTCCCCGACCCGTGAGTATCTCCTACCTTGTTTTAGTTCTGGAGTAGGCTGTTTCAAAGCCAGATTAATGTGTGCTTTTATCCGCTGCACCTATGCATCAAAGTGACAGCTGCTGAAAAGCGTGCTCACCGATCATTAATGTGAATATAAATGAGCTAAACAACAATAAAACTAGTATAAACTATATACGGTATTTCTGGAAACTAGAGAGGACATACTATCGAATAAGACAATTAAAAAAATCGGAAATTTTCTTGAAAATGACTAATGGAAGGGTCGATGAGTACCTTAAAACAACAATAACTAACTCACTCGAAGCGATTCAATCATGAATGCCAACACACAAAAGAGCACAAATACGAGTCAATATATATTATGCAATTATGTGCTCGCACGCGTTACCACTGGCTGCCTTGATTGACCTATGCAGTCGGAAATCAATTCCAGGCCTGCACAACGCATTACCAAAGAACTCGGTCCATGATCATACGGACACGCATGGCGGTAAAGGGTTAAGGAGAAATCCCTATACAATCAAAATAAGGTCTCAACATAGTAGAGCAAAACATAACCTATTGTAAAGCCATCATTACTTCCGACTTGACATTTCAGTACTAGGCTAGAGTTTCCCGATTTGTCGTGATATACGAGGGATGTTTTTCTAACGGACCAATCAGATGGAAGTCGCAGGGTGACAAGTCCAGCCTGTAGGGTGGGTTCTCAAGTTACTCCCACTTGAACGTGGCCAATACACCTTGTGTGACGTTACAGACATGTGGGCGAGCGTTATCATGGAGCAAAATCACTCCTTTCGTGAGCAGTCCAGGCCGTTTGTTCTTGATGGACTTGAGTAGGCTAAGGAGTGTCATACAATATACGTCACTGTTAATGGTTCATCTCAAGGGAAAAAGTTTCCAATAGGACGATGAACTAAAGGACACCGCTCAGGAATGGCCCCTGTCACAACCCCGAGACTTCTGGGAACAGGGAATCCGGGCTAGTGAAGCAATGGGACACCTGGGCACAGGCCAGTGGTGATTACTTTTGAATAACAAATAAATTGTACCCACAGTATCATTTCGTACCCTTTCATTTGAACACCCCTTATACTGATTTAAATTATTTATTTATCGTATGGCTTTTAGTGCCGGGAATGTCCGAGGACATGTTCGGCTCACCTGAGTCTGTAGCTGCTTCCAGCGGACACCCTTAGGGTGAGTTACAAGTTCCGTTCAATTTCAAGTAGTTCCAACTTTTGCTACCAGATATCAATGATACCTAGTGGTGAACATTGGAACATTGATAGAGCGTTCCGACAAAATCTAACCTAACAATATAGCTTCACACAGGTTTAGTCTGTAGAAGGATCAATTACATGCCATAAATCTATGACATGGGACTGCCGGCTTTACTTCCCATCCGAAGGAAGGCATACTGAAGGATTTTTACCGCTCTTAAAAAATCCGACGACTTCGGCCGGGTTTGAACCCGGCATCTTGGGCACAGCAGTTCAGCATGATACCAACTACGCCTGTGATTTGCTAATTAAAGTGTTTTCCTTCTGACCGCTACATAACTCTAGGGTAAAACTGAAACGTCAAGTTGGAAGCAATGATGGCTTTACTATATATTAACCTAACAAAAACAAAGAAAAATACCAGAATTCTAACTACAGTTAGAATTCTGCACGACTGCCCTTTGCTGTGGGATGGCCTTGGTTTGAAGCAGCTGGCTACATCATAGAGGCAAGCAACATGAAGGGATGAGGTAATCTTGAGTGGGAAAGAGATTAAGACAGACTGGGCAGAATGGATGGGACTAATGCAAGCTAATGATATTAAGACGTGATTTTACTTAAATTTCAACATCGAAGGAGATTCAATTTTCGTACAAACTGCAAAAGATAATAAAATCTTTTCATTGGAGGTAGTAGCAGAAGCAAGTTATTTATATGATTTAAACACTACATGTATAGAGTGCCACCTTCTGTGCTCTAGGGGCATGTAACGACATTCCTATCCTGTAGATACTGGGTTTGATACCTGGTTCTGCCAAGTAGTACTTATTGTTTTGTTCAGGGTCTAGCACCACTGTGTATTCGGGTGTGGAATGTCTGGTAACCGCTCCAGTTGGGTACTTGTAACTGGGGCTAGGAATGGTAAAGAAGCGACCATTTAGGTACAACCCTAGCAGGTGAGAATCTGTCTGTTGGCCTGTGTTATTGTAATGATAATAGTTTTATGTCCCTTTTAAGTACTGCAGCTTTTAGAAACGCCGGGGTGCTGGACGTTTGGCATGAAGGGGTTCATTAACATACCAGTAAAATCACTGGCACGGCTCCCTCGCATTCGTGCACCCTCAAATGCCAACAGACTGCGCCAGGATTCAATTCTGCAACCTTGGGAACTTTGACGAGAACGTTACCGCTGCACCATGCAGCCAGTCCGGTGTTATTGTGGTGTCTGTATTAACATGTATAGGCCTACCAGTAACTGGAATGGGTGACCATGTCTTTCCCTAGAGATGAGGCACCATGGAAAACCACTTCTGGGATGGCCGAGGTGGGAATCGAATCCACCTCTACACAGTTATCCTCACAAAGTGAGCAAGGACAGAAACATGTATTCTTATTCATTTAGCATGAGCTCTTTTATGCAAATTTGAACAAGTATTGCCCAGCTTGTACTGCACCCGTTCATACTGTACATGGTTGCCACTCAAATCGGTCAACGATTTTCCAGGAGTTTTTCAGGAATTTTCCAGGAGTAATTATCATTTTTCCAGACTTAAAAATAAGCGCGAGTCCGGGGGGGGACATTATCGGTTGCCTACTTCAAGACCAAAATAAAGCAGTTGTGTTTGGTTTACTTATACAGATGTTGACAAAAATTAGTGGTGATTGTGTTATTGATACGCAAGCCTACACACAAATGATTTAATTGTTGTTTTAAAAAAGCCTTTGTGACTCAAATATCCACTTAAAAAAAAAGAAAAAAAAAAGGCCGCCTGCAATTTTACAGCGGTGAAGTTGTCTATACTCAATATGTTTTACAAAAATACTATCGCATGTTCTCCCACACAGAAACAAGTAGCCTGAAGAAATTTCTTTCGTGAACGATCGAGTGCTCACCCAAAATCGCAGGAGAAGTTTGATTTAACATGGAAAGATTTTTATAATTAATTAACAGTGACTATTTTCCAGGAGTTTTCAAATTTTTCGTAATTTTCCAGGAGTTTTCCAGACCTAATAAAAATGCAGTTTTCCAGGATTTCCAGGTTTTCCAGGAGTAGTGGCCACCATGTGTATACTCTAAATTCTCTTCTCTGCATCTTTACCTATGTCAGGTATGCACAAGCACAGTCACTTCAGTTTATGTCTGCCGCTACATCAAAAGTTGAAGCAAATTTTCATTCAGTATGAACTGTTGTTGGACAATCAGATTGAACACTTGCCCAGAAAGCAGGGGAATGAGGTTCAAATCCCGAAAGCAGTCTCTTTTTGAACTCAATTCAAATAATAGTCGGCTTGCAAGAATAATAATAACTTTATTGGTTTTACGTCCCTGTTAACTACGGTGGAGCTTAGAGACGCCGGGGTGCCAGAATTCTGCCCCGAAGGGGATCTTTAACCTGGCAGTAAATCTACTGACACTGCTCCCTTGTATCTGCACACCCTCAAATGCCAACTGACTGCACCAGGATTCAATCCTGCAAACTTGGGTACAGCAGACAAGAACGTTACCGCTGAGCCACGCAGCCAGTCCGGTTTGCAAGAGAAACACACTTGAAAGAACAGGTTCATAACTATACTCACCTCTGGCAACAATCCAACATTTGCAACAAGACCCGGCCACGCTTCTTAGCAAATCTGAAAGCCTTGTAACAGATTAAGAACACTCGTTCACTGTCAGCAAACCACCCTCCATCGCCTAAGAAACTTCCTGTTGAGCAAATAACATTAAAATAAAAATATGAAAGTACTGTTCATTATTGTAAAAATTCAAATTACTGCTAAAATATCCAAAGATACAAATATACAGTAAATCCTGAGATGTTAGCTACTTTTGTAACATACAATACTATAATTTCTATTGAACCTGTTTTCCTTTTCCAATTATTTATATAAATAAAATCAAGTGTCCCTCATCGATTCACTTGGGTTCAACACATAGTCCAAACCAATGTAAGACAAAAAGATGGTATTTTCACATAAACACCCAATAATGAAGTAATATCCTGTGATTCTATCGTGAAACCAGTGGCATATTTAGGAATAGGCCAATAGAGCGGAAATTTTTGGGCAGCAGCAAAATTTCCAACAGCCCGTATTTTTAAGGTTCTCATGTCAGTTCCAACGTCATCTTCCTGAGAAAACTCAAACACTTATTTATAATTTCTACCAAGAAGACGACAACATACCTGTACGTAGGGTTATGGCTGGCATGAAAGGCACAAAGTCTGTCGAATATGGCAAGAAAAGAAAGTTAAAAATCAGAAAAGGCTACTATTAGCCCATTAAAGAGAATGATACAAAGAATTTAAGGAAATAAATCTGGGCTTTAAAGTAGGTTTTTCTATCTTTGTATCTCTCAGGCCAAAGCACTTCATCCTAGCAGGGGCGACCGGCACTCATAATGTGTGCGTGTGTACAACTTGTGAAAACACAAAACTTACGTTCATGAGTCTGCATAACGTAAGTCACGATGGCGATTTGGTAAACAAATCTGTAGAATATATCATAAAAAATGTTACCGTATTTCATTGCCTAATCGTCGCATATTTGTAGCCCAAAATTTGTGGAACAAAAGCAGGGTGTGACGATTATGCCAAAAAAAATTAAGTTCAAAGAAGAAAACCACAACTTTTGATTATAGAGTGTATAATTATTTGCTGTACGCTTGTGCACTTTCTTAATATTATTATTATTATTATTATTTGCTTATTATGTAATCTCATGTATTTCACATTCATCAAGATCATCGTATAATTCTTGTATTTTCCCATTATGAACACCACGTGAGTAACATCATGCAGGGTCTCGGTTGCGATGTTTTCACGGAAGTGGTTGATGCTAGACTGGCGCGAGATGTCCCTTGCATAAGTTTACGCCAATAACAGTTTTCACTTTGGCAAACTAGGGCTAGAAGCACGTTGTCATCATCGTCATCATCATCATTTCCCCTTATCCAGCTCCTGCCGGGTCGGGGTATTTATAGCACTTCTCCACTTTCCTTCCACAATTCGTTGTCCACGCTCTTGTCCCAGTCCAGATTTCTTTTTCTTACGCTGTTCCTTCACTGAATCGATCCACCTTGTTCTAGGTCTTCCCCTTGCTCTCTTACCCTTGCACTTTGCCTCCAGCATCTGTCTTGGTATTCTACTTTCCTCATCCTCTTTACATGTCCAAACCACCTTAGTTTATTCTTCTTATTGAATCTCGTAATTCCGAGGGCAACTCACGGAAGCGAGGGATCCATTCAAGCTTCACTCCGTTGGACTGGCGCTGAGCGGGATCGCTGTTTAGTGTGCCGACCACTCGCGTCACATACAGGCCAACACAACTTGCATAAAGGGCAATACTGTTTGTAGAATTGACTCAATCTTCATCATTGTCAAGATAAAACTCCAAAGCTGAATATCCCTATACTGAGCATTCCCCAGAACATCAACGAAGATTATCTTGTGTCCAAGAAATTACATAATGGCATATAAAACACAAAAGCTGGTGGATATGCAGTTTAAATCGATGATGTGACTACACATCAAAGTAAATGCTCGGCATTCTGCAGTTTACAGACAACCAGCAAAGGAGTCTAGACGAACTTGAAGGAACGAGTCACGAGTAGAGTTCGTGGTTTTTAGTATTAGAGATAGAATTAACATACAATTTTAACAATTTTCATGTTTCATTCGTACATGCAGATATTAGTTGTTTTTTGTTTTTATATATAATATAAAATTGGTTCTAAATACAAAATTATAATTCTTCTGCTAAATAAATGAAAATTTTGGTTTTCTGCAAAACTAATCAGTCTTTTTTTCTTCCACCACAAAATTCCACCACATTTCTTTGGAAAAATAAAGAAACTATTTTGGGTACACTGCAAATTTTCAACAGGAGGCATTTCTATTCCAGCCAAAGACTAACGCAATTCACTTTCAATTTATTAAATTCAATGTTTTAATGGTATATTGGCTTTCACGGCCAAGAAATTAAACTCAGCAATTTTTTCTAGGTTTATTGCCGTGTCTTGTCCGGGCACGGACACCAAGAGCCAGCTGATGAGCCTATCTTGGTGTTGTGAAACCAGGCATCAGGCCAGTATTACACTATGAAAGAAAATTGTCAAAGATCTTAGATAAAAGATCTTTTATAAAAGATATGGCAGTGTAATGGGGAAATCTTTTATAAAAGGTGGTTTTATAAAATTTATTTCATAAAATGTATGAGCATCATGCTATCTTTGATAAAAGATTCAAACCAAAATGGCGGATCATAACAGCTGGAATATTACCACAGCAAATATGCTCATATCAGAGTGTGAAATGCATGAAATGTTTCATAATGAATGGTATACAATGTAAAACATAAATAACAGATAGAAACTGTAGGTAAAAATAGCCGTGACTATATGCACTGCTCACAAAGGACGCGCATTTTCAGGTAATAAAGACGAATTAAATAGTTAAATAGGCTGAAATAAGCAGTGAATAGTAGTGCATTTTCTTCTTCTGCGCGAATGGGTCTCCTAGGACCACGCGGAATCAACACTTCTTGACCTTGATGTTTGCCCAATAACTCTTCATGCGCAACGAGTGAGCTAGTCTTCGTTGCTGCGACGAGTCGTGTCTGGTAGGTCTTCTCTCTTCTGCCTCAAAACCCCGTGTATTAGTAATTTTCCTAATTTCCTCTCGATCCTTGAGATTGGGAAAACCTAATTCAGCGAAGTCCTTTTCCGCCTGTTTGTACCAATTGGACCTTGTTGCCTTTTTCTGCAAAAACGTATAGATTTTATTTGTTAACCTAGTTGGGTCCATTCTGTCCAAATGTCCCATGAATTGGATCCTTCTCAAAGGATTGTGTCTGTGATTTTAGTAATTTTTAAATAGATGTCAGCATTAGGTTTCGGAAGGTGAATTCCATCTTTAATTCTTGGTCCCAAAATTTTTCGCATGATTTTGCGTTCCTTAATCTCAAATTGATTTCTCAGTGTTTTATGTTGTAGATTAAGTGTCTCGGCTGCATAAAGGGCTGCAGGCAAGACTACTGTTTTATAATGTTGAATTTTACAATTCCAAGAGAGGCATTTTTTGTTATAAACTTGTTTTGTCAAATGGAAAGCAGTTTCCATTTTCTGTAGTCTTGCTTCTATAGCTTTTCTTACGTTGCCAGTTTCATTGATCCATTCACCTAAATACTTGAAGTCTTTCACTCGGGAGACCTGACATTTAACGATGCGGAGTGTATTCGGAGCAGTTTTAATATTCGTAGTGCATTTTATGTTATAATATTTGTATTATAATTTTTTAATTACACTTATGGTATTACAAACGAGTGTAAATAAGCACTTTACCTTACTG
Organism: Meconema thalassinum; assembly: GCA_946902985.2. NCBI lineage: Eukaryota > Metazoa > Arthropoda > Insecta > Orthoptera > Tettigoniidae > Meconema > Meconema thalassinum. Next base: position 58,268,857 of record OX336389.2, read on the forward strand.
GTACGTAATGCATCTAACCAACCTTGACATGGCAGGGTCTAGTTAGCGGAATGAGTCGAGCGGTCGACTCTGGTTCGAGGGGACCTGGGATCGAATCCCACTTATGGCGTGATTTTTTATTTCGTATGTTTCAATTTTCTTTGCTCGGGCAGTGGTTTTTCGAGCGTCACCATCATCCATTTCATCATAATTATTAATAATTAAATATTAATGTAATTTTTCAAGTGCTCGTACTGCAGCTCGTTCACCAAGATTTTACTCGTAATACACTTTCACGTGGGCGACCCATGGTTTAACCCATAGACGTTCACTTTATCTTTCCGTTTCTTTTATATACCGGTATTGCCAATACAGAATTTCAACTACTGTAATACAGTCAAGTGAACAAGGAACTGTCCTTCATCCATTTTGGTGAACTATGATAAAATATTTGACGTAGTGTAATGGTGTGATTATTGCTTTGCGTAACTTTTATAAAAGTTCAGTTTTATAAAATATTTGATAACATTTCTTTGACAAATTTCTTTGATAGTGTAATACCGGCCTAAGACACAGCAATAAACCTAGAAAAATTGCAGAGTTCAATGTTTTAATGCTTATATACATTAATTTATATATTTGCACATATATACACATGAGTATTCTTCACTACTTTGCCACTTTCCTCTCCCTCAATTTATTTTACTACTGTATTAATAAATTAAGTTATTGACTATGACAAACATGACAAACAATATATGTGATTAAATTATATAATTTTTGGGGGTCAAAGAGGTAGTATGTCGTCCTGTGGATACACTTTCTGCTGATGTAAGGACACTACTAACACACAGAAAAATCCACTCATTCCTACCAAGTTTGATGCAAGCATGTCTACGCCGTGGCTCCTGGGCAACATTTAACATCTAAGGATCTTTGGGGGTTGGAGCAAGGTTGTTGCGAAGCCCCAGGACATGCCTCAGGAATGGTGAATTTAATAGACGCAACGCTAAACAAAGGAAAATGAACTACACTATTGGAACATGCAATGCATGAATTTTTTACAAGCCGGAGCACTGAAAGTACTTACACAGAAACTAGGAGCCAATAAAGTGGAAATAGCAGTCATACACGAAACATTTGTTATTTAATTTCAGGGGCTTCGGACATCTTGGTCATCAGCCCCGTATAGTTCGGTGTGTGTTGATCGGGTCTAAAAACCTGTGATTCTGTGCTGACTGTTGTAGAATGTGTAGCAGTATTAGGGACAGGGATGATGTAGAATGGCATGGTCATGTGCAAAGAAGACCAGCGTACCCATAAGAGGATTATGTACTCTTTTCCAGAGGATACCCGTTCAGTGGGACGACCTAGGCTCAGATGGATGGACGATGTACAGGCTGACTTGGGGAAGTTAGGAATAAGGAACTGGAAGCAAAGTCTAGAGATCGATGAAGGACTCAAGCGATCGACAAGGCTCAGTCTTTACAAGGGCTGTAACGCCAAGGAAGTAAGAAGTAAGATGATGTAGGAACCCCGGGACTTGAAAAAAGGTACTATCCTGGCATTTGCCTGGAGAGCGTGTGGATAAACCTGGGTAAAACCACACTCAGAATGCCGCCGTCAGCGCCGAGATTCGAACCTGCGATCTCCGGACTTGATGCAGCTGCCCGTGCAGCCACGGCAGACTCATACAGGAAGAAATGAGCCCCATGATGACCCACACAAAGGATTCCGACGGAGGAGTGGCATTCATAGTACAAGCTTCAGCAAACAGCGGAGTGTTACAGTTTATGGCAGTGAATGAAAGTTTGGCTACCCTGCAGATTAAAACAAGATTTTACAACCTAACAATTGTACATGCATGTGCACCAACAGAAGATAAGGAACAAATGGTAAAGGATCAATTTTATTCGGAACTGGAAAAAGTGCTAGTTGCGATCCCACCGAATGATGCCTAGTTGTTAACACATTCCGGTCTTAGTTAATAATGTTTAAGACTAGCAACGGGCTATGCCCGCAGTAACACTTGATGCACAAGGAAAATATACTTCTGGCTATACTTGTATTTCGACGGTTCAGGATTGTTACGAGAAAATTCTAGTAGATAACCGCATTAGGAGAGAGATCTTGTCTAGTCAAGTTTCAGCCCATAGATTCCAACCTCCATGACTTATAATATGGCCCGCTGTTACAGAGAGAATGGTTCTGAGAGTGAGATTATGATTGGGGTTCTGAAGGGGATTTACGGTAAGTGAAGATTTTGAAGATTACGAAGATACTGAAGGTATTTTAGGTACAGTATATACAATGATGTTTGGGCTTTATATTTGGCTGAACTGTAGGTCAAGGCCTTATTAAAATGCACTGATTTTGTTTCCTCTCGTGGCATGGCACTTATACATTGATAATACTGTATAACCCTTTCGGGCATTCTACATTTTAGCCAATTATTTTGTTTCCCTTGTATTGTATCTTCTTGTAATACATAATTTTTTATTTTTTTCAAAACTACCAACATAGTTGTGGTGTCGTTGAAACATGGTCAAATATTTAAGTTTTGTGTTATTTTAAATTAAAGCACAAAGTTCACTGATAAGGCAGCAAAAAACGGCAAGGATCCTTCAACCACGCATGAGCTATGATTCGTAGAAAATCCATTAAAAACTCCACTTCAGGCTGCTTAATTGTCAGAGTATGTGCCAGACCAGAATGTTTTAATAGGAGATCTAAATGCACAGATAGGGGCAGAGGAGATCTATCATAATTGGAAGTCATAGTCTACACAAAGTACAAATGACAATAGACAGAGATTGATAGACCTTGCTACTAGCAGAATGAAAGTCATCTCAACATTGAAGCAAAACGAGGACCCTATCCAAGAAAGCTGTGGAAAAGATTGATTTATTCGAAAGGAAAATCATGAGGAGAATTTAAGGAGAATAAGATATAATAACAAATTATTTTCCTTATATGAAAAGACACCTTTGTCACAAATCATTCGTATTAAAGAAGTTAAATGGGCAGATCATAATTAGGATGGAAGAACATAGTCTTCACATCTGCCACATTGCCAGGTTAAGTATCCATTTACATTTAGCAAGTTTTCAAAGTATTCCTGCCATCTTCCAGTGCTTCCTTATTAAGTACAATGGTTTCCCAGAATTATCCAGAACACAGCTCATTTCTCTTTTTCCTCCCATCTAAGATACTTTATAACACTCCAGGAAGGCTTTCCTGCCGCTTGACCAAACGTTTCTAACTTATCTCCAAATTCCTCCCATGATTTCCTTTTGGACTCTACTATTATTTGTTTGGTTCTGTTCCTGTTCCACTACACATGGCTCTCTGTTTGCCAGATTCCTTGTAAGCCTTCTTTTTACAAGCAGATTTCACTATGTCATACCACGAGGAAGCACTGTTTTTCCTTTCTTGACACACTGTTGTCCCAGTATCCTGACCACTCTGTTTCAATATCATGCAATTCTTTACCATCTACTCTTTGAAATTTCTCATAAATCATTCCCATGTATTTCTGGCTAAGTTTCCAACCCCAATCCGTCTCCAAACAGCCCTCACTCTCTGTTCTTTAGGTCTAACTATAATTCACATCAAATCAGTTTGTTTCAATACCATGCAATTCCTTGTCAGTTTCCTAAATTCAATGTCGGTAATGATATACCGTATTTACTCGGCTATAGGACCCCCTTTTTCTTAAATTTTTAGTTCCGAAATTGATGGGGGGAGGTACTAAAGATGCGAACTTTGCAAAAATCCATTATTTCAGGAAAGGGAGAGAGTAAAAATAAGTACGATACATTTAATAAAATTAAACGAAGTTTACATCTTTAATCACCCTATTATGAGACTGCCATAACCTCACTTATCCACCACTATTCCCGGCTACCCCCCAATGACTCACTACTATCCCTTGCTAAGCAGAAATCTCAGTATCAAAGAAATAGAATGGAATGGACAAAGTATCAGACATGGCAATGCAAACTTTATTTTTATTTGAACATAGGGAGGGAGAATGCATCAATTAGGGAATGAGGGATAATGCTGAACGATCACATCTCACTAACATTTGTAAACACAACCGAGTACGTATTATTCACATATTTCACATTAATATACCAATAACGTGTCTCACAAATGCCGACGGTTCTCGTTTAAAATAAAACTGAGAAGAAGGCTGCCGCAAACACTATTTTGAAGTACAATACAAAGAATACAAAACAAAAGAATGTAGGCAAGATATGAAACAATAACTTTCATCGGCGGATTTTAAACTTGGCGCTTCTACTCGGCCAATAGTGTGGCATCTTCTATTGGATATCGTGTGAAGCCTGTTGGCTACACAATTCGATATCCTGCCCAAACACGTATGCAGTACAAGTATGCAAAATGGTGGTCATTTCGTCTGAATAACAAAATAATGTAACCAGAAAAATATTTTTTTTTATAAAAGAGGATGAATTTCAGTTAGCCTATAATACAAAAAAATTTAAGAATTCGTCTATTTCCAAGAATGTTGTATTTTGACTCTCAATAATTAAGGAGGGGTAATATAGGCGATTTCCAAGAATTTTGTATTTTGGATCTCGAAAATTAAGGGGTGGGGGTACTATAGGCAAGGTGGTCCTATAGCCGAGTAAATACGGTAGTCTATTATTGACCTGGTTCCTCTACCCTCCCATGTGTATCTGTGAATCTTCTGATGCATCGAGAATGAGTTCACAACAGATACAGTAACCCTATGCTAGCACAAAAGTCCAATAAACAAGGAAGGAAGCGTGTAGTTTAGCGTGACCGTTAATCTTGCGATCACGAGCCACGGGACCTCCATTTTACGTGGAATCCGAACCACAGGACATGGCATTTCACTTTCAAAATCTCACATGCCTTGACCGGGAATCGACCTGTCCGCCTTGGTGAGAGGCCAACAGCTTGACTGCTGTGCCACCAAGCCCCCTCAATAAACATTTCCCATTGGTGTTCGCTTCCCTATCCTCACCCGACCAGCCAACTCACACTACCACATCACTCAGTGCCTCATAAAATCTGTCTACTTCGTCCTGATCCGCCCCTTCACATGGAGCGTACACTGAAACAATCCTGAATTCCCAAATCTGTCCATGATAATCGTTCATTTACGTATCTCACAGAAACTATGTTACACTCAAGGTTCTCTTGACATACAGCCTTACTCCCCACTATGCCCTGCCTCGTTCTACACCTCACAGATACACCTTGTGTAATCTTCTGCTTCCTGCTTGCTATTATCATGTACCGTATATACCCGAATGTAAGACGAGGTTTTTTCCCACTTTTTGTGTTATAAAAATTTGGGGTCGTCTTATATTCAGGGTATTAAAATTTTTTTTTTTTTAATTGTTATTATTATTTGCAAAGTAGTATGTAGTGTTGGCATCTTGTAACTCGCAACAAATCAATGCGTTAATGAAGATTAAAATATGGTTTGTTATGTTTAATTACCATGCATATACGAATAGCATACATTTTGAGGTTAGGATTTACACATACACGTCATTTTAAGCGAATAAATTATATGTTCGAAAGCATACGGAAATATGTTTTAAAACAATCTTTACAAGAACAACCAGTCAGTTTTACGAGCAGTAATTGAGTGATCAACGTATCTTAATTTAATCAAGTCTCCCATTCTTGAACAAAGAAATTATAGAGTATGTCTTGGAAAAGCGGGCAGAGGGATTTCCGATAACACGAGACGTTATAAAAATGAAAGCACGACCTTGAGGGCATATATTGTGCAAGTTATGAGTTAGCGAGTATTTTTTTTGAAAAAATCTGTAAGAGGCAGTTGATAACTAGGCCTCGTCTTATATTCGGGGTCGTCTTACATTCGGGTATATAAGGTATCTGAACTTCACCAATCCCTAGAATATCCAATCCCATCCTACTTGCTGACTCAGCCAATTCTAGTTCCTTCCATAACCCCACCCTCGATATTAATAGCACCCCATCGGATACCAGAACTGTTCCCTGATCGTTTCCAAGGAGTCCCTGATATGTGCGTGCTCATGACATTTTTCATTCCGAGACTGTAGCTGCTGTGAGAGGACAGATATACAGTATACGAGTGGTTTCGAGTCCTACTTTTTCCTAAAAACTTTACACAAAATTTGAACTTTTGTTATTTCTCAACATAATCTTACATACTTTTCCATGGCTGCTGCAAATGCTTTTTTCAGACACTGGTTTGATCACTGGAAAATCGCTGATGCAATGATGGCACAACTGGTGAATGTGTGACCACATATAGCATCTTTCATCGTTGGAAAATGCCAAAAATCGCTCGGATCCAGGTCAGGTGAGTAGGGAGCATGAAAAAATATTTTACAGTCGTTTTCACTAAGAAACGTCTGCGCCACGTTCACCTGATGAGCTGGTGCATTGTCCTGGCGAAAGAGCACAGCCATTTTTCTCGCAATGCTGGAAGGAACTTGTTCTTCAAAACATCTTGGTAGCTCACACCTGCAACCATAGAGCTCTTTAGAACACAATGAGTGAGGATAATGCCATCAGTATCTAAATACATGGCCACTATCATTTTTTCAGCACTGGCGCTTCCTCGAAATTCTTTTGGTGGAGGTGAGTTTGTGTGCTTCCACCGAGCTGACTAGCACTATGCTTCGTTTCAGGATTGAAAACCGGCATCAATGCCTCATCCATTGTCACAATTATTGAAAAGAAAGTCCTCTCTTACAGTCAACATGCAGGATTGTGTGTGCAGATACCATCTTTAGAGGCGATATCTTTCACATTCAATCGGCTATGCTCCCAAAACAACTGCCCCCACTCGCTTGGCCATGTTGTCAGATCGGTTTATGTGAGCTCGAGGTTGTTTTGGTTCCTTGACGCAAGACGTTAGTCCTTCTTTGAATAGTTACACACACGAACGCACATTCTTCACATTCATGACACCATAACCACATGTCTTACTCAACTGGCAATGAATCTCAATAGGCGTCACACCACACAAATGGAGAAAACTAATTATTACTCACTGTTCTTATAATGAAAATGTTGCCATTTCTGCTATTAAAAAACTCCTCATTTGTGCACAATCTGCTAGAGTGCTATGTGCCATACAGCGCTGCCAAGTGCACAAGTATTTTAAACTAAACCGCCTGCCTCTATATCAGCTCCCAGTCTTGAGTAAATGAACCAGAGACCTTAGAACTTGAATGCACCTCGTATCAACCTTAAAGTGACCCGCCACAAAGTGTCAATGTGCTATCCTCATTCATCTTTGTGTTACACACATTTTAACAGCACATGAATCCATGCAGTTATGAAATCACAATGGATCGAAACTGGAGCAGAGAGCCAACATCAAATCCTGCACAAAATACACAACTGAAATCACATGGAATGTTGATGCAAGCTTACGCGAATGAGGCAGTGAATCCAGTGAGGCGTTTTAGCAGGCATTCATGTTTTAAAAATCGTGGAACATGAAGACCATGAAAGGTCAGGGCAACCTCACATATGCAACACACCCAAAAATGTGGAAAAAAAATTGTCAAATTTTGCACGCTGATCAGCAGCTGACCATCAGACAAATTGCTAACATCGTCAACACGTCATTTGAAGAGGTTCAAATGATTCTCACGTCTATTTTGAATAAATACTGCATTGCTGCCAAGTTAGCCCCCAAGCTTCTGTCAAAGAGCAAAAGGAGCACGAAGTCTGTCAAGATCTCCATCAGAGGTATCTGGATGACTCAAATTTTGTCAAGGATCACTACCAGCAATGAGAGATGGATCTAAGCGTATGATCCTTAGCCCAAGCACAATTTTTTGCAGTGAAAGAGACCCACATCTCCAAGACCAAAGAAGGCGAGATAGGTCAAGAGCGTAATCAAAGGGCATGGTAATTGATTTTATCAACATCTATGGGAGTGTACACTGTAAAATATCCCTGCAACTCGAGGAGTTCCGATTTCTACTGCAATGTTCTTAAGACATCTCAGGGAGGACGACGCAACAAGCTCACAGAGCTCTCGCAACATGCCAGTTTTTCACCCCCCTCAAATTCTTACTATTTCTAAAGATGAAATTGAAGCAACAGGGTCACTGTTTTGCCACGGTGGAGAAGAATCACAGAAGCTGCACAGTCTTCAAGACTTCCAGGAGGCGTACCAAAAATAACAAGAGGCGTTAAGATCAGTGAAGAGAATGGCATTCCCTTTCAAATCAGGTAATACTGTTTCCATTTATGGGACTAGTCTCTGAATGTAATAACACCTGGTAAAAACTGGACTGGTAACATCTCTTACAGAGCACATGTATAAATCAACAGCATATAGAAGATATTTGTTTAAGATAAAGAACTTGAAATTATTACCCAAACGCAATCCAATTTCCACAGCACGGTCGACTGTAATCTGAGATTTCTCAATACTTGCACAGAGCTTCTCATAGCCCTCTATCAAACTACCGGGGACATCACCTCCAAAATCCACTGCAAACTAAAATAAAAAAACAACACAAAGTTACAAAGATAATACATAACATTTTTTTCATTTCCTTAAGCATTTAAAAATTGATTGTTACCATTCATTAATAATTACGATAGTGAAATGAACTGTTTCCCCAAGTATCCAGGATACTTTTATCCTACGATTGGCAATCAGATTTGAGCTGACCATTACAATGTTTTTTTTAATTTTATTTGATGCAGTATAATAAGGTAAGTAGGAGTAAAGATTCAAGGAGAGATAATTTCAACTCTGAGATTTGCTGATGACATCGTCATCTTAGGTGACACACCAGAGGATTTGTACGAGTTTTTAAATGGTATGGATTCTGCCTTGAGGAAAGAATTAATGATGAAAATTAATAAATGTAAAACAAAAATATTGGAATGCAGTCTAAAGAAATCAGAAACCCCCATGGATGTCGAATTAGCAGGTGAAAAGCTAAAGGAAGTAGGCGACTTCTGTTACTTAGGAAGCAAAATTACCAGTGATGGACAAAGCAAAGAGGATATAAAAAGTAGGTTAGCACAGGAAAGGAAAGCAATTCTACAGAAAATGAATCTGCTGACATCGAATATAGATTTAGGTATGTTTGAAGGCCTTTGTCTGGAGCGTGGCACTCTATGGAAGTGAAAGTTGGACTGTTGGAGCAGCAGAAAAGAAGAGAATTGAAGCGTTTGAAATGTGGTGTTACAGAAAAATGATGATCAGATGGATAGATAGGGTTACCAAGGAAGAGGTATTAAGACGAGTGGGAGAGGAGAGATGTTACTGGCGACTGCTAATCAACAGAAGAGATAGGTTGGTAGGACACATACCAACACACCCAAGAAGAGCGAACTTAATTATAGAAGGAGGGGTTGAGGATAAGAACTATAGGGGTACACCACGGATAGAATATGTTAAACAGATTGCCTCGGATGTAGGGTGTGGCAGCTATGTAGAGATGAAACGATTAGCTCAGGCCTGGGAAGCATGAAGCGCTCCATCAAACCAGTCGAAAGACTGAGGACTCAAACAACAATAATAAGGTGACCAGATTGGCATTGTCCTATGTTTCAGTGACCGATCACAATGCCCCTACAAAAACCACCCCTCTTTTTATGACATCATCATCAACAATTTCAGTTTTCCAGCTTGGGCCGGGTCGGACCACTTTACCCCGTCTCTCCACTACTGAACTCCACTCCAGGTTCTGTTCTCTCACACTGTCCTTCACTAAGACTACCCACTGTACCCTAGGTCTTCCGTGTCCTCACTTTCCAGTCATCCGTCACTCCATCACTCGTTTTGCCATTCATGCATCGTTCATTCTTTTCACATCTCAATCTGTTCTGCTCCAGCTTATCATTCAGCTTCTACCGGGTGAGTTAGCCGTGGTCGTTACGGCATGTCTGCTCCGCCCCGCCGGCAACCTTGAAGATGGTCTTCCGTGGTTTCCCATCTTCCTTCCAGGCAAATGCTGAGGTTGGTCCCTAACTATAGGCCACAGCCGCTACTTTCCAAGTCCTCGTCCTTACATTCACACTTTCCTCCCCAGACAACACTCCACACGCGACGGTACTTGTAGCTCACCCATTGGGTGTCCGCCTAGAAGCAGCTACAAACTGACGAGCCGAACATGTCCTCGGACACTCCCAGCACTAAAAACCATACGCTAAAAAAAAAAGAAACAGCTTATGCACATTCACTTCATTTCTCACTCAATCTCTCATACTCATGATTAGGGCCCGGATGTGGATGCCGTAAAAAAGTTTAAAAAATGCACTTAAAATTTTCAAAAATGACTAATAAATGACGTAAAAATTCAAAAAATGCTGTATAAAATGGAGAAAATGATCTTATAATAATAAACTCACCAATATTTCAAAAATGACATTTTGCTAAAACCGAAAATTCAATCAAAATAGATTTCTAGTACTTAACAAAAGGTTTATGTTCACTTTAGTCTGAGTTACACTGCACTACGAATGCCATTCTGATGTTGTCAAATGGAAATGATCTGCGGTTATCGGCCAACAAGTTTTTATATCTCGAAAAGCTGCGTTCAACATCAACTGATGAGATCTGAGCGTACTTGAAGTGAGGAAGGTCGTTTGCTGCTAAATCCTCCTCAATCCCATCCGTGCAATAGTCTTCACCAGAAAGAATGTCTGAGATCTTACGTAATGTTTTATACCCGGTGTTTTTGTCCAGCACTTTTTTCAGTTTTGATGCAATTCCCGTAGCAATTTCGCCACGATTGTTGCTGAGACTAGTTTCCACCCGGTTAATCAATGATATGGAATCAATATTTCAATATTTTAACTTATCTTGTATCAGATACTAGCGTCTTCTTAAACTCAGACAGGTGTAACTCCCTCATATAAAGCTGTGACATGACTAAATTGGAAGAAAAAATCATCACCTTAAAAGACAGATTTCCATAAAATAAGACCCAAAAATTCTACCAAACTTTAAAAAATGCTCTTAAAACGGAAAAATAGCACAAAAAAATAAGGAAAATAAAAATGACATATTTGAAGACGCGGTGGCCCGTCTGGAATTTCTATGTACTTCAGCATTGTTTTAGACAGCTCAGTAAAACTATGACATGTCATCAACATCCGGGCCCTACTCATCAGGAACTTCTTTTTGGCTGCCTGTATTCTACTCTCATCTCTCCTGGTCATCGGCCAGGTTTCTGTGCCATATGTCAATATTGGCAAGTAATATGTCTTGTACATCACTTCTTTATCCTTCAGTGGTATGACTTTATCCCAAATTAAAGTCTGAACCTGACGATAGAAAACACTCCCACATTGTATTCTCTTGTTGATCTCCAGATCCAATCTTGCATTTTCCATCAATTCACTTCCTAAATACTGCAAGTGGTCTACTACTTCCAGATCTACACCTCCATTTTTAACAATCCCTATTCCCAGTGCTTTCTTTTTTCTAAAAAAACATTCAGGGGTACTCTCAGTTGCAGTCAACATAACATCACAATCTTGCAATTTCGGCAATTTGCAGAGTCTGGTTATTACTTTTCGGGCTGACATGTTAAATGAAAGGTTGCATTGGGTAAATTTATTTGAGGTCAACATGTCAAGGTGGTAACTGCACTCAGTATCTCTAATAATTTTACCACCAACCATTCGTACTTGCTGCAAAATTTCCGACTTTTTCTCCGAGTCCCAGCATTTGGGAATATTTGGTGTCATTTTGGTCCGTATTGACAAAGTACTAATTTGATTTAATGTTCAATCTCCGTCAATCAATACATTAAATAAGTGCTACACCGCACTAGTTGTGGGACATGTTTCGAACCTTAAAAACGGTCCTTCATCAGCCACAAATGGAAGCCGTTAAACATTACATATAAAAAACACTGAACAAATTAAAAGAACATCATGCATGTACACATAGTCACTCCTAAAACACAATACAGTCCAGAACAAATTAAATATAATACACATTAAAACTTTAAAATCTTATTATATAGTTCATGAAACCCTGTCATCTTTGTTTCATAATTTGTGAATTATTAAATCTTGTCCACTTTAAGAGCTCCTCGCTTGGCATGGCACACTATGAGACGTTGTTCTTACAGTCAAAGAGGTTTTTGGAAATTAAACTCTTATTTGCAAGCCGCTCAAATGGGAATGTTTGAGTGTTGGTTTCGTCCAAATAATGACACCCTTTGACTGTAAGAACAACGTCTCATAGTGTGCCATGCCAAGCGAGGAGCTCTTAAAGTGGACAAGATTTAATAATTCACAAATTATGAAACAAAGATGACAGGGTTTCATGAACTATATAATAAGATTTTAAAGTTTTAATGTGTATTATATTTAATTTGTTCTGGACTGTATTGTGTTTTAGGAGTGACTATGTGTACATGCATGATGTTCTTTTAATTTGTTCAGTGTTTTTTATATGTAATGTTTAACGGCTTCCATTTGTGGCTGATGAAGGACCGTTTTTAAGGTTCGAAACATGTCCCACAACTAGTGCGGTGTAGCACTTATTTAATGTATTGATTGACGGAGATTGAACATTAAATCAAATTAGCATTTAGGAATGTCTTCCGTCGCACTGTTACACGCTGATGAAAGCTCTTTCTCATGATCTTCCTTTGGATCACCACACGACACTCTTGGCGTTTCTCTGTCATTGTTTATGTCCGAATTAACTTTCAGCTTTTTCGATGCATGGGTGGATGTTATATAGTTCTCTATTTACTTCATCCTTCAAAACTAACCACACGCACAAAATAACAACCTACCCCGCCTCCAATCACTATAAGAACGGAGTGCTGAGTTGCCGACCAAAAGATACAGACTTGATATATCGATTTAAATCGAGGATTACTCGAAATCTCCTCCAGCTGTTGTGAACAGAGCATGGACGCCAGTGATCGATGAAGTTATATATGCCAGACTAGATACAAATGTACCTACCAATAGTTTTTCTTAAATAGTTTTCAAATGTTTAAGTGGTATGCGTACCCCCGCGTTCCCCCTGGAAAAAAAAAAGCACAGCCTTTTCCTTCTTTCCTTTTGTCATTACCATTGTCTTACTTTTCTCTACACTCATTCTCGTTTCCCAATATTTTCCTTCATTACATCCAGCTGTTCTTGGACCACATTCTCATTCTCTCCCCAAATCAGAACATCATCCGCAAATAGGATTATGTTCATTCTTGTACCTGTGTACACTTCCTATATTGCCTTTAGCATATCATCCATCACCAGTGTCAATAGCAATGGTGAGAGTACACTCCCTTGTTTTAATCCATGTTCAATCTCAAACCATCCTGATTTACCTACATGAGTCTTGACACAGCTGCAACAATTACTGTACATTGCTTTTATCATTTGTGTTATTTCTTCTCCAATACCTTTCTGGTTTAGGTTTTCCCAAACTCTGTCTCTAGGGACACTATCATATGCCTTTTCTAAGTCAATGAAGGTCATTACCATGTCTTTTTCATATTCCCAGTGTTCTTCCATAGTTTGTCTTACAACAAAACTAGGTTCCACTGTTGATGTTCCCCTTCTGAACCCAAACTGTTCCTCTTTAATTTGGTTTTCACCCCTTTTTCGGATTCGTTCCTCTAGTACTCATTCCAAGATCTTGGCAGCATGAGAGATTATAGTAATTCCTCGGTAGCCGTGTCAGTAGATTTACTAGCATGTTAAAGATCGCCTTCGGGGAAAAATTCTGGCATCTCTAAAAGGCACAGTAGTTGAAGGGACGTAAAACCATTAACATTATTATAACATCAAATTTCCCTAGTAATTTTAAAATAATAATGTGAAGAAAAATAATTATTTACTAATTCACTTTATTTTCGAAGTATTCAGTTAAGGGCGTTGAAATATTCTAAAAAGAAAGGGGCTAACAACAAGCTTGTAATTTTACGTGGCTTTCAAATCTTGCATCATAAGCCAGGAAACCTCCCTTTTGTCTGTGGAATATGAACTGCTGGGTGTGACTTTCATTTTGAAAATCCCATGTGAATTTATAATTTCTGTGTTTAATTTTCATTCACAGTTACTTTCAAATGTTTGAAATATTTTCGAAAAATTGGCAAACACAAAAGGAAAATGTTATACATTTTACACTCCCAGCTTAAAATCTAGGACTGCTGTGAACTGAAGATGGTTGTTATAAAAGTGAGTGTTATAATTGAGGAACACGGTGGCAGGTGGATTTGAAGTTCACTGTTTTCCGAGTAATTCTCAATCATCATCATCTTCATTTCCCGTTTCCAGCTTCCTGGGTCGGGTTGTGAATTAAGGACCTCCAACGTTTCCTGTCTCTCCACCACTCCTCTCCTGTTTTTAGTACTTCTTCAGGTTTTCCTCCTCTCTTCTCTACACACTCCCACACTGTATCTGCCCATCTCTTTCGGGGCCTTCCTCGTGGTCTCTTCCCTGTCATCTTTTCACAGAAAGTTTTCTTTGGTACTCTCTCCTCTCCCATTCTCATCATATGTCCATACCACTTTAACTTTGTTGTTTCTATCCTGTCCTGCAGCTTCAAGATTCCTGTCCTTTTTATAATCTCTTCATTTCTAACTCTATCTCTTCTGGTCTTGCCCTCTATACCTCTTAGGAATTTCATCTCCGCGGCTTGTATTCTACTCTCCTCTCTTTTTGTAGTAGTCCACGCTCCAGCTGCATATGTTAGTATGGGTCTGTAGTAGGTTGAATATAATACATTTTTACATTTCTTTGGGACATCTCGGTTCCACAGAATACCCCTTATGCTCTGGTAAAAACTGTTCGCTTGTTGTATTCTCTTTCCAATTTCCTCAGTTATCCTTCCATCTTCTGTGATCACACTTCCCAAGTACTTGAAACTTTTAACCACTTCTAGAATTTTCCCATTCAATTCTATCTTTCCTCTTCCTTCCTTCCTCTTGACATTACCATTGTCTTGCTCTTCTCTGTGCTTACTTTCATCCCAAATTTCTCTATTTCTTGATTCCATACATCTAGTTGTTTTTGTACTTCCTTTTCATCCTCGCCCCATATCACTATATCATCTGCAAACAGCATGGCCTTTGTTGCCTCTTGTCCCAATCTCTGTTTAACATTCTTGTGAATTTCATCCATGACTATGATGAATAGTAAGGGGGACAATACACTTCCCTGTCGGAGACCTGTTTCCACTTTAAACCATTCTGTTTCTCCTATACTGGTCTTCACGCTACTCACACAATATTTGTACATAGCTTTTAACATTTGGACATCAGCTCCGTTAACTCTCCTTTTCCTTAATACATTCCAAACCACCTGTCGAGGCACACTGTCGTACGCTTTCTCAATATCAATAAATGTCATCACCCTGTCTTTTCCAAATTCCCATCTTTTCTCCATCATTTGCCTTAATGCAAAGATTAGGTCAAATGTTGATCTGTCTTTCCTAAAACCATACTGTTCTTCTTCCATCTCTCCTTCTATCTTCCTCCTCAGTCTGCCTTCCAAAACTCTCTCAAAGATCTTAGCTACATGAGCGATAAGAGTGATCCCTCTGTAGTTATTGCATTCCTTTTTGTCACCTTTCTTAAAAATCGGGATAATTAATCCCTTTCCCCATTCTTCTGGAATCTCTTTCTTCTTCCAAATTCTTCTAAATAATCTATATAACCACTGTACACCTATTGGTCCCGCTGCTTTTATCATTTCCGTGGACACCTCATCCTCTCCTGCTGCTTTACCGCTCTTCATCTTCTGTATGGCTTCCTCTATTTCTAGCATAGTGATCTCCTTTTCTTGTTCTTCTTCTTCCATTGTTTCTTCTTGCTCTTTTTCATCTTCCAGTTCAATGTATTTAACATTTAGTAGCTTTGAAAAGTATTCTTCCCATCTTTTTAATATATCATCTCTTTGATACAATATCTGTCCTGCTTAAGTTTTTACAAATTTTGTGTTTTCCCTACCTTTTACACTGTTTTTCACCAATCCATATAGAACCTTTTTACTTCCTTGGATATCCTCCTTCAAAGTTTCCGTGAAACCTTCCCAACTTTTCCTTTTTTCTTCTTGTACAATTTTTTGGCATGCCTTCTTTGCTTCTCTATATTTTTGCCATTTCTCTGCATTTTTACTGCCTATCCACTTCCTCCATGCCATTTGTTTTTCTTTAACAGCTTCCTTTACCCTGTTGTTCCACCAAGGAGTCTCCCTTTCCTTTTTCTTCCCTGATAGTCTTCCACAAGTGTTTACTGCACACTTCGCAAAACAATTTCTAAAACATGCCCATTCCTGTTCGACACTTTTTGCTTCGTCTTTGGGAATTTCCTTTTTCAAGTCTTCTTGGAACTTTTCCACTGCCTCTCTCTCTTTTAGCTTCCACACCTTAATTTTTCTTTCCCTTTTCTCCGCAAGCTTTGTGATTTTCCCAAGCCTTAATTTGGCTATCACCACTTTATGGTCTCCTTCAAAATCTGCTCTTGGCATAGCTGTCATATCTACCAGTTGTCTACGTTTATCCTTTTCCACTAGGATAAGATCGATCATTGTTTTTGTCTTTCTGTCTCCCCATCCATACCTAGTTATTTTTTGGGAGTTATTTTTCCTAAACCATGTATTTCCAACAATTAATCCATTCCTTCTACAGAAATCTATTAACATTTCTCCTTCTTCATCCTGATTTCCATAGCTAAATGGGCCAATTATCTCTTCTTTTCCCTGCCTATCTGTTCCCAGATGTGCATTCATATCCCCCATTATTATAACCTCTTTGTCTTCTATACCCTTTTCCAGTTCTTCTAAGAAATCCTCTAAACATTCATCTACCTTCCCTGTCTGGGGTGCGTAAATCTGTATAAAATCCTTTGTTCCACTCTCAAGTCCTAGTCTAATTTTCATCATTCTGTCATTAATTTGGTCTACTTTCTCAACATACTGCACTAAGTCTTCTCTCAATATTATTGCAACACCATTCATTGCCTTATTTCCTCCACTCCAATATATTCTATATCCCTTCCCTTTCTTGACTTCTTTCTCACCTTTTCCCTTCCATTTCGCTTCACTGACTCCCATCATTGCTATTTCCTTCTTTTCCATATAGTCCACCAATTCTTCTGTCTTGCCATTTAAGCTCATCACGTTTATGAAGGCGATGTTTGTGGTGTCTGGTAGCCTACTTCTCACAGTTCCCCCAGACCCCTGGGAACTGCGCGTCGCCTGGGAACTGCGCGTCGCCTGCAGGGGAAGCCCTAGCACTTTCCGAGGCCTCAATTCTCAATAGCGGTCCCAATTAATTACAAATACACATACACCACAATAACACAGCTATCACATCTGTAGTAATTAGTGTAATGTTTCAAACCCCTAAATGAAACAAAATGGAGCTGTTCATCAAATTATTCATGGGCTTTTTGCAGGTAGACATGGCTTCAGCTTTGTTTACAACTTCACGACATGCCTTACTTTTTTCCATATCGTTGATAGGCTACACCTTTCTTCTTGTACTGTATGTCTAGATCACTGTTCTGCGATATGTCAAAGCAAAGCGAACACCACACCGTAACCTTAAGAACGTCGACCCATTTATTGATGTTGGTAGTATCATAGTGTCACTTTTCCCTTCCAAGAAACCCTTGCATACATCTCATTTTGTGATAACTGTCATCTCTGTCAATTATTACCTTTTCCATCTCATAGAGCAAAACAAGTTTCAGGGGATTGGCAGAAAGAGATTCATTATCATCAATTTCCGTTTTCCAGCTTAGGTCGGCTCGCAGCAACCATGACACCCCTCCACTTAATTCTGTCTGTCCACCATCCTTCCTGATCCACTGAACTCCACTCCACACACACACACTGTCCTTCACCAAATACATCCATTGTACTCGAAGTCTACCTCGTCCTCTCTGTCCAGTCATCCATCTCTCCATCACTTGTTTCGGCATTCCTTCATCATTCATCCTTCTCACATGTCCATACCATCTCAATCTGTTCTGCTCCAGCTTATATTCAGCTTCTGTACTTTCACTTCCTTTCGAATGTCTTCATTTCTCACTCTCTCTCTCTCCTATACCCTGCATTTCAAGAGTAAGAACCTGAAGCATTTGGCGGGAACGATATAATAACGGCCGCCGTGGGCTCCTATTGGCTGGATTTTGACAACTAATGCCACAAGTTGCCAGCGCATTGTTAATTCATTCAGTCACCTGTTAACCAGTCTGTGAGTAGTTTGTTTCATTGTCATCGTTTCGTTTACTTTTAGCATAGAGTTTTAATATATTTTGTTTCCATTTTTACTTCGCTATTTCCTTTATGGTACGTCAATAAGTTGCAAATAATACCGCAGGAAGAACGTGGGAAAATGCGGGGGATACGGCCGGAGACCGCACGCGCCAACCTGTAACAGCCGGCTATCGTTCATTTTTTCCATTTCGACATCAAACTTTGTTCATGGTTAGCTTTGTTTGTTCAATTCAAATTTAAATATACTTAATTTAGTTATCCTGCATGACGTAGAAAATAGGCTATGTACATTTAGTCTTAATGTTTACGTATCCAGTAACGTTTCATTGCAAATATTGAAAACAAATAGCCTACATAGATTGGGCTATAGGTGTTTCTCAACTTTTTATTCCGTCAAGGCTGTTGCGTGCCAACGAACATTGTTAAGAAAATATACGCATTATTCTAGGATTATTGGTATCAGTTCGTGGCAGTCTATAATACGATTACAGCACAAGTTATTGTTTCCCGTCATACCATAGTGTTGAAATCACCGCCTGTCTTGCAATAGCCTACAAATCGACAATGTAAAAACACTGAAATAATATTGCCACACAGTGGCTTGTTTGTGAGCTCAGTGGTAAATACTTCTTTACCTTAACATTACGTGTGTGGAAGCTATTATTACCTTACAGAGTCGCGATACAGTGAGTGAGTGTGCTTGGTGTTATGATGTTGTTTCTGTGTTAACTGCTGTAAACTGTGAATGACCTCCACCCAAACTCGTTTCATCTTGAAGGATAATCATTGCATGGCGAGTGTTGATATTTTCATCATCAGATTACTTTGTGTTTGTATTTTGTAATATATTTGTATAGCTGTCGAGTGCTTGGCCTCTTTCTCGTATTTATTGAAAAACAGTGATAAAGGTAGCAAGCTTCCGTGTGTTATTTATGTACCGTATCGCTCTATTTGAAAGTCCTCGGCGCTGACTCAGAATCAACATTCGCATTATATTGCGTATAATAGTACCGAAATAATGTCTGAAGTGTAGCCCTGTGTATAAATTCGACCTCAGCAATTATGCGCTGAGCAATAAAGGAATTGAACGGAAGCCATTTTGCCTAGTGGTTAAGATGTTGAAATTTTGCCCAGAAATGCATGGTTTGAATCCCACAAGCTTCATACTTTTTTTATCTACCGTTTACTGTTCAGTGTTGTGCTATGGGTACCGGTATTCAATTATCTAACTCCTGGTGTGCATATGGAAGATGATTAGCATGCAACATTAAATTTAAGTAAACTACCACAGCAAATTTATCTGCACAAGATGTAGCCTATTCTTTATACAAATATATCTCACTTGAAAAATATTATTATTTTTCTACTACTGTACTAGTAAGTTTGCTTCCTTGATAGAGCTTCACTAATGGTAGTGAAAATTGCAACACCAAGCCTATACATGCACCTGAAATTAACTTTATACCACAGATTAGATGACAATAAAAATGACATGATCTCTGATCTTGAGAATTCCGTAGGGTGTGAAGCCCCCACATGCTGCGAACAGAACCTCTAAACTTGGTGGCAAGTAATCTTCCTCCACACAGAATGTATGGGAGCCCTTTGCCTACTGTTGGTACTCAGAAGTACAGCTAAAAGTGAGCCACTTGTTATTATTCTGCCCTTGTCTACTGTTAGTTGTTACAAGTACAGTGATCTAAATATGGAAAACACACAATAAAGTATGGTTTGCCGGCTGGCCACCAGATAGCAGAGGAAGGATCACAGGGTGTGCTATCTGATCTGAAATATGTGTGGAGTACTGGTAAACCTTGAGTTTACTCATAGTACAGGATCATTATGTGTGTGTGTGTGCGCCAGTAAACACGGCAAGCTAAGCCGGCTGTAACTAGCGCAGATCGCGGCCGCGCGCACCCGGTCCAGCCGGCGGTCGGCGCCCACTTTCACACTTTTACCAAACATGTTCAATAATGTGTACTTACAGTTATCATAGGCGATGCTGAACATTTCCTCCCTCTCTTGTAACACACACCTGACATCTTCTGATGAAAGAATGTCTGTCAACTCTTTTATTATTTACAGAGGCTGTTTCCTTGAATCGTTTAGCGAGCCTCCTAATTGTACTGGCATTAGGCACAGGTCTTCCTGGAAACATGATTCAACATTTTCGTCTTGTTTCAGAACAAGATTTTTCTGCTTTTCATATACGAATTATGGATATACACACGTTCGAGCATTGTGAATTGGTGTCTAGGCATGACCAACGATCACAGGTTTTTTTTTAGCGTATGGCTTTTAGTGCCGGGAGTGTCCGAGGACATGTTCGGCTCGCCAGTTTTGTAGCTGCTTCGAGACGGACACCCAATGGGTGAGCTACAAGTACCGTTGGGGAGGAAAGTTGGAAGGGAGGGTCGAGGAGTTGGAAGGTAGCGGCTGTGGCCTATAGTTAAGGACCAACCCTGGCATTTGCCTGGAAGGAAGATGGGAAACCACAGAAGACCATCTTCAAGGTTGCCGGTGGGGGGATTCGAACCTCCTCGCCTCCCGGATGTGAGCGACTGTCAACAGTCATGCCGCAACGACCTCGGCTAACTCACCCGGTAACGATCACAGTAATAACAATACTCACTAAACTGGCAACACTAACGTCTAAGGTTTGCAAATACACGCCCATATGAATAACAAAACACGTGTGAACTAACGATATGAGTCAGCGGAGCACACTAACCACCGACTGGACCGGGTGCGCACGGCCGCGATCTGCGCCAGTCACAGCCTGCATAGCTTGCCGTGTTTACTGGCCTGCACACACATAATGACCCTGTATAAGAAAGGTGCATAAGTGGTTTATTCGTTTCTATTCGTGTATCTAGTGAGGAAAATACTCGAGTTATAAAAATGGACATAATTATTGAATCAACAATGTCAATGCTAATAATTTAACTTGGACTTACAAGTACCGTCAGTAGAATCGTGACTCTTTGTTGTCACATAACACTAGAAAGTTTGATGAAGGATTTTCATTGATTGTAATGCAGTTTGAGTACATTGTTTCCAAGAATGTGTGTTGTTAAACTTATGTTATGCACAGATTTTATTAACCTAACCCAATCTAGGCCTAATGAGCTGAGAACCATGCAGTGTATGCTAAGTTGTTGATCTTGAGGGCGAGTGTCTTCACCGACTCTCTATTATCTTCAAGATAATCAAATTTGGTAATATCTCACATCCTATTTTCTGATATTCCAAATGTTGAGGAACCTTCAGCTCCAAGTGACGATAATGCTGTGGAGGAAAATATTCAACCCACGCTTACTCTGGACATGAATAACTTTAATGAGGTATCCAGTAGTATTATGGAACAACAAAAACAAGTATGTGCTAATGGATCATGTCCTACCAATACGGTAGGAACTTGTGGACCTAAGCCTAGCTTGAATAGCAGCACGGCATTGGAAATAGCTAATTAGTCCAGTCGTCGTGTACGAAAGCAAATTGAGAAGACGGCCAATCAGTTCACCTCAGTACGTCAAAGCCCCAAAAATCTGGATTTGCTGTACCTAAGGATGTTCGTTGTGGCAACCGGGGAATACAATGGGTAACATTTGGTACCGTTCGATCGAGGTAGCTGTGAAGTAAGCAGTTTTAAGAAGATTCAGTCTAGTCTTCATTCCAAGTGTTCCCACTGCAAAGTCTTCTAGTGTGTAAATGAAAAGTAAATTGTTTTGCCGAGTACCATGGTGTAGCCTAGATGTGTAATTGAGCAGGCAGTCATTGATATTAAGATATTTACAACACTTATTTATCTTATTTTCATTGCTTGTAACTATTAGATAATGTACAATGTCGTTTGAGCCTTCAGTCTTTGGACTGGTTTGATGCAGCTATCCATGTCTCCCTGTCCTGAGCTAATCGTTTCATCTTTACACAGCGACCACACCTTGCTCTAGCCCTTTCCTTAACACTTCCTTCCATAACATAAGCTTGCTATTCCTGGGTGTCTTAGTATGTGTCCTACCAACCTATCCCTTCTTTTCATTAGCAGTTGCCAGAAACATCTCTTCTCTCCCACCCAACACCTCTTCATTTGTACCTCTATCTACCGATCTGATCTTCATCATATACAATAAACATGCTAATTTCGAGCTCATCTTTATTCATTCTGCCAAATTAAATATTGCATTTATGGGTTGTAAACTACTGACGGTACTTTAAAGTACCACCTACCTCAGGCACACACAGAATATTCTGAAAAATTTCAAAATCTGCAATTTGCATTTACACGAGTCCTATTAACAAATAAGAACTTGAAAAAGTTAATAGTGCCCTTTGTTCATAATGTGGTAGTCAAAGGGCAGACCATAACAAACAAGTTGCTGACCAACACTATCCTGGACATAGACAATATTTCTCCAGTAACTTTTAGATCTCCGAGACGTTCAGCTAACGCCCAGTCATTAGCATATCCAAACCTAGATGAAAAGGTTTCATGCATATCTGCTACGTAAAAGCGAAATAAAAGCAGAGTCAGTACATAGACTTGCGGCAGATCATTGTTGAGCTTCATCTGCGAGATCATTGTACTGCCTATGAAAACTTGAAAGTTTCTACTGCTGAGTATGGCATCGGTCAGTTTGGCATTGAATACCACCAAGAAATTTGAATATTACCCCTTCCCCCCAAATGAGCATCAAAAGCTACAGTTAGATCGATGAATGCAGTTGTTAATTAGTTTTGGAAGATAAAATAAGATAATTAATGAAAGAACTTGGTCCGAGCAATTGAAGTTAAGACAAAATCCTGCCTGCGCAAATGGAATGTTTTCTAAGGGCCGGTTTCACCACGAGGTCGCTTAAATCCTCCTTTGCGAAGGGTGGCTTACGGTTAAGCGATCCTTAAATACGACCGCTTAAGACTGGATGTTGCACCAGCCCGTCTCGTACTTAGCTAAGCCATGACTGAGCGAACATGGCAGCGAGAGTCAAAGATCTTCGCTTGGTGAGTAATGCTCCCTTTAGCAAAGAACACGTAGCCTTACCATTATGCCAACATAATCCCAGCCGTGCAGAATTACTTGCATAACGATCATGTGCAATATAAGGAAAGAATGACAACTTAAGTATCTAGGGAGCTATCTGAATGCTATTATTGTATTCGCATCATACATATAATATGAAATAATTTCAGCAGTATTGATCTACCGAGATTGATTTTGTTTGTCATGTTGGGCATGGTTATCATTTGTTTCTAGCTGTTGCAATAATTTTCCACCACTACAGCTGTTCTACTTTTGGGTTAGCCACCTTAAAATACATTACTCGTTGTAGAAAGATTTGCCTACTGTGTTTATGAGATCTGAGCATCAGCTGTAGTAGACGCTGGGAAAACCGTTGTTGAAATATAATGCAGTGTATTTTTCCTTATCATTACGGTACTTCCTGAACATGTTATTGACTACACCCCACATTGAGATGGTCGCATCTTGCGAAGGTAAAGTTTTCTTACTTGGTTTTCATCATATCTCTTGTTTTATAAATACACATACATTATAGCATTAAAGCACATATAGTGCGTATTTTCTAATGATATACTGTATATATATACAGTATGTATACGAATGCCACAGCATGTTGTATTGCAAGCATCCACAATAGGCTAGTTCGTCATTGGCTAAGGATTTCTACAACCGTCCCTGGGTCAATATTTAGTTTAACAACCAAAAATGTACATTGCGGTACTGACAATATAAAGGACAGTATTTCATTTTATGTTGTCAAAAGCTATGTAGTCTGTAGTATAAGCTTCCGCGATTTTACGAGCGCGAAGGAAATCCCAGTGGCAGCGCGTTGAAAGAATGTGATGTTATACGTATATATTTAATTTCCATCGCAATATGCACACTATGTATGCTTTATATTATAACGACTGAGTAATTATAAAACAATAAATACAATAAAAGTCAAGCAAAGATATTACTCCCGGCTGGGAATCGAACCCCGGCACTCCGGGCAGGAGTCAGTAACGTCATCCACTCAACCAAAGATGACGATATACTTAAGACTTTATCAACAGGTATAGGTACTACTGCTTAGCAAATGATCACACGGAAGAAAATGTCTCTTCAGTGTATTGTGCCGACATGATAAACCATTTAATAATATTTTTTTATTAATCTGTTCACTACATAATATAACAACACCCCCAACCTACTGAGATATGGATCAGACACAATGGGGCCGTCCGCCACTTTGCCGTATGAGTGAACGGCTTAAACCATCCTTATGTCTTAGGGCACCGAGCACTGTCGCTCAATCTAAGCCTACTATAAGCCATTGCTTATGGTCTGGTGCAACGGGCCACATCCTTGAGGATAGTTTAAACCACCCTTAGTTCGTTAAGCGGAACTGGTGAAACCGGCCCTAAGATAGTGTAGTTAATCCTGTTTAAGACTTGAGTTAGTTCACATCTAAGTGGTGCACCCTGGGTAACACTAAATGGGCTAATACAACTGGCACCAGGTTAACTCTTAAGATCTCCTGGTACACATCACATGTTAATATTTAAAACATATGTGCTACTCTACTGCTTACTAAAAACATAAGAGGTAATGGCTTATAATAGATTAATATCAGATGATTTGCGAACTTTCATACCTGAAAACTTCTTATTAAGGAGTAACGCTTGTTGGATATTTTCAGAAGTCTGGCAAATATCTCAATCCTGGTATATGCTGCAACCAGATGTTCCCCATCACCTTTCTCGTACAGCTGTAAGAGAACCACGGATTATCATCCGTTCAAATTCAGGGTAATAACAATAAACTCTACAATAAACAAGATGTTCCATTACAAACTTAACAGCCCACATTCCAGATCTATAAGGAGTTAATTCTTCCATCTGATGTATGGAACAGAATCATTTCTGGCCCTTAAAATTTATTAAAATGAACCTCGAAGTTGGCACCAAGCAACCTATGTTTACCAGTATAACTTGGGGTGTTCAAAAATGACAGTCAAATATTTTCTGCATAGTAATTGGAACAAAATATTCCCTGCCAATATCTATGCCATAGTTCTGGCAGTTTCAAACCTTACAGTAGCTCTGTTACGAGAGTGACAACAATTGAATAAAGCAAAGTTCCTGCGGAGCTTCAACTACCAGCAAACATGGGAGTACGAACTTGTGTTTTTAATCAATATTTCAAAAACTACTGAATCTGTTTGGATGGATCATCATTTGCTGGCTTCCTTACAATCTCTGCACGAAAGTTAGGATTAGAAGTGAATACAAGTAAAACTAAGTATATGACGATGGGAGACTCCAGATAGGCAAGAAGAGAGCCGTATATTAAATTAAATAGGAAAATATCAAAGAGTAGAAGAATTCAAATATTTGGGCTCAATAATAACTCTCCCACAAGTCCAACCCCTCCTCCACGTGGTGGGAGACGGGCAACGGCATGAAGTAGGGGATTGCCTGTAGGGGTGAAGTACAGTGGGGACTTCGTGTGCCCCGGGACCGCTACGGTAGCTGTGAAGGCCCTATAGGAACCCTGAAAAGTGACGGCTGACGGGGCTCTGGTGAAGCTACGATAGGCCTAGCAAGCTAGTAGTGGATATCATATTTGCTTTCAAACCAGGAACAGGCCTCGGAAAGGACGGATGCAAACGACGACGACCCGGATATGCTAATGGACTACGAGTTGGAACATTAAACATACAGACACTGACAGGAAAAGTGGAGGAGATTGTAGATGTGATGGAGAGAAGAAAACTGGATGTACTGGGCTTGGCAGAAACAAGATGGAAAGGAGAAGGTCGCAGAGAACTGAGGAAAGGGTACCGGTTGTACTGGAGTGGGAACAGTGAAGGAAGGAGCAGTGGAGTAGGAGTAGTTGTGAGAGATGGAATGAAGGAAGAGGTAAAGGGAATAAGTGACAGGATCATGAAGATCAGAGTAACTGTAAAGGGAAGAAGCCTGGAGATAGCCCAGGTATATGCCCCTCAAGTTGGATGTACAGCTCAAGAGAAGGAAGACTTTGAGGAGGAGCTACAACAGCAGTTGAATGGGCAGAGCATCATTGTCATGGGAGATTTGAATGCACATGTAGGAAGTGAAAGGCAAGGATATGAAAATGTATTGGGAGCAGAAGGATGGGGTAGCAGGAATGAAGAAGGGAGAAAGTTGCTGGATTTTTGCAAGAGAAACGGTTTAGTGGTAGGCAACTCCTGGTTCCGGAAGAAAGAAAGCCACAAGGTAACGTGGTACAGCAGTGATTTAACAAAGAAATCTTTGGTAGATTACATGCTGTACGACTGGGAAATGAAGAGAAGTGTCAGAGATATAAAGGTAATACCATCAGAGGCCTTAGATAGCGACCACAGAATACTTGTAATGAACCTTGGAGTTGTTAAGGATAGCAAGAGGACGGAGTACCAGGAAAGGAGAATCAAAGTATGGAAACTCAAGGAAAAGGAAGTCAAGGAAGAATTCCAGAAGATAATAAGGGAAAGGATGCCAAAATACAATCCTAAAACAGGGGAAGAGGAATGGAAGCAATTCAAAATCACAATGGTGGAAGCTGCAGTGGCAGTATGTGGAAGAACAAGCAACAGAAAGCGGTGTAAAGAGACACCATGGTGGAATGAGAGAGTAAAAGAAGCTGTGGGAAGGAAGAACAAGGCTTTCAGAGTGTGGTTCCAGGAAAGAACTGATCTGACAAGGGAAGATTATAAGATAAAGAAGAAAGAAGCAAACAAGATTGTCACAGAGGAGAGGAAGAAGTGGATGGTAAAGTGGACAGAGATGATGGAGGAAGACAGCAGAGGAAATAAGAAAGTACTTTATGGGATGGTCAAAAGTAAGAGAAGAGGTCTGCGAGAGGATGTGGTAATGATGGACAAAAACGGAAATGAGGTACACAACAAAGAGGCACTCAAGACAGTGTGGAAAGAGTACTTTGAGGATTTGCTGAATCCAAATGGTCATAGGGAGGAAGACAATGTATTGGAAGATGGAGAAGACAACACAGGAATGGAAAAGGACCTGACTTGGAGAGAACTGGAAATGGCTATAGACAAGATGAAAGGAGGAAGGGCACCAGGTGTGGATGAAGTGAGTGTTGAAATGGTGAAGGCAGCAGGGGAGGTTGGGAAACAGTGGCTGTACCGTGTGATGAGGGTGATATGGAAGGAGAAAAAGACCCCAGAAAATTGGAAGAAAGGATTAATTGTCCCAATATTTAAGAAAGGAAGCAGAAAGGAGTGCAGAAATTACAGGGGAGTCACACTCATTCCTCACTGTGCCAAGATATATGAAAAGATATTAGCAAGTAGAATACGAGCCAAAGTGGAGAGAAAATTGAGAGAGGAACAGTATGGATTCAGACCTGGGAGATCAACAGTGGATCTCATATTTTCAGTGAGACAGCTCCAGGAACACCACTACGAATTTGGAGAGGATCTGCTGATGGCCTTCCTGGACATCGAAAAGGCCTATGATAGTGTGTGTAGGGAGAAGGTTTGGAAAGCAATGGAAAACATGGGAGTGGAAAAAGGGACTGTAGGCAGAGTGAAGGAGATGTATTTTGGAAGTGTGAGTTGTGTGAAAGTTGGAGGGGAGAGAACAGACTGGTTCAGACAAATGAGTGGCCTGAAACAGGGTAGTGCGCTGTCACCCCTTCTCTTTATTGGTTATGGACGAGGTAATGACACGGGTAGCAGGAAAGATAGGAGAAGATAAGATGAAAGCAATGGTGTTTGCAGATGATCTCATGATCTGGGGAAACAAGGAGGAGGAAATTCAGGAGCAACTGAAGGCTTGGAGAGTACGGATGGAAGTTCAACATCAGTAAATGTGAGATCCTGTTAACGACCAGGAAAAAGGACAGACCAATGAGTGGGATAACACTTGGAGGTGGACAGCTGAAGAAGGTGGAGAGTCTCAAGTACTTGGGAAGTATAGTGGAGGAAAATGGGAGAAATGACAAAGAGATTACGGAACGTGGCAGACAGGCAGAAGCATTTCTGAGAAGCATTAGGAGCTTAGTGTGGAATAAAGATGTCCCACAAAAAAGCAAGGAAGTGTTATACAGAAGCTACTATATCCCGATACTGACCTATGCTTCAGAAACGTGGACAATGAAGAAAAGAGACATAAGCAGAATACAGGCAGGTGAAATGAAGTTCCTGCGAAGTAGGATCGGAGTAACAAGAAGAGACAGGGTGAGGAATGAAAAGGTCAGGGAAATGGTGAAAGAGGAGCCCTTGCAAGGTAGGATTGAGACATCAAGACTGAGGTGGTATGGACACTTAAAGAGAATGGATGAGAAGAAGATTCCCAAGAGGATACATGAGATGCAGATGCAGAAGAAACGACCAAGGGGAAGACCAAGAGATAGATGGCTGAAAGGAGTAGAGGAATGTGTCAAGAAGAGAGGCGAGGACTGGACCAGAGTGACAGCGGAGAGGTGGTGGGAAGAAAGAACTAAGTGGCGAGGCTTATGTTCCAAACAGACCCAGCCTGGGGCTGGAAACTGTACAAGATGATGATGATGATGATGATGATGATGAATAACTGAGGATAACAGAACATCAGTGGAAATACAAGAAAGAATTAAAAGTGGAAATAGATGCTATTACGCTCTGCAAAGCATGTTTAAATACAGAAATGTTAGTAGGAATACTAAAGTAAAAATTTACATTACAATACAAGACCTGTGCTGGAAGCCTCCGTGGCTTAGGCGACAGCACACCGGCCTCTCACCGCTGGATCCGTGGTTCAAATCCCGGTCACTCCATGTGAGATCTGTGCTGGACAAAACGGAGGCAGACAGGTTTTTCTCCGGGTACTCCGGTTTTCCCTGTCAAAATTTCATTCCAGCAACACACTCCACTATCATTTCATTTCATCTGTCATTCATTTAATCATTGCCCCAGAGGAGTGCGTCAGGCCTCGGCAGCCGGCACAGTTCACATCCTCGCCGCTAGATGGGGGCTTCATTCATTCCATTCCTGACCCAGTCGGTGACTGGAAGCAGGCTGTGGATTTTCATTTTCACAAGACCTGTGCTTATGTATGGATCGGAAGGTTGTGTTCTCAATAGAAGAGAAGAAGACTGGCTGTGAAGATGGGAAAGGAAGATCTTGAGGAAAATATACGGGCCAGTGAGATAGGAGGAAGGTTGGAGAATAAGGACATATGTGGAACTACAAGAACTCTTCGGACAGGCAGATATTGTGGTGAAAATTAAGCAGGGGAAGATAAAATGGGCAGGACACGTACAGAGAATGCCAGAATCGCGTAGTGTCAAAAAGGTGTTTACACAAAGACCGGATGGAAGAATGAGAAGAGGAAGACCCAGGAGACGGTGGATAGATGACGTGGAAGATGACCTTAAGAGTCTGGGAATCAGGAACTGGAGAAGGAAGGCGGAAGATAGAGATGAAAGGAGGCAGGTGATAGAGGAGGCCAAGGTTCTTCAGGGACTGTAGCACCGACCAGTAAGTACTATCTCTGCATCACTGTATGCCATCAGTAGGGATTGGAACTTCATGCATTTGCATATATTTATCCTATCATTGTATGAATATGCTAGTAAATTATTTATGCAAATCATTAATACGAAGTACATCCAGAAAGTAAGTTCTGTTTGGTAATAACATTACATAGGGTACAGATACAGAAAAAATATTTATTGCACAAAATTCTACAACCCTTAAAGTACTTTTCCACATAACTGCCGAAATGGTGCAGGCATTTGTTGTAGGGTGGCACGAGTTTTTGTATACCTTCTTCATAGACGTGTGGCGCCTGTGTCTTCAACTAGTTGTACGTTCCGCTGCAGCGCTGGGTAGTGCACTTCAGTTTTTGACCCGTTACAATGAAGGCGGCGTAGAATTTCTGACACAGATAGTCACAGGAGATGAAACTTGGGTTTCTTAAGACACCCCTGAAAGTAAGCGGCACTCAATGGAATGGAGGCACACTTCATCCCCAGCAAAGGCTAAGCCGAAACAAATCTTGACACCTCGGAAAATGATGTGCACAGTGTTCTGGGACTGGAAAGGCATCTTACTCATTGATTTCTTACCGCATGGTCAAACCATCAACGCAGATGCTTACTGTGAAACACTCAGGAAATTGCGCCGCGCAATACAGAATAAGCACTGAGGGTTGCTGTCAAAAGGTGTTGTTTTTCTTCACGACAACGCACGACCACACACTGCAAATGTGACGAAAAACCTCCTACAGGGATTTGGCTGGGACGTGTTTGACTACCCTCCGTACAGCCCTGACCTCGCTCCTTTCATCTGTTCACACATCTCAAGTCTTTCCTTGGCGGTCAACACTTCAACAATGACGAGCTGAAAGAAGATGTTTCCAACTGGTTGAAGACACAGGCGGCAAACTTCTATGAAGAAGGTATCCAAAAACTTGTGCCACGCTATGACAAATGCCTGCAAAAGTTCGGCAGTTATGTGGAAAAGTAGTTTAAGAGGTGTAGAATGTTGTGCAATAAATAATTTTTCTGTATGTGTACACAATTTAATTTTATTACTAAACGGAACTTACTTTCTGGACGTGCCTCGTATTTGAACAGAATATGACCACCTTTATTGTGCATAAAATTGCATATTTTGTCTTTTTTAATAGGTTTCAAGCCCTAAAATGGCAAGTTAACAGGATATTAACATTTTATAATGATTATGCCCTGACATTTTCTACTAATGTGTAATATGTTCTGTAAGGAATGTGATTGGTGACACCGATGACTCATAGAAAATATAAGATAAGAAATGAGCATTTAGCTGCACAGTATGAAGGAGTGGGAAATAGCAAAAACAGCAGCGTAGTAAGTAGGGAAGCATGACTCACAAAGCTGGATGTCAAGTGTTAGTGATGGAAAATGTCTAGGCATTTATAAGTCGGGGCAAATGTCCAGGATAAATGTCCGGGAAAATGCCCAAAACCCATAAATGCCCAGGCACTTTGGGCATTTACCTCTTTTAAAAACATTGGTGGGGAACAGCTGAAGAAAGTGGAGAGTTTCAAGTATCTGGGAAGCCTGATACAAGATAATGAAAGAAACACGATAAAGAAATAAATGAGCGGGGGAGACAGGCAGAAGCATTCCGGAGGAGCATGAGAAGCATGTTATGGAGCAAGGATGTCCCTCAGAACAGCAAAAAGATCATATATCGGACGTACTATGACCCTATCCTGACGTATGCCTCGGAGACCTGGGTTATGAAAGGAAAGGAGAAGAGCAAAATACAGGCCAGTGAGATGAGGTTCTTGAGAAGCAGTATTGGAGCTACAAAGATGGACAGAATAAGAAATGAGAGGACCAGAGAATTAATGAAGGAGGAACCATTACAGGATGGTATAGAGAAATCTAGACTTAGATGGTATGGACATGTAAAACGAATGGAGGAGAAGAGGATACCCAGGAGGGTACACGAGACGAAGTGGGAAGGAAAGAGACCGAGAGACAGGTGGCTGAAGGGGGTGGAAGAAAGCGTGAAGAAGAGAGGAGAAGACTGGACAAGGGTGGAGACTGAGAGATGGTGGGAAGACAGAAGACATTGGAGAGGCTTGTGTTCCAAACAGACCCGGCCAGTGGCTGGAAACTGTGCAAGATGATTATGATGATGATGAAAAACATATTCATACGCTTATATAAATATTGTTTTAGCCATACATGTATCTACATACCTGTATTCTATATATTTATCCATAAAAACATAAATAGGCTGCGGAAGTTGTTGTAGGAATTCACTGAAAGAACTTGATTTTGGTTCTGAGGCTGAGCTTATGCTTGGTACTGCAGATTTGTTGTCGAGATCATCCACTTCAATTAGTCAAGGTTCATAAGGGGGTTTTCTTTCGAAAAGGTTTGTCAACCACTGTAATTGTACCTAACTGAAGCACTTTTTTTAAGATCCTGAGGGCACTTAAAACACTTCTTTATGTGCTTTTCCATTTTGTTACAATGTGACTGTTAATAGCCCTTATTACAATATTTACAAGATACTCCTTTCCCTTTCAAATTAAAAAAGTTCCAAATAGGTCCTCTTTTCCTAAGCATTTTGTAATGATTTAATCTAACACTTAAAAATATAAATAGCCTAAGAAATCTGGTGGTAGAATGCCTTGCCGACCTCAAGGTCACAACCACTCTACCTCCATTCCAAGATCATAGCACAATGGCTTCCCAGGGCCTAGCCCACACACCCTCCTCCCAAAGCCACTATTCACACCATAATCAAACTCCTACCTATTTTCCTAAATATAAATGAGTAGGCCTGCAGGCCTAACTCAGTAATACAATGTTTTATTCAAACCAGATATACATAATTCCCATTTAGATGTTATTGACAACACTGACACAGGATACTTAAATTATTATTAGCAATATTCAGGCATTACTAGTTTATCCATGAAATACCTTTGATTAATGGTTTTTATTATGTTTTAGATGCTCTAGTAACAAGCACAAGTAGTAAAAAGTAAAAACAAGAAGTTTTCTTAAATGCCCAGATTTTGGGCGCTTAAAACTGCTTTGGGCAAATGTCCATTTATAGATGCCCTGCCCACTGGGCATTTGCCCGGCCCACATCACTAAGTGTATATGATGCAATACCGGTGTTTCCCCACACACGCTTGGGAATCGTGTTGCCAATCTTAATATTTTATACTATACCAAGTGGTTTTGTGTTCTTGTTTAGCTACAAGAAAATGAAAATTTAATACTGCTTGCATAGGGAATTACCTACTTTTTGAAAATCCTTAGCTACAAAAGCCGGCCCCGTGGTGTTGGGGTAACGCGCCTGCCTCTCACCCGGAGGCCCCGGGTTTGATCCCTGGCTCCGTCAGGGATTTTAAAACTGACGTGAGGGTTGGAACGGGGTGCACTCAGCCTCGTGAGGACAATTGAGTAGCTGGCTGTCAGTGAGACAGTGCCCCACTCACGGAAACCAAGATTAACGGCCGAGGGGACCCGACGCGCTGACCACGCGTCACCCCAACATCTGCAGGCCAATTGGCTGGGCAGCGGTCACTTGGTAGGCCTAGGCCCTTCAAGGGCTGTAGTGCCACGGGGTTAGGTTAGTTTTAGCTACAAAAAATTGATTTATCATTCTTGGTATAGGGAATTAGCTATTTTGCCATGGTTGAGCAGCGACTTCCTCTTTATGGAAGTTGACAACACTGTTAGGAATCAGAGTATGAGGCTTCATGTGACACATCAGTCTTTCACAAAAGTAGTGGCACAGCTTTTGCAGCGGCCGATTGGATATTTTGTTTAGCCCAGTCGTCTTAACAATGCTGAGTGCATTATGAGTGAGTTGTGGGAGTGCTAAGTGTGTGTATACATTGTTTTTTATTATAAACATAGTGTACATCATGCCCATAATTAAATTAAGTAGTGCAGGTAGGCTTAAAAGCTACCAAGACAAGTTCTCTTCTGAATCTACTTCTACAGATTCTAAAGTATTTGTTAGGCATGCAAGAAAAAAGTAGGCAGTGAAAGACTGTATTGCAGCTTATAAACACATCCTAATATAAGGAGTTAGTGGCTAGGAAACGTAATACGAATTCTCCTATGCAAAAACAGCTTGTGGAGTGTTTTGGGAGTAGGCTAACACAGATTTCCTCAGACCTCTGTCAGGCCTTTCTAGCAGCATTTATTCATTCCTCTCTTTAAGCTCAACAATCCAACATTCAGAAATTACCTTCACATATAAACCAATGAACATTTTCCAGTTAAAAGCACTTAACACAAAATTTATGTCAGCCGGTATTACAAGATAATAATGTCCAATCTTCATAAGTCTTAAAGAATGAGGGTTAGTTCCGCCAAAGAAACGTACTTTGAAGGTCATTTTATAAGGAATATAGCAGTTGGCACCCAAGCCCTTTAAACGAATTAACCAACAACCTTAGTAACTATGCCATATCTATGGCTAGAACACAACAGTAAATCAGTTTGTCGGTACTGCTCATGGTAAGAAACGCAGCTAGTTACATGATTAAATCAGGGACAACATTAAAAGGAATTTACACTCAAGTACCCCATCGCATATCGGACCCTATTTATTCAAGCTAGTGGCCAAATTAGTGTTGTCTGTTAACCTTTACACTGCTGCGCCCGAGATATCTCGGTGCGGTAGAATGTCACGGCCTTGCTGCGCCCGAGATATCTCGTCGGCAACTTCATCTGAATAACATACTATTAAAAATGTATTCAGCATGGAGGGGTTTGATAGTCTCTCACAATATTAGCAGTGAAAAGGTTAAGAAAATATTTGTAAAATGCTCATCACGGGTTCGGAACAATAGCACCTGATACTCCCTTACCACCGCGACTTATTCGAACAGGCGGAGGATTATGGCTCGAGGCAGCACCCTATTATTCTGATTATTTACCGAAAATAAGAGAAGTTGTGAAATCATTAGATCCTAATAAAGCAGCATCTATTGAGCAAATATTGTTAAGCAAAGAATGAGAGAGTAACCTTGTGTTTATAACAGCTCATTTGCATTGTGTTCCTAAAGCTATTACATCATTGGGATTCCTTTACACCAGTCATTTGCAAAATTTGACAAAACCAGTTCCAGGTGTTGTAGGAGACACAAACAGAATGTAACAAACGCTCGCTCCAAACAACCTGGGTATAATGCAGGGCTAGATTTGTGACAGTATGGACCAGTACGCCGTACCAAAACCTCTGATCGAAGGAAAAGTAATAATTTTTAGATCTCTGGAACGTTAGTTGTAAGTCAACGCCAACTTGGTCTTTGACTGGACTGTACTTCTAGCCGTACACAAGGTGCTAGCTGACTCATCTTTCCCCGCAACAGTTCAGCTTTCACTTGGCCGTCAATGTCAGTGCAGTCAGAACATTCGACGGCCTGTCACTGTTTTAAGGTTTTGTTCTGTTTAATCATGTAGTATTTTGGAATCAAAGTGCATACATTTAATTAATTGTGTGTTGTCGTACGTGTATGTGCCTTTACAATGTATAAAATAAGTAATTATTTTAGAAAACCGAAGAAACCAAAACTAGACGAAGAAATTGAAAAATGCACACAAAACGTAGGCTAGATTCAAAATACGTACAAAATGCAATGTAGCGTCGAAATACTTACAAAAACCAACTGAAATTCAAAATACTTACAAAATGCAAATGAGATCGAAAATACGTACAAAATGCAATTGAGGTTCAAAATACTTACAAAATGCAATTGAAATTGAAAATACACAATGCAATTCAGATTGAAATATCCCAGTTCCAATCCAAATTATTCACAAAGTGCAATTGAAATTCAAAATACTTACAATAATAATAATAATAATAATAATGTTATTGGTTTTACGTCCCTTTTAACTACCCTGGCTTTTAGAGACGCCGGGGTGCCGGAAAATACTTACAAAATGTACGGTAGATTCTAACGACTCATGTGGATTGACAATACTTACATAATGCAATTTAGATTGAAAATACGTGACAAAATATAATTTAGATTCAAAATATCCACAAAATGCAATTGAGAATCAAAATATTTGCAAAATGCCTGCCAAAAAAAATGCAATTTAGATTCAAAATTCTTGCGAATGCGGTTTAGGTTGAAAATACAAAATGCACTTGAAATTCAATAATCTCACTAAAACGTCTTGCGCCTACATTGAAAGACTTACTAAAAAGCAATTTAGATTGTCAATCTTTACAAAATGCAATTGAGGTTGAAAACAATCGCGAGATGTAATTTAGATCGAAAAACTTACAAAATGCAACGTAGATTAAAAAGGCCTTAAAAAATTGCTAAAAGGGAATTTAGATACACAGTGAACCAAGTAACAAAAAGAGTGCGGGAATCTTAAAGAGAGAAGTAAATATAATGAAAAGAGGAGAGGAGAGAAGAGGGGAGAGAGGAGAAGGTCCGCCCCAAAGGTAAGGGACAAAAGGGGAAAACGGACCCAGCTCAGGAATCCCTCGGGGTCGCCAACTCCCGAACTTACCAGCCGTGAGCCCCTGAGGGTGTAGCATTATCTAGGGTGCACCAGAAGTGGAGGGGCTACATACACCCTGCCTCCTTAAGGGCCTTCAGCACAAGGCAGGAGGTAAAAGAAAAAGAAGGCTGACCCCTCACAGAAGGAGGGAATCAGGAAAGATGAGACAAGGGCCAATTAAGGCGGGAAAGTGAAAGACTCCCTAGGCCTCGGATAACCTAATACCGTCGGGGTCGGAAGAGAACAAGAGTTGACCAAGGGAGGTCGACAGGAAAGAAGACGGAGAGGAGCCCGGCACAAGTAAGTGGAAGCAATGCCAGACTCCATTACCATAATTAATTTCAATCGGCGTTGAGTGCACGGAGTGTATCTTGTTTTGTTTTCTCCACATTGATTGTATGTTTGTTTGTTGTTTTATTCCCACTGTAATAATTCGTGTTCTTTCAATAATAATAATGATGATAATTTTAATTGCTTGTAGTGCAATCAGTAATTTTCGTCCAGACAGTCATCTAACCAAGTAGCAACCAATGATTTCGTCCAGACAGTCGTCTAACAAAGTAGCGACCAATGGTTTAGTCCAGACACCCATTTTAGATCATCAGTATGTTTCGTCCAGAAGTCAGGGCCCAGAGAACCTCGCAACAACTGAACAAGAGGTCCCAAGATCTCGTCACAATACCTGGCAGTAGTTAAACCTTGCCGATTCACCCGGACAATTTCCTGAAGAAGTGTTTGAGTAATCAACATAATCCCTGCCCACACCATTAGGGATCTTCCTCGATATCGGTCTCTTTCCACAATGTTTGGGTCCCGAAATAGTGTTACAGGTTCTTTCCAGATGCGAATCCGTCTAGAATCACTCTCCAGACCAAATCGGGACTCGTCTGTGAAAAGAATATTGGCCCACTGTTCGACCGTCCAGTTGGCATGTTGACGACTCCACTCTAGACGTTTCCTTCTGTGCAGACGCATCAGGGATACACATACAGCAGGTCTCCCACAATAGAGTCCACTCTGCCGAAGTCTTCTGTACACTGTTTGTCTCGATACAACTGTTCCAGTGGATGCTGCGAGGTCAGATGCCAGTTGCCATGCAGAACTACGGCGGTACCGTCGTGCCCTTACAACTAAATAACGGTCTTCTTGCTCTGATGTCACACATGGTTGGCCCTACCCTGGTCTTAGGGATACATTTACGGTCGCTACAAACTGTCGCCACATCCGAGAAACAACAGAACGATTCACATTAAGCCATCGGGCCACATCACTTTGCGACTGTCCTGTTCCATTCTTCCTATGGCCCTCCACCGCAGAGGGTCTTCCAGGCGTATTCTCGGTGCCACACTGCACCTTCTATGCATGTGTACACAGCAAGTGTTGATGTGGAACTACCCAGTAAACACCACCCCCTTTGAGGGGTGCGCTGACGTCATCGTTGGCATGGCTAAACGATGACAGGAAGGCCAGATTCAGTGCAGAACACGATTGTACGGACATTTGTTGACAGTTTGTCTGATTATATCGTGAATTAGCCACAGGACGGAGAAATAGCAGTTTGTTGTTTTAATGTTGGACACTAGTGTAGTAATATTAATTGTGGACGACGTATCACTCTTTTCCATTTCGCTTTCATTTTGACAATATATCATTTTCATACCTTAATTTCATCTTTTGGGGGGACATTATCAATTGTAACTACTAACCTTGACCGCTTCTGTACCAACTGCACCGGATATATGTGCTAAATCACATACATATGAGCGTTTATTTAACAATCGCGGCCATGTTTGTCAGCGTATTTAGTATGCGAAAACTTCCGCAGCGAGCGCTCACAACAAGGCGCACACATTGATGTCAGTAGTTGCCAACATGTTCGATTCAAAATACCCCAGACGACAAACGTAACATTATAATTATGTGAGAAAAGAAATAATTGGGCTTATGTGTATTATTTGTATTTGTAAATAATGCTTGAATAAGGCAATGGTGCCAACTTCACTTTACTGCAATCCCCTATAGCAAGGTTTGGCGACTGGACGAAAAATACTGATCAACTAAAATGGGTGTCGGGACTAAACCATTGTACGGACCAAAAATGACAACTAATACTCGCAATACTAAACCACTGGTCGCTACTTGGCTAGAAGACTGTCTGGGCGAAACCATTGGTCGCTGCTTGGCTAGAAGACGTCTGGGCAAAACCATTGGTCGCTGCTTGGTTAGAAGACTGCCTGGACGAAACCATTGGTCGCTACTTGGTTAGATGACTGTCTGGACGAAACCATTGGTCGCTACTTGGTTAGATGACTGTCTGGACAAAACCTTTGGTCGCTACTTGGTTAGATGACTGTCTGGATGAAACCATTGGTCGCTACTTGGTTAGAAGACTGTCTGGACGAAACCATTGGTCGCTACTTGGTTAGATGACTGTCTGGACGAAACCATTGGTCGCTACTTGGTTAGAAGACTGTCTGGACGAAACCATTGGTCGCTACTTGGCTAGAAGACTGTCTGGACGAAACCATTGGTCGCTGCTTGGCTAGAAGGCGTCTGGGCAAAACCATTGGTCGCTGCTAGGTTAGAAGACTGTCTGGACGAAACCATTGGTCGCTACTTGGCTAGAAGACTGTCTGGACGAAACCATTGGTCACTGCTTGGCTAGAAGACTGTCTGGACGAAACCATTGGTCGTTACTTGCAAGAAGACTGTCTGGACGAAACCATTGGTCGCTGCTTGGCTAGAAGACTATCTGGACGAAACCATTGGTCGCTGCTTGGCTAGAAGACTATCTGGACGAAACCATTGGTCGCTGCTTGGCTAGAAGACTATCTGGACGAAACCATTGGACGCTGCTTGGCTAGAAGACTATCTGGACGAAACCATTGGTCGCTGCTTGGCTAGAAGACTGTCTGGACGAAACCATTGGTCGCTGCTTGGCTAGAAGACGTCTGGACGAAACCATTGGTTGCTGCTTGGTTAGAAGACTGTCTGGACGAAACCATTGGTCGCTACTTGGTTAGATGACTGTCTGGACGTAAATTACTGATTGCATTACACGCAAGGTGGTCGGTAGCAGTGTATGACTTATGACTGGTAGTAGACTCAGTCATGGTTCCGTATTGATTGACAATCAAGTATAATATAATTTGGGAGATCCGCCTGATCAATACACAATTATATATATAGGGCTATATTAATCCCATATGATACATGTTTCGGGGCCTATTATGATGGCCCCTTCATCAGCCAAAAATACAAATCATCAGTAAAATCATAGGATATATCATAAAATGTACAATAACATGAAAAAGAATGGATAAAAATGAAACATACTAAAAGTGAAAGATGAAGTGGTGAATAAAACACTCGAATGTAAAAAGGAAGGAAGCTTGTAGTTTAACGTGACCGTTAATCGCGAGATCATGAGCCACGGGACCTCCTTTTTACGTGGAATCCGAACCACAGGACATGGCATTTCACATCGAAAATCCCACATGCATTGACCGGGAATCGAACCCGGACCGCCTTGGTGAGAGGCATACAGCTACACACACTCGAATGTAACAAAAATAGAAAGACACTTAAAAATGTTACAGGCTACAGATGAAAAAATACATTAAAATAACATTAAAAGGGCACTTTAAGTGCTTGTCAAAACAAGTCTTTTATGAGTCCTTATAATAATACCATCAGGGTATCGTGTCTAAACATTCCATGTTAAAATGCTGAAAATATTGTTAAAAACTCCAGTCTATTGGACCTGGCTGTTTGCTACTCCTGTTAAAAGGAGCAAGTTGCTGTTGAAAGACCAATACTTCGACTATGACGAGGATCGAACGAGCCAAGTTTGGAACAGAGCCTCTTGAGGATAGAATCAAGGAGAAATCCTTAAAAACTTGTTGGTATATTGACTAGTCCAAAAATGTTCCTTCTTCTAAGCGGCAAATGGGCCTTAGATAGGTCCTAAGGAGGAAACAAAAAATGACTTTTAGAAAAGAAAATTTAGTATAGAAAAAATAAAGTGTAGGGAACGAAAAATATTAGTCTTATTGGGACCAAAAAATAGTGAAAATAGGGCTCTTTAGGCCGATACAAAAGAAAAAATAACTTACAGTATAACGCAACGAACACCGGGAGTCCGAAGCAGGAAGCGCTGTGTCCAACAGACTTGGAAATGCAATAACAAACAGCTGGGCTCGCAAGCGGAGCAAGATGCGGGAAGGAAAGAGGGGAGGTGGAGGAGCGCTGTCGTGGCGATGGAGAGGCGAGGTTTTAGAGGGGTTAAGGGGAAGGTGATAGGGGATGACGGAGCAGCTGAGGAGAGAGCTCAAGGCGGTTTGTTATAATCTTTGTTTGTTGATATGATGAAATCTGCTAGGGTGTCGAACAACACATTAGAATCGAAATATATTTCATTGAGGTTAGGGGGGTTGAAAATTCTCTGGGCAGTGTTGATCTCGATGGACTCCAAAATGTTCATTAAAGAACCTTTGTTATCGTGATGTAGAATTTCGAGGTCATTGCCAATGTTTGTGAAACTATGATTCATATCATTCATGTGGGAAGCCATGGCTGAAAATTTTCTATATTTAGTAGCGTTTACATGCTCAGAAAATCTAATAATGAAGCTTCTCCCGGTCTGTCCAATGTAATTGGTTTTGCAGTCATTACAATTTAATTTGTAGATGCCAGAGGTACTGTGCTTATCTTTAGGATTCAAAGTATGTGAATTAAAAAATAGGTTTCTATTGGTGTGACTGGTTTTATATGCTGGTTTCATATTGTATTTCTTGAAAGTATTGGTGATACTGTACGTGGCATTATAGTGATAGGTAGAAACCGCATATGTGGTGGTTTATCGATTTTTTTCTGGTATGAGGTGGGTGGCTGGTTTATTTTCCTGAGAATATTATTCACATGATTCTGACTAAAACCATTAACTTTGGCTATTTGATGGATAATTTTAATTTCGGTATTGATATCCTGTTTAGATAAAGGTAAACTGAGGGCCCTGTTAACGAGGCTAAAAAAGGTGGCTTTTTTATGGGAACCTGGGTGGGTGGAATCGTGTCTAATAATGGTATGTGTTTGCATAGGTTTTCTAAAAATTTTATAATGCAGCCTGTTGTTTTAGTAACAGTAGTATCCAGGAAATTAATAGTGTTATCAATTGCCGATTCCAAGGTAAACTTGATGTTGGGGTCTATGCTATTTAAATTGTTGAAAATGCTATCAATGCTTTGGATGTTGTCATTGACAATAATGAACACATCATCAACATATCTGCCCCAAAACTCTATTCCCTTAATTTTGCTAATTATTTCAGTGTGTTCCAGGTGGTCTAGGTAGATGTTGGCAATGATGCCCGATAACGGGGATCCCATAGCTAAACCTTCTTTCTGTTTATAGATAACCTTATTAAAAGTGAAATAATTATTGCTTAAGGCATAATTAAGAATTGTCATAAATTCATCAATTTCAACTTTAGACAATTTTTCACTCTATTAAATTATTTTTAATGATATTTAAAACGGAATGTACTGGGATGTTGGTGTACATATCCTTTATATCAACATTGTGAAGCGAGTATTCGTCAATTTCGAGATTTTGGTGCAAAAATCTAAAGTGTTGGTAAAAAAAATTCTTGGCCTTGAAAGCGTAATGGTTACTTAGGAATTTTTGAATGAATTTAGTAGTTTTGTACAAGGGGCTGTTTCTGTCAACGCCTGTGCGACGTTTCACCAAATGTTTGTACATCACAAAATTTCTCGTAGGCCTAATGCCCCCTTGTGGTGTTTTTACTTACCTGATACATTATATCTAAAACTACTGCATCTGGCAACTCTTCAATGTCTAGTTTGAATGGTAAATAATTCGACGACACCACATCTAATGCGAGTTCATAAAGGGAAAACTTCCTTCTTTCCAATACTAAGGCCATTATTTTGGTCTTGTCACACTTGTTTTAAAAGTCCACCACATCAAAACTGAAAACAACATTACCACCTGCCTCCGGCGCGCACATAAATTACCATAAGGAACCAAGGAGTATACAATTGGTCTTCTTCTTCTTCCACTTCACGTAAATAAAATGGGTACATCCCCCCCCCCGCCGACCAACCCAACGACCAAACTTTACCCAATTGCTAATTGTATACGAAATCACTAATTATTATTTTTTATTTTTATTTTTACAGATTCTTTTTTTTAATAAACCTTACCTTACCTTACCTTACCTAGATGATAACTCAAACCTAAGCAGGTTTTTGGCCTCACCAACAGCACAGCGCCATCTTTCTCGATCATCCATTATGTCCTCCGTGACTCCGATTTTTATCATATCTTTTTGGACTTGGCCCCACCAGCGAAGTCTCGGTCGTCCCAATGGTCGCCTTCCTCTGGGTACATCTTCCAAAACTGCTCTTAAGGTACTCATCGACACTAGCGATGAAATTTCAGCAAAGTTATCCTATTTTCTTGAAACTGATATCACGGATGCTAAGGGTATAAACTAGTGGATTTCTGGCATAAAATAATCCAAAATGAATTTCTGGGGTTTTTTTTCCAAGTTTTTTTGAAAAAATAACAAGAATTTTTGGGATGTAATATCTCTGTTCCTATTCAACATAAAAGAATCGCTGTTGCTTCAGATTGCTTAGCAATACGTTCTGAGTGTTGCTTAGCAGAAGTTTTCGTAGCTTCCATAGGGCCGAATTTATTAATATTTTACTAAAAATTCAATTATTCTCATAGAGAAAAAAATTAATTACAGGGGTCCGGATCCTTAATTTCAATGTAATTGTATTATTCTGCTATACAACATAGCTGCATAATTTAGCTACAATTTCGTTTTTAAATGAAGTTAATAACTCTATTCTAAGTGTAGATTTCATCTGCCAAAATAATGACAAATACTGAAAAAATGAAGCTTGAGAAAAAGTCACTTCAAGTTGAGATACAC
The DNA here is from genome assembly GCA_946902985.2 of Meconema thalassinum. NCBI lineage: Eukaryota > Metazoa > Arthropoda > Insecta > Orthoptera > Tettigoniidae > Meconema > Meconema thalassinum. The sequence continues at coordinate 58,312,050 of OX336389.2, forward strand.
ATTTAGAATAAAGTAGCTTACTTCTATTGCTCCTAAACGCCTCCTGATGCATAGGTGGTGCCTTCTTCTTGGGATTTTAGGTCAATCTTGTGCTTCCTCCTCGCCCGTAAGTATTTCCGACGTTGTTTTTGCTCCGGAGTACACTGTTTCAGAGCCACAGTAAGGTGCTCCTTATCTGCAGCACCTACGCCGGGCACAGTATACTTGCCTTCTTAAGGATGTCCAGTTCTGATGTACAGCCGTTGTTAAAGTGGCAAATACTGACCATTACTCCAAGATGCAGGGTTTTTCGTGTTTGATAGCCACTCATCTTACATGATAATAATATAGAAATGACCCAGCCCAATCTCTTTGTTGTGTATTTACATGAACATTCTAGAAAGTGCTATGTTTACATGAACATTCTAGTCAGTGTTGTGTATTTAGGCCACTTGAGTTAACACGAACATTCTAGTCACTAGGCCCAGAACATTCCAATCTGGAACATTCGATTCTGGATCTTTCCAGCTACTATGTATATATGCACCCGCGGACTGTAGACGATAGTTCCGCTCATGTTAGTTCACATTGTGTATCGTTGTGTATCGACTAGTGTTTAATAAACCGTTGTGTTATATTAACAAGTGTATGTTATTGTTAAGAAAGACAATTTAACTCTTATTTACTTATTTATGTTGTAAGATCTTTCACCAGCATATGTTGGCAACTATGTACCAAAGACAATGCAGACGTAATAAAAGTAAATCGATACCAGTGTAGTTGGTATCGTAGAGCCAAAAGGACGTTAGCAAAAGATCTGTGCCTGTTCATTTATTTGCTTCTACCACATATAACCCACAGGAAATATTACTCTTATAACAGGTTATGGTGCCCAGAACGTACGGATAGTTTTTGTGAGTGAAACGGGAATCAATACTGTGAGGTTAACGGAATATCGGAGGAAGAATAATGACTTTTTAGCGTAGGCCTACTTTGATACAAAAGGAAAAATGAACGACGAGGAGAGACAAAGAGTCAATGATGAAAGATACCACATTCCACTTTTCGACGGTAAGAACTACGACAATTGGAAATTCAGACTTGAAGTTCTACTGGACGAAAAGAAACTGATGTCCCACATCACAGAAGAAGTTCAGTATACTGAAGCACCGGCGGGTGAGACAACGGCAGCTCGAACGGCCAGGGAAGCAGCTAATGAGAAACTCCGGCAAAAAGATAAGTATTGCATTAGACTTATTGTGAGTGCTATAGCTGATAGTCATTTGGAATATTGCCGAGGACATGATACTGCCTTCAAGGTCTGGAAAACTTTAGCAGACACTTTTCAAAGGAAAGGAATTGCCAGTCAACTTCAGGCAAGGAAAGCATTGCTTGCAATGCGACATAACCCTACTAATGAAACTTTGGAAAATCACTTTCTGAAGTTTGACAGACAAATTCGAGAACGTAAATCTGCTGGAGCAAATACTGATGAGATAGATGTGATTTGTCATTTGTTATTGACCATGCCAACTGACTATAGTATGGTTGTAACCTCTATTGAAACCATGTCAGCAAACGGTGAGAACTTAACCCTTCCTTTTGTCAAAAATAGACTTTTGGATGAAGAATCTAAAAGGAATCTGCAAGGAAAACAGAAACCACAGAGGAATGAGTCAACAACTGCTTTCTTTACTCGACCAGGACAAGTAAAGAATGGAGGAAAACAGAAACATCAGTACCAGCAGCCGAAGACTACTGCAACACCAACATACACTCAGCACCAGTCCAAGGTATTTTCTGGAGCTAACAGTAATACTAAGCCTGCTTCACATTCTTACAAGTGCCACAACTGTGGGGGCAGTGGTCATTTACGGAGAGACTGTCCCAGCCCACGTAACACTCCTTGGCAGCCTACAAAGTTTCCAGGGATGCAAACTGGTGCTGCCAATGTCACTCAAGAGGAGGAAGAGGAATTCTGTTTCTCAGCTTTATCTGACGTAATAGACTCAAGAATGACTAAGGCTGGAAGTGATGAAGTGATATGGTGGCTTGATTCTGGAGCTTCAGAGCACATGACTAATCAAGCTGATTTCTTTCAAACAAGTGTAAAGATTAATCCTATGAAGATTAAAGTAGCAAAAGTAGGGCACTCGGTCACATCAACACAAAAGGGAAACATGAAACTTTTTGCATTGGTGGACGGAACATGGAATACTGTGAACATTCCAGACGTGTTGTACATTCCAGATTTGGAAATAAATTTACTGTCTGTGAGAAGACTGGAAATGAGTGGATGCACAATCATTTTTGAAGATGGTAAGGCACTAATAATGAAAGGAAATTATGTGATTGCAGTTGCACATCGGATCAACAAGTTGTACAGGCTAACACTCCATACCAGGAAGGAAATTGCATGCCTAACACTTGGAAGTGAGGACTTGTGGCATAGAAGATTTGGTCACACAAGTAAGGCAGGGCTTCAGAAACTGCAAACCCTGGTGGATGGTATGACAGAAACTAAGGTGAAGGAAGTGTGTGAAATATGCTGTCAAGGAAAAATGTGTAAGCTGCCTCACAACCAAACAAGAAGAAGAGCACAGAGGCCACTGGAACTAATCCACAGTGACCTGTTTGGCCCAATTACACCGGAGTCATATAATGGAAAAAGGTACATTATAAGTCTAATAGATGACTTCACACATTTTGCAGCTGTATATCCTCTAGAAAAGAAGAGTGAAGCATTAGACTACATCAAGATCTATGAAGCAATGGCAACCGCTCATTTCAAGAGCAAAATAAGTCGCTTCAGGTGTGATCGAGGTGGGGAGTACACCTCAAACGAGCTGAAGACTTACTTTCAAGAGAAAGGAATACAGTTGGAATATACCATGAGCTACACACCTGAGCAAAACGGAGTAGCTGAAAGGTTCAACAGAACTATCCTGGACAAAGCAAGATGTATGTTGTTGAGCTCAGGACTACAGAAGAATCTTTGGACTGAAGCAGTAGGTGCAGCAGTGTACCTTATCAACAGGAGCACTACAAATGCTTTATCAGACTGTGTTCCAGCAACTCTCTGGTATGGGCATAAACCTGATGTCAGCAAGATCAGGGTATTTGGTTCTCCAGCTTACCTTCATACTCCCAAACAACTGAGTGGAGGAAAATTTGACAGTCGATCGAGGAAACTTTACTTGGTTGGGTACTGTCATAATGGTTATAGATTGTGGTGTCCTGACACCCAAGAAATTATTGAAGGGAAAGATGCCATTTTTGATGAGAGTTCTCCAGGTGAAAGGTTTATAGATATTGATCCATCACACTTTGAAACTAATAAGAAGCCTATTTCAAAGGAAGAAGGTACCGTGGAAGATCCAATTCCTGAAGATTGCAAAAATTCAGGGGAAGATCTGGAAGCCAATGACACACCGACAGAAGAACGGAGGCGTGGAACTCGTGTGAGGAAGAGACCGCAGTATCTGGATGATTATGAGGTTACCCTAAGTGAACTAGCTATGGGTGCAGTAGTAGATGATGTTCCTGAATCTGTCAAGGACATTGAAGGTCGACCTGACGCAACAGAATGGCGGAAAGCAGTTCAAGAAGAGATGAATGCACTGCAGGAAAATAAAACCTGGACACTGACAACGCTGCCACCTGGTAAGAAGGCAATCAACAACAGGTGGGTGTTTCGTATCAAACATGATGCATCTGGAAATGTTGAGAAGTATAAAGCCCGCCTTGTCATTAAAGGCTGTTTGCAAAAACGGGGCTTAGACTATTTTGAGACGTATGCACCAGTGGCCCGCCTAGTGACTGTGAGAGTATTGTTGTCAGTAATTAATCATCATGGATTGCTTACTCAACAACTTGATGTGAAGAACGCTTTCCTTCACGGCAATATCAAGGAAGAAATCTACATGACACAACCAGAGGGATTTGAGCAAGAGTCAACTCCACCTCTGGTTTGCAAGCTGAACAAAACACTCTACGGATTGAAGCAGGCCCCAAAGGAGTGGAACTCTAGATTCAATGATTTCATTCAGAAGCATGGTTTCAGGCAATCAGAATATGATAAATGTCTTTATTTTCACCACACACTTGCTATTACCCTACTTCTTTATGTTGATGATATTATTGTAGCAGGTAGTTCAGCTGCAGCTCTGCAGGAATGTAAGAAGGCTCTCATGGCAGAATTCAAGATGACTGATCTTGGAGATCTAAGGGAATTTCTGGGAATCAAATTTGATCGGTCAGAGAGAGGAATGTTCTTAAGCCAGCCCCAATACATCCAAAACCTTCTGAAACATTTTGGAATGGAGGACAGCAATCCAGCAAAAACTCCCATGGAGGTAGATCCAGCAAAGGAGCCTGTTGGTGAATGTATCCTTTCTGTCAGACCTTACAAAGAACTAGTTGGATGTTTAATGTATCTCATGTTGACAACACGTCCTGATATAAGCATGGCAGTGAATTTCTATAGTAGGTTTCAAAGTAATGCTACTGATGCGCAATGGGTTGGGCTTAAACGTGTCTTACGTTATCTGAAGGGAACAAGCGAGATGGGACTCTTATTTCAAAGGCAATCGGGAACTAGTTGTAACCTAGTTGGCTATGCTGATGCAGACTGGGGGGGGGGGGGTAGTACCAAGAATAGGAAATCAATTTCTGGTTTCATGTTCGAAGTCTATGGTGCTAATGTACTTTGGATGACTAGGAAACAAACTGCCGTTGCCCAGTCATCAACTGAAGCGGAGTACGTTTCTCTCGGATGTGCTGTAATGGAACTCGTTTGGTTGAGAAATCTTGTTTTGGACATAGGTGTTGAACTATGTGGACCAGTTGTCATCTTTGAAGACAATCAGTCAACTATTTTATGTCTAGATAAGTGGGAAGAGAAAAGGCTAAAACATGTTGATGTCAAGTATAATATTGTGAAAGATATGTATCGGAAGAATGTTATCAAGGTTCTTCATATTCCTTCAGGTGAGCAGAAAGCAGATATTCTCACCAAACCACTGACTGGTAACCATTTCCAGACTCTTCGAGCTGGCTTGGGCATTGTTAGTATGTAAGCAACTTGTAAGCTGTTAAAGCTGTGAAAGATTATTTTTGTATTGTGATAATTAGTTTGTTAAACTCATTTAATAGATTACTGTCTATGTTAAATTGAGGGGAAGTGTTAAGAAAGACAATTTAACTCTTATTTACTTATTTATGTTGTAAGATCTTTCACCAGCATATGTTGGCAACTATGTACCAAAGACAATGCAGACGTAATAAAAGTAAATCGATACCAGTGTAGTTGGTATCGTAGAGCCAAAAGGACGTTAGCAAAAGATCTGTGCCTGTTCATTTATTTGTTTCTACCACATATAACCCACAGAAAATATTACTCTTATAACAGTTATTTATCTTGTATCTCCCACGATATAACAGTGGTGTCAGAAGTGGGATAAGATAAATAATGTTGTGAAACCGAGTGACTTTCTAACCTCAACGCAAGTGTTGCACCGAACGACGTTCATCGCAGTGCGTGTTGGAAACTAAACCGAGTGACCTTTCTAACCTCAACGCAATTGTTTGCACCGAACTAAGTTTATCGCAAGTGCGTGTTAGATATACTGTTCTCCACTCATCTTCACCATGCCGGACTTAACCTCTGAGCAACTCCAACAATTCTCGGCAATCATCGCCGACGCTATCTGACAGACAAGTTCAACAACGTCATCATCACAGCCTCGACCGCCTCAATTCACAATGCAACCGTATCGTACAACCGACGGGACGACTGTAGCCGACTATTTCACTCGCTTTACCAGGGCGCTCAACTTGAGCAAGGTACCCGCGGATCAACACGCACATTTTGCGCGGGTTTACATGGGATCTGAACTCAATGATGCCCTGAAGATCCTGGTGAGTCCTAATGATCCGGATGGCACATTTCTTGATCGCATGTTAATTGAACAAATGCTCGCAGGTTTGGAATCACGAGAAATGTGCGACGAGATTATTGCAAAACAACCAGAGAACTTCACCGCAGCATATGAAATCGCGCACGCACTCGAAGCTACTCGCATTACCACCGACGAGGTCAAAACAGCTGCCGCTAAGTCTGAATCAACCAATCGGATTGGATACGAGAAGCCTCTGTCCAGGAAGAAAAATCAACCAGCAGCCGCCACGCAGCAAGTCAGCTCATCGAAGTCAAGGGTCTTACAACCTAACCAGACAGCACCAATGGCCACACCAGGCAAACCAGAGTGCATTCCAGGACAACCAATCAACATGTGCAGGGTGCGGTGAAGCTCACCCTCGTAGTCAGTGTAGGTTCCTGAACGCAGAGTGCCTGAAGTGTGGCAAGAAAGGTCACATCAGAAAAGTTTGCCGATCGAAATCGATGAAACATCGAACAACAAACCATGTGACCGAAGAAGAGCTTCCAGCAGAAAGCCTCGACGTTGTGGACTACCTCAGCAAAATCGAGGTCATCGGATCGGTCAACGCAGCACCTAAGCCACTGCTTGATGTCAACATAGAGGGAACCACCGTCAAAATGGAACTCGACACCGGCGCCCCCTGCTCAACCAAGAGCAAATCAAAGCTAAGTATGATCAAACCAGGTTTTGTGTTGCAGAGAAACGATCATAACTTCGTCAGTTACACTGGCCATCCGATTAAATGCATTGGCAAAACGTCAGGGTGCACCACCATCGGAACCACAACCAGGAACCTGAATCTCTACGTGGTTGACGATGAAGTCGAATCGCTCTTTGGCCGAGAGTGGATTTCAGAGTTTGTACGGGAGATCGACTTTGGTCACCTCTTCGCAAAACCCGACCCAATCCACAAGCTCTCAGACAAGCAGGCTCTGACCTTGGAACAACAGAAGCAGCTCGACAACATTCTATCTCGCTACCAGGATGTGTTCAGCGACACCCCCGGGAAGATCTCAGGTCCCCCAGCGAAGATGCACCTGAAGGCTGGAGCCACACCTGTTTTCGCCAGAGCTCGAGACGTACCAGTTGCCCTCCGCGATGCCTATGCCAAGGAAATCGACAAGAAAATTGTATCTGGCTTCTACAAAAGAGTGGACTACACTGAATGGGCATCGACAACGCACGTCGTCGCCAAGAAGAACGGCAAACTGAGGATCACAGGCAACTACAAGCCTACTCTCAACCCGCGGATCATCATCGATAAACATCCGATTCCCAAGGTGGAACATCTGTTCAACCGAATGCGCGGCGCCACTCTCTTCTGCCATCTGGATATCTCCGACGCGTACACTCATCTCGAGGTCGACGATGAGTTCAGCCATGCTCTCGCGCTTAACACGCCAACTCATGGTCTGATCCGCCCAACGCGAGCAGTATATGGAGCAGCTAACATCCCCGCTATCTGACAGAGGCGAATGGACACAGTCCTGCATGGTCTCCCAAACGTCGTAAGTTTTTTCGATGACAATATAGTTTTTGCTGATAGCTTTGAAAATCTGATGCAGGCCCTCAGCACCACTCTGGAACGGTTTCGGCAGCACAACCTCAAGCTCAACCGAGCCAAATGCGTTTTCGCTCAAACTTCTCTGGAAGCCCTTGGCTACAAAATCGATGCGTCAGGCATCCACAAGTCGGATGCACACATCCGAGCTGAACGTGATGCACCGAAACCAACTACACCAGAAGAACTCCAACTGTTTCGTGGTAAAGCAACCTACTACAGTTCGTTCATCCCCGATTTGTCCACCAGAGACAGACCTCTCAGAGACATGCTGCTCAAGGACCCTCTCATCTGGACACCAGAAGGCGACAGGGCATACAAAGACATCAAAAACGCCCTAACCTCGCCCCAGGTACTCATGCAGTATGACCCAACGTTACCACTCCTGTTGGCCACGGACGCCAGCAAGACCGGCCTGGGCGCAGTATTGTCACACCGGCTCAGCAACCGGCAAGAACATCCAATCGCTTACGCCAGTCGAACGATAACAGCAACGCAGCAAAGGTACCCTCATCTCCGCAAGAGACTCAACTTGACCAGGTCACCGCGCAACCGACCCAGTCACCGCGCAACCGACCAAGCCACCGCGCAAGCAACCAGGCCACCGAGCAACCAACGAGGTCACCGCGCAACCGACCAAGTCACCGCGCAACCGACCATGTCACCGCGCAACCGACCAAGTCGCCGTGCAACCGACCAAGCCACCGCGCAACCGACAAGGTCACCGCACAACCGACGAAGTCACCGCACAACCGACGAAGCCACCGCACAACCGACCAAGCCACCGAGCCTGAGACAAGTTCGCTTCACCGAGACACCAGCAACAGCCCAAACACCACCAGCCACACCAGCTACACCTGTAGACAGGGCACCGCCTATTTCGCAAACCCCTTTTATCCCCCGCTGGAGTACTCGCCAGCGCCGACCACCGTTGAGATTCTCTCCTGATTCCTAAATCATCCATTTATAAGAGGGAGGAAATGTTGTGTATTTACATGAACATTCTAGAAAGTGCTATGTTTACATGAACATTCTAGTCAGTGTTGTGTATTTAGGCTACTTGAGTTAACACGAACATTCTAGTCACTATGCCCAGAACATTCCAATCTGGAACATTCGATTCTGGAACTTTCCAGCTACTATGTATATTTGCACCCGCGGACTGTAGACGTCAGTTCCGCTCAAGTTAGTTCACATTGTGTATCGTTGTGTAACGACTAGTGTTTAATAAATCGTTGTGTTATATTAACAAGTGTATGTTATTTATCTTGTATCTCCCACGACATAACATATGTTCATGCTGCTGAACGTAGGAAATTAATATTTCGTCGAAAGCAGTTTGATCCATATTAAAATCAAAATCAATTCTTCTTTGCGTGTTGCTCAGCAATAAACACCAATACAACTAGCAAAATGCTTCAGAATGGCAAAAAACAAAGAATACCTAAGAAGCGAGGTTAGAAAGCACATTCGCAGGTTAAGTTTACAGCTGGCTACGATTCCTTCCGTACTGCGCATGTGCATGTACAACGTTTTTCTGATTGGCTCCGGGAAGCTCCGAGAACGGCAAACATGAAACTTGACCATGTTTCCCGTTGGCCTTCCCGGGCTACTTTTAGCTTCTCGTTCCCGGAGATTGGATGTGAACCGTTCTCGTTCTGGTTCTCGTTCCCGGGGTATTGTGAACCGGGCTTTACCGCTGAACTATCCACCGTAAAGGCATGTTCCGAGGGCTTGTTAGCCGTGTTCTAGTCCATGGTTAGCTTATTTGTAATGAAAAATCAAAGATGGAAGCGAACAGCTGATATGTATGTTATCACTTAATGGCTTGAATATTAATTTATTCATTGAATATGGGCTAAGGTAAGTACAAAACAATATATTTTTGATTCTTCAAGTTGTGCAAATATCTTTCTTTGACGATTATGGTAAATAGTATACTTAATATGAATAATGTCGTCCCGTGTAATGTTAATAACTTACACTTTTATTTTTGTTTTCAGATGCCGTAAGCGATCTAAAACGATTATTTGATGGGGAAGAAAATTAAGTGCTATTTTACTACTTAGGAAATAATTAGCTTTCATTTTAATTGTAGAATTCGAATCATATTTGCGGAAGCTTGTAGTCAGTAGTCCTCCAAGCTTGTTTCTAGGTTATGGAAATAATTGCTGTCAGAAGTTTGAAGACGAATACCTACCTAATGTGCGGCAATTGTGCTTTTAATTATTTAAATTAAGGCTGCAAATGTTCGCATTACTTCACGGCCTTGGCATATGCCATTGGTAAATTATAATTAACTTATTTGTGGTGAAGAGACATGACAACATGATTATCATAATGGACTTTCACAAACTGAAATTAACTCATTTACCTAAGAGAATGAGAGTAATTGTTATCCCCATGTCAGAACTGGTAGTGTCAAAGCATTCAGTCCTGATCCCGTAAGTATATAAACAATAGGCTATCATTTAAGACCTTGGCAAATAGCTTTAGTAGGCAGGCTGGAACATAAAGAGTACCGGTATTGTAATCATCATCATCATCATTTCCCCTTATCCAGCTCCTGCCGGGTCGGGGTATTTATGGCACTTCTCCACTTTCCTCTTTCCTTCCACAATTCTTCTTCCACGATCTTGTCCCAGTCCAGATTCCTTTTTCTCACGCTGTTCTTCACTGAATCGATCCACCTTGTTCTAGGTCTTCCTCTTGCTCTCTTACCCTTGCACTTTGCCTCCAGCATCTGTCTTGGTATTCTATTTTCCCCCATCCTCTTTACATGTCCAAACCACCTTAGTTTATTCTTCTCAATTCTCTCATTTAGTTTTCCCATCCCAACTTCCTTCCTAACATCTTCATTCCTCACTCTGTCTTTCCTTGTCTTACCTATCATACTTCTTAGGAATTTCATTTCACTGGCTTGGATTTTACTCTCATGCCTGCTTGTCATGGTCCAAGTCTCAGCTGCATAAGTTAATATGGGTACATAGTACATTTTATACATTACCTCCTTGCTTTTCCTTGGTACTTCCTTATCCCAAACAAGTTTTCTTACACTTTGATAGAATGCATTGCTCTGCTGTACCCTCCTGCCAATCTCCATGTCCAACCTACCAGTTTGCATCAATTCACTTCCTAGGTATTTGAACGTGTCCACAATTTCCAAACTCTGACTTCCAATTTTCACAGTGCCCTTTCCTTGTCTTTCCCCTCTTGTCATCACCATGGTCTTGCTTTTCTCTATACTGATTTTCAGGCCATACTTCTGAATATTTTCGTTCAGTGCATCTAGTTGTTTTTGCACTTCTTCGGTGTTCCTTCCCCAGACCACAATATCGTCTGCAAATAATAGTAACTTCATTTCTTTATGTCCATATGCTTCCTTTGTTTCCTTTACAATTTCATCCATTACCATTATGAATAAAAGAGGTGACAGCACACTCCCCTGTCTTAGTCCAGTCTTGTTCCTTAACCAATCTGTCTTTCCAACTGGGGTCAGTACCCTGCTAACACAGTTGCTGTACATTGCTTGCACCATTTCCAACATTTCTCTTCCCAGTCTCTTCTTAACCATGGTTTCCCATACCTTCTCTCTGGGGACACTATCATATGCCTTTTCTAGATCTATGAAAGTCATGATCAAATCCTCTCCATATTCCCAGTTCTTTTCCATCACCTGCCTCAAGCTAAAGATTGGGTCCACTGTGGATCTTCCACTCCTGAAGCCATACTGTTTCTCTTGCAACTCTCCTTCCACCTTTCTTCTCATTCTTCTTTCTAATATCCTTTCCAGTATTTTTACTATCTGTGATATGAGGGTGATCCCTCTATAGTTATCACACACTTTCTTGTCCCCTTTCTTAAACACTGGTATTATTAGCCCTTTCTCCCAGTCTTCTGGTACACATTTCCGTTTCCACACACACTTTAGCAGTCGATACAGCCATTGCATACCAACAGGTCCAGCAGCCTTTATCATTTCTACACTGATTTCATCCACCCCTGTTGCTTTTCCCATCTTCATTTTCTGTACTGCTAATTCCACCTCCAGCATTGTTATATCATCTTCTGTTATAGAGTCGTCAGGCTGTGTCACTTCGATCTCACCAGTACAATTGCTCACATTCAATAGCTTATCGAAATACTCCTTCCATCGTCCCTTTATCTCTTCTGGGTGTGCTAACAACTCTCCATCTTCCTTTTTCACCAGCTTTGTAGTAACTCTTTCTTTCCTCTTACTTCTTAGAAGCCCATACAGCATCCTTTTACTGCCACTTACATCTGTTTCCATTCTTCGTGTAAATTCTTCCCAACTTTTCTTCTTTTCTTCTCCTACCACTTTCTTACACCTCCGTTTGCTGTCGTGGTACTTCCTTTTGCTTTCTTCTGTTTGATCTCGGTTCCATTCTTTCCATGCAGACTTCTTTTCTTTTACTGCTTTCCTCACTTCTTCATTCCACCACGGTGTCTCATTCTCTTTCACTCTTGTTGACGTCCTACCACAAGCACTCTCTGCTGCACCAGCAAATGCCTTTTTAAAGTGGGACCATTCCTCTTCTACATTTTCCACTTCAGTAACTGGGATTTGTTGCTTCAATCTCTCCTGAAAATCTTCCTGTACAGCTTTGTCTTTCAATTTCCATACTTTTATTTTACTTTCTCTGATCTCCTTTAGGTTTTCCAATTTTTCCCATCTAAATTTTGCCACCACAGCTCTATGGTCCCCATCAAATGCTTCACCTGGTAAAGCTGTCACATCCATCAGCTTTCTGCGATTTGTCCTTTCCACCAGGAAGTAGTCAATTACTGATTTTGTTCTTCTATCACCCCACCCATATCTCGTAATTTTCCTGCTGTTTTTCTTCCGAAACCATGAATTACCCACTATCAGTCCATTCCTTTCACAAAAGTTTACAAGTTCCTCTCCTTCCCGGTTCTTTTTCCCATATCCATATGGTCCAACGACTTCTTCCTTTCCTTGTCTCTCAATTCCGACTTGCGCATTCATGTCTCCCATGATCACCACTTCTACATCTGAGATTACTCTTTCTACATCCTCCAGGAATACTTCAATATCTTCTTCTCTGTTTCCAGTCTGTGGTGCATACACTTGTATGAAGTCCATCACGTCATTCTTCATCTTCATTCTAATTTTCATTATTCTGTCACTCACACACTCTACCACTTCAACATACTCCTCCAGTTGTTTCGAGGTTATCAGTCCCACGCCATTTTTTGCCTCTTGGCCACCACTCCAGTATAATGTATATCCTTTCCTCAATTTCTTCCTTCCTTTACCTTTCCATTTCACTTCACTCAGCCCCATCATTCCAACCTTCTCCCTCTCCATGAAGTCTACCACCTCCTCCACCTTGCCTGTCAGGGTCATGACATTCATGATTCCCACTTTCATTTCGGTTACTGGTCGCCCATTTCTCACAGTTCCCCCAGTACCAAAGGAACTGCGCGTCGCCTGCAGGGTACGCCCTAACCTTTTCCGAATCATTGGAAGTGCCATATCCATTTTAGGCTATTATTACGATGGGGTCGCCACTCCCAAAGGCATTGTATGGAGCTACTGCCAGCTATTATTCAGGCCGCCCCTAACATGGAGAACAGACGCCCTTGCAGCCGCCCCTAACATGGGAAACAGACGCTGCCGATTGATGCTGTACTCATACTATTCCCTGAGTACTGGGTTGCCTCTTCCGCAATCTCCACCGTTCTGAAGTCCATCTTCTCCGCTGTAGATTCCGTTGAGGTCTTCGCACGTAACCCTGTGCACGGGGCCTATGTTATACCCCATAGGACTGGGTCCTCACCAGAACTTAGCCGGTACTGTAGTTCCATGGTCTATTACAGTACCGTTGCCCACCCCCGCGACGTGGACGCGCCTGACAAGAATTATCCATGTAGCCAATTAGGATTGACTCATGGACCGGGTTAAGGAGCTGTCTAAATCCAGCCTCCAAGGCCGGTATTGTACTATGCATTCATATTGAACTAATGAGGGAAGTTAATGTTACATGTACTGTAATGCATGCAGTCGATTAACAGTGTAGGGGAGAAATAAGAAATAATATCAGACCCCAAATGAACTAAAGTTTGTGGTCAGTCTGCTTGGCAAGTTGTCATTGCGAAGGGAGGACTTTCATATAAAAGATTACATTGCATGCTTCTGCTGGAAACTAAAACCTTAGCACTGGATACACATAGTTGCTCACAGTTTTAATAACCTGGTATGACACAGCTCGGTCATCTAAATGGATCAGATGAGAAAGAAAAATCACAACATGGTACTTTGGGAGTTTATGTCTAACATCAAGGTACGTTAATTCTCTTCATTTCATTGTGTTATCATTTGAGAACTAACTACATGCAGCAAGGCATAAAGCTTTCCAAGAGTGGAGTTTACCTGAACCGAAGTAAAAAATTCTTAAACTACTGAAATTAGTCAAAATACCTGCAGTAATGGTATCTTGAGACAATATAGTAATAGCTGTTTACTTCTCCGCTGTCTGTAACCCACCCAGCCATCCCAAATAGGATCACGACTTATATAAATAAAATTCCAGCTGACTCTGCCAATTTTAGCACCATGTACAGTATTGCCAACAACACGCATTCGATACTATATCGCATCCGGCAGACCAATGGTTTTCGCCTAGACCAATAAGGTTCATCTATACCTTGCGATGCAGTGGCGTTTAGGGGAATTCTTAGTTTCCTTGATAACGTAGTTGATGACGTGATGGTATTGGAGTTCTTTTTTCACATAATTACAAAGTTTCCATGTGGTGCATTTTGTATCGGACATGTTGGCAATGTAATATGACGTCAATTTGTCGGCCACAAACATCTGCCGTCGTTGACCAAACTACAAATAAAAACCTTAATTTAAGCAATATTAGTGAAATTTGACAGTATATTAGTGATATATTGACAGTATTTTTATTGTGCAACAGTGATCGTTATTGTTGTTTTAAGGGGTGGAACTACGAGGTCATTTGCCCGCCCCCCCCCCCCCCCCTCATCTACTCTATTCACATCTCTAATGAGCTGGTACTGCGGAGAGCAAATCCTAAGTGGGAGCTGATGATTACCATCAAATGTAGGAAAATTGCATACCTGGGTCATGTGTTATGTGGTGCAAAATACGCAATATTACACCTCATTTTAAAGGGCCAAATTGCTCGGCATCAAATAGCGTCTGAAATTAAGCTAAAATACCTTTTCTCTCCTACCGCTGAGCTCTCAAAGTCAAGTGTACAGCTAAACGCCGGAATCTGTATGGTGCGTTTTGTAATAATCATCATCATCATCATTTCCCCTTTTCCAGTTGACACTGGGTGGGGGCAAATATGGTTCCTCTCCACTTTGTTCTGTCGTTCCACCATTCCTCTTCCGACACAGTGTTCCAAATCCAGGTTCCGTTTCCTAATACTATTCTCCACCGAGTCCATCCAACGCAGTCTTGGTCATCCTCGTCCTCTCTTCCCTGTCATCCGTCGTTCCAGTGCTCGTATTGGTAGCCTTACTTCATTCATCCGTTTGACATGTCCAAACATCTCAATCTGTTTTGCTCCAGTTTGTCATTTAGTTTCTGTACGGTACTCCCAGTTCTCTCCGTATATCTTCATTTCTCACTCTGTCCCTCCTCGTTTTCTGGACTATATTTTCAGGAATCTCATCTCAGCTGCTTGTACTCTGCTCTCATCCCTCTTAGTCATTGTCCAAGTTTCTGCTGCATATGTCATTATAGGAACATAACATGCTTTGTACATAACTTCTTTGGCCTTAATTGGTATATCCTTGTTCCATACTAGTCCCCGTACCTGTTGGTAGAAAGCACTCCCGAGTTGTATTCTTCTGCTAATTTCCAAATCTAGTCTTCCATCTTCAGTCAGTTCACTTCCCAAGTATTTGAAGTGTTTCACTACTTCCAATTCCTTATCTCCTACTTTGATTACTCATTTTCCTTCTTTCTTATCCCTACTCATCACCACTGTTTTACTCTTCTCCACATTTATCTTCAATCCCCATTGCTCAATCTTTTCATTTATTACGTCTAACCCTTTCTTGTACCTCCCTCTCATCCTCGCCCCAGATCACAAAGTCGTCTGCAAACAACATTACCTTCATCTTTGCCCTACTATATTCTTTCATTGCTGCCTTCATGATGTCATTCGTCACCACACTTCCTTGCTTTACTCCAGTGTCAATTTTAAACCATTCCGATGTCCCGACTCTAGTCTTCACACTACTGTAGCACTCCATGCACATTCCTTTTTATCATGCCTCTCAGTTCCTTGCCTATCTCCCTATTTGTTAAGCTTTCCCAAACTTTTGTTCTAGAGATGCTATCATAGGCCTTTTCTAGTAAAATAAAAGTCATTTGTAATAGTATTTTTTAAAATGCAGACCAATGGCTTTTGCATGGGCCAATAATTATTAGGTGGAGGGCTGCGTTAGCCATTTACACGAATACACCCCTGGTTTTTGTCTCGCACAGTAATGTTTGTTGTGCACTGTCGTAATTAATGTTTTATGTGAGAGTGAAATTTCTTAAATCCACTCCATTGGGCTTTGCCTATACCAATAATTGCTAGATATCCGTTAGCCTTATATACACACCTGGTTTCTGTCATGCACAGTGGGGTAATCGTGCATCAATAATCTTTATCCAGACCAGACCTGGGTGGTGTATTTTGTATCCCACATGTACTGTGGTGATAGTTTAAAATTTGAAATACACTTATCTTCCGTCTAGTCAATACTTTTTGTTTTGTTTATTTACGCCCTAGAACATCAGTTGGCGATGTCCCCCAGAAGACGAAACAATGCATGAAAATCTTACAGTGTGCGCACCAAGTCCGTATACCCCTACTCATTATTATTTATTTCTATTGTCAGTACATATACATTTGTACTTACATCTTAGGAATTTAAAACATCATATCTGTCCGTCCATGGTCTCTGCACAGCTAAAGAAATCAAGCGAACCCACCTCTCGTCATGACCTGGGCCGGCATGATACAAACGCATCTGTTTGAACCATATTTTTTGATCGTTCTAATGACTGGCTCATCCCGCAGCTGCAAATTGGGAATCTTAAACAGTGTTTGGTTTCAACACGATAGGGTGACGGCTCTCTTCGCAGTGGCTGTTCAACAACGTCTGAACACAGTCTTTGGTAATCACCGTTTCATATCACATGCAACACCATCATTCTGTGACTAAGCACTTGGTAGTGCATTCTTAACGAGAGGTATGACACGTCAGCTGTTCGCTTATGTCAACGACTTGATTACTCTGACTCTCAAACTCCGGTCTATCATGCGAAATACGAGGTTCGTTTGGAGGCTTTTATATGCTGGTCTACCAAATTAATGTACACTTGTATTATTTGCTGGGTAACTTTTTTATATTTTTAGTGGTGATCGAAATGACAGACTACATCAAGGTCATCTGCCTGACTGGGTAATAAATGATATTATTAATCTGTAAACTGAAGATGGTTGACATGAGGTTAGGCTTTCCTTAGTGTGTTGTCCATTTGTGACGATTGAGTCTGATAAGTGATTGCATTTATTGGTCTTGCTCAGTAGTATAGGAAGGGCAGTTTTCTCATTTCTTGAGAGTATTTCCAGACACTTCCCAGCATGGAAATTTAGCAAAATACTACACAAGACTGCTCCTCAAAGAAAATAAAAGAAAAAATCATTATTATTATTTAAAATAATTATTCTTGTTTTGGCATAAGGATGTAGCCGGTTTAAATTGTTTTGTTACACTATAATGGCTAATTTGAGTTTAAGAATGTAGCGTATAGGCTGCACGAGCACATCTCCAGGTCATGATACAAAATTAATCTAGAAATTTGTTTATATTTTTGTCACAGTACTGGTAACAATATAAGGGATTGATTTTCAATTTTACAGGATTCTCTGCCAAAAAATCTGTGATACACCTTCCAGTGACCTGGTCTGAATGAGAAGACGAAGAAAGAAACTGATTTTGATTATCTCTTCAATGGGACACATTCCACAGGTGCATTGCTGTGCAAACTGCTGTATTTTCCAATGTTTAATTTTATGTTATAAATTAAGTGTTCTATTTGAGTAATAATTTGTTAAAGAAAACATTGTGTATGATTTGAGCCTTGCTTCCTGAACTGCTGCAATCCTAACACCAACTGATCCCACCAGAACCAGTAGGCATTTCTCCTAATTCACGAGGTTTGTGGTTTCCTCCGTTATGTCCTTACGAAGATTGTGCAATTAGAAAGTAGACTTTTTCATACTACTGTATGTGATAAGAATGTCAAGAAATCAGGTGAGAGTTATGTTATCCACATAATATTTCAATGTAGTTAGTCTTAATCTCATTCCCAGTAGTAGTAGTATTTAGGTACAAGGTGTTGCCTGTGGGGACATGCTAGGGATGGATCAACCCCTGCCCCCTACTTCCAGAGATTTTTTAATCTGCATGGTGCTGATACAAACCTCTGTTTTCTCTCTCCCCCTTCCTTCATGTAATAATACATTGAGTGTGAGGAACAAAGGTCATACTCGTAGTTGAGTGCCTCCTCCCTTCTGTGTAGAATCTCGGAGGAGCATCGAGTCATTGTGATTGCTATGCTCTAGGGCCATATTGAGACGGAGGGAGAAGGGATTAGGCTAGGTAGAATATATTGAATTTAAAAGAAGGCTAATAAATAACTTCATCTGAAGAAAGCTGGAATAAATTCCATTAAGTGGTGAGTATTGTTAAAATGTAGAATGTACTTTCATTCTAGGATAAGGAGTTAGAAGCACATCAATGGCCTACTGATACTTTCTTTCTACTAATTTGCAAACTTGTAACTTAACATGTAGACCTATCGTATGCAACAATCCTAGACTTATAAATTGACGGGTGTAACGGATTCTATGGTTCCAGTGGCATGAGCTGCTCATCATTCCAGGTGCAACAGATCCACATAATGCACCCTTACCCCACTCCTTTCTGTTCAAAGTTCTTAAAGTGAGAAGTATCTTTAAGGAGAACAATACTAAACTGCAGTCTAAATGATCCTGATCTTAGCTTCCTACAATTTCCATGGACCTCTTGCCACCTGTTTTACCTGCAGGGCACTTGCTTTGGTTTATTATTGAAGGCTGGTATTACGATGGATCATTAAATCACTCGTTGACTTTCTTGGCTGCAGCCAGAGGAGCAATGTGGTGTTCTGACTAGAACCGATGATTTCATATTAACACTACACTAGGCCTACCGCGAAGAAAAACTGGCATACTAGATTGGACCATTGCCCCCCATTAACTTCTATTGTGTTACTGCCCAAAGAGTAAATACCTCATTCTTGGAGATTTTTGAGCATTATTCTAAATGTATACACCTATTCTTAACGGTATTGTCGTTCATGAGTTAAACTGCTCTCAGTAGTCAATTAGGCCTAGGCCTACAGGTAAGTTGCCCAATAGCTTACTGGCCACATTAAACATTTATCTTAACTTAGGTTTCTGATACAGTTCATGTTGTAATAAACCAGACAACACACTATTTGATTGCTACTAAACTAAAATGAATATTTATGTGGACAGGCAATGTAATTTCTCTTCGGAAGGGAGTTGGGTGTATAAGGTTGACATGATCCGCTGGAATACAGTATCCGTTGAATACTATAAATAAGATACCAGTACTCCGAAATAAAATAAGGTATTAATTAAGGCAATAGATAAAGAAATCCCTAACTGAAATAGATATTCATGTGAACAGACAGCGTAAATGTTTTCGCAAATGGGGTTAGGTGTAACTTATCAGGTTGAAGTAATCCGTATGAATGGTCAATGCATAAGATAAATAAAACACCATAATAGGCTAAAGTATGGGTTAAGGAAATATGGAACATAGGAAATAGTTTTAAAAAATAAAATGATACAAACTAATTGCGATATCGAATGTTATGAAATACGTTGAAATACCGTGCCAATCGATTTACCCGTCATCTAGTGGAAGACTTTCGTACTATGAAGATGGCTATGAAATCCTGATCCTGAACTCGTAACATGCGTCATAACAAGGTGCCTTACAGAATACCACTTTGTGCCTCGCTAGCCATTTGTTTTTATGCCTATGGTTACAGAATCGGGGTGCAGGTTGGTGATAAAGGGTTTTTCACAACAGAAAGGTGTCGATTATGACCAGACGTTCAGTCCTGTGGCAAGAACATCTACTATTCGAACACTACTCACTGTTGCTGCCAATGAAAACATGATGCTAGCTCAAGTAGATGTGTCAACAGCATTTCTCTATGGTAATTTAGAGGAGACCATATTCATGAAGCAGCCTGAAGGGTACAATGATGGTTCCAGTAGAGTATGTCGTCTGAAGAAGAGCTTGTATGGGCTGAAACAAGCCCCTCGCTGTTGGAACAAAAAGTGCAGTGACTACATAATCAAATTAGGATTTCGAAGGAGTGTAGCTGATCCTTGTCTCTTCGTTAGGCAGCGAGGTTGCAGCAAAATTGTCTTCGTCCTCTAAGTTGATGATAGCTTGATGGCAGCTGAAAATGAGCATGAACTTCAGCAGTTTATCAACGATCTCAAGATGGAGTTCAAAATTACTTCAAAGCCAGCATCGTTTTCCTTGGGACTAGAAATTAACAAAGACAAACATGGTTCTATCCAAGTTAATCAGAGTCACTACATTCAGAAGTTGCTGGGACGATTCGGCATGAGCAATTGCAGGGCTGTGGCGACTCCTATTATCAAGGACAATGATACGGAGGAGAGTTCACCTAATACTGAGTTTCCATACAGACAAGCAATTGGAGCTTTGATGTTTCTAATGTGTGTAACTCGACCAGACATTGCCTATGTTGTTGGATTGGTGTCAAGGAGTCTTGAAAATCCAACAGAACGTGATGTGATCAAGGTGAAAAGGATCTTCCGTTACCTGAGAGGCACTTCAGATCATGGAATCATCTACAAGAATGATTTAAATAAAGGTGTCCTAGAATGTTACAGCGATGCAGATCATGGGGTGACCTTGGTTCAGGACGATCTACTTCAGGTGTACTTTGACTCTATTCTGGTGCACCTATTTCATGGATTAGTCAACGATAACCTTCAGTTGCAATATCGACTACAGAAGTTGAGGTTGTAGCAGCCAGTGAAGCAGCACGAGAAATCATCTGGGTCAAGACTCTTTTGACTGAATTTGGCCAGTTGAATGCAACGCCTGATCTGCAGGTTGATAATGAAGCTGCAATTCGACTTGCTCAGAACCCAGAGTTTCACCGGAGAACCAAACACATCCGTGTGAGACATTTCTTCGTTCGTGAACTGGTAACTGCTGGTGAAATTACTGTTTCAAAAGTGGATACAGAGAAGCAGCTCGCAGACATGCTTACGAAACCATTGTTTGCAACTCGACTCCAAAAATTGTGTGACAGCATGGAGTCTGCAAGTTATTGAATGAGGGAGAGCGTTGATGTTATCCAATAACTTTCTTGTTCTGCAACATTTCATGTTACAATGTTGGTGTTCTGTGTTACTCGTGTGCCTTTTGGTGTACAGAAGTTCAAAATAGTGCCCGTTAGTAATGGCTACCTAATGTAGGCTATATTGCAGTTTGTTCTTAAAGAACGTATTAAATACAGAGTATTCCAAGTGTTATCTGGTGATTAAAATGCAGATATTTGTTTTAATTAAAGATATTTGTAAATGGTGTGGATGTTTTAATAATGTTGATTCATGAGCAAAAGAAAAGAAGGAGTAAAATATGAGCAATTATGTCATTTGTAATGAAATGTACACGTTGTTTAGTGATGAACTGTGGCGTGTCAGTCATGTGTGTTGAAGAGAATGAATACTTTTCGTAATTTCTAATCTCGCTCTACATGTCGTTTGTCTTTTGTCACATGTATGTTCTTTGACCTTTATGTTCTTTGCCTTTTTTGTATATAGACTGTACTCTCTATCATGTGTCACAGTGTCTTGTTAAATACATCCATGTCAACATGTGTTCGTGTGTATCAATCCGTTTATCCCGTGTCTAGAAACCCATGGATAGCTCTAGAAGTTTCAATAATGTGGAAGAATAACATAACCTGAACCCTCATATCTGGAACGCCGCCAAGAGTAGTTTTGAAATGCTCTCGATCCAATTTTCTGGAGTGTGTTATACCAATAATATAATTCAGCAGGTCTCATTCTATCATGTAAGTTTGTATAGTGCTTATTTGAGCAGTACTACATGACTGGCATTTGTGTGTGGCAAAGGTTCACTGTAGGGGCAGATGACCTCGTAGTTCCGCCCCCTAAAACAACAATAACTAACTACTAAAGGCAGGGGCGGATCTAGGGGAGGGCGAGGAGGGTGACCGCCAGGGCCCCGCGGTCCGGGTGGCCCCGCGCCATGGATTATTTTAAATTTAATTGATTAATTAATTATATTTCTCCAACTTTTCAAATTATTTTATAATTCATATTCTCTTTTCAGTGCAGCTATGGATTTCAGTGCAATGATAAAAGACTTCATCCGCGTAAAAAGTCACAAAGTAATATTTTAATATTTCATAGTTTACATAATCTTCTTCAAGGGGACTTAAAGGTTTCTTTCATATTATTAAAAAATGTACTGTAGTGTATTCAAAATATTGTAACCATTCTTTTTTATTGTTATTACAAAACTATTTTCCATTTGATTTGATATTATTTTTATTTCCTATTGTTGTGGGCCCCACCTTATCATATCGCCCAGGGCCCCGCAAGGCTTGGGCTGTTTGCCAAATAGCCAAAGTGTACACTCTCGTACAGTCTCACTCGGAAGTGACGTCAGCGAGTGGTGTTCCAAATGCGATCGAGTGCAAGTGGACGAGCAGAGTGCGAGTGTACATAGCGACATTTTCGAAGGTGTACACTCGGCTCGCTCACTTGGTTGCTCTTTTCATTTGGACGCCATCTTCCCACAGAGATCCTGCCGCTTCGCTGCTTTGAACTTACTTCAAACACAATGGAGAACAATAAAACCATTTTTACTTGTAAGTATTAAACTTTTACGATAGAATTATAGTAATTTCTCATTTTTGAGAGTTATTGGTGTGCATTTAATACATATAGTGTTTTATAACCTATAATGCCCAAGCCTTCGTGTAATAAGGTTGGAATTCGCATGGTTATATATTTTTTATTGACTATACAGAACATATTCTCCCTTTTCTAGGGTCTAATGAAGACGTTCTTCTTCTCATTCAATTGAGGAAAGAGCAATCTCACCGGTTCACCGGCAAGAGGGGTTCCGCCTCACAAGGGTGGGGAATAATTTCCAGCCTCCTTCAGAATGGGGCTTCGGCGAAAATATGTAGAAAGAGGTAAGATTTTTAGAGCTGTGAAGTATTATGAACCAGTTTTTCATTAGACTTGTAACTTTCCAATGACCATATTATGCTTCCACTAGTGTTATTATTATAATAGTAGGCCTACCTAGGCTTATCACAGCTTTTAATGGTATCTTATTAGAATAAATTTCTTTTTTCGTGCTTCAAGGGTACCATATACATTTCCACTGAAGAACAGTAGATTAGTATATTTCTAGTGTAGGCTATAGAACTGCATCCAACATTGTGGTATAGCGTAAGTGAACTGCAGAGAAATTTTCGGATATTATTAACGGTCATTCATACCGTAGTTTCAGCTGAACTCGCTCAATGTGTGTTGGTCATGTTTTGTCCAATTCTTGTCACTGTGTTCTTATTAAGTATTCCACACTCGACTGTTATTAGTAGGTCGCTGTGAACTTTTGGTTCCAGAATGGAATTTCCACGACAAGTCTGAGTGCGATATCATGGGATCTATGACAAAGATTGTCACTGTTGTGTGTCAGAAGCAATTAATCATCAGTAATAAGATAAATTGTATTGTTTGTTCACTTAAGAGCCCCTAGGCCTAAGTACTGCATTTTTCATCAAAACTTCTAGTGTGTTGTGAGAAGTACATCCGATCAACATATTGATGTTCCTACCTGCATATCGAGGCAGGTCTATTGAAGAAAATATTTACATTCTTGGCAGGCAGTGAAAATTTACAAGCATGTCAGTGTGGATATGTTGTCTTCAAATTTGATAAAGAGAATGTTCAATGTTTGAATGCAATACTGTGATTTGCTCAATTCACAGACACACTCTAGACAGGTTAGGTATGCTGGATACTTAAATCTTTGATCTGACAAGGTCTGTGAAATAGGTTTGGCCCTCATTCCGCATGAAGCGCAGCAGTTGTGCTTGCTATTGTCCTCATACATTTGAAGTTGATACCCGAATCACTGATGTCCAAAAATTACTTGTAGTGACTTGGGTCCGGTTTCACCACGAGGCCGCTTAAACCCTCCTTTGCGAAGGGTGGCTTACGGTTAAGCGATCCTTAAATACGACCGCTTTAATGTTTCAAACTGAGCACCAATTCACATATTATCAACTCTGTTACATTACTTATTCCTATAATAAACTTCCTGCGTTTTCATGGCGGTACCTTACATCAATGGAGTTCCCATAAAAAATGGTCATGAATTTTGTATTCATACTCTGGTGTTCTCAGCTAGTTTTTTTCTTTTTGGAATTGGAATTAGATACAGAGATATTTCTCATGCTGAGCTGATTTTCATAGGCATGTTTAGGTGCCAACTTTCATGTTTTCTATCTGGGGCAGGTTGATTTCTAGATGACACGTAGTCAAAACTACACAATAATACCAGTATGTAATAATAATGATTATATTAAGTTAACTCGTATACTGGTAACTGGCCTGGGTAATTCTTCTAAATTGACTTTGGCACAATCTCACTTTGTTAGTAGGTCGCTGTGAACTTTTGGTTCCAGAATGGAATTTCCACGACAAGTCTGAGTGCGATATCATGGGATCTATGACAAAGATTGTCACTGTTGTGTGTCAGAAGCAATTAATCATCAGTAATAAGATAAATTGTATTGTTTCTCATTTATCAGTATGGTTATGTTGCCAATTTGTATCATTACCAAAAATTAATTTTGCCACCTACTTTTGGTGGTAATTCTTCGGGAGTGATGAACCAGGATCCTACACTTGCACTTCGCAAGTATGTCTTTTTCATGATTTTCATACCTTATTTGATATTCCGGGAGTCGTTAACCAATTGAAATTACTGTCCATCACTACTGCATATAAAATATGTGCTAAATTACGTAAATATGTGACTTCAGTCTTTATTAATTGTTCATTTAACAATGCCAATTGTCATGGCTTGTCGTTGCTCAACTGCTACTGAAAGAGGTGCATTAGATGTGTTCAACTGTTACCGAGACGTCATTTCACTATTGCCAATGTATGGTACACAAAATACACGACACAGATCATGTGTAATGAGCTCCGCGAGAAACTAACTATTGACTTACGAAGCAGAGCGAGATAGTCTTAGCTTCTGTCTGGCCGAAAATTACTGCTTGTACTATAAGCGTTAGCGCCGCAGCATAAAACAAACACCACACGGTACCGTAGGCTTATATGTGGGGTTGGCAACATTTTATTTATCCTGTAAATCACACCCACAATTGCCGACACATCTGGAATTTCACAATGAGTCATGTTATATAAAGGGGATGGTGGGTGGGCTATAGACAGCGGAGGAGGAAACCATCTATTAGGACATCGTTTCCACAATTATTATTCATCATTACACGAGGTATTTCGGCTAATTTAAGTAGTTCTGTACTTGGTTCATCACTCCCGAAGTGTTACCCATGCAGTTGCATTTGTTCAAGTGTGATGTTTGGTCGTGAGTTACTTTTAGTTGTTCAATTTGACTATTAAAACTTTGTACTGAACCCGCTGAGCTAAGGTTCATGTGATATTTTTCACGACAGCACATTTATGATGGGATGTACTACCTTTGAACACATCCAGAAAGCTACGAGAAGCTGAGAGCTTATACAATTCTCTTTGAAGTAGCGGAGAATCGCACTTTTGACTTTGGTGAAGTCTGCTAATTATTTATCTGAGGTCTTATTAACCAATTTTATCTTTCCACGAGACCCAGAATATTCCATTTCGTCATTCAGTATTATTGAAACATTTTGGAGAATGTTTTTTCACTTTAAGGTAAGGTAATATCATTGCAGATACGCAAATAGGAATGTAAGTAGTCGCTCAACGACTTAGTTTGACGACTTGCTTCCACGAGGAACGCAGTTCCTGGCACTACGTCTGGAGAATCCGCCCTGTGTAGGCGTGTAATTATATCCGTCGCATTAGACGTGGCAAACAGTCCGCTTTTCAGCGTGGAAATCATTATCGAGTGCCATCGAGCACAAATTATACTACGAATCACTGTTGTTGATGTGCAGTGATCAACACAAATTGTATAGTGAATTATTTGGCAAGTATTGTGAAATTTACGACATTTCTGTAGCACCACATTTTTTCACCCACGTGTTTGTGGAGGGCCGAGAGCCGGGTGCGAAAATATACAGGTAAATGTGATATTATTACTTTGAACAAGTGTGATTATAAAAGTACTTTATATAGTAATTGCTACGGTGAATTTATCTATAATAAAACGACGCCCATTTCACGGAAGCCACGTGATAGAAAAAGTAGCGTCTGTACACGTGTAGAATCGCAGAACAGTGCATGGCCATTTATCATTTACATCTGCAAAGTGTAGAGGCTGTGTTACCAGTTATATTTAAAGCCTGTGATATCTACGACAAATACTGTAATTTTCAAGTGATACTAATGAACTACTATAAGTCTTATTCTACCACCCACGTGGTCAACTTTTTCAACACCATATTCGAGGCCGAGACCATGGGCTAATACCATTATGGTATGAGGGAGATGTCTCGGATGGGACCAGCATGATTGTGGAACTTCTAGAACATCGAACGAGAAGGAAGGAACCGAGGATGCCTTTCCTAGGCATGTCCAGTCCATTCACGAGGTCAACTACAGGGACAAACCGAACCCTGGTCTTTGGGAGAGCCCAGATGGAAGTTCTGATGAGGACGATGCCAACCCTGAAAGCCAGAGGTGCTTTGGTTCAACCCTTGTTGTTGGACAGAGAGCTAAGTGTGAGCTCCTTCATATCGTGAGTTTTGTACAACCCTTCCTTGTTCTAGTTTCTGGTGGTATAGTTAGATTAGTGTAGTTTGTGAACCAACCGAACTTAGTGACAGCCATTTCATAGGTAGGGAATGTAATTAGTCTAATTAGATGTCATTTATCTACAGTGATTGTGAGTCACCCTTGGGTCTGACATTTTGGTCAACCCTGGTGCAGCTTGATGGACGTCGTAGGACGCCAATTTCTGTCTATTGCTAAACGTGACTGTAGTCATTTTGAGGCCACTTTGTTTAACCCTATCTGGGGTGATTTTCAAGTCTTTGCAGACTTTAGTTATGGCAATCTGATGCCATAGTTATATTTCTTTAACTGCATTTTTTGCAGCCAGTCTATGTTACACCCCTGACTTCGTTAGAATAGTCGTATCATTTGGGTAATCGACTGTAATTACCAGTTTTGTAACTGCATTATATTTCATTAGAGATGAGCTCTGATAGCCATCCAGGTCATGTGTGGACCTTATAAGTAAAAGGGACGTTTTGTCGTTGCCTAGCATCGAACCCTGGTCCCCAACGTATCATTAAGCAGATCCAGCAGATAGTGGTATTTGCGCCACAATTATTATTTTGTTGTTTCAAGTGTGATGACACGTGTTTATTTGTTATTTGATACAAGCAACTACTGAAGTGTATTTTATCTTTGAGAGCAGAGAGCTCCAGCAATTAGTGACATTGCTACCTTTTAAACGTCTTTGTTATGAAAGACAGAGTTCTATGATTGTATTCAGATTTATAGCGTGATTTTTATGCACATATTCTTCGAGGTTTATAACCTATGGTAAAGGTATTATGAAGAGGCCAGTTGTACAGTTATTATCTTGCTTAAATTGCCGGCCTAGTTAGTGTGTTGTGTCATACAGCGCAGGAATCTTGTAGCCTGCGGCGACACGAACAGGTTTTGTGTATTCTTCTCAGCGCCCGTGTGAGAGCGCATGCTTCTGAGTGAGACGGACTGATATTAACATAGGACAGAATGCTTTTAGCATTCACTTTCCCTTTCATTGCAGTTATAGCTTATGGAACCCAGTGTCCATTCTTGTATCTGATCATATGTTCTGTAGATTGTCATTTGTTAGTTAAACGCTGTTGCGTGTACCGTTGTTTTGATGAGTACAGTTATGTCGGGTTTCTATAGTACGTTGTAGGCTGGCCCCGCTAGGGAGGTTTTTCATGTATGAAGGTATTTTTGTGTACCATGTCCGGGACTGTTCCCGTGGACCAGATATTTAGGGAGGGTAACTGATTGTGTCCAGGCCCATCCCAGAGTTATTGAACGCGAGCTGTGCGCCGCTGGTAACTTGTGTTATTGTATGTCCGAGTTGTTATTGCTCGTTGATTGTATTCCGACTTTTGAGTCGAGGCTTTTTGGCAGAGATGATCTCAAGGGAGACACTCCGTGCCCAGGCTTGTCAGTATTATTCGCCATAAACCAACGATAACCTAAACCGACATCTTAATAATAAAACGCATAATTTTGATAAACAAAAGCTAACTAATGAATCCTTTCTGCTTAACCTTGTTCATTTGCATTTGGAACCTGCTGACATAGCCGTGCTAATGAAGGTATTTCCTGGAGGAAATGACTTGAGGACAGCTGACACTTTTTGTTGCGACCGAAGCTTGCTCGAACCTTGAGTTCGTAGCTGGTGGAGCGCAGGCCATACGATGTTAGACGTAGTCTTCACTACGCAGTCGTCACCGTAACTACACACATTAGATGACTATGGCTTACAAACAGTAAACCAAGGTGCAGGCAGGCATTTGAATAAAACTGTGGTCTCTTATTTATTTACTCATGATGTAAAAGTGTACGAATCCTCTATGTTACCCTTTTGTGTGCTGACTAGCACCTAGTTATAAGAATGACTTAGATGTTTTTTTTTATGGCTGATCACTTAGCTTTGAATGTAATTGTTTGATATTACGGACATCACCGCCATAAATTTTGTTATTAATTGATAGGACTTAGCTAGATGAATTAACGTTAAATGTAAATGTGGAGATGGTATCATCCTAACTTAGATTTGTTTTGCTACCCTGTTAAATGTAAATTCTGATATTAGCTTGATCTTGTAACTTGACCTAGGGATTTGCGTCGTACCATTTTCCTAGTGTTGCTGTTGTTGCTTTATTATTGTGAGACAGATCTTTCGCGAGGGTTTACTGTAACTTCTCAGGTAGGGACCTGCTCTTTATTTTTGATTATTTATTAGCTTGCGGATTAGCCGAAAGAAACCCTCCGAACTAGGCTAGGGGTTTGAAAAATTTATAATAAATTTTCACGGTGTTTTACATAAGTCTGGATGTTTCTTTTCTCAGTCTAGATTTAAGGTGAACCTTTCCTTAGGCAGTCTATGACCTTCGTCACCATGTACCACGATCCCCGTGGACTACAGTTTCTTGTGCCGCTTTGGCCTATTTGGAAGTTCACCTGATCCTCACGGCAGTTAGGTCCGACGGATGAGATGTTAGGGAAGTCATTGCGGTTGTTAGCTATCCTGGCAGCTCCTCTGACGGGCTCAGTACATCACTCTGGTTGGTTGTTAAGTTAAGGGGCTGCGACAACGTGGTCGTGTAGCCCCGTGTACTTTGGGTGTGTGTATGTCTGATAACCGGTGTTAATTGGAACTTCACAGTGAGGCAAGACCACTGCCTGGCCAGAAATTACTGCTTGTGCTACTAGCAACAGGGCCGTAATCCCGAGGTTAGTTGTGTGTTAGTATTCAGTGTTATTAACATGTAGAATTTAACAAATGTGCATCATTTATACCTTGTCGTCCATGACGTAGTGGATGCTGGCATTTTGTGCATAGAGGAATTTGTTTAAGGTATTACGATCTATACTATTGTTGTATAGCAATTAGGTCATCGTTGTTTATAACAATGGAATAGGTTCACCTCGACCATTGCCACTGATATCAATAAACAAACAGTATGCTACTCTGACTCGGAAATATTGCATTATTACAGCTGCATTTTAAGGCCAACTTACATTTCAGTCGTTGACACACATGATCCACTGGGACTAGTGTAGATGCGATACATTACACTACAAAATTCCCCAGTACATAATGGCAGCGTCCATGATGTCATGGAAGACACTAAACGATGCATACATGTTAAATGCTGTGTGTTAATAAGGCCTTGCATACAAGCACTAACCTTACCTGGGGCTAATGCCTTGCTCGTAATACAAGCTGTAATTTTTATCCAGACAGTGGTCTAACCTATTAGTGACCAATGGCTTTTGTATCACCATCAGTACAGTACATATTTTCAATTAAATTGAACAACTAAAAGTAATTTATGAGCATTCGTAACTCACCACCACACCTCACAATGTCACTACATCGACATGCAACGGCGCACTGTTCCACCAATATGGGAGAGAGTCAAGCCAAAACATCAATCGAATATGAACGTTCGCACGTCGACTACCCGAAAAATATCCCTTAGACATGTACGTATCGCATATACTTGAGCCGATCCCCTTATCTCCACAATGTAAATCACAATAACTAACATGTTCACAATATTCAGCATGATACAGAAGGTGCTATTATGAATATATTATGTTTAACAGGGGCAACACAACCAAAAATACTAGAAACACAGTATTTGACCTGCGTAGGAATGTCCCATTACTATGAACAACACTTGCATTATAGTAGAAATTAGTTGGCTCTCCTCTCCTCCTTACCTGGTTTTTATTTTATTTTTATTTTTACATTTCCCCTCCCTCCTACCAACAAGTGGCTTTCTGGGCATGCCACTATTAGTCTCACCTACACTCGTGCATCAGACCTTTTTCTTTAGTGTGCTATGTAAATTATTTTGTATTGTGGGCAATATTTATTGTAAGTAATGTTGTTTTGTTTCTATTGGCAGATGGGAAAATCTTCTTCGAAAATACAAGGAAATAATAAACCCTCCCACTGGGACATCGACGGAAGAGACCGGTGTGCCAACACAATGGCCTTTTTTTTTGATGCTCTACATGAGTTCATGTCTGAGAAGCACATTATAAATCCACCATTAATACTCGACACCTCTGCCCCATCCACTTCCCAGTCCCCTCAGCCTCAGATTGCTTTGAATTTATCATCCCCAACCCCATCGCCCTCTTGCTCTCCAAGAATGAAACGGAGAAAACTCTCAGTGTCCGATATGTTCCAATATATGAAAGAAGAAGACCAGAAGGACACGGAGAGGCACAATGAATTATTAGGGGTGTTGAAGGACATGATAAATGTACTGAAAAAATAATTATGGAAAAATAAAATTATAGTTTAATTACACATTTACAGTGTTCATAATTCAATGGCATTCCATCCTTTCCCTTCAAATACCAACACAGCATTCACGAAGTAAATACTTTACACAATTTCAGGGTGGCGCTGTGAACCTGTGTTACTGAATCGTGTGTCTAATATAAGAATATCCCAAAGTGTTATAATGTGAGTTTTTAAAGTAAACTTCTGATAATAAGTATACCGGCGTAGACTTTCATGGTATAGTACAGATTACCCCACGGATTTCTGTCAGTGTCCTTGAGAGCTCGTATATTGAATCTAGTCTGGTAACAGCGCACTGGAGGTCCTGCTGGTCAACTGCAGAGCACGCAACTTGTGGTTTATCCAGGATTGAGACCCAGCCAAACTCTGCGACTGGCAACTTCTGTATCGGTGTGCATGCTCTAGAATCTTAGGATTGCAGACTTAGTGGTATTTGCATCCAGGGCCAACCAGCGGAAAATGGAGTAACTAAAGATCTTCATAACATCATTGTTGGGTTATACACTTGATACAAGACATTTCTCAAGCTCTTGCTGAAGAAACGTTCAGTATCGTTAAGCATATAACACTGCCTAACCCAAAAAGCCACGTACACCAAAAGTTTTGGTAAAACACACCATTATTGTCACTTGCCGAAGTTCCCTACTCCATGGCAGCTTCAGTAAGTGATAATTATGACGTGTGCTGAAAATTTTAATGTACATGGACTGTATCGCCACGAAACTGTTAGAAATATTTTACCCCCAAGAAGTAGTTTCGAAGAGGCCTAAAGAAAGTTTTCCCATTTCAAGAGATTAATGTTAATAACTTGAACATTTTGTGCAATGTTTACTCGGTAAGAAATTCCAAGTCAGTTGTCATAAGAATTTAACTGACTTGAGTAGCATATTGGATGTGCAATCTTGAGCTTAAGAAACCTCATTAAACCCAACTTACGTATTAGTGTGTACGGGTCAGGGTTTACTAGCTTGTGCCTTGAACTGTCTCAAATGCACACCACTTCAAATCTGGGTAAGTGCACCACCTACCTGGATCAGGATATTTCATTTGGAAGAACGCCACACCAGGGATAACCACTAGAGGCTTGAACATAGGGACTCATATAACAGCAGTTCTTCCAATATGTAGGCAGGATCGGGATAAACAAGAATTATTCATTAAAAAAAAGGAAGAGTTGACACAGTTTATCTGCATAAAAAAGGTATATGAATAAGAGTCCAGATTTACTAACGAAATAATGGGCTATAATGTGATGTGTACAATACCCCTTTTAAATACAATGCAGGGAGAGAGGTGGCCCAGTGGTCAAGCTGTTGGCCTCCCACCACGGCGGACCGGGTTCGATTCCCGGTCAATGCATGTGAGATTTTCAATAGTGAAATACCATGTCCCATGGTTCGGATTCCACGTAAAAAGAAGGTCCCGTGGCTCATGATCGTGAGATCAACGGTTATGTAAAACTACAAACTTCCTTCCTTAAATATGCTGGTTTCCGAGATAAGGGGCGCTCAAAATTTTTGACATGCTGGTAAATCTATTGGCATGATGCTATATTTAACACCCTTAAATTTTACCGGATTTGGGCAAGATCAAACCTGCAATCTTGAGTATTGAAGGGTTAAGTACCTCTGGCTAAATGACCTACTGGCCAGCTCGGAGGTGATAAGCTGTGAGGCAGAGATTTTGTTACCTGAAGGTAAGGCAAGCACCAGGAAGCCATCAGCTAGTGCACCAGCGGGAGTGGCCAGATTTAATCAAATGAAAAAAAAAATTAAGTGACTATGGTGCAGAATGAATTATCCGAGAACACAGCATTCATAAACAAAGAATATTTGGCAAAATACAAATCGGGGAGATATATGAAATATTTGCTGGTCACACACCATCCATCTTAGCGGCTTCTGTGGCGTAGTTGGTAGCATGCTGAGCTTCCATGCCCAAGATCGCGGGTTCAAACCCGGCCGAAGTCGTCGTATTTTTTAAGGGCATTGAAAATCCCTCAGTATGCCTTCTTTCGGAGGAGAAGTAAAGCCGGTGGTCCCACGTCATAGATTTATGGCATGTTGAAGAACCTTCCACTAGTTACACCTGTGAGAAGCTAAATTATATGTAGGTTAAACATTTGACTAACATTCTTAGGTTCCTACGTTCGTCGTCAAGAGCCGACTGCGGTGGCATCTGGTAACTAAGTTCTGAACTAATTGGTCATTGACGGTGGCGTTTGGCGGCAAAAATAGAAACTACTTTGAAAAATTGAATATCTGCAGTCCTTACTTGAATTAAAACAGATACACACACTAATACAGTCATCACAATTAACACTGGTTATCAGACAGATTCTACACACACCCCAAGTACACGGGGCTGCTGACTGAGTTGTCGCAGCGCCTAAACTAAGGAACCAACGCCATCCATCGGCAGCCTGTAAAAGCTTGTCTGGGTGCAAATTTGAAAGAGACCTTTGTACGTAAAATATAGTTCATCCATAACACACTGCCATTCTGTAAATGTTATGGAGAAACGGAGGTATGCAACTGGTGCTTTCTGATCCAGCCTACTTGCTAATAGACGCCAGCATGTCAAATGCAGCAACATTTGAGCTATCAAGCTACATTATGAAATTCTCTATATGATCCTCTCCTGCCACATGATTTACAAGAAATGTACACTTATGTGAATTTATCAAATTTATTCATAAACCATAATCGTTCAACATTACAAAACATACACAAAATGGTTTCCATCATTCCATGAAAACAGGGACATACCGGTGATATATCAGAATTGCTGAATGAATTCAAATGATTGGTTCTAAGAGACAACAATGTATGTAGTTTAATACAAACTGTTTTTTTTTGCCTCCAAATTTAAAACCAACTGCATCATTGATCGCGAGGGGCCAGATTGTGCCAAATGGTTCTTGGATGAACTTGTCAAGTTGGCTCATGATGTACAGGAGTTACTGGACCACCCAGTACCCATGGGTCTATCTCCAGAACAGCAGCAGCAGTATGAGCATGCCACGACATGCCATATTTGCGAAAAGCCTATTTTAAGTGGAGAGGAAAAAGTCAGAGACCACTCGCACTTTACGGGGGAGTTTCGTGGAGCTGCGCACAGCAAATGCAATTTGAACTTTTCAGCTCCTCGTTTCATTAGTGTCTTTTTCCACAATCTGGCGAATTATGACGTTCAGTTTTTGGGTTAAACACATCATTTTGATGAAGCTATAAATTGGTTTCTAAGTCATTTTGATTTTTCTGTCAAAATGAAGTGATATTCAATGTAATGTTTGTTACCAGAACAGACCTTTTTGAGTGTTAGGAATTTGATTATAAAACATTGTGGTCATCATTGTTGTTATCATGGCCTACAAGGAAACTTTAAACGAATAACGAAATATACAATTGGCGCCTTGGAAATTTGTAACAAATGTTACTGTATTATATCAATGGTATTAGGTGAAGTGATCATAACTTACAAGGAGTGGTTGCCATGTGGTTTACCAGAAAATCGTTCAAATTTGGAGGGTTTGTTCTTCATAAAAAAAATATGTTGCCCATGTTCAAGCGTTTTTGCCAATGGGCCTTAGTGTGTTCAAAATGAAACGTTTAAAATCAATCCTCAAAACTTTTGTAGTCCTATTCCCGCACACGTTCCCGGATCGTCTCCGTGGCGCAGTCGCTAGCGCGTTGGCAATTGAAGGTTTCCAGTTCGAGTCAGACCTCGGTTAGCATTTTCTTTGTTTTTTTTATTTCACTGATACATTCCTTATTGTCTTTTGGGTTTCTATAATGTATTTGCTGTGGTCTCTTCGGTTTTGGAGCTATGTAGAAATCATCCCACCACCCTGCACCTCGTTCTGCCAGCCATGCGATATCTACTTTTTACGACAAGAAAGTAATAAAAAATAAGTATGTTTTTTGAATACTTTGCTTATCATATGAAATAAATGTGTAAGCACACACTGTTTTGTGTTTGCATGTCAAAGGTCTCATTAAGAAACTACAAAACACGGTCCATGTGTGTACAAGGGGACACAGATCTGTCTACGAGGGAAGATGCTATCAAAAACCATTCACTGATTCATCACCAACTTTCATCTAATGCTTTCGTCGACATGATAAAATATGCATTCTTTGCAGCAAAGTTAACAGACGAAAGAACAGTGTTCGGAAATGTGAACATCATCTGTTTTCCGCGTGAAGTAATGGGGTCAAGTTGCTATTCTTGCTTGCTCTTCACCTGCATTTATTAAATATGCTCGTTGTCGCGAAATGCTTGACTTCCAATGTTTTTATGAAAAATATCACCCAAATAAGTGTAAAAATGGGCCAAGTTCAAGCACATCTCCAGACACGGTCTGTACGGTCGTATCCAATTGACCTAACCGGTCCTGTACCTCTGTCCGGTTTGTCGCCAGGTCGGTAGTTAGAGTACTGATCTGTTCGTTTAGCTCTTTATGGTGTCTCACCATATCTACACGAACTGATGCTAAACCTGCTAGTAGGTTAGCATTGGACTCAGCCCTTTGAGTCTCCATGTCGGTTCTTACTTGTTTGAGCTCTGTGTTGATAATTTATAACAATATTTAAACAATTCCTGGAAATATTCGCTGTTGCTGGGTCGATTCTAAGCTTCTGGAAACTTCCATTGCGCAATACAATCACGTGACGGAATTTCCCTCCCGCTCAACGTCGCCTCTCGACTGGTTTCTGCCAAGTTCCAGCCATCATATTCCTTGGTTAAATTTTATCATGGGCTTCGACAAAAAAAAATATATTATTCCCATATTCATCCCTTATAATTCATTTTACGGGGGCAGTACCTACTGTAAGGCCACGGCCGCCTCCTTCCCTCTTCCTCGCCTCTCCATCCCAATCTTCCATCCCTTCACATCCCTCATGAGGCCCCTGTTCGCTTTGCAGGTGAGGCCGCCTGGGTGAAGTGCTGATCACACTTCCCCAGTTGTATCCCTCCAACCCAGATGTTCCAGGCTCCAGGACACTGCCCATAGAGGCGGTAGTGGTGAGTTCCCTCGCTGAGTCCGTGGGAACCACCAACCTAGAGGGTAAATTGACTAAATATAAAAATATAAAAAATAAAAAAAAATAAAAAAAATGTTCTAAAGAGATAACTGAATGCTCTATCCAACTCCTAGTCATAGACAATTTCTTGCATGTGTAGACGTAGCTTAAAAATGTCTTAACTGACGTTTATTATGAAGTAAACAAATTATATACGTTGCTTTCACTCTAAATTCATGATTAAAACGTAAAAATAATTTTGTCCCCCTAGATTTCGATTTTGTCCCACTGTGCAGAGCCACCGAGAAGGGGAGCAAAAGGACAGGGGCCGAAAGCGATGAGGGCCCATTAGTTAGTGATTCTTTACATTTTCTTGCGAAGCCTCCGAAACTCTTAAACCATCATAGAGAATTAAAGTTGGACAGTTCATTTACAAACATGTGTATAGCGAAGAGATTCGAATGTTCGACACAATTCCTGTGAAAGAGATAAACAAAATATTCAGATCAACAATTAGCCATGAAAGACTTAGCAACATTGGCCTGCCTTCCCTTCAGAGCGATCTTGCTAGGTCTTAAAATGATTATGTAATCGATCACTTCGTATCAATGAAGTCAAGGAGATGTATTTGTTGACAATGATATGTAAGTTAGGAATTATAACTCTTTAGGAGAAATGTACTATAAATTTATTGTTGAATCTGCTATCGAACTTATACGGACATTTAAAAATACTTCTCTTTTTTCATTACGTACCATACTGGTACTGTAATTAAAGAGAAGACTTACAGAATTGCTAAATATTTCCCTATGCATGTTAACAGTATCAAAATTACTCAAAACTGCAAAATCGTTTTGTGCACTTTGCAAAATATATTTCATAATATAGGCTAAGATATTTTCTAGGAAGAAAAGATTTGTATGTTTTTTAAATTATGACTGAATATCAGATCCTTTTCTCAGAATGAGATTGTCATTCAAGAATAGCTAGTAGTGGATAGTAATAATTTAAAGTATTTGAAGGGGGCCCGAGCAAAACACTGCATAGGGGCCATCAAATCCACTCGGTGGCCCTATGCCTCACGACTCAGACTCACCCTGTTACACCGTCGTCTGTTCAGGCGCGCGCACTGTAGAGCTGTCCCGGCAGGGTATTTTCAAAGCCGTTCTTCTCTTCATATTATTATTTCTATTATTATTATTATTATTATTATTATTATTGGACTATTGCATATTATTATTGTATGTTAAGCAATAAAATGTTATTGAGTACCAATAGACTACATCGCATCTGCTCCCGAGTACACTGTACATGAATTCTCAAATATTAAATGGATTCATTTATAGCAAGATTAGGTCATTTATACTTAGGCATACCCAGACTTGATAAATTATTAAACAAATTTGATTCTGTTCCTCTCGAAACGTACCACAAGCTTACACATCTCTTTTGAGCATATCGTTTGCTCTAAACGACCTGCTGATGGTTACTTCACATCTGATGGTGGGGTCCAGAATAAACCATGTATCCTTCTTATGACCAATATCAATTATGTGCATTGTATTTTTGCTTCTAACACGAGGAATACACGAATACATTGATCGCGTAACATTTATGAGATGTTACAACTGCATCTTAGATCTATTTAGGTGATTCCTAACGTTTGTAGTGAATCCCCTTCTTAACGAAATTATGGGTTTTGAACGTGAGCTATCCTTCTTATGGCCAATAAGAATTATGTCCATTGTAGTTTTGATTCTAACACGAGGAAAACAAGAATATATGGATCGCGTAACATTTCTGAAATGTTACAGCTGCATCTTAGATCTATTTAGGTGATTCCGAACGTTTGTAGTGAATCACCTACTTAACAAAAAATATGGGGTTTGAACGTAAGCTAGGGTTTGAGTACCACAAAACGGAATGAAATTTCTTGGCAGGGCAGGAAATCCAACCCGGACCACCGGGACGACAGCCAAGAATATTAGCCACTACACCACAAGGTGGTCTCTTTAATTGTCAGCACAATCGATTGCACGATACCATGTGATTTCTATAACAGTACACATTTCTTCGTATTGTTTGGCATTACATAGCTCCTGGTAAGTTAGGGAGACGGTTCGCATACTATAACCCTAAAGCCGAACAGTCCAAAAATTAACAAACAGAACAGTTTTAGGCACTCCACCGAAATAAATACCGACAAGCTGGTAGAAAAACAGACACCTTTTTTTGTAAATTTGAGAGCAAAAAAATTGTTTTACAATGTATAGCACTCTTACTGTCGACCAAAGTATTATGTGCACTCGAGTTTGACGGTTGTTTGTGAAGTAACCAATAGACCTACATAAAATCCAATAAAATCAAAATTTTTGTCGTTCTATTTTACGTTAGGTCATGTAGATTTGGAATTTTTAATTTATATTTTAATATTTTTATCGCAGTTGGAACACAAAAAGTACACGTTTTAAGCGTGTTTCAACCATGCGTCACATTTAAGAATTATTATCTCAAAAACCCGCCTCAAATCGAATCCAAATTTTAACACAATATACATTGGAATGTTGTATAACTGGTTTATTAATTTCAAAATTGTGTGTGTCCAAGAAACAAAGTTGTTATCATTTTTGTAAGGTAACTTTTTCTCGGCTCGGGGTGGTTGGAAAATGTAGTTCTTGGTTGCATTGTAATCCTTATACATCGAAAAGTTATGCTGTATGACTGTGAAATACGTAAATTAATTCACTTATTTTATATCGGTTTGTATTTCTACGGGGAAATAACACATGTTTCACCAGCTAGCCGCTCCGGGAAAAGCTGTACAGCGTTGCCGAAATGGTGCCCACACGCATCATGGCGCGTCTCGCTCGGAAGTGATGGGCTCCATCTCAGCAACGCTGTACAGCTTTTCCCGGAGCGGCTAGTTGGAGAACCATGTGTTATTTCCTCGTACAAATACAAACCTATATAAAATAAGTGAATTAATTTACGTATTTCACAGTCATACAGCATAACTTTTTGATGTATAACGATTACAACGTAACCAAGAACTACATTTTCCAACCACCCCAAGCCGAGAAAAAGTTACCTTACAACAATGATAACAACTTTGTTTCTTGGACACACAAAATTGTGAAATTAATAAACCAGTTATACAACATTCCAATGTATATTGTGTTAACATTTGGATTCGATCTGATGACGGGCTTTTGAGATAATAATTCTTTAATGTGACTCATAGTTGAAACACGCTTAAACACGTGCACTTTTTGTGTTCCAACTGCGATAAAAAAAAATATTAAAATATAAATTTAAAAATCCAAACCTACATGACCTAACGTAAAATAGAACGACCAAAATGTTGATGGTATTGGATTTTATGTAGGTCTATTGGTAACCTAACAAACAACCTTCAAACTCGAGTGCACATAATACTTTGGTCGACAGTAGTCTCCATACTGTTCAAATAATGAAAATTGTCCTAAAACTTCGAAAGAAGGAAGAGATTTCATGCCAATTTGCTTATTTTTCCGTATACCATATCTGTAAGTAAATTACATATGGTACTTTTTCAGACGATGTTGAAAATAACCAAATTTAAAAAAACAAAAACTTTAGGTTGCAACCTAATATTGTTCATCTTAATACTCGTTAAATTTACTAACACTTGTTTCTCGAATTTACATATTCCTGAACAGCATCAATCTAGTCATTTTGTGAATTCAGAATCTTTTATTGAAATACAGCTTTATAGTACTTTTTAGGTTCTACCCATAATTATTCCGGTTGCTTTGAATCATAATTAGAACCAGAAATCGTCACTTCACGATTTTTTAAGGTACGCAAGTAGACTATAAGATATTCGCTGGTTTCAAATATGCAATAATATAACCCTGGCCCGTGAAGGGCCTAGGCCTACCAAGCGACCGCTGCCCAGCCATTTCGCCTGCAGATATTGGGATGACGCGTGATCAGCGCATCTGGCCCCCTCGGCCGTTAATCTTGGTTTTCATGATCGGGGCGCTACCTCACTGTCAGACAGCTACTCAATTGTTCTCTCGAGGCTGAGTGCACCCTATTCTAGCCCTCACGTCAGTTTCTAAAATCCCTGACGGAGCCGGGAATCGAACCCGGTGCGTCCGGGTGAGAGGCAGGCGCGCTACCCTACACCACGGGGCCGGCTTCAAAAATGCAATGCACACCGTATATTACCGCAGATTTCCATCAACACTCTCTACAGAAGCCACCAGTTACGAACGTCATCAACCTGATTGATTACGTTTCAACAAATTATATGTACGAGTGCCATTAGTTTCCTTGGAGTGCCACTACATTATACCTAGAATTCAAAAAATATACATTCCGACGAATCCAAATAAACGGACAGAGATTAAAATACAATTTGAACAGAATCGATAGTAAGTAACATTGATAGGAATCACAAGTATCGATAGACCCGACGAAGATCGATCATTACGCTTCCAACGTTTTTCTATAGAAACAAATCAAGATATTTTCCTTGCGCTCCCATGATCAGAAACAATGATTGTTAAAAATGTCTTGTAAATATCCGCCCATGGAATACCATAACCTCATCAAAATTTCACACATAACTCTGCTGAATATCCTGGCAAAAACTTATCATTTTTCCGTTCAATATAAAATCACATGTACACATATAAAACTACAGCCACAAAGTCAAAATATATTTTCATCCGATTTTAAACTTCACGCTACCGCTTTTAACCAAGCGAACGCGAAGTCATTAAATTATATTTCAAAATAATAATCCAAGCCAATCCGTCTCCGTGTTGGTTTGCTTCATCAAGCGCTGCGCTGCACCGCTTCGTTGCATTAAGCGAAGAGACCAGCAGAATCTCTACAAGTCGTTATTTCAATGACCGACAGAGGTCTCTGATGCTGGAGGACGGCGCTCCCATTAGCTGCAAGTATTTTATTGCCCGCATGTACGCGCCGCTAGGCCGGTGAAGGTGGCTTTGGCAGATGCGGCCGCTAGGCCGGTCAAGGTGGCCTTGGCGTTCTCCCCGCAATGAACACGTGCGCTGCGATCGGCAATGTTGCAATAAGCTGTCAGTATCTCCGGCGTACCTTTCCCGCTTCATGATGTGAAAGTTGGAGTGTGGTGTGCGATAACTTCTCGCAGAATTATAGGACCTATATTTTTCCACGAAACAATTAATTCTAACCGTTACATTGACCTAATCATAAGGCCGTTCTTTCAAGAACTCACGGACGAAGAAAAGAGCAATGGTTACTTCATGCAAGATAATGCAACGGCGCACAGAGCTAATCACTCCTTGGCAGTAATACGGGAAGTTTTCAATGGCCGTATAGTTAATTATCCCGCCAGATCACCCGATTTAAATCCATGTGATTATTACCTCTGGGGAATGCTGAAAGGAAAGGTATATGCAAACAATCCTCACACAAGTGAGGAGTTAAAAGAAAATATTCGCCAAGTTATAACGAACGTCACCCAGGATGAAATTCGCCGTGTGTCTAGAAACTTGTTTACGAGGTGCCAGGCATGCTTGCGAGCTGACGGACAACACTTTGAACATTTCTTGTAAAACCAGGTAAGTTTGTAGATAATTATTTTCACTAGAAATTGTTATTAAATGACTGTATGTTGACGCGAAGTAGTGGGGAGAAGTCGC
The DNA here is from genome assembly GCA_946902985.2 of Meconema thalassinum. Taxonomy (NCBI): domain Eukaryota; kingdom Metazoa; phylum Arthropoda; class Insecta; order Orthoptera; family Tettigoniidae; genus Meconema; species Meconema thalassinum. The sequence continues at coordinate 58,353,688 of OX336389.2, forward strand.
GCACTTTTTACCGGCCAGCGAGCAGGTGACAGCGCGAGAGCTTGCCGCGCCGTGACCGGTATCGGATGCGAGACTTAAATTGATGACCCTGTAATTCTCCCTCCTGTGCAAACGACCAGCTGGCGTAACGTCACGCGTGATAACTCCTTTCACACTGCCGTAATTTCTTGGCACACCACTGTTTTTGACTCTGATGGCCATGGTCACACACATATTCTGGAAATTAATTTTTACTGCTCACTGAATATTAGCCTAATTTAAAAATAGGAATATGTGAGCTTGAGATATCTAGTTTAATATGGATTATGTTTTTACCACCAATATTACGTGTTCCTTATCGATGGAATTTCACACTGATGTTTTTGACGAAAGTTTCATTCCAATGCTATCAAAGTCCAAGGCCACAAGATTACTATGCATATCCGGAATGATTTATTTTACTGCAGATAACCATACATTTGCCAAGAGGCATTCGTCTCTTCTTCCCCCAAAGAATATGTTCTCTCAACTAAACTTGCACTTCACTGCTTCACCGAGTTGCTCAACTCGTCGCCCGCACTGGCGTATTTGGCTACTACCCCAGTGTCCCCAGCTGCAGCTGCATTTGCATTGCGATGCGTAAAGACTAGCGAAAAATACACCCGATTATCCTTAAAAGAAGTTCTATGTATTCTTTAGCTTCTCCGAGCCCAGCATACTAAATATTCTATTGTAACATTTAAACTGTAGTAAGTAAGTAAAGTTTTCTCTAAATTTAGTAGAAATTCTGGCGACAAGGTCAGGCCAGATTTGGCTGAATTCCAACGCTTGTACACGTCTGACCTGTGGTCTTATGCAAGTTATGTTATACGTGGAGCCCTGCGCGGATAAACAAAACGTTATCCGCATCCGCACTACTGTTATCCGCATCCGCACGACTTCTTTTTCGCATTTCCACGTTTGTTATCCGAATCTACAGGCATTACAATAATATGTTTAATTAGATAAAGCATAAATTACTAAAGCAACACATTTGGACATTTGAGGGGAAAAGTCGTTCCCTTAGACATTGAATGTCATGTGCGCTGTTTAATATACCGTCATCTGGGGATACTTGGGACAGTTTTTTTTCTTTAACATCTTATAGTTGCTACTGCACTTGTCATATCAGTCAGTTTTTTCTTTGTTCCAGTGGGGGTGAATACTAGTGATAACTGGCGAAATAGTCTACTTAATTGTATCAATAAAGGAGAAAAAGTTTTTTTTTGTGATGTCCCAAGTTACCTCCAGTTATGGGATACTTGAGACAGTTAAGCAAATCTCATTTGTAGGCTGTATTAAATCATTTATGTCCTCAGTTACACCTTCCATAGTTCAACTTGAGACTCTTAAAACAAAATAAGTATAAGTAATTATTTACTTTAGTATTACAATGGATCTAGAATGAAAAAAACAAAACATGAAACACAAGCATAATCAAACACAATGAAATGGTTAATCAGAGACCAGCAAACATATGTCTACCCCGTTGTATGACCTTAGGTGACATTTTTTGCTTTATTTGGGGTAGTATCACATCTGAAATGTCATCTTCGTGGGGAAACACAAATATATTTTTGTCTCCCTTGTAGTTCCTCATGAACTTGCACTCGTAATGTCCATTAGAAATTGTTAGAACAGTTGCTACAAAAAGTTTCTGAGTTTCTTTTTTGTGCCTTCATTATACAAAACTTTCACTTGCATAAAATCACCAGGTTGAATTTGTAATGCTTCTTCTTGATGATTTTCCTCTGGAACTGTTCCATCGCCAGTGTCAAGATACTCTTCTAGGAGCCCCAGATCATTATCAGATGATGAATCATGCACTGAGTAGTTATCTGTATCACCTTCTGACGAGGATTCAATTGCCACCTTTTTTTCCTTTGCAGCATAATCACCACTAACACAACTGGACAATGTTCGCTTCTTCTTTGCTTGTTCTTGTTTCTTCTTTTCTTGCTCATTCTTATGTTCTTTAAGAATGTCCGAAGTAACACTTGTGCCAGGAGAAATATTCAACTTTTGCCTTCTCTTCATCTTAGTCGTTTCTGTCATTCTTGTCTCCTTTATGAATTCTTCAAATGACTCGGACCATGTGCTTTCATCAGCACTTCTGTTTTGAAGACGCTTCAACACTTGCTGTGCATCTAAAGGAAATATCCCACTGGCTTTGAAACCACTTATCAAATTCTGAGTAGCAGTGGGCTGAAGCTTCTCAAGGCACTTCTTGAAGAGACGAGGAAATGTGTCTTTAGGGATTGTGCCACGGTTCTCCCCCTTCCATTCCTCTAGGACTTCCCTCCATTGAACTTTAAGGGGTCTAAAGTATGCTACATCTAAGGATTGGCACAGGTGTGTAGCATTGGGTGGTAACAGAACGAATCTAATGTTATTCTGTTCACACGACTCAATCACATTTATAGAAATGTGTCTCGCCAAATTGTCGCCTATGATTACTTTTGTATGATTGGCTAATATCCGACAATAGGGAAGAGCAATGGTAAAAAACAGTCCTCAAAAATCTGGCCTTCAAACCAGCCAGACCTTGAACAATTGAAACGAGTACCTGAAGGTCCTCCTTCTACCCAGATGTGATATAGCTGCTCCGATCTATATACGACATATGGTGGCAGGCAATGACCAGAGGCTGTACCAGCAAACATGACAGAGGTGCTGGATTTTGTACCATCCATCAATCTTTCTGGGTGTTTACAAGACCTTCTCACTATCACTTTCTTCTTTCCGGGCTGATCGCACATATTGGTTTCATCATAATTAATTATTCCTTCTGGTGGGACTCCCTCTGAAGCTACTTCCAATCCACTGAAGTAATGCTGAATTGTTTCTTCATCTACGGCTGCTATGGCTCTTTTAATATTTTCGCTAAGGCGAACTTTGAGCTCCCCCTTGTCCCGATTCAAAAAAGATTTGACCCAATCAATCCCGGGCATATTGTTCCTGAAACGACTTTCTTTAATGGACTTTTTGTCCAAATATTTCTTCACTATGAACCGTACATCAAGTTCATTCAAAGGAAATTCCCAATTTCCAAACACTATAAGCCCATTTACAATGGACTGTTCGTCACCAGGATTTAAAACAGGTGGCGTCCAAAGTTATTCAGATTTTTTCCATTGACTTTCCTATTGATTGTGCTCCTTGGGACTCGGTATTTCTCTTCTGCTTTCCGAACACTTAATTCTTTCCTTCTTACAGCTTCAACAGCTTTCTCCAGATTTTCCTTGAAAAAATCACAATATCGCCTGCTACCGAATTCCTGTGTTTTCTTCCCATTTCATCACCTGCAATTAAAATCGGGATGTAGGATATTCATCTCACAGTAAACATGCACATGAGATGAATGCATTAGTAGAAAAATCAAGTTGTGAAAATCACTGGCTAACTTGGGACAGTGTCCCAAGTAACCCAATTCATGACCATTTTCAAGAAACCAAAACTGTGCAGTAGTGTGGTAAGGAGAGTTCAACTTTCCTGCCTACATTCATATAAACTTTGCCGATATCTCTCGAACGCGTGGTCGGATTTTAACGAACGAGGTATTGTTGGCGTTGGGATGACGTTCTCTTGGCTAAGCATGTGTGTTGGTATTTTTAAATTTTTTTTTTTGGAAAATTCTTGTTTTTTGGATTGGCACTATTTTGGAAACGGTGAATTTTGTTAAACGTTTGTTTGACGATAATGAAAGGTGGGTATGCCCTCTAGGAGAGAAGCAAGTTTCAAGGGTGTAGGAGGGTAAACAAAATGATAGCCTACTTTCTCGCGAACATTGGTGATCATTGGCGAACGGATGGTCGGATTTTAACAAATGAGGTATCGTTGGACTCGAGCTGACGTCCTCTTTCCTATGAACCACTCGTTATAGTTTTCAAAATTTTTTGAAAAATGTTGTTTTAGAAAGTAGGCGATAGTTTGTAAACCAAACATGATAGAATGTTGTGCCATAGTTCACACCAATGGTCTCTAGGACCTTTATGTTTATAAAACAAAACTTTTTATATTTTGAGATTTTTTGGAAAACCCTTAAATTTTGAATTTTTACTATATTGGAAACTAACACGTTGACAAAAAAAATTGTTTGACATAAATGAAAGGCCCTACCTTCTCTATCATGAAAATAAATGTCAAGTCTCTAGGACAAAACAACTATGCATTTTAATTTTTTTATTATTTTTTAAATAAAAGCGTGTTTGTAGACAGAGAGCCGGTAGCACTTGACGTATGTTACAACGAGGCTATGACTGAGCATGGTGAATACTGGAAATGGCTATTTCGACGGGGGAGATGTATGGCAAAACGAGGGATTGCTTTTCGATATTTTTTCCTATGACGAATGAATGAAGGCGAATATTTTGAAATGTGACAAGCATGCTAAGATTTTTACCCCTGAAGGGGATCTTTAACGTTTTAGTTAACGGTGATGAGCGAGATCGCTCTCTGACACAACAGACGATTCTAGGATATGACCAAGTGGTTCTTAGACGTTGGCGATCTCGGTACCGTGCCCGGAAGAAATGAATAGCTATTTTGGTGGGATGGCGGGGGCGCCTTATGACGGTTGGTTTTGTGACATTTCCTATGACGGATAGAGGCGAATATTTGAAAGTGTGTTAAGTGTGCTAGGAATTTTTTACCCCTGAAGGGGATCTTTAACATGCTAGTAAATGGTGATAAGCGAGACTGCTGTCTGGAACAGTAAATGGTTTTAGAATATGGAAACCTATAACATTTGCTCGACCAAGTCATGTGCTTGTACGCAAAGAGCCAAAACGGTAAGGTCATTGGCCTGAAATGTTATAAACTAAATATTGAACTGGGTAAAGTCATGTGTTTTAGGATGAAAGTATGTGGTTAACTTGATCATGTATTGAGGATGGCCGCTTGCTAGTAATTATTATTACAGTAAAATGATTCATAATAATAATAATAATAATAATAATAAGACACACACACATGTTTTGAATGCTAACACGCACACAGTCCAGCTCACTGGTGACTGAATATTGTATCTAGCCAGAGGACTCATGAGAGCTGTTGCTCGTGCTGACGAGGCAGGAATGTCTACGTCAGCAGGAAGTGTGATATCAGCTTACTTGCCTCGTGGTGGCTAGCAGGTGTGCTGTTTAAGCAGAGACCGCCATTTTGGTTCTGAGACAGTAGGACTACCGATGTATAAGAGGTAGCCATTTTGGTTCCTTATTAAAAACATGAAACTAGTATAAGGTACACGAATCTTATTCAGATTGAGGAATGTGAAGAGGCGTGGGAACACGTGCGAGAGAGAGACAGAGAACCATTCAAGGTCAAAACGCTGAGAAAATACAACTTTTTATGTTGCTAGGCTAACTGATAACGATTGCGTTAGTCATGCACTTGCCATTTTAGCACACGGACGTATACAGTAGAGCTGTGGAAGAAAATTCTTTTATTTTTTAGTAAGTACCTATGAATGATTATTTTAATAATGTCATGCTAATGAACCTTAAATTTGTAGTTATTGATTAGGTAATTATTGATTTTTTAATTTATTTGTTTGCAGATAACCGGGATACCTTACATGTCTTAGATACAAGAGACCAGTTTACTTTTGAGCCCACTTGAAGGAAACAGCAACAAGCCACTGCAAGTGAAGGTGTTTCTTTAACTAACTTGTTTCATTTTTGTTTCATATTTTATGTTATGAAATGCATGTACTAACCTGAATTTAGGTATTTATAACGGTTTATTTTATTTATTTTTAGAAACTTGGAAAGAAAAGCCTTACCGCCGCAGCAGTCGCTGAAAACCCGAGACGCAGTAAAGTGCAACCATTGTTTCCAGGCAGTGAACTATTTAATCCTCAGGTAAGCCTACCATAAAATGCTATTCCATTTTACCTCTACTGAAAACTCGTAGACAAAAAATTCATTACCTGTACATGACTAGGACGATGATTGCTTTCTTGATTAATGACTATGTTTTGGCAACCGGTACAAGACCATATTGGTTGTTTACCGGGAAAGTACAAGGCCATATTGGATTTTGTAAAAAACAAAAAATTTAATTTAACTGACATGTCGTTCCCTATAATAATAATAATAATAATAATAATAATAATAATAATAATAATAATAATAATAATATAATATAATATAATATTAATAATAATATTAATATCGTATGGCCTCGGCTGCCGGGTGCAAACTTTGTTATTTGTCACACAGAGGTTGGCTTGCATGTCGAATTTAGTTGTTCCTTGACTATGAAAGTCAAGGAGGTTAGATGTTAGATATCTAATCTCCTTAAACTCTATAGCGCTTTCTAGTAGAAAAATGAGGAATTTTGTACCCTATAAACTCAATGAATATTCACAGGTTTGAACATGATAATCTGAACAAAATGACATGACATTTTTTTATTATGTATTGGTTAAAGGGGAATGTAAATGACTGCAGCTTTATAAAAAGAATATAAGTACATGGGTTACTGTTAGTGCCGACATACAGTTTATTATAATTTTTATGGTGTTTTGATATATTAATGCCAATTAACGTTAAAGTTTTTTATTTACAAGTATTGATTGATTGATTGATTGAGTGATTGGTTATTTTGTTTGCTTTTAGGTGTCGTCATGCGCCATTAACGTAATGAACAGACAGTGAACAAGCATACATTGTGCTTTAAAGTACTCTGTGCAACGTTAATAACTTACAATAAGAAAAAGTTTTATTATAACACATGGCGTTAGTACCAAATACAACAAGTGAGCAAGTTGGTTTACCACGTGGGTTAAATTTAAAATCAGAACATGATCGTTGGTTAACATTTGAATCCTGGCCTGTAGGCTTTTTGTCGACACATGAACTTGCAAAAGCCGTTTTTTTTACTTGAACCGAGAAGATGTGGTGCGCAGTGTGTTTTGTCGTATTGAACTTTCACACTGGGAAGAAGGGGATGATCCCTTTCGAGACCATTTGCGATGGTCTCCTTGTTGTCCTTACATGCTTGGAAAACAAGTGGGTAACATACCCGTGTATCCATTTTACCGAACCACAAGACCATTGGCCGCTACTTACGTTGCTGAATCACAAATAAATAACAATAATAATAATGATGTATTACCAGCCAACAACGGTAGTGTCGATATATGTGGTCCATATGCCATAGACAGTGTTGAATTGGCATGTGCTTTTGAAAAATTGGGAGTTTGCAAGACTAAAGCACTAGCACATCCAGAGTACAGTTCTGTTGAAAAACGTTTAGAATCTTATAAAAATGTTTGGCCATTAATATTAAAACACCTTACCAAACAGCTAAGTGAAGCTAGATTTTTTTATACTGGTGAAGGGGATTAAACAATATGTTTTTATTGTGGATTTGCTTTTAGGATTGGCAAATGACTGATGACCCTTTTGTGCAACACGCTCGTTGGTTACCTAACTGTAAATACATGGTGTTGCTTAAAGCTCAGGAATTTGTGAACACTATTCGTAAAGAAAACGTGATTGCAGCACAAGACATAAAAGTGCCTTTAGAGTTAGAACACGCGGAGCAAATACATGAGGCTGGAAAAAAAAAGACTTGTCTCTCGAACACATACAAAAGTGTGACCAACTATTATGTAAAATTTGTTATCAAGATGAACTAGGTGTTGTATTTTTGCCTTGTGGACATATGATAGCCTGTGTCAAGTGTGCATTAGAACTCAACACTTGTGCTATATGCCGAAAAGCAGTATCTGCTACAGTTAGGGCATTTCTTGCATAAGTAGTATAATTTATTAGCAATGCATAGTGCAAAATCCCTAATTGCACAATATTATTAAAGCTGTTTTAGAGTGTAATAGATAAGCTTTTCTTTTGTTTATAGACTACTACAATGAATGTTTTGAATGCTGTGGGTCAAGCATGTGGCTTAGAGACAAAGAAGCTCAGCGAATTGCCAGCGCATATTCCATTCCGCCTTATCAAGATTCGGAAGTTGAAAACAGCATATGGTGATCGTGTACTTTGTGTATGTGAAAACTTTGAGACATTTCTGCCTACACGGTTTAATGATATGTCGGAGAGTGTTTTTGATGAATTCAATAATGCTGTGCAACCTGTACACTTAATTTATGAATGTTTTAAAAACAATAAGTGCATGGTCCGTTTTAATTAAATTTAAAAAAAACAAATGTGAAATAATAATGGAAAATATAAGTAATGACAATGGACTGAAAGAAAAAAGATATGTGTATAGAATAATAATGTTTTAGTTTTTAGTAGTGTCTTAAAAATATTATCATGAAACAAAATATGTATATTAAGTTTGTAAATAAATGCAAAATAATGTTACAATGTTGTTTTATTTTATACAAAGTTAGAATAATTAACATTGCTGAGTATACATGATTATGACAATAGATGTACACTTAATGCAACTCTTTCTCTCTTTACAATAGTCTGTTATAGTTTTTAAACACAAGGCTTGTAGTAGATCTTTTTATAGCAATGTCCATTCACTGTTGTTTTCAAAAGCTGGGGAAGCCGCAATGGTTTTATAGGCATAAAAACCTCATTGTTATTACTATTTAGTCATTTTGATCCTCTTGCAATACTACGGTACCTTTTGCATATCAAGAGCAGATGACCTAGTTGTTCCACTCCTTAAAACGACGACGACGACAACAACAACACTATCTCTGGCGTAGTTTGTGATGTTGATGGCTCTTGCGGTGTGGAAGACCGATTAAACATAACTTTTAGAACAGGGGTTAAACGTTGCTCATTAAACAATCCACTATTTTGAGTAGCAATATGGTTTTCTTGATTTTTTGTCGACGGCAACTGTGTTTCGTTTGGAGCACTACATTGATGATCACTGACACTTAAAACCTCACTATTTTTACTTTTAAGGTCACCACGACAATGCTTGGAACGTTGTTTTGAACAGCGCCAAATAACAGTTCCGTTTTTATTGGTTCGTTTCACAATATATGAATATCCTTTATAGTATGCATAAGGCTTACCACACCTAGTCACTGATATTTCCATGTCAACTGTCAAGCATAGACTAAGCTCTAGTAAAGTCAACTTGGTAATAAGAATAATAGTTTAATGTGAGAGCAAATATGGATCCAAAGAGCTCAGGTATAAGTGGAAGCAAATAAGCAAATATAAGAACCAAGAGTGTGGGTAAAAGTGATCGCAAAGTGGTAGAGCCATTACACAATAATTTTTAGCACGACGTAGCTCTTGTTCAATTTCTTTGATTTCCCAATCGTGACCGGTATGCCCAGTTTGTTGTAAAGCATGCAAGTGTCGAAGCCGTTGAATTAGCTTACTGGGTTTGTTCCAGTATACAAATTTAACAAATGAATTTTAGGTGTAAACAAAGCATTACCATTATCATCATCATCATCATTATCATCATCATCATTATCATCATCATGATCATCATTATCATCATGACCATTATCACTATTACTATATAGTCCTTTTTGATCCTCTTGCAATACCACTTCATTTACAGTCTGCGTTGATTTTGATAGTGTTAAAGGTTTCTTGGACGTTGACAACTGTCTTAACATGGCTTTTTGAGGACATGATAAGTCCTTTTGAACAAACACTGCACTATTTTTAGCCGCAATATCTTTTTCTTGAACTTGCTTTTTAGCATTTTTATAATTGTTTGTAAACAGCAACCGTGGTTCGTTTGGAGCACTACATTGATGAACACTCACACTTAAAACCTTTCCATTTTTACTTTTCAGATTGCCTCGACATTTTGTTGACCTCTCTTTTGAGCATCGCCAGAATATTATTCCTTTCGCATTCCGACGATTATAGTTATAAGAGTAGCCTTGATAGAGTGCACGTTGCCTACCTTTGTTGGTTGTAGTAAGTTCCATAGTAGTTACTGACCTGTCAGTACGATGTTCACACTACAAAGGTTACAAACTGTTTTGATGATGGAGTGACCTACCATAAGCTTATATATTGGCTTATGTGTTGGCGTTTTGTGTTGGCTTTTGTGTTGGCTTTTTGTGTTGGCTTTTTGTGTTGGCTTTTGTATTGGCTTTTGTATTGGCTTATTTGACAAGTTATTTTTGTCAATTTATTTAGTGGATTTTTTTCTTGGTGTTGGAAAGTATTTGAAAGAGAGGGAATATTTAAAGACTTAACCTCAGCTCACCAACCTAACCTAACCTAACTTCACCTAACATAAACTAACCCAACTTTACCTAACCTAACGTATGCCTTTAGCCAAGGTCTTTGATTAAACTTTAACACAAAAGCCAACACATGAAATCATCGTGTGTTAAAGCTTAAACAAAGACCTTGGCTAAAGGCATACGTTGATTTTTTTACCAATTTTATTCCATGATCTAGAGCCTGTTTAAGTGCCATGTTATGAACAACGTGGTATAGGATTTACTGCCAACAGGTGTTTACTGCGTATGACGAGGCTGGCTGTAGACTAGTGGGTTAGACAGCCTTTCTTGCTAAGGGTCTCCTATATACCCTAAACCTGGCTATACATGTTAGTTCTGAACATTTATTGGTTTATTGTATATTGAGTTTATATATAGAACTTATACAAGCACGTCATGCACGCGGTCAAACTTCACAAAAGTCACATGCAACACACAAAGTACGTTTCCGCTACCTAGCGGTAAATATGAGCACTACCTGAACAACGAGCATACCACCTAGCGGAGGATATGAACACTTACTAGTGATATCCAAAGTGAGCTGAGGTTAGGTTAGGTAAAGTTAGGTTAGCCATGAAAATAAGCTACCAAAATAAGCTAACAAAAATAATTGGTTTTTACCCTTGAGGTCTTGGGTTCCAACTCGACTATGCCCAGAACTTAATTATGATCCGAGAGTTGAAAGGTTAGGTTAGGTGAAGTTAGGTTAGGTTAGGTTAAGTTAGGTGAAGTTAGGTTAGGTAAAGTTGGGGTAGGTTTGGTTAGGTTAGGTGAAGTTAGATTAGTGAGCTGAGGTTAAGTCTTTAAAAATTCCCTCTCTTTCAAATACTTCCCAACACCAAGAAAAAATCCGCTAAATACATTGACAAAAATAACTTGTCAAATAAGCCAATACAAAAGCCAATACAAAAGCCAACATAAAAGCCAACACAAAAAGCCAACACAAAAAGCCAACACAAAAGCCAACACAAAAAGCCAACACAAAAAGCCAACACATAAGCCAATATATAAGCCTATGGTTGGTCACTCCATCAGCAAAACAGTTGTAACCTTTGTAGTGTGAACATCGTACTGACAGGTCAGTAACTACTATGGAACTTACTACAACCAACAAAGGTAGGCAACGTGCACTCTCTCAAGGCTACTCTTATAACTATAATCGTCAGAATGCGAAAGGAATAATATTCTGGCGATGCTCAAAAGAGAGGTCAACAAAATGTCGAGGCAATCTGAAAAGTAAAAATGGAAAGGTTTTAAGTGTGAGTGTTCATCAATGTAGTGCTCCAAACGAACCACGGTTGCTGTTTACAAACAATTATCAAATTGCTAAAGAGCAAGTTCAAGAAAACGGTATTGCGGCTAAAAATAGTACAGTGTTTGTTCAAAAGGACTTATCATGTCCTCAAAAAGTCATGTTAAGACAGTTGTCAACGTCCAAGAAACCTTTAACACTATCAAAATCAACCCAGACTATAAATGAAGTGGTATTGCAAGAGGATCAAAAAGGACTGTATAGTAATAGTGATAATGGTCATGATGATAATGATGATCATGATGATGATAATGGTAATGCTTTGTTTACACCTAAAAATCCTTTTGTTAAATTTGTATACTGGAACAAACCCAGTAAGCTAATTCAACGGCTTCGACACTTGCATGCTTTACAACAAACTGGGCATACCGGTCACGATTGGGAAATCAAAGAAATTGAACAAGAGCTACGTCGTGCTTAAATTATTGTGTAATGGCTCTACCACTTTGCGATCACTTTTACCCCCACTCTTGGTTCTTATATTTGCTTATTTGCTTCCACTTTTACCTGAGCTCTTTGGATCCATATTTGCTCTCACATTAAACTATTATTCTTATTACCAAGTTGACTTTACTAGAGCTTAGTCTATGCTTGACAGTTGGCATGGAAATATCAGTGACTAGGTATGGTAAGCCTTATTCATACTGCAACTGCATAGGCTCTGGAAATGGATGGCCCATACCTTTTATTCAGAGGTCCGCACCGCTTGCTGCAAAATCACCTCCAGATGACATGACCAACAGAAGGACACCTAAAGGGAGGAAGGAAGGTGGAGAAGAGGGGAACGCACAGGCTCGTCTACAGACACCCTCCGATAACTAACAGAATTGTCGCCGACGAAATAATGCCACAACAGTTGCTTAGTATTCAAAATAAAATTTAATTCCCAAAAGGGGCAAAGGAAATAAAAAATTAACAAAATAATAAAAGGGAAACTCTATTGCCATAACCTCTCTCTGGTGATGCATATGGCTTAAGGCCAAAAAAAATTAATTACATAAGTAGGCAAGAGACGGTTTAACATGCTTGCCGAGCGAAATGAAAATATTTAATTTAAAAATTAAATTAATAATGCCCAAAAGATAAAAAAAAACAGGAATACAGGTATTACCAAATGAGAAAGGACTTGATAATTTACTAAGGTATGTAATACCGACCCGACATGCAGACATCAAAAGCCACGATGAAACGAGAAATTTAAAATTAAATTAATAAAATAAAAATAGGACCAAGTTACAATTCCACCGCTATCATGACGGAGAAAAATTTAGGAACACTCACAAAACACAAAGTTAAACAAGCAAGATTAACAAAAACATACTAAGCTACTAGCACAACACGTTTGAGTCTCCCGCTCGACGCCTAGAGAATGCACTCTCAAGACCAGAATGCACTCGGACCAAACAAAAAACAAACATGGCCACCAAATAGATGACCGCATGTCCGATCGAATTACGGCAAGCAATTAGCATAAAATTAAATTAAAATCACCAGAGAGAACAGAAGGGGATGAAAGAATTACGCCTTAACACTATTGACATGAGGCTTTTTAGACTGCAACGGATCGTAAAATAAATAAATAAATAAATAAATAATAGGGCAATTCCAAGGATTACCAAAAACTAAATAAATAAAAATTTACAAGGTACGGTAACTAGGAACGTGTCTCCGGAAGGCACAGAAAAACCAATATTTACATATCAGGTAACGTTGACAAACAGAAATATTAGGCCTACCAGGCGAAACAAAATACAGAATTAAAACATTAATATAAGGCCAATATCGGAGCTCCCAAAACAATATATTAAAAATATAAACGTACCTTAAAACTTCTCTGTGGAGACACAATAAAAATAAAATAATTAACACACAAACCAAATAACGTTATACGGCACTAGATTGCCTCAAAATGGCCCACCCAGCACATGCTTCGTTTGGGTCACAAGCACTCCTGTCTGCATCGAGATGCGATTACTATTCGAATTTCTTCTTCACTGCGAAACGATGAAATTATAGCCTTAAGAGCACAGGCAATTCCTATTTATCGTATATCCATATTTCGAGAAGGCCAGGGGGTCAAGCCCCCGGGCACGGCGACAACTTTTTCGACCAACTAGCTTGTTGATTTCTTGACGACAGACTATGAAGATCACAAGACGGCGGAGAATCCAAAGTTAAAAACCGCACTGCATTCATGTTAATTGTAACTGACCAATCACAGCTTGACGCATCAAGTAACAATGTGCATATTAAGTAATTATTTTGGCGGTATTATGTATATATAGTCTTTTGTTCATTGACGTAGAATACAATATCCTTCAAACATGCCTTGATTAGGATGAGACCAGAAGACACCACAAACTCACTCTAGCGGAGGAAGTAAGAACCACGGCTAGAGGCGCCGCAGTCCGATAGATACTGCCATCTCATGTTCATAAGCGGAACCAAGCCATCAGGCGGTCGTTTTAAAGGTCGGGGACACATGAAAATAGGGGAGATACATATTTAAAAAACGTTGGTACGGGCTTTGCACGTAACACATACTATAAAGGATATTCATATATTGTGAAACGAACCAATAAAAACGGAACTGTTATTTGGCGCTGTTCAAAACAACGTTCCAAGCATTGTCGTGGTGACCTTAAAAGTAAAAATAGTGAGGTTTTAAGTGTCAGTGATCATCAATGTAGTGCTCCAAACGAAACACAGTTGCCGTCGACAAAAAATCAAGAAAACCATATTGCTACTCAATATAGTGGATTGTTTAATGAGCAACGTTTAACACCTGTTCTAAAAGTTATGTTTAATCCGTCTTCCACACCGCAAGAGCCATTAACATCACAAACTATGCCAGAGATAGTGTTGTTGTTGTCGTCGTCGTAGTTTTAAGGAGTGGAACAACTAGGTCATCTGCTCTTGATATGCAAAAAGGTACCGTAGCGGCTATGGCAATCCCTTCCATGGTCTCATTGTGTCGTTTACTTTCACAAAGCGGGTAAAAACCCAGCTCGTTTCCGGACAGGAATCACTCGGCATTGTTTTAAAAACCGTTTACTTTTTAATTCATAGGCAATCGTGCTGCTCGGAGTGCTTTCTTAACAGCCAACACTTTATTTTTTCACTTCGTGAGGCATTGTGTGCTGCGTTAAGAATAGCTTTAAAGCCACCCTTTTGCGATGACTTGGTCTTTTTAGTCTTTTTCACCACGTATCTTTGTTTCGCTATGATGGACAACCTTTTGCAAGAAAGTTTAAGTCACAACTAACACATTTCTAGGGAGAAAAAACCTATTCATATTTAATTTCCAGAGGCTGTATATTCGAGTTCTTCATAAAGCGAGAAATCGTTTATAGTTTTTCCTGCTTGTATTTCCTCCAATGTTAACACCAAATGGAAAGATAATTTATCATCCACTCTCACTGAATGATCAATAAGTAGTGACATGGCACTATTGTTTAATCGTATCGATAAATGTCGTATATCCAGTGCATATCCCATAATACGAATACTTCCATTATACCGTAAGCTGTAAGTGGTAGATCCCGAACGTAAAACATACTGTACGTAAGGTCTTGACTGTCTTTCACAGGCCATCGGTTTGTCATGTAAACGACGAATACGTGGGCTTGCCGTTTAATCATCGAGGATACATAGTCTTCAACAAATTGTTAGGTTGTTACCTCATGAGGCTCTATGGGGTCTAAAACGTCGGCTAGTCGTCTACGCTTCATGTGTAAACTATTCTCTTTAATTTCACACACGTTGCCCATTTCCGAGGTTAAAAACCGTTAAGTACAGACATCATGTAGGTCCACAGGTTCACACACGTGGATAATGTGCTTATTATTAGCGATATATCCATTTACAGTTAGGCTTGGGACCATGCTATATAACCCATTTACCTTGTTACCGAAATACTTTTTTGTAGATGCATCTGTAGGAAATTAGGAATGTTTCACGTGGGTTAACCGCTTTCCATTAAAGTCATAATCTCCCTCTTTAGTGCGTGGCACTACCGAAATATCCACATAGTGCTTATTGGCAGGGTCTGTATCTTGTTTGGGATCAATTAATTAGGCGGCCTTGGCATTGGCCATTAATGCACAACCAAAGACATCCATAGTAATACTGTTCCTATCACAGGGCTTGGTTCCGTGTATATAGACAGCCTACTAGCGTCTTTTACAATTAGTTGATATGCAGATTATCAAGCAGCAAGAGTCACTCCTCGTGGGGGACATGGTTTCACATCTCTTTGCTACATCATGTGAGCAACGTCACGGTTCACTGTTTCCGTCTTCCATTCGCTGCCTCATTGTGTGGCCCTCAGGATGTGGAAAGACCAATCTTTTACTCACACTCATCACGGCTACAAATGGTCTGCGTTTTCAAAATATCTATATTCTTGCAAAATCCCTCTATCAACCACTCTATGTGTTCCTGGAACAGGTCATGTCTGAATTTTATTACGAACCGAAAATATGGATTATTTCACCCTTTGAATCCAAGAAAATGTTATTTCACCGGATGCAGTAAGGCCTGATTCACTTATGATTTTCGATGATGTGTCTACAAAACGACAGGCTATCATCCAAGCCTATTTCAGCATGGGTCGTCACAAACATATCGACTGCTTTTATCTTATACAAACTTATTTCAAAATGTCCAAACAACTCATTCGCGACCATGCCAACGTGATTGTTTTATTTCGCCAAGATGAATGCAGCATGCGTCATATTTATAACGAACATGTCAATCCTGATATGACCTTTCAAACCTTTACACAGTTGTGTGCCAAGTGTTGGAACACTCAACGCCATGCTTGTCTTGTTATTCATAAACAGAGTGATATTAACCAGGGGCGTTATCGCTTGGGGTTTGATCATTTTATTCATATTTAAGTGGCTACCTTATTTCATCCTATGTCATTTCTCAGACACCATGACAACAGCAGGGAGTCAATCGAAAAAGCATATTATTATTGCAAAAATAATATTCGCCAAAAGTTTCGTAATTTGAAACGCTTACGTGCAGATAATGCTTTGTTTATTCAGCAACATTTTGACTCATGCTCTAAAAGCCATGTTTAAACAATGTTCCACGTCTCAAAAGCCACCAAAAGTTTTAAAGGCAACACAGACTATGCAAGTAGTCCCTGTAGAAAAGGAACTGGATATTTCTAGTGATGTTGAGGAAGTGGTTTTTACACCAGGTAAGCCAGAGGATCAGGTTTTTACACCGGTAAAACCATCACCACTCCCTCAGTTTCTGAAAACAGCAGTCCTTGCCCAAACACCTACAACTTCCAAACAGCCTACTTTGTCAGAAATAGTATCTACACCTCAATATAAAAATCAGTTTTAAAGCATTCTCGTAAAAAATGCGGTGCTTAGTGCCACTGTACCTCAAAGGTATGCTTACTAAAAACAGATACAACCTATGGTGTTTACTATAAGGATGATAGTTTCCGGATTGGTAATTCTCATATCAAATTCGGTAAGCATGTGGTTATCATTCAAAATGTTAACTATAATTTAACATCCGGTCTTTTAGAGCTGTCATTTTCATTTGCTCCGCTTCCAGAGGACTATACCCATAATTATCTCATAACGTATGAGATTATCTAAATGGAATCGAGCGCCCACAAAAGGGGATATAAACGACCCGAACCAGTCAATGCCAATAAAAGTACCAAGTATAGAACCGTTATTTCAAAATTATTTCAAACCACATACAGTATTCGTCGTGGACCCTCAGCTTCGGGAGTTGCATTTACACCATTAAAACCCCTCGTTGATGCCACTTACTGGCATAATCCCAGTAAGTTAGTCTAGAGGCATCAGCTCTTACATGCTTCACGAGAGGCTGGACATACCGCTCACGATTGGGAAATCCAGGAAATTGAACAAGAGCTTTGAAATTCCAAAATTATTGTTTAAACCCTCACCATTCAAAGTGAGCATAGCTCATGAGTTGCACAGCGCTGCTGGGCGTAACTATCAGCGACTCAAAGTTATTTCACGTGGTGTGGATGAGCTTTGGCAAGCTGATTTGGTGGAAATGATTCCCTATGCTAGCGTTACGATGGTGTACGCTATATGCTTACTGTCATCGATGTTTATTCCAAAATGGCCTTTTTTAAACCGGTGAGTCAGAAGTTAGGTCCTCTGGTTAGCAGCGCATTCATGAGTATTATTCAACAATCTAAACGTCAACCCATGATTCTGAAAAAAGACCAGGGCAAATAATCTTTCAACAAGGATTTCTCCAGCTTTCTGAAATCCTCAGGCATTCACCATTACACCACGTACAGCAATTTAAAGGCCAGTGCTGTCAAGCGTTTTAATCGAACATTAAAAACATTAATGTGGAAAGAATTCACGGCTCGGGGACCCTATCGCTGGATCGACTTAATACCAAAGCTAGTGTCACGTTACAATAATACCGAACATACATCAATTAAGAGAGAGCCACAACTTGTGACAAAAAAAATTCCACGGCTGGATGAACTCTTTAATCCCATCAAAACAGTCGATCCTAAACGCCACCGTCTTAAACTAGGCAATTATGTGAGTGTCAGCAAATTAAAGTCTGTTTTCGACAAAGGATATACGCCTAATTCGAACACGGATTTTTTTCGCATTCGCGAAGTCAAACTCGACCATCCAGCTACGTATCTACTTCAAGATCTCAACAATCAGCCCATAAAAGGACGGTTTCATCTCCAGGAACTTCAAGAAACAGCGTTTCCAAAACATTACCTTGTCGAAAAAGTGTTAAAATCTTCTAAAAACAAATAGTATGTCAAATGGTTGGGGTTTAGCCCAGCCTTCAATTCTTGGGCCAATAAATCCGATTTAGTGTGAACCGTTTGCCATTTATTAACTAATGCATACAACCCATAATCCCAACAGTAGAAAAAGAATCGGCCGTGGCCTCTCTGTACTGCACTCAGGTCCGAGAATAGAGTTAGTGTGGTCACGGATTTGCCAGTGAGAATAATTGTAGCCTGTAATAATTCTTTCTCTCTCTCTCTCCATAATGTAACTCGCTGTAAACAAGACAAGGCCAGTCTGTAACCTAACACCCCTTGCTCAGCCTGCTAAATTCTTATCTCACCAACTTGAAAAAGGCCTAACAAGTTCACATGCGTTATCATCAGTTTCCCACGCTTGACAATTCCGTTATCATGCACATGCAAGTCTAAAGTCCAATGGGAACACCTGTATGGTTTCATATTTCACTTAAACTAACATTTTCTCACGTACAAACTTTACAAGATTAAACTTGCTTGCATTATGTTGTGTCACAGCAGAGAGCCGAGAAGTCATGTCACATGTGTTCTCACGCTAACAAGCACCCACTCGGCGCATTCCTTTCGATAAGCTTTATCACCTTGTGCTGGGAGACCGGCTGGCCGAGTAGCAGTCTCTTGGGCTCGTTATAGCTTGCAGGCCGGACAATATAATTGCTCAATTCATTTACCAATTCAATAAATCACTATTCCATACAAAAACGTTACCAGTAAATAAGGAAACTATAAGCTACATCTTCGCTGTCTGCCATGAATAAAATCCCACTTAATAATTATAATAATCCAGTCGTTTTGGGTCCTTTGGACAAATCAAGAGTAAATAATCGATAAATAATCATTTAAAAAATCTGTCAGAGTCTCACCGCTAGTCACGTGCCCTGAGCAAAGTACAGTCGCGTATTAATAAAATGGGTCCCTCCCATATCGTTAAGCCCTTTCGACAAATTTGTAAAAATAAATAATTCTCGGTAAAAAAAAGGGGGCTTCATTTCGTTTAAAACAACCTAGTACACGTCTTTCTAAAATTACGGGTTCAGGAAATATTGGTAAAGAGTCAATAACCTTGTAATTTTGGGTTCTTTGGTTAAATCCATGGTCCATATAAAAAGGGAACTTTGCCCTGAGTAAAACGAGCCGTCACATAACTTTCTCCGATAATGGGTTCACAAAATATCGAAAAAAAGTTGATTACCTAAAAGTATTTTTTGTGGCAAAAAATCTGGAAAAATAAGAGGTCCACAGTAAAGATGAGCAAAAAGTCCATTAAAACGAGACGTCATACAAGTCTGTATGTTTATGGGTTTACGAGATATTGGAAATATTACATACGTGAGGGGATCAGCGTAGCCGAGCGGCTAGTGTCACTCGTTTAAAACCACCTTATCTCTCTACTACGTGCTTAATAGTTTTAAAAATATAGCCTACTCTTCCAAATACTTTTTTGTTTTATTTTTAAAATATAATGTAGGCTATTGTTCTAACGATAAGGGCTATAGAGATCTTTGGATTAAGCTAACATACAACTTTTTGTGATTAATAGTTTTTAAAAATATAGCCTACTTTCCAAATACTATTTTGTTGTAAAATCTAAAAAACAAATGGTCCACAGGAAAGGGGGCTTCATCCCGAGTAATATCCTATAATATCCTATCCGATAATTGGTTCGCGAGATATCAACAAAAGTCGAGCTGCGAGGTATAGTCGCATACAAATAAAATGCATTATTTTAAACTGCCTCTGTCTGTCTACTGCCCTTCCACAGAAGATAGAGTAGACCGCTCCCCCATGTCGAGCAGTTGGAACGTCTCATACTGGCTTACAACATTTTAGCTTACAAATGAAGTGGGTTTAGTGTGGGAAGCCACCCGATAATGGTAAATAATGGAGCGGTTCATAAGACCTTTTTTCAATGAAACAGCAATTTTGAATTAATAATAGATGTTTTAATATTCACAACAGTTTCCTGGGGAATTGTTTAGAAGTTCTTGTCTCTAATTGGTATCTAGACAACAATCAGGCAAGCATTTGAATTGTGTCAAGACATGGGATTTTCTCATCTCCTGCACTGTAGGTCAACATGTTCTAATGATGTAGTCTCAAACATAAAGACACCTTCACCTGGAAACCAGTTGGCTACTCATCTATTGCGTTGACAGCTAGGAAGACTCTATACGAGTAAAATACATTAAGAATCATCAAATGAATACTGAAGAGATAATAAAAAGTTTTAAATGTAAAACAAGTAATAAAATGAATCCTCCAAATAATCGTCCATGATACAAGAGAAAATAAACATTGACTCCTTTAAAATCACACATAAGCAATCACATTTTCCCACTCCTGTCTTCTTGCGGTGTCATGGATGACATCCTTGCAGACTTCACGTAAAGGTGCACTCCTTCTCCCAGTCAATAGGCATCATTGGCTTCATGGTCTCCAGAAACGAATTCAGCAGACAAGGAGATGCACATCCTGGTATAATTAAGACTTGAGGATCTTTGGTGGTTGTGTCATTGATGTATAAAATCTGAAACATAAAAGAATACAGTAGCAAATGTTGCCCATAGCTGCATACCAGGTACCTCTCCTAAGTGTGGTCAGTTATTTTTCCTCTGGTGATTATCAAGATATGTTCAATTGAGTATTTAAGGTAAAGGTAGAGTCACTCATCAGTTATATATTACAAACAGCCAGTACAAAGAAAAACACCATTCTGTTTGCCATCAAAAAACAAAATGTGGTTTAGGGTGGAATCAGATGAGTTTGTTGTTATCGATAATTTCTTAAATGTTTTATGACGCCGTGGTCAGGTACCTGGGTGTGTGTGGAATTTATCTGGTAACCAGTGTCATTGTGAAAGCCATAGCGGTGTGCGAATTTGTAATTGAGGCTAGGATTTGGAAGGAAGCAGCCATGACATTGATTTAGGGGGCTTTCCAGCATTTGCCTGCAGTAGGAAACTACAGAAAACGCATTCTAGGACATTTGAGGTGGGAAGCAAACCCATATCTTCTAAGTATTGCCTCATAAGGCTAAGAGGACGCCATTCCAACCCTCAGACCAGATTTTTTTGGGCACTGCTGGGAGTTGAATAAAGAACGTTTCGAGGCGGAGTTTCTCTGCACGTACTCCGAGAACCATAGTCCATTGTGATACCAATTATAGAATATTTATTGAAAGTAACCGTGCAACAACCAGTAGCGGATTGTTGAAGGTGAGCGAGAGTGAACAAGCCGAGGAACAGCCACTTGCTGTCGTTGGTCTGTCTACTGATATCTGCCTATTGGAGGCGAGCGAGAGTGAACAAGCCGAGAAACAGCCACTTGCTGTCGTTGGTCGGTCTACTGATATCTGCCTATTGGAGGCGAGCGAGAGTGAACAAGCCAAGAAACAGCCACTTGCTGTCGTTGGTCGGTCTACTGATATCTGCCTATTGGAGGCGAGCGAGAGTGAACAAGCCAAGAAACAGCCACTTGCTGTCGTTGGTCGGTCTACTGATATCTGCCTATTGGAGGCGAGCGAGAGTGAACAAGCCGAGAATCAGCCACTTGCTGTCGTTGGTCGGTCTACTGATATCAGCCTATTGGAGGCGAGCGAGAGTGAACAAGCCAAGAAACAGCCATTTGCTGTTGTTGGTTGGTCTACTGATATCTGCCTATCGGAGGCGAGCGAGAGTGAACAAGCCGAGAAACAGCCACTCGCAGTCATTGGTCGGTCTACTGATATCTGCCTATTGGAGGCGAGCGAGATTGAACAAGCCGAGAAACAGCCACTCGCTGTCGTTGGTCGGTCTACTGATATCTGCCTATTGGAGACGAGCGAGAGTGAACAAGCCGAGAAACAGCCACTCGCTGTCGTTGGTCGGTCTACTGATATCTGCCTATTGGAGGCGAGCGAGAGTGAACAAGCCGAGAAACAGCCACTTGCTGTTGTTGCTTGGTCTATTGATGTAGAGATTTGAAGCCATTCATTTTCAGTGTTGCCTATACGAATTGTCTTTTGTAGGTACAAGATATAAATATGTAAATACACTCTGGAAAAAAAATACATTTAATAGTTGAAAATCCACAGCCTGCTTCCAGTCTCCGACCGGGTCAGGAATGGAATGAATGAAGCCCCCGTCTAGCGGCGAGGATATGATCTGTGCCGACTGCCGAGGCCTGACACACTCCTCTGGGGCAATGATTAAATGAATGACAGATGAAATGAAATGATAGTGGAGAGTGTTGCTGGAATGAAATGTTGACAGGGAAAACCGGAGTACCCGGAGAAAAACCTGTCTGCCTCCGTTTTGTCCAGCACAGATCTCACATGGAGTGACCGGGATTTGAACCACGGACCCAGCGGTGAGAGGCCGGCGTGCTGCCGCCTAAGCCACGGAGGCTTCACATTTAATAGTTAATTATCACAATTAAATGGGGCAATTTAGGATTTAATTGTGATAATTAAGTAATACATACCTTTGGGTGTGGCGAACCCATCGTACAAATAGCCTAAATATGATAGTGTGCGAGTCGAGGCCTCGGATGGAGGTCCTTGATTCACGCCCCGACCCAGATCACTGGAACCGGGAAAAGAAGAAGAAGAAGAATTAAGTAATACATGTAATACATGTATTTACGTATTTATATCTTGTACCCCACCCATTCATTGGGCAAAATCGTGTTGACTGGCTGAAAAGCTACAAAAGACAACGGTCTACTTATATCTGCTTGTTGAAGGCGATCGGGAGTGAACAAGCCTGGAGACCAGCCTCTTGATATTGTTGCTCGGTCAACTAATAACTTCTTGTTAGAGGTGAATGAGAGTGAACAATTTGAGAGACTAGCCTTTGGCTCTCGTTGCAAGGTCTACTGATATCTTCTTCTTGAAGGTAAGCGAGAGTGACCAGTGGCGGCTGGTACATATTTTTTCTGGGTATTGTACTATTTTGGCGGATGGAAGGGAAAGATGATGTAAAATACCGCTTGATATGCATGTGTTACACACATCTCATTTAACTGGCGTAGCTCATTCATTACGAATGTCACAATCCACACATTCAAGGTAATAACATTCTCCCGATCCTTCCTTTCACTCAAACACGTATCCAGGATTCCTTTTCCAGTGGGAGCTCAACACATACTGTCTATGACCCAGCATGCAATTACAGAATATATCAGACTACGTTTTTTAAACTAATGGCAAATCCATATAACAATCAAAATAATGGACTAGGCTGTCGTCATCATTGGCTTTAACTCCAATCTGGGTATAAATCTTCTTCCTTCAGTCCAGTTTGTGGATGTGTTTACGGTGACTAAAGAGTCCAATCCTGGCATAGAACAAGCGTCCACACAAGTCACAAAGTATAGCTGGAGGAGAACATGGTTGGGCTGCTCGAAGTTTCCTAGCTTGATGCTTGGCCTCTTCATGTGTGCGTGATCCCTTTCAATAGTACATTATGCAACGAGCCTATAATGGCTATAATTAAGACACGAGTATGTTTATAAAACGAGTGTATGCGAGAATTTCCATACATGTCTTAATTACCATTATAGGCGAGTTGCATACGACTGTTTATGTTTGACGATAATTATAACTTTATTATATGTTTAAACATAAATATTCATAAATAACTGTTCAGTCACTAGAATGTTGTGATCGGGTGCTGCGCTGGGTAGTATATCTCTGTTTTCCAAGCTCTCTGGTGAACCGACGCATGCGCTCTGTGTGCTTCAATGCCATATGTTCAGATTGTGCACCAGTATTCAGTAAAACTGTCACCGAAGTCGTTTCAAAACAACGTGCTGTGTAGAAATTGGGTTTGGGGATATTAAGGTACAGTGCTATTTCTTGTCTCTTATTCACCAGTTTATTTACGCGAACATATGGATGGTGCACTTTCGGTAATTTATATAGACATGTTGGATTTTGAGCGCATGCGCGAAGGTATCCTTATCTAATTGGTCACACAACTGTTTCTTGAGCTCTGATTGGTGGGAGAAACTGTTTCATAATGAAAAATAGTGTTATAATGAGCCTCATTATGATACAGTTTTCTGACACATAACAGTCAGGGTCGAACATAAAAGTTTTTACAGTATCTGAGATGGTACGGCGCCAAGTTGAGCGGTCTTCATCCAGCATGTCCCAGCTTTGTGAATCAAGACCTGTCAATTTCAGGGTCTGCTTAAATTGGTCCTAGTAGCGCCTCTTAGGACCACCATGAGGTCTGGTGCCATAGCTTAACTCAACATATAGCTTTTGACGAGGTAATCTCACACCATCCATCCGATGAACATGACCAATCCATCTAAATTGGTGACCTATTATGGATGATTCTATGCTGTTGATTTGTGCCTTTTCAAGAACAGCAATATTGCTAATGCGGTCTTCCCATTTAATCCTAAGGATTGATCGAAATTTTTGTAGGTGGAAGCGCCTTAAGCTTCCTAAGATCACGTCGGTAAAGGGTCCACGTTTCACAGCCATACAACAATGTAGAAATGACTACTGCTTTGTACACCATAAGCTTTGTACTCATGGACATATCTTTATTCATGAAGACCCGGTGCGCTAATCGTCCATATGCTGCGCCAATTCTTTTATCCACATCCTGCTCACAGGTACAGCTCACAGAAATGGTACTGCCCAGGTATGAGAAGTGGTCTACCTGCTCTAATGGCAAATTTGAGATGGAGATATTGAACTGAGGAAGAGGTGTGCCTGGTGAAGGTTGTGCCAAGACTTTAGTCTTATTGACATTTATGGTAAGACCAAAGCGATCACATGCACTTTTGTAACAATTAACTGACTCTTGCAGCTCTTCTGGTGTGAGAGTTGGTGCCGCAGCATCATCTGCATACAACATATTAGTAACATTAGTAACCTGAGTTTTCCTCAAGGAGCGGAGACGAGTTAGGTTGAAAAGCCCTCCATCAAAACGATACTTGACCTCCACACCTGGGATGTTTGTCGGTGAATCATAAAGCATTGCAGCCAAGTACAGCACGAAAAGCATTGGAGCCAGTACACATCCTTGTTTCAGTCCATGGGTAATAGGAAATTCATCGGACATCTTATTCTGATGGCAAACCTGATCTGTCATGCCATCATGGAGAGCCTTGATTAGATCTACAAAACGCTGAGGGCAACCAAACCGCTTCAGCACCGCCCACATGGCTGGTCTTGGAACCGAAGCAAATGCCTTTTCCAAGTCATAAAAGACTAAGAAGAGTGGATTCTGTTGTTCTCTACATTTTTCTTGTAGCTGTCTCACACAGAAAATCAAGTCAATTGTGCTTCTGGAAGCTCTAAATCAGCATTGTGACTCTGGGAGGATCTTCTCAGAGATAACCTTGAGGTGGTTAAGTACAATTCTTGCAAGAATCTACCCCACAATTGATAGCAGTGATATACCACGGTTGTTGCCACAAATACTGCGATCACCCTTCTTAAATATAGCGATAATAGTGGCATTCTTTAGGTCTCCAGGTACCTTTCTTGATTCCCATATTCTGAGGATAAGGGTGAAAATCCTTGTTTTGAGGGAATGACCTCCGGCTTGAATTAGTTCCAGAGGGATGTTATCTGGGCCAGGTGCCTTTCTGGGTTTCAATTGGGTGAGAGCAGCAGTGAATTCATGCTAAGTAGGAGGTACTGCCAACCACAGTTGTTCAGGTTGTTGCGGCACATCACAAAGGAGATTGGAGAAGTGTTCCTTCCAGCGTTCCAAGATTTCTTGACTGTCAGTAAAGGTAGTAGAATTATCAGCGCATTTCAGTGTACCTGATGAGGAGCGAGATGGTCTATATATTTCCTTGAGTACTGCATAGAAGTTCCTCAAGTCTCGAGCATCCGATAGTCTCTGCAGTTCCTGAGCCTTCTGCTGCCACCAAGTATTTTTAATCTGCCTTATCTGCGTCTGGCATTTACCCTTGAGTTCCAGTAGTTTATCTCTCTTTGTGTTGGAAGTTGGGTCTTGAAGATGGGCAAGATAGGCATTCCTTTTGGCATTGATGAGAGACAGAATTTCTTCATTGTTGTCATCAAACCAGTCTTGTCTTTTCCGCACTATAAAACCAATGGTTTCCTCAGCTGACTGTGTGATAATCTTCTGTAGTATGGCCCATTCTTGCTGAATATCATTCGTTACTGGGTTTTCTGACAACTGGGTGACGATCCTGTTTCCAAAATATGTATAGATGGATTCATCCTGAAGTTTGGATGTATTAAACTTCTTTCTTGGCAAATTTTTGATGTTCCTAGGTGGTTTAGGTCTGATGGATATCCTGCGCTTACATATAAGAAATTTATGATCTGTCCAACAATCGTCTATATTCCTTGCTGTTCTGGTAATAAGAGTGTCCTTCTTATCACATTGCCGGGTAATGATATAATCAAGAATGTGCCAATGTTTGGAACGAGGATGCATCCACGTGGTTTTGAAGCGGTTAGGTAGCCGAACTACGTGTTGGTGATGATAAGTTCGTGTTCTGTACAAAGACCAAGAAGCAACAGTCTATTGGGATTACATTTTCCAAGTCCCTGTTTGCCCATCACATTATTCCATAGTCTGTGATCTTTCCCAACTCTGGCATTGAAATCACCGAGGAGCAAGAGTTTATCTGCAGATGGTACCTTGGAGATGATTTCACTTAGCTGATCATAGAATTGAGCCTTTACTTCATCATCAGAATCTAAGGTAGGAGCATAGGCAGAGATGAGTGCCATAAAGGAACCTCCTGAGAGTTGTATGCAGAGAGTCATGAGCCTTTCGCTGATTGCAATGGGCGTAAGTTGGTGATAATTTACCAGTTTGGTCTTCACAGCGAAGCCCACACCATGAATACGACATTCACCCTCCTCTTTTCCTTTCCAGAAGATGGTATATCCTGTTCCAGATTCAGTAATCTTGCCTTCAGAAGACAGCCTAGTTTCACTGAGAGCAGCAATGTCAACGTTGAGTCTTGATAACTCATGGGTTACAAGAGCTGATCTTCTCTCAGGTCTAATGTTATTGTCCATATCAAGCAAAGTTCTGATGTTCCATGATCCAATAATCAATTTGTGACTAGGCTGTACTTCAGTAACAAAGGGACGACTGGCTGCGTGGCAAAGTTTTCACCTGCTGTTCCCAGGGTTGCAGGATCGAATCCTGACAGTCAGTTGGCATTTGAGGGTGTGTAAATGCGAGGAAGCCGTGTCAGCAGATTTACTGGCATGGTAAAGATCCCCTTTGGAGCAAAATTCCTGCACTCCGGCGTCTCTAAGAGCCGCAGTAGTTAAAAGGGACGTAAAATCAATAGCATTATTATTATAACAAAGGAACAAATAGATCTGTATAGAGAATCCTTAATAATTAACATTATTTCTTTACTAAGCCTGAATACAAAATTACTTCAGTAAAAGTAATTTAAAATGAGGTATAATATCGAAATAATGATTCACTACAATGTATTTAAAATGTTAATGATTTTTTAAATGTAGGTTAAGACAGATCTACCCACACATTTCCACACGTAAACTCAAGCTCAGGACTTATTATTATTATTATTATTGTTATTATTATTATTATTTGTTGAATAGTAAACTGTTAGCTCATTCACTAAAAAAAAGTGGCACTAGAGCCATTAAAGACCTTGGCTTACCAAGCGACCGCTACTGAACTGCCCTCATGAGGCTGTCCTTGACGGAGTTGGAAATCGAGCCAGGGACCTCCGGGTGAGAGGCAGGTATGTTACCCTTACACCCTTATCTCATTCACTGGTCATAGGTTTATCAATCACCATCCTTTGTGATTTTATGTAAGTGTAAATCAAATGCAAGCTCCAGTTCAAACGAAGCTTAGTATCCTCTACTACACACATCAAAAAAAGTTTTGCATCACCTCGGTTCCAAGAGTTCCGGAACCGTTAAATACAAAGGGAATAGAGATCAACACAAACAACATTTCAGCTCGTTTTATTGCTCATGAGACCCACACATTGCATGTTGTACCATCATACAGCTAGACTTTCAGCATTTGTGGTCCAGATTGCAGTACACACCACTACCTCTAATACCCAGTAGCACGTCCTCTTGCATTGATGCATGCCTGTATTCGCCGTGGCATACTATCCACAAGTTCATCAAGACACTGTTGGTCCAAATTGTCCCACTCCTCAACGACAATTCGGCGTAAATCTCTCAGAGTGGTTGGTGGGTCAAGACGTCCATAAACAGCCCTTTTCAACATATCCCAGGCATGTTCGATAGGGTTCATGTCTGGCGAACATGCTGGCCACTGTAGTCGAGCGATGTCGTTATCTTGAAGGAACGCATTCACAAGATGTGCACGATGAGGTCGAGAATTGTCGTCCATGAAGACAAATGCCTCTCCAATATTCTGCCGATATGGGTGCACTATGGGTCGGAGGATGTCATTCAGGTATCGTAAAGCCGTTTCGGAGCCTTCCATGACCACCAGTGGCGTACGTCGGCCCCACATAATGCCACCCCAAAACATCAGGGAACCACCACCTTGCTGCACTCGCTCGACAGTGTGTCTAAGACGTTCAGCCTGACCAGGGTGCCTCCAAACACGTCTCCGACGATTGTCTGGTTGAAGGCATATGCGACACTCATCGGTGAAGAGAACGTGATGCCAATTCCGTGGGGTCCATTCAGCATGTTGTTGGGCCCATCTGTACCGCGCTGCATGGTGTCGGGGTTGCAAAGCTGGACCTCGCCATGGACGTCGGGAGTGAAGTTGCGCATCATGCAGCCTATTGCGCACAGTTTGAGTTGAAACACGACGTCCTGTGGCTGAACGAAACGCATTATTCAACATGGTGGCATTGCTGTCAGGGTTCCTCCGAGCGGCAATCCGTAAGTAGCGGTCATCCACTACAGTAGTAGCCCTTGGGCGGCCTGAGCGAGGCCTGTCATCGACAGTTCCTGTATCTCTGTACCTCCTCCATGTCCGAACAACATCGCTTTGGTTCACTCTGAGACGCCTGGAAACTTCCCTTGTTGAGAGCCCTTCTTGACACAAAGTAACAATGCGGACGCGATCGAACTGCGGTATTGACCTTCTAGGCATGGTAGAACTACAGACAACATGAGCAGCGTACCTTCGTCCTGGTGGAATGACTGGAACTGATCGGCTGTCGTACCCCCTCCGTCTAATAGGCCCTGCTCATGCATGGTTGTTTACATCTTTGAGCAGTTTTAGTGACATCTATGAACAGTCAAAGGGACTGTATCTTGGATACAATATACACAGTCAACGTCTATATGCCGGAGATCTGGGAACCGAGGTGATGCAAAACTTTTTTTGATGTGTGTAGTTACCCTAGTTATGATATTCACTAAATTTACAAGTATTTTGCTTCAGATTGATCAGTCTGTAAGAAAATATTAGTTCAGTAGGAGAAAATTCCATTGTTTGCAAGGTTTGGTATTTTCCTCGGAACCCTTACTCAACACAGCGTGCGACTCACGACCAGAGCAGCCACTGATGACGCAACGGGAGCTGACGACAAATCAATTCCTCACCACACGTCAGCCAGAATCAGATAACAGATGTGTAAACGAGACCTTGGATATCATTCACGGACAAAACAAATGTGTCCGTCCAGGAGTGCCGTAGATGTGATTGTTTGTCTTCACAATTGAACAGCTAATCCATGGTATAAATATTTCTCTGCAAAAACTGTAGAAGAAAGTACTCTGACAATATAATGCAATATGCTTCCTCTTTCTCTCTCTCTGGAGCAATTCAGACACGGGCATTCTTATTTAGACAGTAATTAATACCTGATGGCGCAAACCTGTGCGAACATGCGAGCGAGGAGGGAAAAGGAGAAGAAGGAAGGTACGGTAGTGGAGGGAGTCACTGCTGCTGTGCTCATGGGAGACACTGACATCACACAATAAGCAATCAAATAGAAAAAATATATATATTTAAATAGAATTCAAACGTGACAGCAACAGTAGGAGCCGATGTTAACATTCCCTTAGCAATGAGCGAAGTGAACGTCCCTCCCCTCTCGCTCCCGCTGCAGCACGTGGACTCGCCCGCATACAAACCTCTTCCCGTATGTATGTGCCATCAGGTAATAATTGTGTTATACATGCATTTCCCTGATAGGAGGTCATGGAGCTGTAAAGTTTTATCAGGACGCCGCATCAGTAATATGAACCGTGTAGTACAGGGGCTGTCGGAGAGTTCTGTGGGCGGTGTAGAAAGTGAGAAAAGGCCTGAATTGGATAGAGCCGGTGGATAACATTTCTCGGAAACAAGTATATTTTCGATAGTGAAGGCACAAGCCACAGTAGCATAGAGGATCCGCTAACAGTCACACAATAAGCAATCAAATAAAAAAACAATATATTATATAAATAGAATTCAAAGACAATCGAGAAAGTTAAGAATTGGTAACAATAATTAATACTAATCTCTTAATCACATTATTTAAACAGGAAATCTATTCTCCTGTCTTTTGTTGCAGCGAACTTGTCTATTATGCACTGATTGAAGTCTGGAATTACCATGATAAGGTCCTTTTCAATGGAGAGCATCGCCAATGCTGTCAATCTCTGTTGAGACATGGAGTTTCTTAGGAATGTTTTAATCCTCTTCAATGTAGAAAAAATCTTTCAGCTTCCATTGACGTCATAGGCACAGTTAGAATCAATTTCAGTAGCCTCGATGATTTACTGAATGTATTTACCAAATTATTTCACAGAACATAATCTAATAAGCTCTCAGCCCCTGACACACATCTGAATTCTTCTGCTGAGTAGATAGAATAGCAGGCAGTTCATGAGAAAGTTTAACCCTGTCAAAAAAGTTATACATCGAGCATACTGTTTTCACTGTTTCTTCTGGAAATGTTGATGCGTACTGTGGAAACATATCTGGCGCAAAAAAAAAAAAAAAAAAAAGATGCAATAAGATGTCCTGAGAGAAAGAAGCAGGCTTTGGCTTCACACACAATCATGTGACACACTTCATTTGCCTCCCTTTTCCATTCAGTGTTGTCAGTCATCCTCCTTTTCGATGAACTCGCAGTAGGTTCTGCACTTGAATCAACATCAATTTGTTCCCGAATGAGTTTTATGTTATTTTCGAACTGAGAAATTGCCCTCTGGGCAGAACAAGGATCAATTTCTCTTCTCTGGAGTTGACCAAATAACATTTCGACAAGTGGCATTATTTGTGTGGAAAAGAAGAGCCAAAAACTGAAATCATGACTGATTAGAATTTTCTTATTACCAACAGCCTGATTTATCGTGCTGGAGTTTTTGATCTCGTCACTGTCCAGAATCTCGTTCATACACTGAATAATATCTTTCTTATGATAAAAAACACTTCTAGATAAAAAGTTCCAACGAGTATTGTTGGCTCGATATAACCGTCTATTCACCACTGAATCAAGTACCGCAGTACGTTGGGGACTAACAGGAAAGAATGTACAAATATCCTGTAAATTTGAAAAGAAAATACTCACGTTTCTATTGACAGAAGCAGTCATACCTATTACCAGATTTACTTGGTGAGCATAGCAATGCACGTATTCTACATTATGGAATTCATTATAACCTGTACACCTCCAGAAGAACCAGACATAACCGAACAACCATCATAAGTCTGTGCAATTAATTTCCAGGAATTTTCAGGAGAATCTAATTTATGTTTACGCAATTCTTCAACCAAACATGAAGCTAATGTTTTGGCGTCATGGTGATGAGGTGAAATAGAACCCCAAAATATTTCCACAGGTTTACCCTTCACCACATAGCGATAAACAATGGCCATTTGAAAAATGTTGGATACATTACCAGTTTCATCAGCTATTACAGCCAAGAAATTTGCATCTTTCATTTGCTTTGCAATTTCTTCGTGACACACTTCTAGCATCACTTGAAGCAGCTCATTCTGAATGGTTTTAGATGTTTCCCTAAAGACCGTGGCCTTCTTTAAATGATACTTCAAAGCAACATATAGTTCTGCACTGAAATTAATTAATCCCCTATAAATTTCTGGATTAGATGATGTTTGAGTTTCATCGTGACCTCTCAAAGCTAGCTCAAATATGCCACAAAATCTAATGCAGTTTATTAGTATGTTCAGGACGTACCTATTGTACTTCACTTTCTGATTTTCTGCTGCTATTTTCCTCCTGTATGCACTGTCCAGCTGCGAAGCTATATTTGCCTTGTTGAAGAGCGCTAGATTCAGCACATTTCTTAAATGAATACCCGAGGACTTAATTTTTTAATGCTTGAACTCAAATGATTCAAATCAGTAACTCCCAATTTCATCCACCTTGTTCGCCGCCAAATAATAAACTTGGAAAAAAAACCAATGCATTCCTATCTTCAGACCCACATAGCCAGTCATGATTGTTATATACATCATTCTCAAAAATTCTCCTGAACTGCCCCTTCCCTGTTTGAACATTTTGGACAATTTTCAACTCTGGCAATGGTCTACCACGTTGATTAATGTCAAGTTTCTCTTCATCAGAGCACTGAGAAAAAGTCTTAGTTTGCAAACTACTTACGGAATTCATCTTAGTTGGAATACAAAATTAATAACACAAAACACTAATTAAATTCACATGAGAACATCACATTCACCTTGAGATAAAATGGTTGAAAAACGATATAAAATACTCCACGAGAACAAATCAGCATAACTTACACACGAGGGTAAGAAAGAACCGGAAGTATCTGACTCATGCACTAGTTACATTGCGAGACGATCGTGTCGGCAGTTCATGGAGCCACTCGGATATCAACGCTTGCCCCACTCTTCTCTTGTTGCAATCAGCGGTCAACGACCAGCCGAGTTAACTGTTGAGATCTGGTCGGTGCTAGAGCCATGCAACGACCACAAGTCCAGCGCTCCTACTCTGTTTTCGCGATTTGCTTTTTCAATGCAGTTCACAGTACTATGAGATTTCCTGAACTATTAAAGAACAAAGCTCTCAATTCCTGTCCATGTAAGAGGAAAAAATATAAAATGCATAATACTTTTTTTTTCTCCAAAATTCAATATTTTTTCTCTATGAAAAATCTAGTGGTTGTGCAACACTGCAACCTTATTACCGGCCGCCACTGGAGTGAACTAGCTGAGTGACCAGCCTTTGGCTCTTGTTGCTCAGTCTACTGATGACTGCTTGTTGAAGGCGAGCGAGCGTGAACAAGCTGAGTGACCAGCCTTTGGCTCTTGTTGCTTGGCCTACTGATGACTGCTTGTTGAAGGCGAGCGAGCGTGAACAAGCTGAGTGACCAGCCTTTGACTCTTGTTGCTCGGTCTACTAATGAATGCTTGTTGAAGGCGAGCGAGCGTGAACAAGCTGAGAGAACAGCCTTTGGCTCTTGTTGCTCGGTCTACTGATGACTGCCTGTTGAAGGCGAGCGAGCGTGAACAAGCTGAGTGACCAGCCTTTGGCTCTTGTTGCTCGGTCTACTGATGAATGCTTGTTGAAGGCGAGGGAGCGTGAACAAGCTGAGTGACCAGCCTTTGGCTCTTGTTGCTCGGTCTACTGATGACTGCTTGTTGAAGGCGAGCGAGCGTGAACAAGCTGAGTGACCAGCCTTTGGCTCTTGTTGCTCGGTCTACTGATGACTGCTTGTTGAAGGCGAGCGAGCGTGAACAAGCTGAGAGAACAGCCTTTGGCTCTTGTTGCTCGGTCTACTGATGACTGCTTGTTGAAGGCGAGCGAGCGTGAACAAGCTGAGAGAACAGCATTTTGCTCTTGTTGCTTCATTAATATTTGGTAAGTTTTCAAAGTATTCCTGCCATCTTCCCAGTGCTTCCTTGGTGTCCACAATAAGATTCCTTGAATTATCCAGAACACTGCTCATTTCTCTGTTTCCTCCATTTCTAAGATTATAACACTACAGAATGGTTTTTCTGCCGCTGAGTTTTCACAAGTCCACTCCTATACAAGTGACTTTAGTGCGTCCGTATAAAAACTCTGGCCGAAGATGCAACCTTGATTGCCGGTAACTATCACTCGCGATTACCGCGCTCGGGTATCAAATTTGGATACGTCCTTCCTCGTTTGAAGTTCAAACAATGAGGCCTAGATCTATCGATCATGTTCCCCCTCCTCGTCCATATTTTGAAGCGTCCTTTCTCTAAAAAGTGGGAATATGTCGTGCACAATTTCTAAAATAAATTTGCCTGGAGTATTGGGGTTATACTTGGGAATATTAAATGCTCCAGCCAGCAGGCCACATACGGGCATTACAAGGTAACATACTCTCCATTGTTTTCTCGCGACAAGTTTTCTCGTTGATCTATTTTGCGGTGTCATCTAACTTTTTTCTTTTGTCAACAGAGGAGTAATCTTTTGCCACCCGGAATAGTTAAAGATTTATTATTGAGTAAGTTTTTTAAAGTTATTTACCCATTTTTAATTTTCAATTATACAAATTAAATTAATTCTCAGTTTTCTGTTTATTTTAGGCAGCTCATTGGGAATATTTTCACGATTTTTTGTCCCTATATAAACAAGTATAATGAACAACTTTCCCAACATAACTGAGCTAAGAAAAAGTACAGTTGAATGGACAGGATATGCCAATAAGTCCGAACAACTGAAGAATGTTTGGACAAGAAGATAATGGACAATATCACTTTTAAAATTTTTTTAAAATTTTTTAATGTGTCTTAAGTTGATCAAATTTTTAATGTGTTTTTATGATGTTGTTTTTTTATCTCGCTCAATGTTTTTGTGTGTAATGTTATTTAATTATGTCATAATGTGGCTGAAGAAGGACCGCTATCCTATTGTTCGAAACATGTACCACACTTAGCGCGTTATAACGCACATACTTTGTATTGATTTGACGGAGATTGTTTAGTAAATTAAATATTGGGGTTATTCCGCGTTTTCTGAAAATATGAAAATTTTCTTCTAATTTTTCTCCGTCTTTTAATGAGTTCAAATTTCTTCTGTAATTTATATGGCTTAATTAAACAATTACTCAATTATAAAAGCTGTCATTGGTTGAACAAGACCAAGTGATTAAAAGTATCACCTACATTCAACTCCGTCGAAAGTCGACACGTGCCATGGTCACGTTGCTCCCCCCCCTTCTTATTGCTGACCACTATTCCTTGTTCCATTAGCCGCAGCGCGGTAGTCCTTTCCAAACAACTCCCCTTTCCTAGCTCACTGCACATGCCAAATAAGTCTTTGAAACATGTCAATCTCGCCGCCTCAAGTTGTTATTTTATAACAAAACTAGCAACCTGCCCCGGCTGTGCCCGGAAACTG
This sequence comes from Meconema thalassinum, assembly GCA_946902985.2. Classification (NCBI taxonomy): domain Eukaryota; kingdom Metazoa; phylum Arthropoda; class Insecta; order Orthoptera; family Tettigoniidae; genus Meconema; species Meconema thalassinum. Next base: position 58,389,288 of record OX336389.2, read on the forward strand.
AAGCATCATTTATATAATTTATGGAGGAATCATAATTCATAGCAGAATTCTCTTTATCGGACCACAAACCATGACCATTTCTTACCTGTGTCACAGGAACTTTGGGGATGACTCTCTTTGTCTTTGTGAATTCTTTCTTTCTCTCTCTTGTGACAATCAAGAAATTATTTACTGCTCAGTTTCGTTGTTAAGTGATAAGTGTATTTTTTTCGATTTCAATGATCTACGACTTATCTCCTTTTCCCCGCCTCGGTATGACGGGTTAAAATCACTGACTGGACTATTAATTATAATATTATCATGAGGATAGCATGTTCAACAAATTTTTGTCAGACGTAATTTAAGAATGGCGAGGTGCATGAATCACAAATACCCATTCCGTCCAATCTAAACTTGACTGTGTATTCTACGGAACGAAACGTTCACAGGCGAAATGAAGAAAAGCCGAATTGCACTTCCAGGGAAACTCCAAACACAACCACTCTTCTCTGAAGTCTTAACTCAACACGATTCGACAGTTTGCTGCTAGCTAGGCTGTAACTGGGGTGATAGACTCGCCCCTAGCTAGCTCGAAAACTGTCGTCAAAGGTACCGTAGTAATTGAATGGAGATTGTTGGAAGAAATGAAAACGTAAAAATACTTATAGTGGGCGATGTATTGAAGATAGAGATATGCTGTTGCAGACTTTTTTGTAGAACTTCGCATGCTGAAAAATTCGTAGATTCATAGTATATAGATATTTTTAACGGTTTGCCCAGCGTACGCTTAATACGCGCACGGACGCCAGGTTTCTTTTTCGCTCGAGATTACCCATAACATCCAAGAATCGGGGACTTTGTTTTGTACTAAGTAGAGATACGACAGCGTGTCGTCGGTAAATTCTTTGACTGGCGGTCCCCTCTTCGAGCTGGTTTGTAAAATCTTGTTCACTGCATCTTTCTTGTCCCAAAAAAGATATTTTAATAATTCTTTTTGTGTAGCTCTAATTATATGATTACTAATTAGCAAAGTACTGTATGTGTTCAGTACTAATGTTTCATTATTTTGGCAAGAGCAATGCGAAGTATTCCTGATCCACTGTAATTATGAGGAGCCTACCAAATAAATTTGGGAACATTACTTTTCAAGTGCAGTAAGTGACAAATTATTCAATTGTGAGTGCTATTTTAATAATTAGGCAGGTTAAGATTTGGGGGATATTTTTACAATTTAGTTTAATTTAGCAATCTGGGGATACGGTACCTGAAAATAGTTCCAGTTGTTTAGAAAACCAGCCAGCAAGTTTTACAATACAATATTTTAATGAACTGCTCGATTTTATTTTTGTAATACGACATGGCCATTTTACTATTTTTAACAGTTATTAAGAACTGAACATTTTGATGTTCAATCGCAGAAGAGGAAAAGCAAACATCTATGGTCAAGAATTCTAAAACTAAAAACTAAATATCCACCCATTTTTGCCATAAAGTTGCCGAGGTTTCAGGACAGTAAAATGTTTTGCAACGCAGGTAAGAAATGAAACAAAAAAAAAAGAAGAGGGTGGGGGGTCGGTTCATCATTATCTAGCACCAAAAAAAAAAACTCTTTGCAGGTACGTTGATTTGGGAAAGTGTTACTGTGCCCCCTCCTCCTTGTTTATTGATCTACCGTAACCTCTGTTTGAATCTTTTCATGATCAATCTCACATCAGGCTCTGATATCCTAGCAATTCTTCCTCTAACTTATGATTTCCACGTTGAGGGTAAACACCAACAAAGGAAGGCCCTGGACAGGGTAGCTTTTAAAGAAGCACAGTTTTCATAGACGAATACCACTTTTGGGGGCTTATTACTAAAGTAGTAGCTGCACATTATTTGAGGGTTTGTGGTGCTAGTTGGTTGTCTTGTATATATATTGGATCTGTTGACAAAACCCCCTCCCATAATCTGTGCACAATATTAATCACAGGTAGATTGGACATCCTCCCCCATGGTCTGGTAACTTGACGTGGTGGGGAGGCTTGTGTGTTTCAGTGATCCCGAGAGCAATGCCGGCGGGAGCTTCGGCTCCTGGCAGGGTCACCCATGCCGGTAAGGTCGAGGGTGAGAGACCAGACTAAATGACAGACTACACCATGATGGTGGGCAGCAGCGTCATCAGTAGGTTATTTCCAGGCGGAGCTGAAATTCAGTGGTACGGTTGGAAAACTGCGGGGGCTCGTTTTCAGTCCTCAAGGTGGCAGCCCTACCTGAAAACTAGGAAGCTGTGGGCTAATAACTAGCACTCTCCGAAATTGTTTATTAAAGAAACTGAAAAGAATGATAACCGGACGGATCTCATGTTGACAACTTTCGGCATGAAAAGGAAGACACGAATAGGTTTCTGGAATGTGAGGACTCGGGGTGAGAGTAGTAGGCTGAGGCAGGTGACCAGAGAAATGATCTCGTATAAACTTGATATACTTGGGCTCAGTGAGATAAGATGGCCAGATTTTGGTGAGATAAAAACTTATGAAGGACTTACCCTCATATACTCTGGGAGGAGCGAGGAGAATGCAGAACGCAGAGATGGAGTTGGTCTTTCGCTTACTGAACATGCAAAGAAAAGCCTTATAAGATGGCAACCCATTTCCGAGCGAATATTATCAGCACGATTTAAGACTCGCATTCGCAATGTTACGATTATACAATGCTATGCACCCACGGAACCATCAGAAGAAGAACTTAAGGAAGCATTCTACTCCCTTCTACATGATACAGTAAAGAAAAGCAGTAAGAGAGATGTGATTATAATAATGGGAGACCTTAATGCTAAGGTAGGAGAGAACAACGAGGGACTAGAACATGTGATGGGTGTACATGGCCTTGGGGATAGGAATGGATATGGGGAAAAGTTCACGAACTTCTGTGCTAGCCATGACCTTGTTATTGGAGGTACTTTGTTTCCTCATAAGAGGTGTCATAAGATCACGTGGATTTCCCCTGATCATTGCACTGAGAACCAAATTGACCACATCGCAGTGAGTAGGAGATTCAGAAGATCACTCACCGATGTTCGGAATAAGATAGGAGCTGATGCTAGCAGTGATCACCACCTTATGCTGGCTGAGTTCAAGATGATGATCATGGTGGCAAAGATGAGGTTTGAAAAACAGAGCAAGAGATTTGATGTGAGGAAGTTGAAGGAGGAGAAGGTCAGAGAAGAATTTAAATTGGAGCTAAGAAATCGTTTTCAGGTACTCCAATCCGATACAGCAGAAACTGATATTGAATCTTCCTGGAGTAATGAAAAGAACATCATCCTTGATACAAGTGAAATAGTCCTGGGAAAGAGCAATCCTCTCAAGAAGGATTGGATGTCAGAACAAACTTGGGAGGCAATAAGTCATAGGAAAATGATTAAGGAGAGGTTGAATATGTGTAAGACTCAACATCAGAAAGCACAAGTGCAAGCAGAATACACGGTCGTTGACAAAGAAGTCAAAAAAGAGGGAGAAGAGAGATAAGAGTAATTAGATCGATGAGATGGCGAAGAAGGCAGAAGATGCTGCATCAAAGAACAAGCTGGATTTAGGGAACACCGCAGTTGTGTGGACTTAATTAACACTTTACGGATTATTGTGGAGCAGAGTAACGAATGGCAAGCAGCACTGTACATCACGTTTATAGATTTTGAGAAGGCCTTTGATTCCATTAATAGGAAGGTCATGTGGGAGACCTTAAAGGAATATGGTATACCAAGTAAAATAATTAACATCATACGAGGTATGTATTCTGGTTATGAATGTCAAGTCCTGCATGAGGGTCAGCTAACCCAGCCATTGACCATCCAGACTGGAGTACGACAAGGCTGTATACTTTCTCCCACCTTGTTCCTGATTGTTCTTGATAATACTCTTAGGAAGGTGGGGAGAGGAAGGAAGAGAGGGATACAGTGGAGACTTCGAGACAGGTTGGAGGATCTTGATTTTGCTGATGACATCTGCCTGCTAGCACAGCGCTTCAGAGACATAGAGGGAAAACTGGCAAACTTAGAACTTGAAGCTGCTAAGGTTGGACTAAAGATAAACCCAAAGAAGACAAAGGAGCTGAGAGTGAACTCCACAGTACAGGCTGGTCTCACTGTGGGAGGAGTAGATGTAGAACAGGTGGATACATTTGTTTGTTTACTTGGGAAGCGTGGTAACGAGAAGTGGAGGGGCTGAGGAGGACATCAAGAGCAGAATAAGAAAGGCAAATGGGGCTTTTGTGCAGCTCTAGCCAGTATGGAGAAATTGTAACATATCCAGGAAGACGAAAATCAGACTTTTTAATACCAATGTGAAAGCTGTCCTATTGTATGCATGTGAAACATGGAAAGTTACCAATCCTATCAGCCACCAACTTCAAGTATTCATCAATCGTTGTCTGCGTCGAATTCTGGGTATACGATGGCCAGATATAATCCCAAATGAAGAGCTGTGGCAAAGGGCTAACCAACAACCTATAGAAGTCCAAATTAAACGGAGGAAATGGGGCTGGATTGGGCATACTCTGCGGAAACAGAATGATGCAGTAGAAAGGGGAGCTCTGGACTGGAATCCTCAAGGGGCTCGGAGACGGAGAAGACCAAGGAACTCCTGGAAACGCACCATTGAGGAGGAGGCCAGAAAAGCGGGAAAGACTTGGAGGGAAGTGAAGAACTTGGCAACAAACAGAGCCCGATGGAAATCATTCTTGGATGCCCTATGCTCCGCACAGAGCGAAAGGAAATAAGTCAAGTCAAGATTGGACATAAATATATGCTGGATAGTTATCAAGTGGGAATGTTCTTTGCATAAGTGTTTGAGCTCCTACATCAGTGGTGTTTTATTGGGGCAGATGACCTCACTGTTCTGCCCCTTGACTTGACTTGCTTATGATGTTAATTATTTTACTTGGTATACCATATTACTTTAAGGTCTCCCACATGATCTTCCTATTAATGGAATTAAAGGGCTTCTCAAAATCTATAAACGGGATGTACAGTGCTGCTTGCCATTCGTTACCCTGCTCCACAATAATCCGAAAAGTGTTAATTTAGTCCACACAACTGCGGTGTTCCCTATATCTAGCTTGTTCTTTCCTCAACTTCGACTCGATAGACTTCTTCACGCGATTCAAAATTATCCTGAGAAATACTTTGCTTGGTACGGATAGTAAGGTAATACCTCTCCAGTTGTTACAATTCGTCAAGTCACCCTTCTTTGGGATTTTAACAATTAGACCTTTCTTCCATTCCGCAGGCAGCTTCTCTTCAAACCAGATCTTTTCCATCAATGGCTTCAGGATATTAGCTGTGGTGTCCATGTCTATCTTGAGGACATCTGGCGAAATGTTGTCGACACCGGGGGCTTTTCCATTCTTCAGCTGTAGCAAGGCTTCTTTGATTTCAGCACAAGTTGGACTGTGCAAAAGAATATTTGGATCACAATTATCAGGTTCATCATTCCTCTCTTCGTGGTGTTCAGTAATCTCTCGATCAACATTAAAAATTTCGGTGAAGTATTCCCTCCACCGTTCTTGTTGTTCTTCTTGAGTTGTGAGTAAATTTCCCTGTTTGTCTTTTATGGGTCGGTTCTTTCGGAAACTTTTCTTGGACAGCACTTTTGTGATGCGGTACATTTCTTTGCTGTCACCCTTTGATGCAGCATCTTCTGCCTTCTTCGCCATCTCATCGATCCAATTACTCTTATCTCTCTTCACACTCTTTTTTACTTCTTTGTCAACGAACGTGTATTCTGCTTGCACTTTTGCTTTCTGATGTCAAGTCTTACACATATTCAACCTCTCCTTAATCATTTTCCTTTGACTTATTGCCTCCCAAGTTTGTTCTGACATCCAATTCTTCTTGAGAGGATTGCTCTTTCCCAGGACTATTTCACTTGTATCAAGGATGATGTTCTTTACATTACTCCAGGAAGATTCAATATCAGTTTCTGCTGTATCAGATTGGAGTACCTGAAAACGATTTCTTAGCTCCAATTTAAATTCTTCTCTGACCTTTTCCTCCTTCAACTTCCTCACATCAAATCTCTTGCTCTGTTTTTCAAACCTCTTCTTTGCCACCATGATCTTCATCTTGAACTCAGCCAGCATACGGTGGTGATCACTGCTAGCATCAGCTCCTCTCTTATTCCGAACATCGGTGAGTGATCTTCTGAATTTCCTACTCACTGCAATGTGGTCAATTTGGTTCTCAGTGTCATGATCAGGGGAAATCCACGTGATCTTATGACACCTCTTATGAGGAAACAAATTACCTCCAATAACAAGGTCATGGCTAGCACAGAAGTTTGTGAACTTTTTCCCATTTCCATTCCTATCCCCAAGGCCATGTACACCCATCACATGTTCTAGTCCCTCGTTGTTCTCTCCTACCTTAGCATTAAGGTCTCCCATTATTATAATCACATCTCTCTTACTGCTTTTCTTTACTGTCTCATGTAGAAGGGAGTAGAATGCTTCCTTATGTTCTTCTTCTGATGGATCCGTGGGTGCATAGCATTGTATAATCGTAACATTGCGAATACGAGTCTTAAATCGTGCTGATAATATTCGCTCGGAAATGGGTTGCCAACTAATAAGGCTTTTCTTTGCATGTTCAGTAAGCAAAAGACCAACTCCATCTCTGCGTTCGGCATTCTCCTCGCTCCTCCCAGAGTATATGAGGGTAAGTCCTTCATAAGTTTTTATCTCACCAAAATCTGGCCATCTTATCTCACTGAGCCCAAGTATATCAAGTTTATACGAGATCATTTCTCTGGTCACCTGCCTCAGCCTACTACTCTCAGCCAGAGTCCTCACATTCCAGAAACCTATTCGTGTCTTCCTTTTCGTGCCAAAAGTTGTCAACATGAGATCCGTCCAGTTTTCATTCTTTTCAGTTTCTTTAATAAACAATTTCGGAGAGTGCGAGTTATTAGCCCACAGCTTCCTAGTTTCCTGGTAGGGCTGCCACCTTAAGGACTGAAAACGAGCCCCCGCAGTTTTCCAACCGTACCACTGAATTTCAGCTCCGCCTGGAAATAACCTACTGATGACGCTGCTGCCCACCATCATGGTGTAGTCTGTCATTTAGTCTGGTCTCTCACCCTCAACCTTACCGGCATGGGTGACCCTGCCAGGAGCCGAAGCTCCCGCCGGCATTGCTCTCGGGATCACTGAAACACACAAGCCTCCCCACCACGTCAAGGTACCAGACCATGGGGGAGGTCTGCCCCTTAAAGCAATAATAATAATAATAACAAGAACAACAATCAGTGGTGTTTCATGCCGCTAGTGTGAGTTGGACTCTGATCACATCTTCCATCCTAAGTCTGAAGGAGGGGGTGGACACTGGTTTGTCAGCCTTGGCACCATGAGCTTGCCTGTATGCTGATGCTCTGAAAGGAGAAAGGGGCCATAGGCAACCAGCAAGGGGAAACAGGAGCAGCACGCCTTGCTAGAAATGTGAACAGGGTGTAATACATACATACAGGGTCTTTCATATAAAGTAAGAACGGCAGGCGGAAGTTTTGTTATTCACTGCTGCAGTGACCTTGGCCGAGCTTGCGGCGCGCCGTGGCCCCCTGCTTTAAGTGTGTGTTCAATCGTATATGAAATATTACCGTATAACAGATGATGGAAATGTTGTCCTTCCTGGGTTATACAGGCATTGTATCTGGTAACCACATTCTGGCTGACACGAGTGAGTTCTGCCACTCTAATAGTTCTGATTTTTAATTTTATGCTTATTTTCAATTACGTGTATCTGTGCTAGTGAAGGTGGCACTTCATCAGGAAACTGCTGAACAACTGAATCACGTACCCGCCGAGCCGACTCGTACTTTAAATAAGTTTTACATACAAAAATACGATGTTGTAATGATAACTGTCTAATGTTAACATCTGAGGTTCCGACTGGCGACTGAACACCTGCACGTTTATTGCAAGTATTATGCGCGCGCTTTCAATACTACAGCAGGGGGCCGTGGCGCACCACAAGCCCGGCCAAGGCCACTAAAGCAACGGTTAACAACGCCGCCGCTCACCGTTCTTACTTTATATGAAAGACCCTGTATTGGTCAGTAAGTTGCCTTCAGTAAAAGCAGCTTTGGAAAAGAAGATCTACAGTCTAAATCCCTGATGTGTTGGAAACTTCTCTGCTTTAGATGTGCAGTGAAAGGATCAAATCAAAATACCAAAGCTTTGAATGACTGAATTTGCTGCTTTTGCCCGTGGAATGTATCATCTCACGACACATCTAGAGCAGAGAATTGCTGATGCATCAGCCTCAGGGGTTTAGACTGTAGATCTCTTTTCCCGAAACTTCCATTACTGTGACAGCCCATCTTACCGAGCAGTATATTTGTGTTACATCCTGTACCATTCATGCCTGGCCTACAAACTTGGCAGCAGCTTCTGAAAATCACTTCCTCACCAAATCCAGGCGGTCAACTGAGTCGGAGTATTACAGTAGGTTCGTTCTTAAGGGGCTGACTAATGCTTTGCCCAGGTGTTTAGCAACTACCATCTTTCAAAATCAGAAGACCTGGGGCTGTGTAATCCTGCCAAAAACTGGAAGAATTGTAGTCCTGGTTTAAACATGGTGGCGTATGCCTTGCAGTGTAGTGGTTAGCATAGTTGGAGGCCTGGTATCGATTCGCAGCTCTGCGATGAAATTTAATTCTGATTGGGGTTACTGGCATGCAAGTCGCCCAAGTGGTGTAATGGTTAGCATTCTTTGCTCACACCCTGGAGGCCTGGGATTCATTCACAGCTGTTCCAAAGGAAACAGTAACAGCTCTGGTTTGAGGTCCTGGAACGTTATCATAGGCATGCAAGTTATCTATATGGTGTCTGGCCAGTGTGGATAGAAGAGTTTACTTTTTTAACATAATGGCGTAACTACACTCACCGGCAATAAAAACGCAACACTTAAATTTTTTAATTATTCTAATGATTTAGTGCACTGAAATTATTCTTTTTTAAAAATTATGCATAGTTAATTGCTTTGAAAACCACTTCACATACAAAAAAATGCTTCAAATAAAAATCCGCTTAATTTTTTAGAATAAGGTAAAAAAGTGAAAATGTCTTAAATTTTTAGTAAATTACATAGTCGTTTCAAAATGTTGAGCTGAATTCCAAAATTTATCATGACAGAATTAATCCATTCCTTTGGGTACACAAGAACTGAACACTTTAAAAAAACGTATTTCCATCCCTAGCACGAATAACCTCGCGTAACCTCTCTGCCATACTTGCGATGATTTGTGAAATGCTTTCCTTGTGGGGTGCGTTCCCATTCCTCATGCAGCATCACCCAAAGTTGCTGGAGAGTCTCAGGAACATGTTGCCAAACATTTCTGGCCAACATATCCCAAACATGTTCAATTGGATTGAGGTCAGGGCTCCTAGCTGGCCAGTCCAGTGCGTAGATTCCGACCACATGCAGGTACTGCTGGACACATCGGGCAGTGTGAGCTCATGCATTGTCGTGCATCAGGCGAAATTCATCCCCGACAAATGGACATGGTTTTCAAGGACTTCCATAATGTACCGGTCAGCTGTGAGAGTCAAATTCTCAATTAGGTAAAGTTCAGTCCTGGCATCCATACTGACCCCGGCCCAGGCCATGACAGAACCCCCGTCGAATGCAGTCCTGGAAGAAAAAGTTACAGGAGAAAACCTTTCTCCAACCCACCTCCACACTCTTTCTATTCCATCAGGCGATCAGAGCCCGAATCTCTTCTGGTCTGTAATTAAGACAGTGTGCAGCTAATATGTGAATTTTAACCCTCAATTCACTACTAGGAAACATGTCACGTACTTTCCTACCCTGAGTCCCACAGACTCACTTTTTTAAATATCAAAATTAAGAAAGAAATTAAAATGCACCTGACCTAATATGGACATTTCATGTTAATACACTTAATTACTAATACAGTAAATTAGAAATATTAAAAAATAATGAGATATTCTCACAATGATCTCAATAATCATCAAACAATCACATTTTTTCAAAATGATAAAAAATATCAGAAACTATATAATTCACAAATATCATCAGCATCATTTTAAAACGATAATTACTGTTGTAATCAACACCAAAACAAATATCACATGTATTGCATGAGAGTGAAGATCCAGCATGGGTCTCTGTTACACAGGATCTGCATATCTTTTCGAACACTTTTTAACTTTGGGTTCCTTCTTCTTGGAGCCATGAATTTACAACAGACTCTACATCAGGATCAGTGATACTTACTGAATAACATCCAGCATGATTATGATTCATACTCAAATATAAAGTAAGCATATATACTGCAAGCTCATGAATAGAAGTTGTAACATAAATATCTACCATTCAAGCACTTTTTCCCACTTTCCAGTCACCGCTTGCACACGTCTCTTCCGCTACACATTCAACGCTCAACTGAAGGAAGGTATACAGTGGCGGAAAAAAATCGGCGCAAAATCACGAGATGCACAAAGATTGAAAAAATGACAGTGAGTCCCGGGGACTCAGGTAGTGAATTAAGGGTTAATTTTAAAAATCAAGTGTTGCGTTTTTTATGCCGGTGAGTGTGTATTAACATGTTTTCTCCTTTAATCATTCACCCAATGAAAGTAGAATGATATGGCAACACCCGGAGGCCTAACACCAATTGTTGAGCAGTGAAGGAGAATATAGGAAACACTTAAATACAATACCGTACATAAAATACATACCTTAACTTCATGGTCATTACCATGGTTGGCCAGATGTAATTCAATTATGAGTGAAGCCCCATATCCTGGTTTGAGGAGCTCAGTAAACCCAAGTGTTCGCCACACATTAACAATAGTAATGTCATGTCCAGAATAAAGGAACATTTTCCGGTTGGGTTTGAGACTACCTTTGCTCTTTGCTGCCATGTTTTCAGCCATCAACTTGACCAGTGGCCCTGAAATTGTTATCAGCATATTAATATACAACAGTTCATGGGATAGCAGAATAACAGTAGTGAAACAGGACGGGATCAAGACCACCCATTTTATGTGTTACCGACTGTACATCATCATCATCATCATCGGCTTTAACTCGAATCCGAGTATAAATCTTCTTCCTTCAGTCCAGTTTGTGGATGTGTTTACGGTGACTAAAGAGTCCAATCCTGGCATGGAACAAGCGACCACACAAGTCGCATAGTATTGCTGGAGGGGAACCTGGTTGGGCTGCTCGAAGTTTCCTAGCTTGACGCTTGGCCTCTTCATGTATGCGTCGATCCCTTTCAAACGTCTTTACAGTATCCGAGATGGTACGGCACCAAGTTGAGCGGTTTTCAGCCAGCGTGTCCCAGGTTTGTGAATCAAGACCTGTCAATTTCAGGGTCTGCTTAAATTGGTCCTTGTAGCGCCTCTTAGGACCACCATGAGGTCTGGTGCCATAGCATAACTCACCATATAGCATTTGACGAGGTAATCTCACATCATCCATCCGATGGACATGACCAATCCATCTAAATTGGTGACCTATTATGGATGATTCTATGCTGTTGATTTGAGCCTTTTCCAGAACAGCAATATTGGTAATGCGGTCTTCCCATTTAATCCTCAGGATTGATCGAAGTTTTTGTTGGTGGAAACGCTCAAGCTTCCTAAGATCACGTCGATAAAGGGTCCACGTTTCACAGCCATACAACAATGTAGAAATGACTACTGCTTTGTACACCATAAGCTTTGTACTCATGGATAGATCTTTATTCATGAAGACCCGGTGCGCTAATCGTCCATATGCTGCATGGGCTGCTCCAATTCTCTTATCCACATCCTGCTCACAGGTACAGCTCACAGAAATGGTACTGCCCAGGTACGAGAAGTGGTCAACCTGTTCTAATGGCAAATTTGAAATGGAGATATTGAACTGAGGAAGAGGTGTGCCTGGTGAAGGTTGTGCCAAGACTTTAGTCTTATTGACATTTATGGTAAGACCAAAGCGATCACATGCACTTTTGTAACAGTTAACTGACTCTTGCAGCTCTTCTGGTGTGAGAGTTGGTGACTGTACATCACCTCACATATGTAATTTATCAGTTATCAGATATTTATCAGAAATTACGCTAACTGGTTCGTGTTTTATGGCCAGTTAACGAACATGATGGTAGAAGATAGGATAATATCCTTGTTCAGTCTCCCTTGGGCGGGGTAAGATGCTTATTTATATACCCTGCGGCGTAGCCGTGGTGTTAAATCGCACCACGGCTGCGATGGGGCACTGAAGAGAGTCTGGAGATCGGAGGTTCGAATCCCCTGACTATCCTGATTGTGATTTCCCCGCGTTTCCCCACACTCCTTCCAGGCAAATGCTGGAATAGTATCTTAGTTCAAGGCCAGGGGCACCCTGTCCTTAATACAGGTACACTACTACAACTATCACAGAAACTCAAGTTATATCAGACAAGTACATGGGGCGACCAAGATGTCTCAAGCACATAATAACAGAAATCATAACAGTTCATTTATTTCGCTGTGGCATATTGTTTCGAGGATGCCCCCTCCCCCCTGAGTAGAGGTTATTGAAGTATGAAATGACAAGCATGAAATAGGTGCAATTATGGAATAATATGCCATAGGTGAGCCGGAGTACTGTCCACCATCTGCTTTATCCAGCACAGATCACACATTGAGCTGTCGGGAATCAATTCTGTGGCTGAGGAGTGAGAAGCCGGTGGTAATCCACCTCTTTAAAATGGCAAAACACTGGAAAACAACACATGCTATTTCTTTTTATACAGAATACATTTACAGTAGCGGGTGTCTCACGATAAACCGTCCTCGCTTCCCCCGACCCTGCATACAACGAAGGACAAGAAATGAAGTGTTATTGCAACATCTCTCAGTAAAAGGAAGTGAATTGAGAGACAGCGCTGCAGGTTTTTTGGCAAGCAACCCCGTATACATACTAAAAACCAAAACAAATACAAATAAAATAAACTTACCATACGTGTCTGGTTGCTCAGAAATGTCAGAATTGTCTTAAAATGGCGTCTGTGAGAAAAGCTCTTACTATATATACCTGTATGTAGGCCACAGTTAACTGCCGCAGCCCCTAAATAACCAACATCAACTATTAAAATTCTAATAGTTGTCACGACTATAAAAATTTCCTGCCGTCATTACACTTTACATACTTGAAACCCTCGCGTTTTAACATTCTCTGCATAGACCGAGTGCTCCCGTTAAAACCAGTGGCTTCATGCATTAAATGAACGAACTTCTTTGCTGTACGGAACTCGTCTATCATAAAACTCGAATACCTTACGGCGTAAAACATCCTGATCAAAGTCGTCAATTCCAGTGACTCTTTTCAGTACCATATGATTTTTACCTGGCGATCTAAAGTACACAATTCCACTTGCCTGTACTGATAACTTCGCTTCACGAACAATTCTCTTCACACTCCGTAGACCAATATCACCAGAGGCAAGCGCTGTCCCTGCGTCTGCTACTCACTTAAAGGTTCTTACAGCTGTGAGCGACTGCCGCTGATTGGCTGAGACGTGACCGCGCTATTGCGCGTCCGAGACCCACGGGCCATCAACGCTGTCGCCGAGCATAGTGACTTCCAATAACTACCATTTCCTTCCACCCTCGTGTGTTGTCGCTTACGTCATAAACTAAAAATATATAAATTTTATTTTTAACATTTTTTTTAAATTTTTTGAAAGCTACGAAACCTGTGGCGGTACTTTTTGAGGATCCAACCAATCTCTGGGCTGACTACCTATCAGACAGATCTTCATATTCACTAACCAGTATTTGCCTGTCCACTTGGATTAGCAGTTATATATCTATTTAGTCAACAATGCAATCAAAAACGCACATTGACCATCCGATGAGACTTTTTTTTGAAAACGTTTACTGTCTTGTATTATTATTGACGTGTAAGCTTTAAGTATTCGGTGGACGGCACTTGATCATCCCCATGTAGTTGGGTGTGTTTAACTCATTTTGGGAGTGAGAACGCCTGTTTTAAACTATTAGGTCGATGACGATGGTGCTGTATCCACTGAGCTTTTGAGGAACAGTTTAACTGTCCCTTAGCAATAATACGTCTATGGATCCTTTACCCCAATCAGGAATTTTTATTATTATTATTATTATTATTAATTTGTATTATTATTACTGGGTTATATTTATATGTCAGCGCCGGCCCCGTGGTGTTGGGGTAGGGCGCCTGCCTCTCACCCGGAGGCCCCGGGTTCGATTCCCGGCTCCGTTAGGGACTTTAGAAACTGACGTGAGGTCTGGAACGGGGTGCACTCAGCCTCGTGAGGACTATTGAGTAGCTGTCTGACAGTGAGGCAGCGCCCCGATCACGAAAACCAAGATTAACGGCTGAGGGGACCTGATGCGCTGATCACGTGTCACCCCAATACCTGCAGGTCAATTGACTGGGCAGCGGTCGCTTGGTAGGCCCAGGCCCTTCATGGGCTGTAGTGCCACGGGGCTATTATTTATTATTTATATGTCAGCACCGTCGCGCGTCCACTCGACTGTTGCCCGTGCATCAACCGACCACGGATGACATAATTCCCCATGTTATCTCTAAGCGCAACCTCTTGTCACCTGCATCTGTCACCGAGCGGCAATTATGGCAATTAGGCTACACCAGCTACGGTCGGCCGATACACCGGCAACAGCTGGGTGGACGTGTGACAGTAGTGAAAGTGTTCTGTAGCACGCTTGCACCCAGGAATCCGATGGCCTGTCCCGCTGCAATATGCAAGCACTGGGAGGTTGACTGGCATTTTGTTTCAGGATGCGTTCTTAGAGGTAGTTTATGCTCTCAGCATGATGATTCATGTGTGACGAGTCGGAGGTGAACTCAATTACAGATGTTTTAACAAGAGTTCACTGAAGAACTAACCAGCCTAAATTTTTAAAAATTTAAGATTCAATCCTTATTCCTGCAATTAGATCGATTTAGAGTAATACCTTTATCAATGGAATTCTGCTGATAGCACTACCATTATATGATTTGCTCAAAATATAACTGAAATATTGTGGTCTAATACAGCAGTGGATTCAGTGTTATTGATAGTCCATGGCTCAAAAGCTAGGTTGTTGATAGCAATGCTCTATCTGAGAATGCGTGCATATACAGTACTCCGTCTGTAATCCGGCATCTCAGCTCTCCGGCACTCCCAGTAATCCGGCTTTTTGTATTCGAGTACGAGCTCAACACTTGATTTGATAATGCGTCCCCAATACTGTACAATGTTTCCCACGCAGCGACACGACTTAGTGTCTGAGTAAACAATGCATTGGCCCCAAGAGCGATGACTCACGCACACCCCCTCAGGTGCTTAGTGTAGGACAGTTGTACTGTAGTAGTGTTGTGTTGAAGATGGCATCCGTGCAGTAAAAACGTAAACATAAAACTCTATCTTTGTTAGATAAACATGAAATCCTAAAGCGGCTCGAAAATGGTGAAACGTTAACTAGTGTTGCTAACGAATACGGTGTTGGTCGAGCTACAGTTCATGACATAAGATAAAACAGTGATAAAATAAAGTCGATTTTTAAGACGAATGAAAATTTAAAAAGTAAACGACAGACATTGAAAACTGGTGAAAATCCTTAAGTTGACGATAGCCTCTATGCTTGGTTTTTACAAGAACGTGGTAGGCATACACCAATTTCTGGTGAAATCCTTAAAGAAAAGACTAGGAAATTTTACCGGAAAATTACAAAAAAAAAGGATGATTTCCAAGCCAGCGAGGGATGGTTGCAGAAATTCAAACACCGTTATGGAATTAGACTGCTAAGTACAACGGGTGAGAAACGTTCATGTGACGAAAGCGCTGATGTATTTTCGTACTTTTTTACTTTGTATAGTACAATGTAATTAAAACTGAGTTTCAAATGATATCTGCACTTTTCTTGATATTTTCCAGTAATCCGGCGTTTTCGGTAATCCGGCAGTGCTCTGGTCCGATATCTGCCAGATTACCAAGCGAGCACTGTACTGTACGGTATATGGCAGGCACTATGGCTAATTTCACAGCACTTGAAATATGCCTTTTCTGTAGAGATACTTTGGTGCCAGAGGCGAGTTCATCTCATGAGTTGTGTTCAGTCGACTATTTAATTTCTCTATATTATGAATTTCGAAACGACAATTGCTACCATCTAGCGGTAAAATCGTGAAAACCTGTGTTGTCTTTTGCTTGTGACGAATTAATAAAATCTCATGTATTTCGGTGATTCATTTATGAGGTAGTGATACTAATGAAGCATATTATTAGACAAGGTATCGTGGAGTTAGCCCTAGTACCAGTAGTATAAAAAAAAACTAATAGTTACCAAATTCAAATTTCTTCGAAAGTGTTATTATTTGATTTAGACAACCCATGCCAGATGAAATTTTAAGAACTGCATTTATGTCATAAATAGACTATGTAGTAATTTAACTTCTACGTTTTTTTTTTTTTTTTTAACTTTCCCTACAGTTATCTTGTTTACCATCAGCCCCTTAATATTGCAGAATTAGCCGAGTCTCCCCTATATGTTATGTTATGGCAGCACGGGTCTTCTAGATTACTTTTAATTTTATTTTTATCTTATTCTTAATTTTCAATATTGTTTTATGGGATTTTTTTCTGTTCTTTAAATTCAATTCAATTCCACATATTACAATAAATAAGCATTCCACTAGTTATTATTACTTTTCTTTTACATAAACTATCTGGGTTTTCAACATCTATTCGGGAGATGTTTTTCGGGCAGTGGAAGATACAGAAGTGGGAATCAAGGTCAATGGGGAATTAATACGCACACTTAGATATGCTGATTACACAGGTACTTTTTGCCAGTAGTATTGAAAGTCCACAACTGTACATTGATAAGCTTAATATAGTTGGAGAAGAAATGGGTCTGACGATCAACACCAAGAAAACAAAACTTATGGTTTTTAGTCGAAGAAGAGATAAAGTAATTCTGACACTGAAAGGACAACGAATCCAACAAGTTGATAAATTTAAGTACCTTGGTTGTTGGTTGTCAGAGGATTTGAACCCAGACCTTGAAATTAAGACCCGTATAGAAATGGCAAGATCAACTTTTAAGAAAATGAGACCTTTATTGTGCGATGATGCCTTAAATTTAAAACTAAGACAGCGTACCGTATTTCCTCGCATAATCGTCGCCACCACGTAACCGTCGCACCCCACTTTTCAAACCCTAAAATAGGTTTATAAAATTTCATCGCATAATCGTCGAATAGCATATTCGTATTTGTGAGCCAGTAAGTTGCACATGCTGCTGCGACTTCGTCAGACGCAAAATATCTCGTCTTTATGCTCGCGGAACTATGACGCGAGCGGCAAGCTTCGTCACTTAGCACATTCCACGTGCGTATAATCTGGCGTAATCTCGTCTTTATGCCTGCGTGCTATGAACTGTGACGCGAGCGGCCATTGCACATTCCGCGAGCTTATAGGCCTAATCTGGCGTAATCTCGTCTTTATGCCTGCAGGCTGTGAACTGTGACGCGAACGATCAGCGCACATTCCGCGAGCTTATAGGCCTAATCTGGCGTAATCTCGTCTTTATGCCTTCGTGCTATGAACTGTGACGCGAGCGGCCAGCGCACATTCTACAAGCTTATAGGCCTAATCTAGCGTAATCTTGTCAGGGGAAAGTAATCTAGTCTTTATGTCTGCGGGTTATGAACCGCATCGCGAACGGCCAGCACACATTCCGCGAGCTTATATAGACTTAATCTGGCGTGATCTTGTCAGGAGAAATTAATCTCTTCTTTATGCCTGCGGGCTATGAACCGCGACGCGAACGGCCAGCTTCGTCAGCACATTCCGCGAGCTTTAAACTGTCGTGACCTTGTTAGAAGGAAGAAGCCTGTCTCCGACTTCAGGCTCTGACTCACACTACGCAAATGACTGCCCCGCGTAGCAAATAATGATACAGTATATTCTTTGAACTTAAATATTCTTCGCATAATCGTCGCACCCTGCTTTTCTCCACGAATTTTAGGCTAAAAAAGTGCGACGATTATGCGAGGAAATACGGTATTGTAAAATGTTTTGTTTGGTCCATTTTGCTTTATGGAGTGGAAGCCTGGACTATGAAATCGTCCATCAATAAGAGGCTCGAAGCTCTGGAAATGTGGTTTCATAGAAGGATGCTGAAAGTCTCTTGGATAGATCATGTTTCTAATGACCAGGTACTGCAGAGGGCAAATTCTCAACGAGAGCTACTGACCACCATCAAATGCAGGAAAATTGCATACCTGGGTCATATGTTAAGTGGTGAAAAAAATACAATATTACACCTTATTTTAAAAGGCAAAATTGATGGGCAACGAAGAGCGGGAAGGAAAATGATGTCTTGCCTTCGGAACCTTCAAGATTGGTCTGGAACAAGATCTATTGAACAGCTCTACCGCTCTGCTGAAGATAGACAAACACTATCCACATTGATCGACAACGTCCGGGAGACTGGGTAGGGCACATAGAAAAAGAAGAAGATCTGGGTTTTAATTCAAAATTTCTCTTAAATACTGTATCTTCTTCTTCCTAGCGTTTTCCCGCTTGTGCAAGGTCTGCTATTTTGATCTTGCCTCGCCATTTTGTACGATCTTGGGCACCTTGTGGTCTTAAGTTGAGGGTCTTCTTGTAAGCATTCACTGTGTCATGCCAGCACTGCTTTGGACGTCCACGTGGACGTTGCCCATTAGTTTCCAACAAGTGGGTGAAATTGGCAACTGTTCCAGGTGCAGCACGCAGGACATGATCATATCATTGGTGACGCTTTTCCCGCGCCTTCTCAGTGATGGGTGTGATGCCCATTTGCTGGCGAACAGTATCATTTTTATATGATGCGGGAGTGTGATGCCCATGGACCAACGGAGCATACGCATTTCCATTTTGTGAAATTAGCGCTCCGTAGCTTTATCGGCCGGTCGACATTCAACACCGTATAAAGCAACAGGACGTACTTCTGTGCGGTATATTTTGGACTTCAGATGTAGTGGTATCCTTTTGTTGCAGAGTAGGCCTGTGACTTCCCTCCATCCCATCCACGCTGCCTTTATCCTACTTCGCACTTCATCAGCTATCCCACCATCATTCTGCAGGCAAGATCCTAGATACTTGAAGCTTACAGTCTTCGTTATGGTATGGAGCCGTTGCTTGGGGTGGTTTCCAGGTATTCTCTGAAATACTGTATATATATATATTGAAAAATGAGAGCACTGGTGTAGTTAACAGTCCATTGGCTGTGGCGAACACAAGAGTGATCGAATAAATAGCTTCTTTGTACCACTCACCATCGTTGACGAATCGCATGTCAATGATATTGTGATCTGTGCAAGTCTTATAATATGTAGACTTAGCAATTATAGGAAGTATTGTCCATTGATTTTTAAAATAATTTTGATGTGTAACATCATTCCACTCGGTTGCTGGATATTTTTGTGGGAGTGATTTTGAAAAATGGGACGGAAGTGGATCGGAACGATCGAGTTGGCACCAGCTGGCACACTTCCGTTTGATCGGACGGAAGTGTGCTCGAACGGAAGTGTGCTAGCTAGCAGTGGTGGATCGAACGGAAGTGTAAGACGCACTGCCAACTCGATCGATCGATCCAGCGGGCAGTCGTAAGATCCAGCTGGCAGTGGTAAGAGAAACAATGAGCGCGCGGTGTCGGAAATTGATACCATGACGTACTCTTGGCCATGTGGAATGTATATGACATACTGAACGGAAACGCTCATGCGAACTCTGGTGTCAAGTGATTGAAACAAAGCACATAGTACTTGTTCGAAGTCTTCGTAACAGTATTTAAATGGTAAAATGCCTTAATATCAAACATTGTAAGTAGTCGGCATTGCCGGTATTATGTTTCTGCACAATGGCTATTCAAATATTAACCCACATAACGATAACGCAGTCATCAATATAATATAATCGTTGTGGTTATATGAGAATTGAGCAAGCCTTCATGAACTATTGCTGAACACAGTCTCTTTACTCACAAGAGGGCCTATTCATAAGGCATTTTAAACTCAATTTCACGCAGGAACATTATCGAAACAAGCAAAATATAAATAAAACTTAATTCCGTAATGCAGTATTATTGGAACGAGGAAATTAGTCACCATCTTGTGCACAATATTTCTGTAGTCGAAATAGCCGTGGGGTTAGCGCCTATGACTGTGAATCTAGAGATCTCGGGTTCGAATCCCAGACAGGGTAGATATTTTTGCTACCAGATTATCATTTTAAACGATATTTATCATATCAATATGACTCATTTTAACAGAATCCATATGAAATTACGTGTTGGTCTGTGAATGAAGAGGACCTGTTTATAAGGAATTTAAGGTTATGAGTGGTGTCGCGTCTATTAATCTAGTTGATCCATATCGTATTCTTTATTTAGGCTAGTGCTGGTGGAAGCTACAAATCATCTAATAAAATGAGTTCTGTATTATAAACTACAATATCTGTAAAATACTCCCTTTTACAATAGATTAATATTTGTGCCAATAATAGTATAAAATACCGGTGTATCAACAATTTCATGTGAGGTTTCTTCTATGTCAGGTGTTACATATCATATGCGACTACTGTAAGGCTCGTAATTTTTTTATATAGGCCTGTATATACAGGGTGTATCTTAATTATACCGCCAAATAATCAGGGATGCTCTGCGTGTTATGTAAAAGACGATGCTGTAATCAGATTAGCGGAGAAAATTTTTTCCTTAGAAAAAATTAGGTAACTTTGTTACTTTCGGGCGCGCGGTTCAAGTTGACGAGCTCGCCGTATTTGCTGAGCCAGAGCGCAAGCCGCTGGCCACTGCTGTGCTTCCGGTAAGAGAAGGGATATTGGAGACAGAGATATGCTGGTGCGACTGACGCACTCGCAACTCGGCCCCAGTGGGCAGTGCACAGTTTGTTCTGCACACATTGGCTTGAGCTCTGGCTCAACAAATACGGTGAGCTCGTCGATTTGAATCGCACGCCCAGAAGTAACAAAATAACCTTGTTTTCTCGAAGGGAAACTTTTCTCCGCCAATCCGACTGCGGCATCGTCTTTTACCGAACACGCAGAGCGTCCCTGATTCTTTTGTCAGTATAATACCCCTGTATATATATATTTAGGTGGCTTTGGTGGCGTAGTTGGTAGTATAATGAGCTTCTATTCCCAAGATCACGGGGTCAAACCCGGCCGAAGTCGTCAGATTTTTTAAGAGCGTTAGAAAACCCTCAGTAAGCCTTCCTTCGGAGGGAAGTAAAGCCTGCGGGCCCATGTCATAGATTTATGGCATGTAAAAGAACCTAGCACTAACTTCGATTGTGTGTAGCAAAATTGGTAGGTTAGATTTGATTAATGCTCTTAAGTTCCAACGTTCGTTGCCAAGTGCTGGTTGCGAAGGCATCTAGTAGCCAAGTTTGCAGCTAGGTGTCGTGGATGGTAGAATTTGTTAGCAAAAGTAGGAACTATTTGAAACTATCGTCTACAGATGAATGAAAAATGAAAATCCACAGCCTGCTTCCAGTCCTCGCCGCTAGATGGGGGCTTCATTCATTCCATTCCTGACCCGGTCGAAGACTGGAAGCAGGCTGTGGATTTTCATTTTTCATTGATCTGTTTTAATTCAAGTAAGGACTGCAGACGATAGTTTCAAGTAGCTCCTACTTTTGCTACCAAATTCTACCATCCACGACACCTAGCTGCAAACTTGGCTACTAACTTACAATCATAAATAATACATCAGATGAAAGAGCAACTCAAATAGTTTGTCCTAGAGCTGAGCAACTTGAAGTGTGACCCTGCGTGCGCGCTAGTTCCGTCAGCCAGAATGACAGAGAGTACAGCGAGCTTGTAGTTCGCATTTTTTCCGGGGTTTCAGTTGGAGTTGCTGCGCTCTACAAGTGTTCGACGTGAGCACCATTCGTCACGCGGCACACATCGAGTCGATAGCCGAGTTCGTCCCAAACCTTGCTCAGTGTCTCTGGAGTAATTGTTGCAGCAACTGCTTCAATCCTGTTTCTTAAGTCGGTTAGGTCAGCTGGTAGTGGAGGCACATACACATGATCCTTTACGAACCCCCAAAGGTAAAAATCGCATGGCGTCAGATCGGGTGAACATGGAGGCCATGCGAAACAAGCTCTGTTATCCGGAACGTAATACGGAACGCACGTTGCACTGTAACTGCAGACTCAGTCCTTGCAAACTGTAAAACACAAAGAACTATCTGCTCCCTAGTCGCCAACTTGGCTACTAGCGC
Source organism: Meconema thalassinum (assembly GCA_946902985.2). Classification (NCBI taxonomy): domain Eukaryota; kingdom Metazoa; phylum Arthropoda; class Insecta; order Orthoptera; family Tettigoniidae; genus Meconema; species Meconema thalassinum. The sequence continues at coordinate 58,411,572 of OX336389.2, forward strand.
TTGTAACGGAAGACGGAGGAACCAGTGCATGCGCATGCGCACAGGTACGAACACTTGTAGCACAAAGTGTTTGAGTTGCTCTTTCATTTGATGTATTATTTATAATCCTACGTTAACTGTAATAAATACTATAAAGCACAAGAACATAAACTTTTTGGCTACCTTTAATGTCAATTCACTCTTAAAAACAGGAAAACTTAAAACTCTAATAAATTTCATCAAAGAGAAAAGGATTATGATAACAGCTCTTCAAGAAACTAGATATACTGATGAACATCCATTTGATTCAGAAGGTTATAGAATATTCAAGGGAAAACCTGGAAAGAGAGTTATGAAAAATGTACCTCAGTTTGGAACTGGGTTCATTGTAAATCAGAACATATTAAATTCAATAATAGAGTTTCAATCCATTAATGAAAGATTATCCCTGCTATCCTTTAAATCAGTAAACAAAGTTTATACCATTGTCAATACACATGCACCAACTAATGAGAAAAATAGGACTCAGAAAGAACAAACGGAAAATTTTTGGCAAGAACTATCAAACACCTTGGATCAAATTCCATCAAAAAATATAATACTTCTACTTGGAGACTTTAACGCTCAAATCGGCAAAGAACGTCAACATCGGTCCATAGTAGGCAATTTCCCGGCACATAAAAGAACTAACACAAATGGAGAAAGACTTATTAGTTTATGCAGAGAGCATAACATAGTCCTGAAATCTACATTCTTCAAAAAACTTCCTAGGAAACAAACTACTTGGGTTTCCCCAAATCCAGTTTGTGGTGAGAAACAACTTGACCATGTTGCTATTAGCAGACAGTCTACAACGGAGATACTCAATGTGAAAGTTGCTAAGAGTGCAGGTTTAGATTCAGACCACTATCTGTCACTCATTAAATTCAAAATTAGACCAATATATAAAAAGAAAAATCATTATCAATCCAAAAAGTTTGATACTCAAAAATTAGCTACAGAAAATAATTTCAAAACACTTTTGGAAAGCAGAGCACCTAAAACATGGGAACAACTTCAAAGAGACTTAGTACAGACAGCGGAAGAAACCATTCTCCTTAAAAGAAAACTAAAACATGCCTGGTGGACTGCTGAGTGTGATGAACTAATCTTTAAAAGACAACGAGCTTGGAACATCTGGAATGCAAATAAAAATGAGAATACCAGGAACAGCTTTATAGAATCCCGAAAACATGCAACTAAGGGACTCAAAAGGGTAAAAGTGCAACATATGAAAGACCAATTAACATTAATAGAATCGGACTTCAGACAGCACAATATAAAGGACTTCTACAAAACTTTCAGAAGTAGTTTAAGGAAGTATACTCCACCAAGCTTACTTTTCACAGATCCAAAGACTCAGAAAACTGCATATAATAACGCTGAAAATTGCAGAATACTTGCGGAATATTTTGAAGAACTCCTCAACTGCGATCCACCAAAGGAGACATTTAATTTTGATAATATACTCCCCGTTCCTCCAGACTCTAAACCACCAACAACAAATGAAATTAAAGAGATTATAAACGAACTTAAAAATAACAAAGCATCTGGAGAAGATAGTATAGTTGCTGAATTATGGAAATACTCGAGTGACAACATGATCCTATGTTTAACGGAAATCATAAATGACATATGGAAAACACACAGTTTACCATCAGAATGGACATCTGCTTTGATACATCCACTACATAAGAAAGGGAAGAAAACAGATCCTAACAATTACAGGGGAATCTCCCTCCTGCTAGTGACCTATAAGATCTTATCCAAAGCACTTTTAAAAAGAGCGGAAAAAATACTCGACCCACAATTGGGAGAGTATCAGGCAGGATTTAGGAAGGGACGATCATGTATGGAGCAAATACTAAATTTAAAGAGCATATTAGACATGAGGAAAATCAGGAACTTGAAATATGTAGTTACTTTTGTGGATTTTAAAAAAGCCTATGACTCCATTGACAGAAAGGCACTTATGAACATTCTGAAGGAATTTGGACTTGATAACAAGACATCTGAAATAATTCAAGCAACACTAACGAACACAACTTCCAAAGTTAAATTTAGAGGGGAACTTTCAAAATCTTTCAAAATAAAGTCAGGTGTGAGACAAGGAGATGGTCTGTCACCTCTGCTTTTCAAATGTGCATTGGAAAAGGTAATTCGAGAGTGGAGGAAAGCCATCAATACTAAAGGCGTTCAACTAGGAAGACATCCAAATAAAATCACTGTAGATTGTTTAGCTTTTGCGGATGACATTGCATTACTTACTGACTCACTGGATACTGCCCAAGAACAAATTAGAGAGTTGCAAAAACAGGCAGCCAAAGTCGGACTACAAATATCATTTGAAAAAACTAAGTTCATGACAAACATCACCGATGCCCCCAAAAGTATCACAATTCATGACAGTTCAGTATGTAAAACAAATTCCTTTAAATACCTAGGAGAGTGGATAATGAATGACTCACAGGAAAAGACAGCAATAGAAACACGTATGCATAAATTACAAAGGTGTTTTCATATGACAAAAGATATATATAATAAAAAAAGCTTATCCTGGAACACTAAATTAAGGCATTATCAAACAGTAGTCAGACCTGAAACTCTGTATGCAGCAGAAACACTTAAATTAACAAGATTTGGTGATTTAGACAAATTAGAGAAGACTGAAAGACGAATTCTGAGAAAAATACTGGGAGCTAAACGAAATAATAACGCTGAATATAGGTTACGACCAAATAGAGAGTTATATTTGAAATGTGAAAAATTAACTGATGTAATGAGAAAGAGAAGATTACAGTTTTTTGGGCACATCTATAGAATGGAAAATAGTAGACTAACTAAACAGATCTTCAACTTACTGACTAGTTACAAATCCAAACCCACATGGTTCATTGAAATTGACAAAGATTTGACAAACGCCAAAATTCAGACAGACACAATAGCAAACAGATCACTCTTCAGAGAAGCTATTCAAAACACAAAATTTCAAGAAAGGAAGAAACAAACAACTGGCAGAAAGTGGACTCAGGAGGAGAAAGATCGTCACTCTAGAACGATGAAAGAAATTTGGAAACAACGGAAATTGAATACAATGGACAATAGCCAACGTTGATTCATCGTACCCTCCAAATGGGTTATTCGAAAGAAGAAGATAAAGCCCTAAAACACCAATATTCATTTTGATACACCCTGTGTAATTGTTTTCAAAAATTTCAAAATTGGGCAACCAGGAACATATTTATTAATATTTCGAAGTTCAAATTACTGTTGATCATTTAATATTTATCTCTCTTTAAGATTTAAAAAAAAATTAAAGTATTAGGAGAAAAATAATTAAGCACATGGATCGCAATAATAATCCTCACAATTGCTTCCAAAAGTGAATTTATATGTCCACTGAGTGTTACATGTTTAAAATGGTATAAAAATCTACTTTTGCAAGCTTAAGACGACACATATTTCTAGGCCTCTCCATTGTGTCATCCCCCTCGAAATTATTTTTATTGCAATGCCACTGCTTCCTTCTGTGTGAATTCCGCACAAATAATTTCTTGTAACACATCACGGAATGATTCAATCTCAGCAAAACCTTGTACAACGAGCTGTTGTTGCACTTATTTTCATAGCATAATCTCCTGTTGATTTGTATAAGGGGCTTGGGACATCTTTGGTCATGGGTATGTGTTCAATTTATCTGATAACCTGTGATTCTCTAGTGTCTGTAGTAATTTGTGGAGCTGTAATTACAATATTAATGTAAGGGATGGGGTATGTCCCAGGACTTAAAATAAGATATTATCCTAGAATTCGCCAGGAAGGAGCGTGGAAAGCGAGTGTCGATGTTGGGATTTGAGCCTCCAAACTCCGGACTTGCTGCGGTCGCAGTGAGCACAGCTATGCATGGGGTAATAGCTGTTTTCCTAAAATATAGCTTTGGCTTGAGTTAACTTCTAAATATGCACATCTGCACCTCCATGTCTATCGATGTGATAGCAATGAATGTTGATGATCAACCGAATATTTTGCTTCGGGATTATTTAATGCTATATTATCATACGAAACTTATTATGCACCTTTAAAAGACGAAAAACTTTATACCTGGGACATATCTTGCGGAACACCAAATATCGACTTCTCAAGTTGTTACTGGAAGGAGAGATCGAAGGTCAAAGAGGAAGGGACTGAACAAGGATTTCCTGGGACAGTGGACAGGATTACCCAGCATCGATTAATTATTCCACATCGCAGTTCATCATGTGGTCGCTAACATCCATTAATGGATAGGTATCCAAAGAAGAAGAAGATCATACATGGTAAGTGTGTGCTTATCTTTATATTTGTGTCCTACTCAGGTGATTGCAGTAAAACTTAGCTTAATGAACCAGGACCATACTTTCAAGCTTCAAAGAGCTACTTGTTTTCTTTGATAAGGTCCTAAGAAGTTCTTAGATTCTACTCTTATTATGGTCATATGAGCAGATCATAGTAAAAGTGAATGGCTTGAATACATACCACCTCTTGACCTCTTCATGCTCTCTGTCTCAGTGAATATTGCCAAACTCCGAGCAGCAAGACTGCGCATTTTGTCCGGATAAACTCTCGTTGTCCATCCTGGAAGTTGGAGATGGTGGGAATCCTAAACAAAAGGTGTACAATTCAATGGTCATTATGCCTCTCCAATACATCCAAATTGAGCAAGGGGCATCCAGTGGCCGCTCAGTGCTCAGCTACCTGACACAGGGTCTGCATTCCGTGCAGGATAGGAATAGGACTGAGGGGTATAAGAAGGTAATGGGTAAGTGGGGTGGGGATAGGGAAGTGAACCCCAATGGGAAATGTTTACTGTGCTAGCATGGGATTATCTATTGTGAACTCATTCCTGAAGCATCAGAAGAATCACAGACACACATGGGAGGGTAGAGGAACCAGGTCAATAATAGACATGTTCGAATGGTGAACTTTTTTCTCGGTCATTAATAGATTTTTTTGAAAGTATTGAAGCTAAGATGTCCCTCAGAACAGCAAAAAGATCATATATCGGACGTACTATGCATCGGAGACCTGGGTTATGAAAGGAAGGGAGAAGAGCAAAATACAGGCCAGTGAGATGAGGTTCTTGAGAAGCAGTATTGGAGCTACAAAGAGGGACAGAATAAGAAATGAGAGGACCAGAGAATTAATGAAGGAGGAACCATTACAGGATGGTATAGAGTAATCTAGACTTAGATGGTATGGACATGTAAAACGAATGGAGGAGAAGAGGATACCCAGGAGGATACACGAGACGAAGTGGGAAGGAAAGAGACCAAGAGGGAGACCGAGAGACAGGTGGCTGAAGGGGGTGGAAGAAAGCGTGAAGAAGAGAGGAGAAGACTGGACAAGGGTGGAGGCTGAGAGATGGTGGGAAGACAGAAGACGTTGGAGAGGCTTGTGTTCCAAACAGACCCGGCCAGTGGCTGGAAACTGTGCAAGATGATGATGATGATGATGATGGCTCTTAAGTTTAGGGGCTGTGACAACACAGTCATGTAGCCATGTGTACTTTGGGTGTATGTAGAATCTGTCTGATAACAGGTGTTAATTGTGATGACTGTATTAGTGTGTGTTATCTGTTTTTTAAATTCAAGTAAGGACTGCAGACTTTTGAATTTCTCAAATAGTTCCTACTTTTGCCGCCAAACGCAACTGTCAACGACTACTAGTTCAGAACTTAGCTACCAGTCGGCTCTTGGCAACGAACATAGGAACCTAAGAGCGTTGTTTACATTCTTACCCTATACAATTTAGCTTCACACAGGTGTAATTAGTGGAAGGTTCTTTAACATGTCATAAATCTATGACATAGGACCGCCGGCTTTACTTCCCCTCCGAAGGAAGGCATACTGAGAGATTTTTAACGCTCTTAAAAAATCCGACAACTTCGGCCGGATTTGAACCCGCAATCTTGGACATAGAAGCTCGGCATGCTACCAACTACGCCACCGAAGCCGCTTCAATAATAGACTATATCATTACTGATTTTGAATTTAGAAAATTGATAAGGAATTGCAAGGTATCCATGGAATTGTTTTGATGAAACAGACCACAAACTTATCTGCTGTGAATTAAACATAGTTAGACCTCAAGTGCAGGAAGAGAGGGCTGTTTGTAGATGGATTAGGGTTGAAAATCTCCAGGATAAGGAACTAAGGCAGAAATACATGGACATGATTGATGAGAAATTCCAAAGAGTAGGTAGTTAACAATGGCAGGGCATTAAGGCAGAGTGGTCAGGTTACAGGGACGTAGTACTAGAAGTAAAAGTAAAACGAAGGCTTACCAAAAATTACCCCAATCAAGGAATCCGCCAAATAGAGAGTTTTATGTACTGGGAAGAAACAGAGAAGGAAATCGTGGGAGGAATTCGGAGATAAATTATAAAAGCCTTACAGCTCATGAAGCTCAATTTTGGATTTTAACATGCTATTAACCACAAACCCTAGTCATTGCATATTACAGAAATAGTATAATTTTCATACCTCTATCTCAAGGGTGTTGTACAGGAACTCCACAGCTGTTATGTCTCGCACATTCTGTCCAGTGTACAGGCTAAGATAGTCATACAGATACTTATTCTGTTCATTGAGGGCAGCAATTTTAGGAGAATTGTAGGCATTCTTGAGGTCTTGATCATAGTTCGGACATGGCTTCTTCATCACAATCAGCTACAGCAAGGAAGAGCATTGCAAGTGAGCTAATTGTGTTCCACTCAATTCTGAATAACAGACAACTCTCGAGTCCAACAACAGCTGATATCAAATACACATAGACCAAAAGTCAAATTGCTACTTTGCTACGGTTTCCTGCTCATCGCGCTTTACTGAATAGTGGTCTCTATATTAACCACCTGTCATAAGGACAGTTTATGCTTTCAAAGATGCTGATAATTGAATCCAGTGCTTTTTTTTCTAAACAAAATTTAAGGTGTACTCTAAGTTGTAGTCGACAAAACATCATGATCTTGCAATTTCCGGCAATTTGCAGAGACCGGTTATTACTTTATGGGCTGACATGATAAATGAAAGGTTGAATCGGGTTCATTTATTAACTCATTAATTCATTAACTTTCAGCTTTTTCGATGCCTGGGTGGATGTAAAATAGTTGGTTATTTTCTTCATCCTTCAAAACTAACCACACACACAAACTACCAACCCACCCCACCTCCAAACACTAGCCTGCGTGCTTATAATAACAGAACTTTCTTTTCACGATTGTTAGACTATGTTACTTTTTTTGCCTGAACGAGTAAATTTCTTCGAATAAGGCAGCAATTACACGAAGCTTTTGTCGAGCAGAAAATAATAAGGCCTATTGTTTCGATTATGCTGTTGAGTGCGGAGTTGCCGACCAAAAGAATCTGATTCAATACATTGATTTAAATTGAGGATTACTCGAAATCTCCTCCAACTGTTGTGAACAGTGCGTTGACGCCAGCTGATCGTTGAACTTTCAAGTCAGAAGTTATATTTGCCAGACTAGATACAAATGTACCAATATTTTTTCTTAAAGAGTTTTCAAATGTTTAAGGAGTACGCGTACCCCCACGTTCCCCCTGAAAAAATGCCCTGGTTGAATCTTTAAGCCAAATTTCAGACAATTTTCATGCCGAAGTGCAAGTATTTCTAAAAATCCAATATACCTACGTATCTACTTGAGGTAATGTGTTTGATAAAGTTAAAAAAAAAAAAAAAAAAAACCATTAACAATTAAAGTGTAAAAATTAAATATAAATACATAAATATCATAAAAATAAAATTACAATAATGAAAGAAATATAAAAATTTAAATAATAAACATAACTAAAAAGAATTATGAAAATAATTGTAAAAATCAATTCGAAATTAGTTATTAATTAATTCAATAAAAAATATCAAAACTGAATCTATAAGAACATAAATTGAAAAATTAAAAATATATATAAACATTAAAATTACAGAAACAAAGAATAACATTATTAATATTATTATAATAATTTAAAGTGGGAATGAAGATTCAAGGAGAAATAATTTCAACTCTGAGATTTGTCGATGACATCGTCATCTTGGCCGACACGCCTGAGGATTTGGATGAGTTTCTGAATGGTATGGACTCCGTCTTGAGGAAAGAATTCATGATGAAAGTTAATAAATGTAAAACAAAAATATTGGAATGCAGCCGAAATAAATCAGAAACCTCTATGGATATCAAATTGGCAGGTGAAAAACTAAAGGAAGTAGGAGACTTCTGTTACTTAGGAAGCAAAATAACCGGTGATGGACGAAGCAAAGAGGATATAAAAAGTAGGTTAGCTCAGGCAAGGAAAGCATTTCTACAGAAAAGGACGTCATTTTTCAAGGCCTTTGTCTGGTGCTTGGTGCTTTATGGAAGTGAAACTTGGACTATTGGTGCAGCAGAAAAGAGGAGAATTGAAGCATTTGAAATTTCGTGATACAGGAGAATGATGAAGATCAGATGGGTAGATAGGGTTACAAACGAAGAGGTATTAAGACTAGTGGGAGAGGAGAAGGAAGATTGTAGTTTTACGTGACCGTGAATCTTGTGATTATGAGCCACGGGACCTCCTTTGTACGTGGAATCCGAACCACAGGACATGGCATTTCACTTCGAAAATCTCATATGCATTGACCGGGAATCGAACCCGGACCGCCTAGGTGAGAGGCATACAGCTAGACAGCTGAGCCACCACGCCCCCTGGGAGAGGAGAGATGTTTCTGGCGACTGCTAATGAAGAGAAAAGATAGGTTGGTAGGACACATACTAAGACACCCAGGAATAGCAAGCTTAGTTATAGAAGGACGGGTCGAGGACAAGAACTGTAGGGGTAGAGCACGGTTAGAATATGTTAATCAGATTGCCTCGCATGTAGGGTGTGGTAGGTATGTAGAGATGAAATGATTAGCTCAGGACAGGGAGGCGTGGACAGCTGCATCAAAATAGTCAAAAGACTGAAGACTCAAACAACAACAATAATTAAAATAAATTAAAATGTAAAAGCACATTAAAAAAAGAAATAGCTTTGCCCTATAAAGGGTTAATATTTCCAGGGTACAGAAGTTCCTACTGGGACAAGCAAGGCTCATTACTGTACTTTCAAAAACATCAAACTCAACAGAGCTGCTTTCTCTATAATAAACACTGGAATGTTGGAAGTAGGCTACTAGACAAACAATTTTGAGTGTCATGAAAAGGTCTCGAAACAAGAGTCTCATGGGCAGTGAGGCACTACCAGGTATTTACAATTTCCTTTCGGGGGTGGCTGACTATCCTAAAAATTGTGAGTATTCTCTGGGGATTGTCACTGCAAAATACCCATAAATATCAACCAATATCTTAGAGCATATAACTTTGTGTAATTATTTTAGATTCTAAGTTTATAGAGCCTATAATTAGTGGCAATACAAAAAAAGTTGTAAAATAAAACACAAATTAAAATTTTATACTTCATGAATTTTCTATTATGGCCTATCTAAATATTTGTCAATTTATTATGCAGAAAGGTAAACAGTTTTTCTTTTTTTACAAATAAAATTTGAAAATTTATTTCTCGAAAGTACCGAACTGTGGAATTCTCAGTTTTGCCTCACAAGGCTGAGTGTACCCTGTTCCAGCGCTCAGACCAGAATTAAAATTTCTTGGCAGAGCCGGGAATCGAATTCGGATCTCCGGGGCGGCTGCCAAGAATGCTAGCCACTATACCACGAGGTAATCTAATTTCAATCTTAATATTGTTTATAACTTAGTCAATAAGTTAAGATTAGGGTACAACCAAATTTAGAATTATTTTATGCACCTACCAAAACAACACAGCTGCACAGTTTCATCAAATTTCTAACCCAAAGTGATGCTTACTTTTCCTTCTTTTCCCTTTTATTTTAGAACTTAAAAGGTTCATTCTGGTTCCGTATTGATAAACTAATTGGTAGTATAGACAGGTAAAAAGTTCCGCCTGATCAATACTGTTATTAAATATGATCACTTCTTCTTCTTCTTCTTCTTCATTTTCCGGTTCCAGTGATCTGGGTCGGGGTGTGAACCAAGGACCTCCATACTTGTCTGTCTCTCCACCACTCTCGTCCCTCTTCCAGTACATCCTCCATTTTCACTCCTCTTTTCTCAACACTCTCCCTCGCTGCATCCATCCACCTCATCCTCGGCCTTCCCCTTTGGCACCTTTCCGTGACTTTCTCAGTAAATAATCGCTTCAGGACTCGGTCTTCTCCCATTCGCATCATATGTCCATACCATTTTAGCTTACTGATCTCGATATTGTCTTGTAACTTGGGGAATCCTGTTTTCTCCCTAATTTCCTCGTTTCTAAGTTTGTCTCTGCGGGCCTTTCCAATTATGATCACTGTGTGGTCATTAGTGGGACATGTTTTGAGGCCCCATCATATGGTGCACCATATAAGATTTAGTTTTAAGGGACTTTTTAGTGTTACCCTAAACAATTATCTTGTGTCATATTCATTCATATCGGCTGATGAAGGGGCCAAAACTAATAATCAGGCCTCGAAACATGTCCCACTAATGACCACACAGTGATCATATTTAATAAAAGTATTGATAAGGCGGAACTTTTTACCTGTTTAATCTAACAATTCTTTTCCCTTCCCGTATCCTTGAGAGCGTATGTCAGTATAAGAGCTCCTAGCGCTAAAGCTGGGTTTTCCTAGCTCCGAATTTTGTGCGGAGCGCACTGCGCCGTCCGCAGTGCGGATCCGACTCAACAACACGGAATCAGACGGCATCGTTTTCCTACACCCCTCTGCGGTGCGCAGTGTGCTCTGCGCAACTGGACGACTGCTTTGAGAGCAGTCAAGTGCAGACCACGCTACGCAACAGACGAGTATTTGGGCAGTTTTCTCTTGTGTACTGTAGATTTCCTTCTTTGCCACAAAATTCAAAGAGAACTAATTGAGTGTGTACAGTAGTTCTAAGTTAAGTTCAGTAACTTTGTCCAAAGAAACTACATTTTTTAACCATTTTATATTTTTTTAAATTTTACTATCGATTTTTATTAAATACAGAAATATTTTCTAGAATGATTCGCTATATTAACTATTTTTCATAGAAGGATACATTAATTTAATTTGACAAATTTTGTTAATTGATTAGACATAGGTCTAATAAATTAGCTTGTTTAAATTTTCCAATAAATAAATTCTACAAACTTACCTGAATGTAAACGCCAGCTTCTCCGCCGCTGATATCGTTCTTCTAATCCTGTTGCAGGACTCGCTTGCAAGATCATTTTCTACCAAACTAAGCAAGTTTTCAAACTGAGACCTAGTAACTCTGAAGTAAGGTTTGAACTTCACTTTGTCATCGAGCAAATGTCTGTGGAGTAAAAGTTTAAACACTCCTTCTTGCTCTCTAGATGTGTACATGGAACTGACAGATTTCCGCACTTCATAAACACGACCAACAATGGAGTAAATTTCATCTCTGATCTCTTCTTCCTCTTCTAATAACATCAATAATGCTATTATTTTCTTGCTCAGAGGACGAGAGCTCATATTCACTCAAACAAATGAAAACTTGAAATAGACGCAGCGCATTGCTGAACTAGGAAAACACTACCGCGCAGCGCATTGGGATGTGCGGAGAGAGGTCCGCAGTGCGCTCCTCATAAAATGCGGAGCTAGGAAGACACTACTTAAGACCGACAACCCAGTGGACGTCACATACATAGCAACACTCCTCCTAGAGACTTGGGGAGGGGGATATACTCTCCGAGTTCCATTCATACAACTGCGTCTTCCAACATACTTTTCTCTGAACACCACTGCTCTATGGGGTGGAAATGAAGAATTCAAAGAGAAAACTAAGATGATTAAAAGGAAAATAACTTACTTCTTTCAAAAGGAGAAAACCACTAGCATGACCAACGTGAAAACAAAGTGATACAATATTACCATACATTGCTTGAAACTGAGACCAAAGCGTAAGTCTTGGAGAAAATTCAGACAGTTTGGTGTAGTGGCTAGCATTCTTGGCTGTCGCCCCACAGGTCTGAGTTTGATTTCTGGCTCTGGCAAGAAAATTAATTCTGGTGTGAGGGATGGAATGGTGTACACTCAGCCTCGTGAGGAGAGAATACTAAGAAGAAGTGGGTTCAATTCCTCAGCCATCCTGGAAGTGGTTTTCCATGGTTTCCCACTTCTACTCCAGGCATTTGCTGGGATGGTCCTTAATTTAAGAACAAATCCTAACCTGAATTACAAATACTCACACTACTACAGACACCCAAATAACATAGGTTATCAGACAAATTCGACACACACCCAAGTACACGGTGCTTAGTAACCACGATCCCATGGCCACTCAAATAATCTCAAGAATTCTACCATGGACAAATACAGAGATATCAAAAATTGTTTTTTGTTTTTTTTTGTTTCGATTTTAAAACAAAAAATTCCCATCACAATTATAAGCGTATCTCACGTTTGTTCAGACAATGCTTGGAAGGGATCTTTGAAGAAAAATTCAAAATTGAATCGGTCGGAGCTGAAAAGCATTAAGTCAAAAATGGTCATTTTTTAACGAATTAGTATTCTGAAGTATTGACGCAAGGCATAGGAAAGAATTAAGTCAGCCTTCTGTTTAAGCCAGAAACCACTGCTACATGTAGTGTGATCAGAGGAGAAAAGCATTAAGTCAATGACTAGCTGCCTTTCAGCGCCGTATTCCGTACTTAATGTTATCCTCACTGCAGGATTCCCGCGTGTTACACTGCTATTGTAAATTACTTTTGTACAGGGTTTAGGTGGCTTTTATGTTACAAATCCATTTTTAAATAAAATATCATATGAAACATTCATTCTGGATGGCTTTATGCTGCACTAAACTTTCCACGGAGCATTAAGTCACGTTTCCAAAATTGATTTCAAAATATGTTTATTAAATTAAAATTTATATTCCGACAACAAAACTATAACCTGATAACCTGAGTAGTTGCTTCACAACGTAGATGGCTATGGCTTTTTTTTTTTTTTAGGACATGTTCGGCTCGCCAGAGTTTTTGGTAGCTGCTTCTATACGGACACCCATTGGGTGAGCTACAGTACCGTCGTGTGTGGAGTGTTGTCTGGGGAGAAAAGTTTGAATGTAAGTACGAGGAGTTGGAAAGTTGCGGTTGTGGCCTATAGTTAGGGACCATTCCCGGCATTTGCCTGGAAGGAAGATGGGAAACCACAGAAGACCATCTTCAAGGTTGCCGGCGGGGAGATTCGAACCTCCTCGCCTCCCGGATGTGAGCGACTGCCAGCAGCCATGCCGTAACAACCACGGCTAACTCACCCGGTGTAGATGGCTAATATAGTGTGTTTGTTAAGTTCTGTTCTATCAATGACGTTTTATCTGTCTGCTGAAAGGTAGTGAAAACTGACTTAATACTGTTCAGCACCGATCGATTCAATTCATCCTTATCTTATTTTCAAATTGCTTTCAAAACTTAATTTATGTTAAACCATTTAAATTGGCATATTGCACTAATGTTTAAACTTGTGAAGTTGTGCCTGGGTAGGCTAACAATTATTACCGGTATCCTTCCACAGAAATTGCATGACAAACTTTGTCCATAGTACTTAACAACCAAAGTTGAAATTACCGATTCAAGAACTTTGATAATAAATTAAGAGTCTTGGCACCATTTGTTGCCGGCCCCGTGGTGTTCGGGTAGTGTGCCTGCCTCTCACCCGGAGGTCTCGGGTTCGATTCCCGGCTCCGGCAGGGATTTTATAAACCGACGTGAGGTCTGGAACGGGGTGCACTCAGCTTCGTGAGGACAATTGAGTAGCTGTCTGACAGTGAGGCAGCGCCCCGGTCATGAAAACCAAGAATAATAGCCGAGGGGATCCGATGCACTGACCTCTCTACACCACAGTATCTGCAGGCCAAATGGCTGGGCAGCGGTCGCTTGGTAGGCCTAGGCCCTTCAAGGGGGGATACCACTTGTTTGCCTACGTCTTTGCATTCTAATACCGTTTGCTTCAGCCAGATTTACTCATACAATGTATAACTGACTTCAAGTGTATAATTCCTATTAGATGTCACCTAATAGCGTGTTTACAGGGAGAGAGTAGGATGCAAAGAAACTTTTCCATTCTCACAACTCAGAGTGAAGTAACCACAAACCCTCTTACGTTAGAAGAGTGATGCTTTGCAATGGCCTCATAAGCATGGAACATGATGAGTGGAGAAACTACACTAATTTTGTTAGGATCACTGTCAGATCTAGTGATTTTCACCCATCATATTCAAGGAGAGTCCTGCATAAAAAATAATTTAAAAAGATACAGTCGTACAATTTTTCCCTTCCTTGTAAATCTCTCTGCACTACAAACCAAGGGCATTCATCTGAAACCTTCCACTCCCACTCGGTTTACTTGTTACTTTGGATCAACTGTTATAGAAAAACAAATGTACAGGATGTTTTAAAATAAGTCATGGAAATTGCAAAGGGATGTACTGGTATGACCTAAAAATTAATCTCCAGCATATTTTTATGTCCTCTGAGCAAATATTCACTAGAAATTTGTCAAATAAATATAAGTTCAAATGTGAGCAACTTCTGCGTTAGCCTGAGTGAAGACCTTGCTTGATGACCCCCAGTGGCATGCTACCGTAAGATACTGACATGTTGTGCGCTCCCATAAGCCCCCTTGCTTGCTGACCCCCAGTAGCATGCTACCGTAAGATACTGACATGTTGTGCGCTCCCATAAGCCCCCTTGCTTGATAACCTTTGGTGGCATACTACCATAAGGAACTGACATGTTGTTTGCTCCCAAAAGCTGCCTTGCTTGATAACCTTTGGTGGCATGCTACCGTAAGATACTGACATGTGGTGCACTCCCATAAGCTGCCCTGCTTGATAACCTTTGGTGACATGCTACCGTAAGGTACTGACATGTTGTTTGCTCCCATAAGCTGCCTTGCTTGCTGACCCCCAGTAGCATGCCACCGTAAGATACTGACATGTTGTGTGCTCCCATAAGCTGCCTTGCTTGATAACCTTTGGTGGTAAGCTACCGTAAGATACTGACATGTTGTGCGCTCCCATAAGCTGCCTTGCTTGATAACCTTTGGTGGCATGCTACCGTAAGGTACTGACATGTTGTGCGCTCCCATGAGCTGCCTTGCTTGATAACCTTTAGTGGCATGCTACCGTAAGACACTGACATGTTGTGTGTTCCCATAAGCCCCCTTGCTTGATAACCTTTAGTGACATGCTACCGTAAGGTACTGACATGTTGTGCGCTCCCATAAGCTGCCTTGCTTGATAACCTTTAGTGACATGCTACCGTAAGGTACTGACATGTTGTGCACTCCCATGAGCTGCCTTGCTTGATAACCTTTAGTGGCATGCTACCGTAAGACACTGACATGTTGTGCGCTCCCATGAGCTGCCTTGCTTCATAACCTTTAGTGGCATGCTACCGTAAGGTACTGACATGTTCTTTGCTCCCATTAGCTGCCTTGCTTGATAACCTTTAGTGACATGCTACCGTAAGACACTGACATGTTGTGTGTTCCCATAAGCCCCCTTGCTTGATAACCTTTAGTTACATGCTACCGTAAGGTACTGACATGTTGTGTGTTCCCATAAGCCCCCTTGCTTGATAACCTTTAGTGGCATGCTACCGTAAGATACTGACATGTTGTGCGCTCCCATGAGCTGCCTTGCTTGATAACCTTTAGTGGCATGCTACCGTAAGGTACTGACATGTTGTGCGCTCCCATAAGCTGCCCTGCTTGATAACCTTTAGTGGCATGCTACCGTAAGATACTGACATGTTGTGCGCTCCCATGAGCTGCCTTGCTTGATAACCTTTAGTGGCATGCTACCGTAAGACACTGACATGTTGTGTGCTCCCATAAGCCCCCTTGCTTGATAACCTTTAGTGGCATGCTACCGTAAGATACTGACATGTTGTGCGCTCCCATGAGCTGCCTTGCTTGATAACCTTTAGTGGCATGCTACCGTAAGATACTGACATGTTGTGTGCTCCCATAAGCCCCCTTGCTTGATAATCTTTAGTGGCATGCTACCGTAAGGTACTGACATGTTGTGTGCTCCCATAAGCCCCCTTGCTTGATAACCTTTAGTGGCATGCTACCGTAAGATACTGACATGTTGTGCGCTCCCATAAGCTGCCTTGCTTGATAACCTTTAGTGGCATGCTAGCGTAAGGTACTGACATGTTGTGCGCTCCCATAAGCTGCCTTGCTTGATAACCTTTAGTGGCATGCTACCGTAAGGTACTGACATGTTGTGCGCTCCCATGAGCTGCCTTGCTTGATAACCTTTAGTGGCAAGCTACCGTAAGGTACTGACATGTTGTGCGCTCCCATGAGCTGCCTTGCTTGATAACCTTTAGTAGCATGCTACCGTAAGGTACTGACATGTTGTGCGCTCCCATAAGCCCCCTTGCTTGATAACCTTTAGTGACATGCTTCCGTAAGGTACTGACATGTTGTGCGCTCCCATAAGCCCCCTTGCTTGATAACCTTAGTGACATGCTACCATAAGGTACTGACATGTTGTGCGCTCCCATGAGCCCCCTTGCTTGATAACCTTTGTTGGCATGCTACCGTAAGACACTGACATGTTTGCTCGTCCCCATAAGCTGCCTTGCTTGGTAAATGTTAGTAGCTGGTGGCTATATGCTGCAGAATTATAACCATTAGGCTACTTAGTAAGTTAACTGATCAGTTTGACTGATGGCCTACATAACTCCAGAAATCAATTAATCAATCTCAATCATTCAAACCAACCAAATCAAAATGTTACAAAATCATTACTCTATTAATGGTTGCCATTATCTTGTAGCAGGTTAAACAAGGTAAGAGTTTAGCTATTTCTTACCGCGTCTAGACTTCTTGGAGTGGAATGCACTGGGATCGGTTGCCAGTTGAGTTCTGGGTTCCATTTCTGAGACTCATGAGGAGGGTACAGTCCAGCCAGGTATGTTTCAGCACTCATAAGGCATCGATCATGATCACTGCTCAAGATGAGAATGTCATCTGGTGAATAAATATCACTCAAAAATCCATCATAGTAGGAGCGTAATTTCTCACCCTGTTCAAACATCTGCATTTTCCCAGTCTGAGAAAAGAAGCAAAATTCACAGAAGTCATTTAAAAAACATTTCATATCTTTTCCATTCTGCCATTCTTTAATGTACGGTACCGGTACAATATCAATAGCATTTCTACACTACTGGGTACTATCAAATAAGGCTTCATTAATAAAAACAAGATGGTCAATATGAGCATACAGCCTAATTTCCCTTACATTTATGGGTACAGTTATAGGGCCCGGATGTTGATGACAAGTCATCTTATTACTGACCTGTCTGAAACAATGCTGAAGTACATAGAAACTCCAGACGGGCCACCCCGTCTTCAAATATGTCATTTTTACTTTGCATCTTTTGCTATTTTTCCTTTTTAAGTGCATTTTTTTTAAGTTTGGTGATTTTTTTGGCCTTATTTTAGAGGTCATTTTATTCCAATTTAGTCCATGTCACAGCTTTAAATGAGGGAGTTACGTTTCTCAGAATTAAGAAGAAGTTAGCAGATGATACAAGATAATTTTAAATATTGATTCCAGTTCCTTAATCAACCGGGTGGAAACTAGTCTTAGCAACAATCATGGCGAAATTGCTGTGGGTATTGCATCAAAACTGAAAAAATTGCCGGACAAAAACACCGGGTAGGCTATGCTAAATATCAGACATTCTTTCTGGTGTAAACTACTGCACGGATGGGATTGAGGAGGATTTGGCAGCAAACGACCTTCCTCACTTCAAGTACGCTCCGATCATATCAATTGATATTGAACGTAGCTTTTCGAGATATAAATCTTGTTAGCTGATAACCGCAGATCATTTACATTTGACAACATGAGAATGGCATTCGTAGTGCAGTGCAACTCAGACTAAAGTGAACATAATCCTTTTGTTAAGTGCTAGAAATCTATTTTGATTGACTTTTCAGTTTGAGCAAGATGTCATTTTTGAATATTGGTGAGTTTATTATTATAAGATCATTTTCTCCATTTTATACTGCATTTTTCGATTTTTTGAAATATTGGTGAGTATATTAATATAAGATCATTTTCTCCATTTTATAGTGCATTTTTAGAATTCTTAGGACATTTATTACAGTCCTTTTTAAACTTTTTTATGGCATCAAGATCCGGGCCCTGGTTATATCACTTGTATCACAGTATAATTCAGTGGAATCAGGATGGTAAGCTATTTATGTGCGACACAGATGGCACACTGCGTTAAGTTACATGCAATTGTATGCTACTGAAAAAGCAAGGATTATGCCATGTAACACACACTAGCTTAATGATATCTTGAATACGTGTGAATTAACTGATTTTGTGCCTCATACAGTTAAAATGTGTCTTATACGACAGTCTAACACTGTAACTACTATACCGTACTGTATATCACAGGTATAATACTGGTACCGTTAGTATTTAATCCACCTTAGTCAATCAATAATAAAATAGAGTATATTACACCACATTGCGGCCCTCTTCAGTAATTGTCTTCTAAATAAATTAAAGCTAATTGAATTACGAGCAAAGTTGATCAATATTTACCTTGAAAACAATTTTTCATAAAAAGTATTCAAAAGACAGATCTGTAACAATGACTGCTTTCACCGGCAAAAAAAAAAAAAAAAAACACAACGCAACACTTGTAGTTTTTAATTATTCTCATAATTTAATGCATAAAAATTATTCTTACGTAAAAATTACAGTATTCATAATTAATTGTTTTCTAAACATTTGAAAACCACTTCACATACCAAAAAATGCATCAAATAAAAAATCTGTTCCATTTTCTAGAATAAGAAAAAAAAGTGAAAATGTCTTAAATTTTTAGTAAATTACAAAGTTGTTTAAAAATGTTAATCTGAGTTCCAAAATTTATCATTACAGGATTAATTCATTTCTTTGGGTACTGACACAAGAACTGAACACTTAAAAATGGGTATTTCCACCCCTAGCACGAATCACCTCGCGTAACCTCTCTGCCATACTTGTGATGATTTGTGAAATGCTTTCCTGTGGGATGCGTTCCCACTCCTCATGCAGAATCACCCGAAGTTGCTGGAGAGTCTCAGGAACACGTTGACAAACATTTCTGGCCAACATATCCCAAACATGTTCAATTGGATTGAGGGCAGGGCTCCTAGCTGGCCAGTCCAGTGCGTCGATTCCTACCACATGCAAGTACTGCTGGACACATCGGGCAGTAACAATGTGTGCTTTCAAATTGATGATAATAGTACATTATGCAACGAGCCTATAATGGCAATAATTAAGACACGAGTATGTTTATAAAACGAGCGTAATGCGAGTTTTATAATTTCCATACGAGTGTCTTAATTACCATTATAGGCGAGTTGCATACGACTGTTTATCTTCGACGATAATTTTAACTATTTTATGTTCGAACATAAATATTCATAGATATCTGTCGAGATTTCACCAGTTTTATGTACTGAACAGAGCGCATGAGACGCAGAGAATACCTTGTATTTGACCATGGCCTCCTGGAATACCTCACTATGACACTCGCCACGCAGTGACATTTCAAATAGGGGGCCATAGAAGTGTGCGCAGGTGCGATGCTATCCTTACCTAATTGGTCACACAACTGTTTCGTGAGCTCTGATTGGTGGGAGAAACTGTATCATAATGAAAACTTGTACTATAATGAGCCTCATTATAGTACAGTTTTCTGATATATAATATTAACATTTCGCCAAGGTCGAACATAAAATATTTTTCTGAAAAATATGTACAACTAAAATATCTGGTGATGGTAAAAAGTATTTTATAAATAGTTTTTTTGGGATGTTTTATCACAAGACGAAATAAAGCTCTTTGCTGAGGGGAGTATGGTTTGGAAATTTATTGTATTTATTCCTTGCTTAATTGAAAATGTTATACTTTATATGGTATGGATGAAGCGGATGGTTTTTGACTGAGGAATATTGCATCCACAGGGTCAGCGATAAAGGTTGCAGCAATTTCAGAATATCATAGCTCAGGAACTATTTGAGATATTAAAACGAGTTTTGTTTTGTTAAATTTGCCATCTCAAAAAGTGTTTTTTATTCTATATAATGTTTCTATGTGCTCTCGACTGTTTCGTCACTCGATCTAGGGTGTCCGGGGGACTTCTTCACGTCAACGCTGCCAGATTCCTGAACCTGTTCATACCACCGTCTAATGCTCTAGCATGAGGGGGATCCCTACCATAGACACGTCGGAAAGTGCACTGAACAGTTATAACACACAACACACACTGTGCTTTCTGCTGAATTGTCGCCATTGCAATCACACTCACTACTGAAACAGTGGCGTGGCAGCTTCCTGTCGCGCACTCATTCTGCACATCTGCTGAAGGTCACGGGCGGAGTAGGCCTACAGTCACATCTAAAACTAAAACTCGATGAGTTCATGATTAGTTTTTAGGTCGAATTATTAATTTATCTCACTTACCATGGGAAATATGATTTTTTTAAAATTGTTGCAACCTTTTCGGATGACCCTGTATATCTATGGTGAAATTGGATTCAATGGGTGTTAATGTATGTGTTGGTTCTTATTGAAGGGGTCATGGAAAATAATGCAACATATTGCATTCAGATAGCTTTATATGAGGATTATCTGTTACCAATGTGATGAATATTTGAGAGCGCATATTATGCGCAGCCGCCATTTTCAAATTATAAAATATAAAATTAAATAACTCTCAACACTTAGGAGCTAAAGTAACTAAACTTAGTAAAACGGTAGGACCGTATATGTGGCTTTGTATGGCCAGGGCAAAAGAACAAACTCTCCATACATTCAAGATGGTGGCTGTGCTAACTATTAGAACATTACAATTGGCAACTCAGAATAAAATTGGGTACAGTAATTAAGACGAATCTTGCCAAGAGGTATCATATAAGAGCTCTCACTTGCGTTAGTCAAAAAATCATCACACTGAATATACTGCACAGTGGCCATTTTGAAATCTCAGAATAAATTAATATCTTTCGGTATCCTAGATTTATAATAATAAAATTTAGTAATTTAGTATACCCAAACCAAAAGAACAGTGACTCCACAGATTAAATATGGCGGCTAGGCATACTATTAAAGTATATAAATTAGTAACTCAGGATGGTACCGCATAATTAAGGCGAAACTTGGAAGAAAAGGAGTATTCTATAAGAGGAGTCAGTAGAGGTAGTGATAAATTGATCACAGTGAATATAGTGCGCAGCGGCCATCCTGAAATTTCATTCAACAATTTAAAAATAAATAACTTTCTGTTTTAGAACTACAATAATTAAAATTAGTGACAAGGTAGAAACCTATATAGAGTATCGTATGACCACAGCAAAATTAC
Source organism: Meconema thalassinum (assembly GCA_946902985.2). Taxonomy (NCBI): domain Eukaryota; kingdom Metazoa; phylum Arthropoda; class Insecta; order Orthoptera; family Tettigoniidae; genus Meconema; species Meconema thalassinum. The sequence continues at coordinate 58,433,066 of OX336389.2, forward strand.
AGGGACTTTGCATTTCCAATATGGCGGTGGGGCCTAATATTAAAGCGTAATAATTAATCATACAAAATGTAGTTACGTAATTAAAAGGGAACTTAGGAAGAAAGAAGTACCATATCAGGAATCTTACTAAAATAAGCAATAAGAATAATACACTGAATACAACGCTCGGTGACCATCTTGAAAATATAGAATATGGTAAAGAGTAACTCATAGTATTTTTAAGATACAACAAAGAAAATTACCAGTAATGTAGAACCTTGTATGTGGTTTCCTATGACAGTCAAAAGGACAGCGACTGCATTATGTTTACGATGGTGGCTGGGCGTATTCATAAGACTAACACATGGCATATAGGTAGCACACAACCGCCATCTTGAATATACAGTAATAGCCTAAGACAAAGACATTAACATCGGCAATCCACTACCGTATTTATTACAGTTACAATGACGAAACGCAGCAAATATGTCATCTCATAAAATGGCATTCTCTGTACTGTAGAAGGCGCAAGATTAACGATTCCATACATTCAAGATGGCGTTTTTCATTTTGAAATGTTCCTATTCCAATCAATTCCTATGGATGCAATAGCGGAATTAAGACGAAACTTAGTAAAAGGGGAGTCTTATACGTACCCGTATAGTGTACAACTCTTAACGTTCATAACAAGAACATTCTATTGCACTCCTTGATAAGAACAAAGAGTCATATATAATCTAATTATACCCATACATTTAAGAGAAAGTAGACTACATGTTCTTTACTGAACATCTTGTTATGTTGTGATTTTCCTTTGGTTATTCAAGTCACTTTGTCAGTGAATAGGGCCAGTGAGGGAACATAGCAGTAGCCTACCGTACTCTTTGTCTACAGTGGTTTCTAGATTTCCGAAGAGCAAATTACCGTACGAGTAGTAATGAAAATTAAACAATTCCAAATTTAATGATCAAGGAGGCTTTCATTTATTAGGTCTAATACACTAGCGTCCAAATGTTAAGCATAAGTTACGAATAAGCAGGGTAACAGCAAATAGACCGCAAATCGCACGACATATGCACCGATCAATCTTACGTGTTCGCTCTGTATAGGAAAGGAGTATACCCTGCTTTGACTAGCGGCGTAACCGCAAGGTAAACACAGCAAGTGTCTGCGCCCCATATTCCCTCAGTCGTGTTTGCCCTGTTATAGTGTGCGGAGTGTAGCCTCGTGGTGAACGTGACAACATAATGGCACAACGACGCCATTTGGACCCCGTTTTGCAGGGTAGAATACTCGGCCGCTTGGAAGCAGGCCAGACACAGACCGAAGTCGCCGTATCCTTGAATGTGCCACCAAGTGTCATTTCCAGGCTTTGGAGATGATTTCGAGACATAGGAGATGTTAGTCGTAGGCCAGTACCAGGTCGACCAAGAGTAGGCCTAACTACCCCACAGCAGGACCGATATCTGGCCTTAATGTACAGAAGAGCTTAAGTTCGACGTATCAACAATAGGTTCAGCGTCATAACAATGAAGTAACTAGAAACAGGGAAATGCTTTTAAAGTTATTAAACTGTATGGAGTTCTGCGGCTTTAATGAGTTAGCGCTACGCGGACATGATGAGAAGGCCGATTCAGACAACAAGGGCGTATTTATAAATTTAGTAACTTACAATACACGAGTGAATTAGATTCCTGTTTTCAGAGTCAATTAGAAAGCTCGACAGCATTCAAAGGGACATCGAAAAGAATACAAAATGACTTGCTTAGTTGCACGCTGGGAGTATGTCGGGAAAAAAATCTTAGCTGAAATTGAGGACGTAGATTTCATTTCTCTTCTTGCCACTGAAACTACCGATATCACTGAGAAGTTGCAGTTAGTGATTGCATTGCGATATTGCACTAATGAAGGCAAATCAGTTGAAAGATTCTGGGGATTTTTTGAGCCAGCTGGTCAGGATGCAAGTTCGATATATGAATGCATTGTTTCTCAGCAACACATAATATTAAAAGACAACAAGGGAAAGTTAATTAGCCAGAGCTACGACGGAGCATCTGTGATGAGTGGCGCAATAAATGGCGTGCAGAAGCGAATCAGGGACAAATACAAGAATGCATTTTATCCACTGTTACGCCCATCAACTGAACCTGATTATGGAAAGAGCCGCTAACCAGAATACGAATGGTCAAGTATTTTTTGCCAATTTGTGTGCTATTCCAGCATTCTCTTCGAGATCGTTGCACACGACATCAGTTTTAGATTCGTGTGTGACCAGGAGAATGCCGTCAGTGGGAGCAACCAGGTGGAATTTTCGAGCTAGAACGGTGAACACTGTGTTTGAGAAAAAGGAGGCCCTAGAAAAATGTTACACTGTGCTAGTCGAGTCGGAATTATCGAATGATATTACAGTTAACGAAGCTAGTTCACTTTTTCGGACACTGGATGATCCATAATTCAATTTGTGGCTTCGTTTCTTTCATTACATCAAGCCGCATGTGGATATTCTGTACCAACAATTACAGAGTCACCAGATCGATGTTGCGAAAGTGCGTAGCTGCGTTTTGAGTTTTGTTGAAACTGTCCACAGAGTCAGAGACTCAATCCATTTGGATAATAACACTGAGGAGAGCGAACATCCTAGAAAGAGACGGAAGATCGGAGGAAGTCAAACGCGTATTGCAGTTGCAAGAGAAATTTGTGACGTCATCAATAATCAAGTCACCTCGCGTTTCAATTTGTTGACCTTTTAGTACTTTCTTCTCTTCTGCGTCATGGCGCGCCTCGCTCGGAAGTGATGGGCTCCATATCAGCAACGCTGTACAGCATTTCCCGGAGCGGCTAGCTGGAGAACCATGTCGTATTTCCCCGTACAAATACAAACCGATATAAAATAAGTGAATTAATTTACGTATTTCACAGTCATACAGCATCACTTTTTGATGTATAAGGATTACAACGCAGTCAAGAACTACATTTTCCAACGACCCCGAGCCGAGAAAAAGTTACCTTACAAAAATGATAACAACTTTCGTTCTCGAACACACAGAATGTTGAAATTAATCAACCAGTTATACAACATTTCAATGTATATTGTGTTAAAATTTGGATTCGATCTGATGACGGGTTTGTGTGATAATAATTCTTAAATGTTACGCATGGTTGATACACGGGCACTTTTTGTGTTTCAACTGCGATAAAAAATATTAAAAGGTATACTAAAAATTATAAATCTACATGAACTAACGTAAAATAGAACGACGAAAATGATGAAGTTATTGGAATTTATGTAGGTCTATTGGTTACTTCACAAACTCGAGTGCACATAATATTTTGGTCGACAGTAATTTATACGCCTTGTTTTAGGGATGGCGGATGATTGCAAAATGCCACACTCCACACCAATTAACTTGGCCACATGGTTGTTCAGCCCAGAAAGGTTCGTGGCTATTTTCGTCGGGAGGTCCGAAAGCATCCCTTGTAAGTGGTAATGGGTTCATGAGTTAGCAAATCCAAAGGAACTCTGAGTTGTGTCCTTTATTTTCCAACTTTGGGACATATCCTTTCCTCTTTCCCATTCCTACCAGCCTTTCATGGCTCCACTTCCTTACAAAACTCAATACTCATTCTTCCAGCATTGAGGGAACTTATTTTCTCTCATTTTGTATTTCCCTTATTCTTTTCTCTAGTAAGGAGTAAGTGTAACATTAATAGGCCTAAATAGTTGGCAGTGGCAGCAAACACCAGAGAATACCCGCACAACCATTCTGTATGGCCTTTCACTGTCTTCAAATGGTAAATGTTGGATTTTGGCTCACTTCACATAAATGGCCCGTCTGGAGAACCAACCAGAATTGACAATAGAAGATTTTAATGTGCCAGCCAGGAAGTTCAGTGTGTTTAGGAAAGACGTCATGGAGCCAGGCTATCTCAGACTAGGGAGACGATACAGTTTGAACCCCACTGGCTGTTATCCTTCAATTAATGCTTTCCTGCGGTTTCCCATTTTCGACTCCAGGCAAATTCAGGGGCAGTAGGCTCTGACAGGCTAAGGCTACTTCCTTCCAATGCCTTTCCCAAATTATACTGTATTCATCCTCATTTCACCTCTGATCAGTTTGATATCACCCCGTCATCCGATCACTCTCTAACAAAAAAGCGGTTAACCAATCATGAAATTGACACATTAAGATCTATCAGTGCAGTGAACAAACAGAGTTCTGGGGGTGGGTATTTGCATTCCAAAAATACCCAGAATTTTAAGTAATACATGGGACTTATGGTCATGACTAGGGCTCGGATTTTTAGGTAAATAAATATTTTTTATGTAAATACATAAATTCCTGTTTTTCACTTATTAGCACATAAAAAGTAATATATTTACATTTTTAAAAATCAGTATGCTAGTTAGATAAGCCTCCGTGGCTTAGGCGGCAGCACGCCGGCCTTTCACCGCTGGGTCCGTGGTTCAAATCCCGGTCACTCCATGTGAGATCTGTGCTGGACAAAACGGAGGCAGACAGGTTTTTCTCCGGGTACTCCGGTTTTCCCTGTCAAAATTTCATTCCAGCAACACTCTCCACTATCATTTCATTTCATCTGCCATTCATTTAATCATGGCCCCAGAGGAGTGCGTCAGGCCTCGGCAGCCGGCACAGTCCATATCCTCGCTGCTAGATGGGGGCTTCATTCATTCCATTCCTGACCCGGTCGGAGACTGGAAGCAGGCTGTGGATTTTTCAGTATGCTAGTTAGATCTTTAAGTTTATTGCATTTTTGTTCTGTGTTACTTCAACGGTGAAGAACATGTGAGTTATCTAATCTTCATGCAGAGCGTATGTCAGCTTGCAACTGTGTTAGTATTAACTTGTCGCCCCGTGCTATTCACTGTGGAAGCCGGGGATTTTCTTGCCCATAGCCATATTGCACCATGTGCTAGACCTCCCTCTCCCCCAGCTACCAGGAACCAGTGACACTCACATGCAGTTCATTTCTGGCAATGTGAAGTGTAAGGCATTTCTACGATGCCTAAAGTAAAAACAACTACAAGTTATCGTCTGTTGCAGAATTTAAAGATAATATTACTCCTGATGGGGGCGTTTTGTTCTGCCAACCATGTGGGAAAGCAATCAAGGCTGAACAGCGATCTCAAGTTACACAACACCTCAAGGGCAAGAAACGTATTACCGCAGTTTAGAGCCTTCAGAAGAAGTGTTACGCGATAATCGTCGGTCATTTGTGATGGATAACCTGAAGATGTGTCTCGTTGTGTATTGTAATGCTTCAGCAGTCAGTGAGACATAGAATAAATTGCATTCGTGAGTACTGCATATTGTTTATATTCATATTAATAAACTAAATTATAATTACATATTTTAACATTTTTGTCGCATATTTCAGGTATTTTTATTACATAATAATAAATATTTTTCCGATTTTTAACACCTAAATATCCGAGCCCTAGTCATGACATACCTAGTACATAATAGTAATGCATGAGGCTGGTGGTCATGATGTTGCTATTCCGGAAGAATAGTAACATCTACAATACATTTAGGCGATGGCTAGAAATTCACACATTAAAGTCTGATTTCGACGTTAAGAAGGAATTCCATTTGGATGTACTTTTTAGGCATGGGAATCTAAGCCTCACTTTCTGAAAAAATATGTGTGTCCTCATGTCACACATGACATAATGATATATTTCATGCTTTATTAAACAATATGTTGTGATACTGTTAAAATTTTGAACGACAAACATACTGACTCACAGATTATGTCAGAAATGAATAACAGAATAATAATAATAATAATAATGATGGAGTTTTTATGGGATATGAATGTAACAGAATGCCATTGGTATTACAGTTGAGAAGTGTAAGGGAGCAGGTGCTTTAAACATTGACGCCCGCAGGGGGGGGGGGGGGGTAAAAAGGGGCCGTGCCCCCCTCCCCTGGATTCCCGACAATATTTCTATTGTACATTGTTACACCAGTTTATTTCATAAATTGAAGTTACTGATAGTTAACTGATTTAGATGTAGGGATAATTCCACAGTTTTATTTAACTTAGTAATTTGGGATTATTTGAAAATATCTCCAGTTATTTAGAAAATCGGCGAACTGGATTAACCTTACCATTTTAATGAACTGCTTGATTTTTATTTTTGTCAATATATGGTGGTACCACTGCCTTTTACCTGCTTTTAAGAAATGAGCAATATGACGATGATTCACAAAGAAAAGCGAACTTCTAAGGACAAAAACTCTGAACTAAAAAAACTATTCCTTCCATTCATGCCATAAAGATAATGTATCCAACGGTTTCAGAGCAACCAGATAATTAATATTTCGAAGCAAGTGAGAAATGAAACGAAAATTGCGGGGTGGGGGGAGGGAGGGGGGAAGGAGGGCTACATCTCAACATCACCTGGGGACAGGTAGGTAATGAAATGAAAAATATTACTTGCCTCCCCCCCCCCCCCCCCCATCTGGAAAAAATCTTGCGGGTGCCCATGGCTTTAATGGATTCAATTACCCCCTTCCAATTTCATTCTGAGTGTCAGTCTTCTTCAATCATTTCATCTTACAGTAACTCTCCTGATGGTGTTGGAAAGAAAGGCCATGTAGGGCAACCAATAAGGAACACTCATTAGGCTACTTGGAGATTCACATGGCCTCATACATACAGCCCTGTGCGGATGCGGATAACCGGGGATATCCTCAAAATTTTTCGCCATGCAGATATACTTTGCATGGCTGTGCGGATAGCGGATACGCTGCGGATAATGTTTGGAGAAAATTTGTGGATAGTGTTTGAATACAACCTGAACTTGTTTAATATCATTATAGAACCCGGATGTTTATGACATAGCATATTTTTCCGTAATGTTCTTTTTTCATTATAAAAAAATTTAATATGTTGATTTAAGATAATCTCATTCAAATTATGTCATTAAGCATAATTAACACTCCGAACAGGAAAGGGTTGCAATTCTGGCTGTACAGCATTCTTTTTAAACATAACACATAGCCTACCTAAAGGAACGACTTTTTCCTCAAATGTCTAAATATGTTGCTTTAAAAATATTATTGTATTGCCAGTAGATTCGGATAACAAACGTGTGAATCCGGAAAAAGTGGGGCGGATGCGGATAACAGTCGTGCGGATGCGGGGCGGATGCAGACAACGTTTCGTTTATCCGCGCAGGGCTCTAATTCATCACATATATTATTTCAGTCGTGTCCTCCTGCGGCGCTCACAAGCGACCGATCGTGACAAATGAGCATCAAATTAAAGAGAATATACATTAGCAGAGACGAATTGCATATTTCATAAATATCCATAATTTCTTTAAAAGATGACTTTTAAAAGAATGTACGAAGTGTGCGATTTGCAGATACTGCCGCTTGAGGAAAATACGCTTCATAATTGCTGTCCACTTCACATTTTGGCCGCTGTGACGCCTGTTTCATGTCATTTTAACATTCTGAGGCCTTTCCTTCATCATTTTCCATGGATTTCAGAAACAGTAAATCAAAAGGAATGAGTAAGGTACTCGAAGCCTCCGTGGCTTAGGCGGCAGCACGCCGGCCTCTCACCGCTGGGTCCGTGGTTCAAATCCCGGTCACTCCATGTGAGATCTGTGCTGGACAAAACGGAGGCAGACAGGTTTTTCTCCGGGTACTCCGGTTTTCCCTGTCAACTTTTCACTCCAGCAACACTCTCCACTATCATTTCATTTCATCTGTCATTCATTTAATCATTGCCCCCAGAGGAGTGCGTCAGGCCTCGGCAGCCGGCACAGTTCATATCCTCGCCGCTAGATAGGGGCTTCATTCATTCCATTCCTGACCCGGTCGGAGACTGGAAGCAGGCTGTGGATTTTTTCAGTAAGGTACTCAAATCGTATAATTTCATAAATATTAAATAGCCTAACCGGTGAGTGTTACAGCAACCTTTCCCCTTAAGTCTCTCATTATTCAAAAGGAAGAGAATTACCCGCTGATTTTACGAATTTCACTCTGATTTCATAAATAAGTCGACAATTTGTTTGGAAAATGCATTTAAACAAAAGCCCGCATAACAGGAAAGTGGTTTATGTGCATGCGAGATTTCTCGCACGGACTCGCTAGTCATACATATTGGAATAGTAGGCTAGTTACAGTAACAATAAGGAATTGCACAGGTGGCAGCACAGTAACTGGCAGGTTAAAGATCCTCTCCAAATGCAAAATTCAGTCACCCTGGCTTCACTAAAGCTACAGCAATTTAATGATCATCAAAACAACAACAACAACAACATAATAATGTTACCGTATTAGTTTTACGTCCCTTGACTACTGCGGCTTTTAGAGACGCCAGGGTGCCGGAATTTTGCCCCGAAGGGAATCTTTAACGTGCCAGTAAATCTACTGATACGGCTCCCTCGCATTTGCGCATCCGCAAATACAGGCCGGACGTTTGTTTTAGACGAGTGAAAAATCATAATGGAAGCCTGGAGTTGAGTTACTACAGTACATGTGTTGTTATCAGCTGCCCCAAGCAGTCCGATGATTGACAAAGCTGTTTCACACTACTCCTGAAGTACAGTCATTGGCAAATATAATGACGTTCTGTTCGTAACTACGTAACGTGTACTTCCACGTCACACAATACTTCGGCGTGGACTGTACTGTCTGCTCAAGTCTGGAATTCCATTACATCAGATCGGTGGTGACAAGTGTGAAGCGATAGGGTGAGAGAGCGAGTGTGTCTAGGCTCACCCGCAGGCTTCAAGGTCAAGGGCAATCGTCTAAAACAAACGTCTGGCCTGTATCAGCTGAATGCGCCAGGATTCGATCCTGCAACCTTGGCCACAGCAAGCTAGAACGTTACCGCTGAGCAACGCAGCCAGAAAAAACAACAACAATACCGTAATAATAATAATAATTATAATAATAATAAAAGATACACTGGATTAAGAAAAGTAGTCATGTTCCAAGAACAGCTCAGCTTCTTGTAGTAGAAAATTACATTTTTATGTTTTGAGTACCGAAATGCAAAATTCGTTTGTAACGCCGTAGGCCTACTGTAAGAAACTCGTTTAATCCACTTGTGAATAAGGATCATGTCGTAAAATTATTTATTTAATTATTTTATTTTATTTTACTTTATTTTATTTTGTTTTATTTTAAATTGTTTTGTTTATTTTTTTGTCTGGAGCGTGGTGCTCTATGGAAGTGAAACTTGGACTATTGGTGCAGCAGAAAAGAGGAGAATTGAAGCATTTGAAATGTGGTGTTACAGGAGAATGATGAAGATCAGATGGGTAGATAGGGTGACAAACGAAGAGGTATTAAGACGAGTGGGAGAGGAGAGATGTTTCTGGCGACTGCTAATGAAGAGAAGAAATAGGTTGGTAGGACACTTACTAAGACACCCAAGAATAGCAAGCTTAGTTATGGAAGGAAGGGTTGAGGACATGAACTGTAGGGGTAGACCAGGGTTAGAATATGTTAAAAAGATTGCTTCGGATGTAGGGTGTGGTAGCTATGTAGAGATGAAACGATTAGCTCAAGACAGGGAGACAAGGAAAGCTGCATCAAACCAGTCAAAAGAAGGAAGGAAGGAAGATTGTAGTTTTACGTGACCGTGAATCTGGTGATTATGAGCCACGGGACCTCCGTTTTACGTGGAATCCGAACCACAGGACATGGCATTTCACTTCGAAAATCTCACATGCATTGCCCGGGAATCGAACCCGGACCGCCTTGGTGAGAGGCATACAGCTAGACCGCTGAGCCACCACGCCCCCTCCAGTCAAAAGACTGATGACTCAAACAACAACAATTTTTTGCACTGTTTTTGGTTTTGTTTTATTTTATTTTATTTGTGTTTCTATTTCATTTTGTTTATTTAGTTTTATTTTGATTTTGTTTTTTTATTTTGTTTTGATTTTCCAGAAAACAAACACAAAAAGAAAAACAAACAAACATGAAGCAAAAAGCAAAATTCAAAAACAAAAGCAAGAGCAGAAACCAAAATAACATGAAACACAAAGCAAAAAGCAAAATTCAAAAAAATCAAAAGCTGAAAACAAACACAAAACCAAAACCAAGAAAGAAAAAAAGCAAAATTTAAAAGCGAAAGCACAAAGCAAACACAAAACCAAAAAACCAAAAATACAAAGTAAAAAGTAGAAAACAAAAAATACAAAAGATACGTGAGGCAATGTCCAGAGAAACGTTTCTCAATGAACATGATCCTTATTCACAAGCGGACGACTCATATGTCAAATAGAGGTTTTTGTGTGTTTTCACTTCCCTCTGAAATAAGTTTTCTCCCTGCGGATGCCGAAGCAATTATACACGGCGTCAACTTGTCGTCACTCTTGCTCCTGACAGGTAGCGGCATCTGGTGATGTTAATAATGACGGTACATTTTATCAAGAGTATGAGTCACAGCTACTGACCTTGGTTAGGGCTCCCCAGCCTTCTGGCCACTGAGAGGACTTGTTGTATGGATCATTTGGATATGTCTCCGTAGGATTCCGGTCTCCATGACGGAACAGCTGCATCAGATTGAAAAAGCATTGGTATACCACTCCACTATCCGAATAAATTAATTTCACTGTAACTTTGCAACTAAATAACTGTTAAAGAATTTTGCCCAACTTGTTTCTCTAACACTTATTCCATGTTTCACTTTAGAAGTGAGCAAACATCGCTTTTGCAAAGGCACCAGGAAGCATGATCATGTTTACGATACGGTAGGCTACTTACAACGCTGACCAGTAACAGGTTGGAATGCTTTCTTTCTGACTTTCCATATACTATGAACGAAAAAAGTAATAGGCAGATGACGAACCCCAGTAAAACCACAGCCAAGAAAGTACATTTCCGGCGATGGAAGTTTCGAGGCAGGCACGAGCGCCCCGTGTACTCCGGCATAGTAAGTAGCCTCTGGCTTCTAGCCTGTCGTTTGAACTCGCCAGCTCCCAGCTCGCTTGCTGTTGTGACTTGTGACAGCAGGTCGACTCTCCCCCTCCCCACTCCCCTCTCCTGACTCACACGTATAGCGGTACTGCACGCAGTGGCACCGGCCGCGGCAACGCGCGTCTCAGAGGACCGGGTTTATCCCTAGACAGTGTTCTCCGCGGTGAAAGGAGGGAGCAATTCCAATTTCCTACACATGTTTTAGCCAGTGGCGACTGGTGAATTTTATAATGAGTAGGACTTAATATGATAGGCAGTGGTGGATCCAGGCGATATGATAAGGTGGGGCCCACAATAATAGGAAATAATAAAAAAAATCAAATCAAATGGAAAACAGTTTTGTAACAATAATAATAAAAATAGTTACCATATTTTGAATACACTACAGTAAATTATTTTAACAAAATGAAAGAAATCTTTAAGTCCCTTGACGAAGATTAAGTGTAAACTATGAAATATTAAAATATCACTTTGCGACTTCTTTCCCCGGCTGAAGTCTTATATTATTTCACTGAAATCTAAACTTGCTAAATGGTCACGGGACGGCACAGCTGTACTGAAAAAAGGAATATGAATTATAACTTAGTTTGAAAAGTTTGAAACGTATAATTCATTAATTAATTAAATTTTAAAAATCCTCGGACGCGGGGCCCTGGGCGGTCGCCCTCCTCGCCCTCCCCTACATCCGCCCCTGATGATAGGCTACTTATTAACTTAGAATTATTATCGGATAAATTTAGTCTAATATTAATTGTTAATTCGCACAGTACTATTATGAACGCATAACACAATACAATAATATTACCAGTGTTGCCAAATCTTGAAATGGGAAAGAACTGAACCCTACTCTTTAAAACACCAGAAAAGCACTAGCTGGACTCTATGATTCAAAACACTAGAAAAACACAAAAAATTATAAATAAATAAATAAATGGCATTTTACTTACATTTCTTTCATTAGAAATCGTCTTCTTAACTTGCGGAGCCTGCTACGGCTATGATATGTTGAGAGCAGGAAGGTGTAGTACTGCTTTCTTTAGCTCTGCATACTTCCAATTTTGGCCACTATTATATCCTTCGGAAGTTCGTAGTCGTGATAGCATTTTCCCCCTGTGTTTAGTCCAAATCGCACACACAGAATGGAATGCAATTTTTGAAATGTCATTCTATTTCTTTGCTTTGTTTTCACCATTTAAACTTGGCTAAACACTCTCCCTACATCTGCATTAGAGTGAGGGAGCGAAATACATAAACTTCCTTCGCATGAAACTGGAAAATCCCCTGGGAGCTGGGAAGAAAATAGATGATAGGTAAAGCCCTACGCGGATGCGGATATCCGCGGATAAACCCGCGGATATAGTTTGCATGGCTGTGCGGATATCGGATAAGCTGCGGATAATGTTTCGAGTAAATCTGCGGATAGTTTTTTGAATACAATGTGGAACTTACGATGATATTACATATTTGATATGCCAATCTACAGCTTCATGCTTAAAAAGAGGAATACTTCTATAGCCTATTGCATACGAAATATTTAGGCACGTATTCCACTTACACGAGAAGATGATTTTACTCATGCTTTCAACTACATTTTATTACGTACCGTATGTTTGTAGTAGATGGTCTTGACATCTCATCAAATCTCACTGCCATTATTACTATAAGTATTTTGCGAGATATAATTCTGTCAATAATCTTGTTAGTTCATCTTGGTGACATCATTAACATTCCTCAAATCAGCTACTGCGCCGTCTAAGCTATCCTGTAAGATGTGACGATAAAACGTTGACTGTGATATTGCAACGGGGAGAGTTATGTTGACATCAATTATTCGAACATGGATGGGTCAAGAAGCAGGATGATGACAGACTTGGAATTTACGGCCAAATGTCAATCCCTTTCTCCAAGCGTAAAGAGAAGTTCACTTATTATTAGTGAATGTTACCGCGACCGGGAGTATGAACATGATTTCACCAACATGGATAAACTATCTATTAAAATAAAACAAGATGAATATTCAATAGTGCGTGAAACAAAGCTCAAGTCAACGATATGGCAGACATTTGGTTACGTTTTCAATGGAAACGAAAAGGTAAACGATATAGTAGGATGTTTTACCTGAAAAAAAAAGTGTATTCATACTCAGGACACAAATCAAACTTACTGAGGCACAAGTGCAAAAGTAGCCAAAAAAGTATAGTCTGTTTTTTTAGTGTTTAAAGTGGAGGTAAAGAAACCAGTAGTGCCATCCAAATTTGAAGTTCCTTGCAATGAAGCAAATTGTCAGGAACGACTTTCTCCTCAAATGTCTAAATGTGTTGGTTTAACACTATGCTTCATCTAATAAATTAAAAACAAGAAGTTTCATGAAGAACTATACAGCCTACTTTTCATGCCAATGATTATTCTACAGTATATGAAACTATCTAGAATAATGACAAAATTAAGTTGGTAATATCGAAATATCAAATTAGTTCAAAATATACCTGGTATAATGTAGCCTAATAGAGCACTACAGTTGGCAGCCCTGGTGACTGAATACAAAATTAGGTTGAAGTCCAATGGGCGTTACATGCAGTTAGACACTGGATCTATCAGCACGCGTAAAAGCATGTTGCCAACAATACCATGCGTGTGCTGGTCAGAAATAATCTGAAATATTATGATATCTTGTTGTGCCAATTTTGGATGAAATCCATTTGTTAGTATAGAAGTTACATGTATTTTAAAATTGGACATATCAGCAGGCATAGACTCATGTTGGCAGCACCGCCTTGTATTAATTACTCGAAATTAATCTACAATGTCAGGTGCTATACGTGTGCAAAGCATAGAGCTGTTGGCTTGCATACTTTCTGATATATTGATATTAGGGTAAAAACAAATAGACAGCATTTATTAACAGTTGGCAGCCCTGATTGCTCTTAACAATACTTACGGTCATATCTGTTATGGTACACATAGCACATACGACATTTGGTTGAAATCGAACTGATAGTATAGAAGTTACATGTATTTAAAAATTGGTACTATCAGCAGGCTTATAATCATGTTGCTAGAACTGACGTATATAAGTTACTCCAAATTAATCTAAAATGTCAGAATATACGTGTGCATAGTTTAAAGCTGTTGGCTTGCATACTTTCTGATATATCGGTATTTGGATTAAAAAAATAGAGAGAGAGAGCAATTATTAACAGTTGGCAGCCCTGGTGGCTCTTAAGAATACGCTCAATCATATCTGTTTATGTACAGATATTACATACAAAATTTGCTTGAAATCCAATTGATAGTGTAGAAGTTATATGCATTTAAACATTGGACCTATCAGAGGGCTTAAAATTATTTTAGCAACACTGTCATCGTTGGCCTCCTGGAAATTAAACTGAAATAGTATTATCTGCATGTGTACCAATTTTGGAATAGCTCCCATGCATACCTTGCGAGATATCCAACATGGAGCTCAAATTTCTAGTGCGTTTTTTGAGCAATTGGTAGCACTGACATCACTTTCAAATATGTACGTGAGATATTCCGGTGCACATCTTTACTCATACTAAATTTGGTTTTGATTGCTGCAGCCGTTTAGGAGTTGATAGGGGGGGGGGGACACACACACACAGCCAGACAGACAGACAGACAGAAGGACAGACAGGCAGACAGACAGACAGACACACATTTTCCCGGATCGATCTCATAAGTCTACTTTTTCCTCATTTTTGCAAAATGTGAAAAGTAGGCTAATAGTATTGAAATATCAGCGGATTTGGATAAGTCATGCGGATGCGGGGCGGATACGGATAACAGTCGTGCGGATGCGGGGCGGATACGAATAACAGTCGTGCGGATGCGGGGTGGATGCAGATAACAGTAGTGCGGATGCGGGGCGGATACCAGTAGTGCGGATGCGGGGCGGATGCGGATAACAGTAGTGCGGATGCGGGGCGGATGCGGATAACGTTTTGTTTATCCGCGCAGGGCTCTAATGATAGGTGGATTCTTCCTACAAGTGCACGTGCACTGAGCCCTGCCTGTTGCGCTTACTTAGCACTTAAAACGAGAATGAGAATTCCAGGAACTTCGCCTACTGGAGTGTTGACCTTGACACGTGTAAGGCTGAACATTGCCTATCTTAATTGATTAACTTTATTAAAACTATTACATGGCTTCCAGGATTTACTTATTTGTCATAGGAGACAATTTCATGGAAAAATCCGTTAAGCACCAGATTTGGCACTAGTTTTATTGAAATAACACCAGTATATTTGCTGTGGCGCTATTAGAACATTTCTGGCACCAGACGAACTTCAGAAACACCAGAACTGGTGCTAAAAACACCAAATTGGCAACACTGAATATTACCATCGCCGTATATAATTCTCAAACCGTGCTGTTGGTAGAATTGGCAACGTTTAGTTGGGTCCGTAAATTCTATAAACACGTAAGACCACATGCTAAACCGGGTGAGTTAGCCGTGGTGGTTACGGCATGACTGCTGGCAGTCGCTCACATCCGGGAGGCGAGGAGGTTCGAATCCCCCCGCCGGCAACCTTGAAGATGGTCTTCTGTGGTTTCCCATCTTCCTTCCAGGCAAATGCTGGGGTTGGTCCCTAACTATAGGCCACAGCCGCTACCTTCCAACTCCTCGTCCTTACATTCCCACTTTCCTCCCCAACGGTACTTGTAGCTCATCCCTTGGGTGCCCGTCTCGAAGCAGCTACAAAACTGGCGAGCCGAACATGTCCTCGGACACTCCCGGCGCTAAAAGTCATACGCTAAAAAAATAAAAAATAAATTTAAAAAAACACATGCTAAGTTTTATTCATAAATATTGTTTATTTTGATATGACAGCATCTAAAAGCAGTTCGTACTAACTATTTCAACACCCGTGGAATTCCTCGTCGTAAATCAGACCTTCTGAATGTTGTAGAAGGGAGTATTTCCCGTATTAAGTTGTTTGTGTAACCAATGCCTTGTAATGAATTTAACCAACAAATTCTTCATTAATATTTCATTAAACTACGGTATTTCAGATGCCTAGGAAGTGTTGTGTGCCTGGCAGTAAGTCAAATTATGGCAGCACTATTCAAATAACTGGTTATATTACAACGTTTTGATCACTACAGCGAGGTGGACTTTCTGTGTCTAGTAGGCCTAATTTAGTTCAGGTATATATCTTCATGTGGCCTCTATATTCCAGTACATTACGAACTGTACTCAGTTGGCAAGTGCTTTTAGGTAGATTTCATTAGCAAGCTACCGGTACCTATTTTTAAATGTAGTGACCTGAGGAACATTATTTTTTGACTGTCAGCATTAAGCTGGGAGGCCTATTGTGACTATGATGAGTGCATCTGTGGACAAAAAGTGAAGGATTCATTATCAAAGGCAGTCTCTAAGTTAGTAAGAATAGTCTTACCTTAAATATACAGAGAGTCCAGTTTGTATGTATCGGAGACCCTCGCTAGCCCGCTCGCCCGCGGCGCGAGACTGTCTCCCGCCACGCACTTTGCCGTTATGCGGCGCCTGCACGGCACAGAGTCATTGAGTATAGGAATTTGTACTTACCTAGTTCACAGCTGGTGCTGAAAATGTTCGCCATTCACTGCTACACATCGCTGGCACCTTTTCATGAAACTGGCATTTACTCTCTGAAGTTCCTCAGCACCGATTGGCTGTATTTCAGCTGTAATATAGTCTTTAAGCTCATTTATAGTGTGAGGGTTTCTCGCATACACTCTATTTTTAAGCTTCCCCCACAAATAAAAGTCACATGGTGATAAGTCTGGGCTTCGCGGGGGCCACACGTTCCGACTTATAATCATAGTACCAAAAATGCGACGCAATTCGGTCATGGATGCTTCGTCATTGTGAGCAGTGGCAGAATCTTGTTGAAAATAAGTTGACAATCGCTCTCCGTAAGTCAGTTTGTCAAAAAATTGGTCAAGGATCTCATTGAAGTACAAATTTAAGTACAAATTCCTATACTCAATGACTCAGTGCCGCGAAAGCGCCGCAAAACGGCCAAGTGCCTGGCGGGAGACAGGCTCGCGCCGCGGGCGAGCGGGCTAGCGAGGGTCTTCGATACATACAAACTGGACTCTCTTCTGAGCGCGTCAATGACGGCAGTGAGCATAACATCAAGAAAAGGAAACTTCAGACATTGGGACATTGAGGTTTAGTACAGCCTTTTATTATTACCTAATCGGGAATCGACAGTACATAGCTTGATAATGTGTACGTTATCCTTTATTTGTGATATGTGTGTGTAGATTTAGAGGACGTTATGTTCTGTTGTATTTTCGGTAACATTTTGCGTCAAAATCTATGTGTTTACGCAGTGTTAGCAATTACCATGTGCTTGCGCTAGGCCTCCCTGATGACAGATGGGCGGTGCTGCCAGACCTTAGGACACGGCTTGAGAATTGTAGACGGCGATGTTAATACCCTTTCTCGAATTGATTGCCGGCGGTCGAGATGGGAACTATTCTTTGTTTACTTGTGTCACACGTCAGCCTACTTCGTTGACAGGTACAGTTGCGCGAGTAGGATATGACTCGGCTCCAGTAGCCTCAGTCATCGTTTAACCGTCCGTGGTGACATGAGCTCCTGTGACTCTCAATACTGCTTGACTTATGTGCAGAATGCACTCTGTCATCGCTGTGTTCGCCGCTTCATCCCGCGGGACAGCTGCTACAATAAACAACAGACACTGGCGCAGCCACGTTCAGCGGCAATCAAATCTTAAATGGGTAATACAATACAATCGAATACCACTCCAAAGATGTGCACACGCTGAAAACAGACTATCCATTCTGACCGCGCGAAATCGTAACCAATAAGCCCGTAGTGTTGGTTTGAATTCAACCAATAGCGAGACTTGAGGATCTCAGTAGACGTCCTCAGAGAGCCATTAAAAAGACCAAACCTGCCCCTTCCCCCTCAAGGGCTCCCAGACCTTTCTAAAGCTATAAACACGTGCTTTGAGGATGCAAGGTTTCCTTCCTCAGCTTTCTACTCCAGCCGGTGAAGGTCACACTTCACCCATCTAGAGGTGAAATGTAGAACTACTGTCGACTACTCGAGTTTGAAGGTTGTTTGTGAAGTAACCAATAGGCCTACAAAAATCCAGTAACATCATCATTTTCGTCGTTCTATATTACGTTAGTTCATGTAGGTTTGGAATTTTTTATTTATATTTTAATATTTTTTTTTAACGCAGTTGGAACACAAAAAGTGCCAGTTTTTAAGCGCGTTTCAACCATGCGTCAAATTTAAGAATTATTATCTCAAAACCCGTCATCAGATCGAATCCTAATTTTAACACAATATGCATTGGAATGTTGTATAACTGGTTTATTAATTTCAAAATTTCTGTGTCCAAGAAACAAAGTTGTTATCATTTATGTAAGGTAACTTTTTCTCGGCTCGGGATGGTTGGAAAACGTAGTTCTTGGTCGCGTTGTAATCCTTATACATCAAAAAGGTATGCCGTATGACTGTGAAATACGTAAATTAATTCATTAATTTTATATCGGTTTGTATTTGTACGGGGAAATAAGACATGGTTCACCAGCTAGCCGCTCCGGGGAATGCTGTACAGCGTTGCTGAGATGGAGACCATCACTTCCGAGCGAGGCGCGCCATGACCCAAAGTACACGGGGCTACATGACCACGTTGTCGCAGCCCCTAAACTGCGGAACCAACCAACCTATATAATAGTATTTTATTTCATTTTATTATAGTATATTATTTATGTATTTTATCGATTGTTCCCCTTTAGGAGAGCGAATGAATTTGAATTCACGATTTCATCTTCGGGCGTTATCCCTATTTTCTTCCCCAAATCTCTTCATCCTCTCGGAATGCTCCTCCTTCCGCTCAGCTGTCCATTCTTTTCCAGGCTGTCGTGATGTTCTTTGCTCAAACTTAACATTTGTGATTTTATTCCGGCCCTCGGTGCGGTCCTCGAGATGTTCTATGTTCCTCTGTTGTAGGTCCCTCTGGACCTCTGTCAGTCATTCCGTGCCGCATTTACTCTTTGTTCCCCCCAGGGGCTCACATCTAGTGGGACGTGGGTTGGCGACCACGGGGCCCCAGCTGAGTCCGGCATTGCTTCCACACACTTGTGCCGGGCTACTCTCCGTCTTCTTTCCTGTCGTCCTCACTTGGTCAACTCTTGTTCTCTTCCGATCCCGACGGTATTAGGGTATCCGAGGCCTAGGGAGTCTCTTCCTTTCCCGCCTTAATTGGTCCTTGTCTCATCTTTTCTGATACCCTCCTTCTGCGAGGGGTCAGCCTTCTTTTTCTTTTCATGTTATCTCCTGCATTCTATTCAAGGCCCTCAAGGAGGCGGGGTGTATGTAGCCCCACCACTTCTGGTGCACCCTAGATATTGCTACACCCTCAGGGGCTCACGGCTGGTGAGTTTGGGAGTTGGCAACACCGAGGGATTCCTGAGCTGGGTCCAGTTTTCCCCCTTTTATCCATTACCTCTGGGGTGGACCCTCTGCTCTCTCCCTTTCCTATCTGCCTTTCATGGCTCGCCTTCCTTTTCCTCCTGTCCTTTATTTACCTTATTCTTCTTTTGCTTTCCATTTCTTCTTCTCGTATATAAGTTAGTAGTTAGTTTTAGTTATAGTTTACATTTCATTTTCATCTTCACGATCACCCAAACCATTAGGGGCTGATAACCTAGATGTTAGACCCCTTAAAACAACAATTATCATCATCATCATCCTCATTACTCTTTGTTATGATGTTGAGTAGTTTCTTTGCCGTTCTGGAGTTTTCCAACCTGTAGATGTGAGTGTAGAACTTTGCTCGGCGTTTCCTGATTTCTTCTGTTTTTGTGTTGGTCTTTTGATAGAGTTCGTTCTGAGGTCTCTCCATGGAAATGCCGTTTTATTGACTGCCCCGTATATCTTCCTGATAATGTTTCGTTCCTGCTTTTTTAAGACCTTAATTTTGGAATAATCGTCTTCACCATTGTTTCGACTGCGAAGGTTGCTTCTGGAAGAATCACTGTTTTATAGTGCATTAATTTTGTGTCTATCGAAATGCACTTCCAGTTGTAGTGAGCCCACGATAGCTGGTAGGCCTTCTGTATCTTGGTGATTCTTTTTTCATTGGCGATTCGGTTTAGTCCCGAGGACTGTACGGTTTTACCAAGGTATTTAACATAGTGAACTAGTGCGATTTTACCGTATTGTGTGATTAAAGGGGATTTATTTTCTGGCCGTCTTTCCATATTTTTTATAAGAGAGTTGTTGTCCGTTTTTTTGTGCGGTTTCACGTTGTTTTTCCACTGCGTGCATACCTTCATTTTTCTTGTCTGTTATAATTGCAATATCGCCCACGAAAGCGAGGCACTTGACTTTAAAACTGTTATTTTGTTTGATACAAATTTGGATGACCTTTTAAAACGGTTCTCTTGTTTGATACAAATATGGATGACCTTTACACGAGGTTCACATTCCCTAATGATAATTTCTAGAACAATATTGAAGAGGATTGGGGATAGTCCGTCCTCCTGTCGGACTTCAGTTTTGAGTTCGAAGGGCTCTGATATTTCGCTCATGAATTTCACTTCGGACATTATTCCTGTAAGCGTCTGTTCAGTTATTTTTTTTGTTTTTTTATGTCTATCCCGAATTCTTCCATGATTTTAAAAAGGGTTTCGCGGTCTACTGAATCATTATGCTTTTCTGAAGTCGATGAATGTAATTACTGTATTTCTGCATTTCCTCATTTGTAATATCATCTTTCAGCTCCAGACCTGTTCAGCTCATGATCACCCTTTTCTGAATCCGGCTTGATATTCACCAATTAGAGGATTTGATTGGGGTTCTATCCTGTTTAAATAGTGCTTTGGAGAGGATTTTCTAAGCAACCGGGAGCAGAGAGATTCCTCTGTAATTGTTGATGTCCGTCGTATCACCCTTTTTGTGAATTAGGGCACATTTACAGTCTTCTGGTATTTGTTCCGTCGTCCATATGTCTGAAATTATGTGATGAAGTTTCTGCGTTAGTGTAGGATCGTTTAGTTTCCAGAATTCAGAGATGATCCCATCTTCTCCTGGTGCTTTGATATTTTTGAGCTGGTTGATGATCTCCTTAATTTCTTCGAGGTGAGGGGCTCGTGAGTCTGGGTGTGTGAATACCGGAGGGGTGAAGTCTAGTTTTTCTTGGGGTAGTGGGGTGGTTCGCAGTTAAGAAGGGAGTTGAAGTATTGGGCTTAGATTTAGCAGTTCATTTTTGTGTTAGTTTCCAACGTACCGTCGGTTTTTTTGAAGCACAGGCTAGGCAGTTGATATTTTTGTAGGTTTTCTCTAAACGTCTTGTAGAAATTTCTTGTTTTATGTTTGGTGAAATCCTGCTGGATTTCGTGGAGTCTGTTGTTGTCATATTGTACAGCCAGATGCCGGGGGGATGGACTCCAAGGGGTGCATACCCCTGGGAGGCTGTACAATATGCTAAAGTATGCTGTTATGTTCAGAATATGCAATTAATCCAATAAACCCACAAAATGTGCATTTGAATTTTTATGCATTTTCAAAAAAACCGGTCCCTAATCATGATTTTAAGTTCGAAGTTTCTGTCCATGCCGAATTCTTCCATGATTTTAAAAAGGGTTTCGCGGTCCACTGAATCATATGCTTTTCTTAAGTCGAAGAATGTAATTACTGTATTTCTGCATTTCCCCATTAATCTTTCACCATTCTTGTTGGTACGTTTGTGCTTGGTATGGGGGCCTGTGGTATCCCTGAACTTTCTTTCTTTACCTAACTGTGTGTTAAAATCGCCTAATAAGATTTTCACATGGCGCCTTGGTATTTTGTGGGTGTTTCCTTCTAGAGTTTCCCAGAAATTGTCCATGGTTTCAGGGTCGGTTGTGTTGTGCTGATTTGTGGGGGCGTGAATGTTGATCGGTGTGTAAGCTTTATTAGCTGATTTTACTGAAAGCAGAGAGACTCTTTCGTTGGGAGAAGTGAACTCGATGACTGAGTCGAGTACGGAATTGTGTATGGCGAATCCGGTTCCCAGGAGTGGTAGATTGTCTCTAACTTTTATGACAGGTTTGCCCTTATAGATTCTGAAATTCTCTATATTAAAGCGTCCTTCGTCCGTGAATCGTGTCTCTTGGAGTGCGGTGAATTTTAGGTCAAATTTTTCGAGGGTGTTACTGTAGTGAGTTGTTTAAATTTACCTGTTTAAGTGAGGGTGTTCACATTAATTGTGCCAATAAAGTTTTTACGTCTAGTTTTGAGAGTGTAAAGATTTCTTGAGAAGCTCCGATTCTCCTCCGCATGGTGCCCCTGATGCCCCAGAAACCGATGATCAGGTGAGTCCAGTCTATTGTCTGGTCCTTGGGGTAGTGACTCCATGATCGTACTTTCGATCATGCGCTCAAGTTGAGTTTTGGTTTAGGTGGTGATCTCGGTTGAGGCCACATGTGTACGACTTGATTTTTGAGGTCAAGAAGATTTTAGTGCAGCCACGTCAACTAGAGGAACAGACGCTGACCACTTTGCCGCTTGTTTCAAGTCAGACGCAATGTGGATTTTGCAGGATGGTATGCCTCCTCCACTGGTTCCGCCGTACTGAGATCCATTCTCTCCGCCTTCACTGCCGTTGAGGTCTTTGCTGTAATCCCAGCAAGGAGCCCTCACAGCCTGCTATCACTCGGGCCAACTGAACCTTGTTCTTTGTTTAACGAGGTTGTTCCTCCTCCCCCCTCCTCCTTCCTCGTGCCCAGAGCTTGGGACCGGCGTGGTGGCTTCACCCGGTATCTTTGACGGATTTTCCAGCGTCTCCGAAGCTAGTAATTGAATGGAGATTGTTGGAAGGAAGGAAAACGTATAAACACTTACAGTGGGCGATTTATTGAAGATATAGATATGCTGTCCGGGACGTATTTGTAGAACTTTTCATGCTGAACATTTCTTACCCTCATAGTATGTTTAATGGTCTGCCCAGCATAAGTATAAAAGGTGCACGGACGGTAGGGTTTTTGTTTACTCGATTCACTGAAATCGTTACTGCTCGGCTTCCTTTGATCATAAATAAATAATTTTCTACTGTAACCTTCCTCGAGAAATCCTTTGCAGAATGGTGAAAACCGCATCAAATTCCATCCAGTGGTTCTCGAGATTACCCGGGACATATTATATTATATTATATTATATTATATTATATTATATTATATTACTTAAGAAGTGTTTGTATTTGTATCGTTTATGCGTAGTTGAAGTACCAACACGACAAATTTCAAGTGAATAGTTTTATTGTGTGTGCCTATGAACAAGCAAGATTAATCGCCGGTCACTCAGACCTCGCCTCACAATGTACGACACAGTGATACCACCTCACAAGTAGAGGGTTAAAACTTTAAAATCATTAACTCATGATATTATTGCACTATTACGATATTTTTTGAGAGAGGAATACCATATATAGGATCTCGCTGGCATTACTCATAAGGATATTACACTAAAACTAGCGCACAACGGCTATCTTCAAATTACAGAATATAAAAATTAATATATCTCGATACCCTTGTAACGATTCGATCCCATATCTGTTATATTTAAAGGGTTATTCATTTATTATCATATTATTATTATTATTATTAATTAGTACATCGATGAGATGATTTTTATATCAGATGATTGTAAGCGGTTTTTATTATTATATTCAATTAGATTTTTATTAATAACCATTTACCTGTAAAGAGACGAAATATATATATTGCAACAAGATTTGCCAATAAGGATCAACCCAATGCGTCACAAACTGAACGACGTAGTAATAATTTCACCACGGCAAACTGCGTCATTTTCATGAGTAACCATCACGTGCGCACAATCGAGTTCCTTCTGGAAGGAATAGAAGCTTGATATTTCACGCATGGTGCAACAACACGCCATTTTCTAATGTACGTACGCGTCAAGACTGAAGAGAGAGGGTAGCTTGCTTCTAGAGTGGGGGCTGTGACACCACGTGACAAGGAAGTTATTAATACCTGCACTCGACAAGACATCCATTCATCAACAGCTCTCAATGAAGGGAGGAAGTAATTACCTGGCTTCCTGGTATAGCATCGAACTGAGTATACAGATTCGACACTGAACGATGTCTTGCCAATATCCGTATCAGCCGATAGTGGATTATATCCCTATTTAACGGTCTGAACACAGATGGCAACGTAATTGAAGATGGTATACCATATCTATTGAGATACTACAACATTTTTTTAGAAATATGAAACGCAACATCGAGATCATCTTCCACACTTTTTTTATGATGATACTTCAAAAGGGTGAGCAAACAATTAAATATCCGACGTCTCTGTAATATGTAACTTCAAGAAAGATTCAATTCATTAATGTTTATTTTCTTTTAAATGAATTGCCGCATTGAGTAATTTTAAATTCAATTGTGTGACTATCACTATTCTGTTTTATTAATATTTTTGTTTTTGCATTTAATAAATTCATTTTCTTTAACGTAATGCCTATGTCTTTCATTGTAGTTAGTACTTTAAGGTAATCATACTCCTTGATTAAATACTGAATGGTTAGTTAACTCAGTTACACTACGGCCCGGGTAAGTGGTCTCGAACTCTACTGCTGATAGCCGAGGTTAATTCACAAATTTCGATTCACTGTCTTAAATAGGGATCTGGCGCTCAACAACAACTTATTATATTATACTATCGCAGGTAAGGTCACACCACAGTGTATATTATTTATTATTATCATGTTTGTTAAATTGAACCTTTACAGTTGTCAACCACGTTTAACGACTTATTAAAAAATGTTACATTTGGCGCCACAAAGTAGGACACGAAAACCATTCGGTATTTAGGAGAGAAGTGTATAATTTCAGTGCAAATTGTCAGTGCTTTTGGGGGACAGTGAAGTGAAGTGAAATTTTGGAAGGGCAATTGTTATACGGTGTACTTCGAGATGTCGGAAGAGGAACAGAGGCAGTTGAGAAGTAGGAATAAAGTCGAGAAAGTTAATTATAAGGAGGTTGATAGCAGTAGCGATGTTGAGAGCGTAGAGAATAATACCAAGATGTCGGAGGTAAATCTTGAGACGAATACAGAGGTACATCCTGAGACTAGTGGTAGTCTAGAGAAAGAAAAGTCTATAGAGATTCCTGAAGATCCATTAACTGTGTTTATGAGGGAGATGAGAAGTAATAGTAAGGAGATGAAAGAAGATATGGGTAGGCTAAATCAAAATATGGAAGAGAATAAGAAAGATAATTTGGAAAGTAGGAAGGAATTGAGTAAAGATTTAAGTGCGAAATTTGATGAGAGTATGAATAAAAATAGTAGGGAGATGAAAGAAGATATTGGTAGGCTAAATCAAAATATGGAAGAGAATAAGAAAGATAATTTGGAAAGTAGGAAGGAATTGAGTAAATATTTAAGTGCGAAATTTGATGAGAGTATGAATAAAAATAGTAGGGAGATGAAAGAAGATATTGGTAGGCTAAATCAAAATATGGAAGAGAATAAGAAAGATAATTTAGAAAGTAGGAAGGAATTCAATGATAAATTTGAGAAATTAGATAAAGATATGAATAAAAATATGGAAGAGAGTAAGAAAGATAATTTGGAAAGTAGGAAGGAATTGAGTAGAGATTTAGGTGAGAAATTAGATAAGAGTAATCAAGAGATGAGAGAGGATATGAGTAAAATAAATCAGAAGCTGGAAGAGAATAATGTAAAACTAGACAGTGTGGTTAAAGTCAATGAAGGGTTGAGTAAGAAGTATGAGGTACTACAGCAAAGTATTCAGGTTGTGAAACAGGAAATTAGAGATGAAATCAAGGGTGAATTAGAAGTGAAGGCTAAGGATATTATCGAACAGATAGATAAAAAATTAAAAACGGTAGAAAGTAAGACTGAAGAGAGAATAGTAACGCAGAATGAGAGTTTTAGCAAATTAAATGAGGAAACTAGGCAGATGAGACTAGATATGGGGGGCGAGATTGAAAAAGTAAATAAACAAATAGAAGCCGTAGAAAGTAAGATTGGGGAAAGAATAGTAACCCAAGGTGAGAGTTTTAGCAAAGAAATACAAGCGGAAACTAGGCAGGTGAGAGAAAAGTTGAGGGATAAGATTAAGGAAGTTGAAACAGAAGTTATAAAGAAAGTAGAAGAAAATCACTTAAAGAGTATTGAAAATTATCAAGAGATACAGGAAAAACAGAATGTATTAAGAAATGAATTAATGGATAAAGAGAGTAGTTTTCAAGAAATGGAAGCAAGATTAAAGAAGCAGATAAGGCAGGGAGGAAGTCAGGATAGGATAATATATTCTAGTAGCATGAAAGAGACTGAACTGCCTAAATTTTCAAATAAACATGGGTGTCCTATGGAGTTCTTGAATATAGTACAGGATAGATTTAAAGAAAGACTGATAGATGGGCAAGTTGAATGGAAGATGGTAGTAGAGCTATTGGACCAGGCTTTTATAGGAGATACTAAGGGATGGTTTTTAGTATACAAACATACCTTGATAAATTTTGAAGATTTCAAAAGTAAATTTATTGAAAAATATTGGAATGAGGATATACAGTCAGAAATGAGACAGATTATTAGTTCTGGCAAGTATCAATTTGGGGAAGGGAGTCACATGACTGAGTACTTTCTAGAGTATGTGCTCATATGCAAACATCTAGACGGGATGAATCAAGATGCGGATGTGGTAAGGCTTCTCCTCAGGCATTTCCCACCCAGGGTAAACGTGGCTGCGTGTGTGCAAAGGATCACTACAATTCAGGAATTAGAGGGATTATTAAGTAGATTCGATGCACTAGGAGATGTATACGATGTGCCGATGGTACAGAATTATCCTCGAAATAATATTTATGATAATAGGCAAGATAATCAACAGGATTATCATGGTAGAGGCCAATATCAAAATAGAGGTGGTCATCAGGGAGGCCAAAGGCCAAATTATGGTAATCCCGGCCCTAATGAACAGCAAAATGGTAATTCATATCATAATAGGCAAGGTAATCAACAGAGTTATCATGGCAGAGGCCAATACCAGAATAGAGGTGGTCACCAGGGAGGCCAAAGACCATATTATGGTAATTCCGGCAATAATTACCAACAAAACGGTAACACTAATAATAGACAAGGTGGTAATAGGAATAACGGTAGAAATACGGAAGGACCTAGGGAAGAGAGAAATACTAATGACAACTCTCGCCAAAACCAAGTACACGGGGCTGAGCCCAATACAAGTAATGCTAATTTAAATGCCAACCAGACTGTGACATAAGGTCGAGTCATAAGTCTGTGTATTTTCCGGTTCACACAATCCTAAGAGAGCCGTATGACCTAGACATTCGTGAAGAATTACTTCATGATTTAAACGAATTAACCGAGAAACCAATGGTTAATAGTTTCAATTCAGTCGTAGAGATAGATGTGTCAGGGGCGCGTGTAGCCACGCTTATTGACAGTGGTTGTCATACTTCATCCATTAGCGCAGCATTTTATACTAATAGAAAAGAAAATGGTATCCATTTCGAGGAAATTCCTATAAAGTCAACATTTGTGATAACGGCCGTAGGAAAGAAATCTCATATAATTTCAAGACAGGTAGTAATTGAGATATCAATAGGAGGTAAGATTGGGACACAGGTCTGCTTAGTAATACCAAATTTAGTCTACTCGGTGATCCTAGGTAGTGATTGGATGTCGCAACACACTGTTCAGTTGTGTTATAAACTAGGCACAATTAAATTCTTTTGGATAGATTGCGAAGTTGTTATGCCATTTAGTGATTCAGGTAAGTTGAGTATGGGTCCTAAAAATATAGGTAAGTTGGAGGAAGTATTATCGATTAATAAAAGTAATAATAATAATAAGATGAATAATGATGATGTTGAGGTGTCTCTTGAGAGAGAACTTAAGGTTTTTAATTTTCTGGGCAGTATGTTAATGAATGATTGTCTAGAGGACTCATTGCATGACGCTATACTACAGAGTAATATAGTAGATGATCTAAGAGATCAATTGTATGATGTATTAATCGATAACAAGTGTGTATTTGAGGACCGCATAGGATTAGCAAATTGCTACGAGCACTCACTAAATGTGCATGACAGGAGTATTTTTGTAGGACACCGTTATCCTGTGCCATACCGTTACTATAATGCTGTTAATAACCAGATAAGTCAAATGTTGGAAGATGGAATTATCGAACCTTCAGTCAGTCCAAATCTAAACTCCTTAATTGTTGTACCCAAATCAGATGGCAAAGTTAGACTATGTTTAGACGCACGAAATTTGAACAACCACATCTCTGAAGACCAATTAAGATCAAAATCCATAGAAGAATTAGTACAAGGTTTTGAAGGTAAGAACTGGTTTAGTTGTGTTGACCTGAGTTCGAGCTTCTGGCAAGTGGCACTGAAAGTAGAAGACAGGCCCTTGACCGCATTTTCATTTCAAAACAATTTATATCAATTCACACGAGTCGCTTTTGGGTTAAAAAGTAGTTCTGCAGCCCTAATCAGAGCTTTAGGGATCGCTTTAGGAAATGATATGGATGAATTTATGACTATATATATAGATGACTTGGTGATTAGCTCAAGGACATTTTCAGAGCACTTAATGCATTTAGATTTAGTTTTCAAGAAATTAGCGAGAGCTGGGTTTACTCTCAAGTTAAGTAAGTCTGTTTTTTGTAGAAAAGAAATCACTTTTCTTGGTCATACGGTCTCTACAAACGGTGTGAAACCTGAAGAAAGCCGTGTAGGAAAGATTTTAGGTGCTAAATCACCGAAGAGTGTGAAAGAACTAAAATCATACCTTGGTGTGTGTGGCTATTTCCGTCGTTTTATTGTGAGGTATGCGTGTATGGTGGAACCATTTCGTGAATTAACAAAGTCAGGTAAGAGGTGGGAATGGACTGAGATGCATGAGATGGCCTTTCAGGCACTCAAAGTGTGTTTTGAAAAAGCAGTAGTACTAAAATACCCATTTGTTGATAAACCATATGTGCTGATGACTGACGCATCCCACATTGGTATTTCTGGAGTTCTTTGCCAAAGAGATGAGGAGAGCAATCTGAGAATTGTATCCCTAGCCTCACGAGGTCTTTCTGCTGCTGAGAAACGTTATACAATAACGGAACTAGAATTTTTAAGTATAGTCTATAGTTTAAGTAAATTCCGTATGTATGTTCTTGGCGGGAAATTCGAAATTTTCACTGATCACCATGCATTAGCTTTCATCAATACGTGTAAATTAAGTAGTAATCGTATCAGCAGGTGGATTTTAGCACTGCAAGAATATGATTTTAAGATCCAACACATAAAAGGTAAGGATAACATATTGGCAGACATTTTGTCTAGAGATAGCAATTTAAACTCAGGTGAATCAGTGGTAAAGGCGGACCAGGGTGTATTAATCTGTGCATGCTTGGATCCTACCAATAAAGAGTCTTTAAAAGTATTGAAGAATTTGCTTTTAAAACAAAGGGAAGATGAGGTATTAAGTGAACCTTTGACAATTTTGGAAAGAAATGAGTTGGAGTTTGTTGAATCTGGTCGATTAACGTACAAATTAATGGATGGTTTTCTGGCACGGAAGTGTGGAGAAGAGAAATGGGCTATATGCGTGCCAAAGTCTTTGACTGAGGAACTCATATGGTTCATTCATAAGGAACTCGGACACTTTGGAGCGAAAAAAGTGTTTTATGAAATTCAACAGAACTTTATATGGTGTAGAATGGGGAGGGAAATTAGGACTGTTTTAGCAAAATGTGACCTCTGTCAAAAGTCTAAGTTTCCTAATAGATATTTAATGGGTAAAATGCAGGCCGTTCTCACAAGTAAACCCGGGGAGTTGCTCTGTGCGGACCTATTTGGCCCGATAGTAAAAGGTCAATTTGGCTATGAATACATTTTTGTAATAGTTGATGCATTCAGTAAATACGTCAAACTATATGCTTTAAGGAAGGCCACCGGTAAAGCTTGTAGCAAATTGATCATTGAAAAGTATGTACCTGAGTATGGTCTTCCACTCAGGATTTTGACTGATAGCGGACCGCAATTCACGTCGAAACACTGGAGAACCAGTATGCGTGAAGCCGGAATCACACACGTTCACTCATCAGTGCGTTACCCACAAGGCAACCTCAGTGAACGTAGGATGAGAGATTTAGGTCGCTTGTTACGTGCCCTTGTGCATAATAAGCATTCTACTTGGGTATCTCAGCTTGGAAAGGTTGAAACCTGGTTGAATGCTGTTCAACATGAGAGTACTGGCATGACTCCTAATGAAGTCCATTTTGGACGGAAACCCCAAAATGAATTGGCTAAAACACTAGGATTAACTGAGGTAAAACAACCGGGGATGGATATGATTATCCAGTTGGCGAAGAGGAATTTAGGTAAAGCAGCAGAACGCAGAATTCGTCAACAAACAGGAAAGAAACTAGATCAATTTGAAATCGGTGATAAAGTTCTATTACGGGTTCCGAGGCAATCTAGTAGTTTAGAGAAAACCATGATGAAGTTCTTTTTAATTTATGAAGGCCCCTACACTGTGCAGAAGAGAATCGGTAATTCAGCATATGTACTGGAAAACGATGGTATACGCCTATACGGTACTTACAATGTGAGATCGTTAAGAAAATATGTATCTTAAAGATATAACATGGTATTTTATCTTTTAAGATACTTGAGTATTGGTTTTGAGCGAACAGGTAAGTAAAGTTGTTATACCAACCTGTGTTATTGTGTTTTTGGTAGACAAGAAATTAAGTTTTATTTATGTCATACGGAGTTAGTAAAGAGAAGTTTATATTTTTGAAGACAAGAATGAGTTAGTAAGATAAGTGTATACCTAAGGGGTAATAATGAAGTTTCAATTAAAGGCATGTGTTATTTACGCATTTAATTTGGTAGAGCAGAGAATATCTGAACTGTGTTAGAACTCAGAACTTGCTTTATGAAGTGATTATGGGAGAATATTTGCCAGTTAGGAGTGTCGGTGTTATTGACGATCAACTGGAACACTTGTCATTATTTTAGGAAGACAATAGTTAGGAAAGCAAAGTATGATGTTATTATTCCAAGGAATTAGTCGAAGCATGTAAGATTTTTTTAGCTGAAATTTAGTGTGTTATTGGTCAGTAAGAGGTGACCTGTAACAGTAAGAAGATGTGGGATTATACCACGAATAGGGGAGTTTTTTTTGTATGTGACGTGTGATGTCACGATGAGTTTTGAGAGATTCTGGTATAGCAAGAATAAGCTATATTCCAGGCGATCGAATCAAGTAAGGAAGTGTTGACGTGTAATGCCACAATAAGTTTTGAGAGAAAACTATGTTTTTTTAGGTATTCAGCCAGAAGTCAAATCATGTATAGACTAAATTCAAAGTATAAGAGCATTAATATTTTGTGGAACGAAATATTTATTCCGAGGAGTTTGTCATGTGTTTTTGTGAAATAGTTTAGTGATATACGTAATTCAGGTATTGAGTAATATTTTGTCCTCGTCTTAATCATTTTGTTATGGTAAGTAAAGAATGACAATACAGTAAAGTTATATCTTGACGCTAAATTAAATTTTATAAGATGAACGAGAAGTCAGATTTTATGTTTATTGGTGATTTTGAAAATTCAAGTTATTGTTTTCGAGAAGTAGTAAAGAGGAATCATGGTTTTATGAGAAGTTAAGAAGTCGTGGAGACTTAGGAAGTATTAATTTGAAAGGAGGCGGCCGTGGCCTAAGAAAGAATTAAGCCACGAAGGCAGATGAGTAGTAACTTGGATATTTATGTGAACTGTTTAATAACTGCTTTAAGGTATTTCGATGTCATTATGTATTTGGGGAAATATTTACATGTATGACATATGCACTGAAATTGGAATTGCCTTAGGTATCTTGCTAAGTTATTTTTTTTCTTCAATTATTGAAATTTTACTGCATTTGAGTAGTACCTTTATAGAGACGAAAGGAATATTGTGTTGTTTGCATATCGTGTGCTGTAATAGTCATAATGTGTTTATCAGCTGGAAATACAACAATGTAATTCTACACCAGACTGACGAAAACTACGTTCACTAGATATGAAGACAAAATTGTATGTCAAACATACGATCACCGAGTGCAGCGTTGACATATATGTCAAAATTAAAAGTGAAGGGCATTATATGTATACTTTTTTTTACAGCATATAAAAAAAAATGGACATTATGAACATTTGGAAGAATGAGATGAATGAAAGTTAAAACGTGTATTTTGTGAAGAGTATATTTCTTGTATATTTTTTATGTATTGTTGAAGGGTATTATTTGTATGTTGTCGTTATGGGGGTATTAATATTTAAATTTGTATTCATTTGTGTAGGATGTGTAGTGATATAAATAATGTTACATTTTATTTTAAATTATTTATATCAGGGGCGATTGTAACGATTCGATCCCATATCTGTTATATTTAAAGGGTTATTCATTTATTATCATATTATTATTATTATTATTAATTAGTACATCGATGAGATGATTTTTATATCAGATGATTGTAAGCGGTTTTTATTATTATATTCAATTAGATTTTTATTAATAACCATTTACCTGTAAAGAGACGAAATATATATATTGCAACAAGATTTGCCAATAAGGATCAACCCAATGCGTCACAAACTGAACGACGTAGTAATAATTTCACCACGGCAAACTGCGTCATTTTCATGAGTAACCATCACGTGCGCACAATCGAGTTCCTTCTGGAAGGAATAGAAGCTTGATATTTCACGCATGGTGCAACAACACGCCATTTTCTAATGTACGTACGCGTCAAGACTGAAGAGAGAGGGTAGCTTGCTTCTAGAGTGGGGGCTGTGACACCACGTGACAAGGAAGTTATTAATACCTGCACTCGACAAGACATCCATTCATCAACAGCTCTCAATGAAGGGAGGAAGTAATTACCTGGCTTCCTGGTATAGCATCGAACTGAGTATACAGATTCGACACTGAACGATGTCTTGCCAATATCCGTATCAGCCGATAGTGGATTATATCCCTATTTAACGGTCTGAACACAGATGGCAACGTAATTGAAGATGGTATACCATATCTATTGAGATACTACAACATTTTTTTAGAAATATGAAACGCAACATCGAGATCATCTTCCACACTTTTTTTTATGATGATACTTCAAAAGGGTGAGCAAACAATTAAATATCCGACGTCTCTGTAATATGTAACTTCAAGAAAGATTCAATTCATTAATGTTTATTTTCTTTTAAATTAATTGCTGCATTGAGTAATTTTAAATTCAATTGTGTGACTATCACTATTCTGTTTTATTAATATTTTTGTTTTTGCATTTAATAAATTCATTTTCTTTAACGTAATGCCTATGTCTTTCATTGTAGTTAGTACTTTAAGGTAATCATACTCCTTGATTAAATACTGAATGGTTAGTTAACTCAGTTACACTACGGCCCGGGTAAGTGGTCTCGAACTCTACTGCTGATAGCCGAGGTTAATTCACAAATTTCGATTCACTGTCTTAAATAGGGATCTGGCGCTCAACAACAACTTATTATATTATACTATCGCAGGTAAGGTCACACCACAGTGTATATTATTTATTATTATCATGTTTGTTAAATTGAACCTTTACAGTTGTCAACCACGTTTAACGACTTATTAAAAAATGTTACACCCTAAGCAGAGCTAAAATAACGGAGTTAGGTAATAACCACATATATGGCTTCGTATGGCGAAGGCACAAGAACAGCCATTCCATACATTCAAGATGGTGGCTAGGCGTACTATTAAAACTTTAAAATCCATTACTTAGGATGTAATTACACACTCAACATGAAACTTGTTAAGAGAAAAGTACCGTAAAAGGGACCTCGCTGACATGAATAATAAGACCTTCACTTTGAAAGTTAACCGCAGCGGCCATATTGAAATTATGAAATATTTTAATAAATAACTCTTAACAATATCAAGCTGCAATACGAAAAATGAGTACCAAAGCAGAAACTTATAAGTGGCTTCGTAAGCCAAAGGTAAAATCCATACTTTCAAGATGGCGGCTGGGCTTACTAATAAAACATTAAAATCAGTAACTTGGGATGTAATAGTAGTCTACAACTAACACGAAGCTTGGTGAGAAAGTAGTGCCATATAAATGACCTCGCTGCCATTACTAAAAAATATCCCGCTGAATACATCACGAACTGGCTATCTTGAACTTTTAGAATAAAGAAATATATGATTTCATATATTTTCGAGCCACAATAACGAGAATTAGTTATAAAGTAGAATCGCATGCTGTATGTAGTTTGTATATCCAAGCCAAAGGGAACAGCTTATCCATACAATCAAAATGGCGATGGAGCGTATTATTACAACTTTAAAATCCACAATTCAGCACGCAATTATCAAATTAAAACGAAGCTTGGCAAGAGAGGGATATCATTCAAGAGACCTCGCTAGCATTAGACATAAGACTATCAAAGTGTAAATAGCACACAGCCGCCATCTTGAAAATATCGATACTCCACTATCCATTAGAGTTACGGTGATGAAACGCAGCAAGTACTTATAGATGGTCCCACGTAACATACTTTCTCTGCAGACAAGTCCATAGTGTTGCGTATTACTTGACTCAGTCCACTGTCTGTACATGCCGTTAATATTTGACCACTTACTACGCTTTGTGATGGTGGGATTAGCATTGTTGGCAGTGGCGGATCCAGGCCTTGCGGGGCCCTGGGCGATAAAAATATCAAATCAAATGAAAATAGTTTGCTAATAATAATAAAATAAAGAATAGTTACAATATTTTGAATACACTACAGTACATGTGTTTAATAATATGAAAGAAACCTTCAAGTCCCTTTGAAGAAGATTATGTAAACTATGAAATATTAAAATATTACTTTGCGACTTTTTTCCCGACTGAAGTCTTCCATCATTTCACTGAAATCTAAACTTGCTAAACGGCCACGGGAGGTCATAGCTGCACTGAAAAAAAGGAATATGAATTATAAATTAGTTTGAAAAGTATAATTAATTAATTAATTAAATTAAAAAAAATCCATGGTGCGGGGCCCTGGGCGGTCGCCCCCCTCGCCCTCCCCTGGATACGCCCCTGGTTGTTGGCTACCAGCCCCAAGACTCTGGCTTAATTCTAGTCTCTGTCAAGGAATGCAATACTGATTTGAGGTGCTGGAACGGTGCATTCATGTGGTATGAATTTCGAAGTCTTGAACAAGGCCAGTGTTTTACACGAGCCTACGCCCTTAGTTAGCCACCGTAATTCAACGAAATTACACTACATGCTAAGGACAAGAGATAGTCTAACTACACTTATACGTTGAAGAGATGGTAGGTTTAGTTCTTTACTGAAAATCTTGTTCATTACATATAGCTAAAACTTTTTTAATTTTATTACTACGACAATTAACATGCGAGCTGTTTCTAGATCAAACAACTCGGTGGCAGTCGTCCTTGGATTTGCGAAATTGCAGGGTTAGTTAGTTTTAGATATGATATACACTAATGGACGCAGATATCACTGCATCCTCTTAAAATTGAGGATCTTAAAATTGTATTAAACAGTCTCAGGCTGCTAGATGAGCAATGATGCACGGAGGGATCGATATGGGATAGCAGCCGTGTTTGGGCAGGTGTCTACCAATCACACCCCATGCGTGTTCAATGGGGGCAAACAGTGAGACCGGGCAAGCCGGGAAGAGCCTGTTGGGTTTATCTTGCTGCACGTTAGCAGAAATAGACTCGCAGAACCTTACTGACATATTGCTTTGCTGCTTTCGTGCCTTCTATAACCTCGAGACGTGTCACAGTGATGGCTATACGCAGGGCCGGATTTACCGTAAGGCAAAATAGTCACGTGCCTAGGGGCGCCGCAGTCCAATGGGCGTCGCAAGGCACCCCTTCGGTTAGGCAACCGGCAATGATCTGTACTGAAGGCGCCCCGAAGGGCACAGCCGTCAGGCGCCCTCTTTGCTAGGGCTTTAAATGTGCTAAGTTAGGATTATAGCAGTATACATGCTACAGTAAATATTGAGAAATGAGCAGAGACATTTAGAAATAATATCGTGTCTTTGTCGCATGCCCGCCCATCCCTTACACTTCCCTCTTCGTTATGCCGCTCGACGCCCTTTCATCCCGACAAGTGTGAGAGGGGAGGGGTGGTGGGCGAGCGGAGCTGTGCTACGGTAGCTGGGTTTGCTTGTATTATAGTAGCATCGAAGTGCCCCGCGCCCTTACCCTTGCCTGTGCTGTGTTGTTTTGTTGTGATGTGATCTGCAAGTAAATGTTTTAAACTATGGGCAACAAAAAGTTGTCTGGTTACCAAAACCGTGTCCGCAAAGCTGAAGAGGATAAGAAAGCCGAGGTTACACTATCAAAATGTCGGAAAATAAATGAGATGTTTAGTGCGCGAGTGAATACTACACCTCAAACGACAAATTCGGATAACAATAACAATTCTTGCTCTGCGGTTCATGACATTGACTGCGATGGTGTTCAGCAACTTGGGGTAAGCTACCGTTCACGGATTACTTTACGCAAAGTAGGGCTTTCCCAATAGGCGAATCCTTGATACACTGTTGCACAAAGTGGCATACGTAAAAACTCAGACTGGTTTCGAGGCCTGCGATCGAAATTTTAAAGTACTTTATTGCGCGCGTTCTGAAAAGCCTGTCATTGACTCGGTGGTCCGCACGATATGACGCTTGTCAAGCTCTGAGGGAAGGCTGGTGTGGCATCGTGGCAGCTCTTGAGAGTATAGCCTACACGAAGACAGAAATCAAAAGGCAAACACTCGAAGTGAAGCTAAAGGCATCTTAAGCAATATCCTACAATTAGAAACTGCTTTCCTAGTTGTTTTCTGGAGTACCATTATAAAAAATATTTGAGCACTGTGGTAGAATATTACGCTTCGTTAGCGGAATTTGTGCAAAGTTTAAGGGATAATTACGATATCTATGAGAAAGAACCGAAAGAATTAAGCGGTATTGCTCAATATTCCTACGACCTAAAGAGAAGACCGGAACGAAAGACTAGGAATAATGAGACAAAGCAAGGAGAATATGTACTGTCAGAGTGCTCAGAAAATTTTCGCGTCAATGTATTTTATGTAATTCTGGATGTACTAAGTGCTGAGCTTAAGAGGCGAAGTGAGGCTTACAAAGTCCTCCATAAGAGATTTTACTTTCTAGAAAACATGTTGGACCTAGATGGACCAATGATTAAAAAAATCGCTGACGATCTCTCAGAAAAGTATGTGGATGACTTAGAAAGTGCACTGGCTGACGAGTGCTTGCATTTAAAGGGACATTTAAAAATTGCAGATTTTAAAGGTAAGTCAGTCCCTGAGCTCAGCACTTTCCTTCATGAAAAAGACGATATGTACCCGAACGTAAACATTGATTTACGGATACTTCTCACCATTCCAGTGACCAACTGTTCTGGAGAAGGATCATTTTCGGTACTGAATCCCGTCAAGAACTATTTACGGTCAGTCACTAAAGAAGAAAGGTTAAACTCTATTGCACTCCTAGCGATTGAAAAAGATATGACGAAAAACTTTAACTGCGATGCCATAATTAATGAATTTGCCGAAAAGAAGGCAAGAAGGAAACCTTTGAAGTAGTTATAGTTGTACTTGAGGCAGGCCCCGTTATGTCTTCATTCATGTTTTTATTCTGCACTTTAATTTCTCTAAAAGATATTGAAGGAAGATATGCACTTGGCCTTATTTGTATTTTAGAGGCGCTTTGTTCAATTTAAATTGTCGTTCGTACCACTGGTCTTCATGCGTTTTAAAATTAGTGTGTGTTCTACTATTTTTTACTATATTTCGTGCTACCGCAGTTGATTCTGTTACAGCAGTAAATAATGTTTTTATTTTTGAAGCTACTCTTCTTTTTTGTTGTATGAATTAAAGCTAGACATTATTTTTGGAAAGGGTATTCATTAGTGTTTTGATTGCATAAAAGTTAAACTGTTTCATGTAGTTTTACTCCAAGCTGTTATTTTTATTGAATTGACTATGTTTTTCCTGCGTAAAAATTCAAGCATAAACTTATGCTGTCAGCCATATATCTGTTTATTCCTTTCTTCCGAACCTTACCTCATGCGAGTGGCTATGCCTTATCATAAAAATCGGGGTGGGGGCTCAAGTGAGGAGGGGCGATCCATGCAGAGGTGTCTATAGCGTAACTTTGGGTAAATCCGGCCCTGGCTATACGATGAGTTGCATTCCTACCATACGAGACCGTTCGAATGGATCTGGGTAGTGATATTCTTCGCGAATACGACGCTCTGACATACTGCTCTGCATCTCTACACACAATTACTCTTTCAAGCACTACCAGCAGCATATCTACCTCAAAACAGATTCTACGCAATCCTAGTACATGGATCTGATGACCACGATGTCCCAAGCCCTTAAATACGACGAGAACAACAGAATAAACATGGAAATTAGCTGTGAAAGTTTCTTATTTATAGAGGTAAGGAATGTGCTGTGCTGTGCTGTGAAACCCAATCAAGAAAATGAAAGATCGAGACAATTTTTAATGTACACTGCGGTACTTTATTCACACTTAGCGAGTATTTAGACCTGAATGCCATACACCTTCCTTTTCTGAAACGTTATGCCTGTTAAAGTGTACACATTAGAACATAGCCTACAGGGTCCTTCTTATTGCTGTAACAATATATCTCTCGGCAATGAGTCACCTGGCTACGTATGCGCTGCTATATTGTTACACCGATAAGAATGACCCTGTGGAATCTCAAGCGATAGTAAAATTGCGGTAGAATGAACTTAGACATTGACTTGTTATGCGTGGAGAATAGTGGCTCTCAACCAGATCGTGCATTTATTTACAAGGACCAGATTGATGTTTCCCTGTGCAATTAGACAGATTAAACTCAAGAGTTATTTCAAAATAACACCATTTAGGTGAAGTTAAGAATTGATGAGAAATCCTTTATTTTTGTCTTCGCCAGCTCCTGGAGACGCGAAGAAGTGCCTGAAGGGACTGAACGAAGGTCATTTACATAGAGCGATAGATTGTCAATATAGCTATTAATGGAGTATTTATTAATGTAGAATATTAGCTAAAGTTAACATATTAATACAGGCTAAAAGAGGCCACTGTTTATTCCCTGCTCCAAGCTACACTTGGTAGATCAGCTGGCAATCGATCATACACTTTACATAGACTGCATACTTACATAGGTGATGAGAGTGGGGTTTCACTTTGTAAAGTGTGATGTCCTGTGGACTAGTAATTGGACGTCCATCACATTTGCATCTCTTCATAAACCCCCAATGTTAGACAGAAAAAATCTCATGTGGACCACTAGTTTGATACAAGTCTTCAGAACCTGAAACCCAGTTAACTCATATGGACCAGTAGCTTGATGCAAGTCTTTTAAATTGATCTTACTTGGGTGACTCAAACATTCCTGTACCTCAAACCAGAATTCTATTGGTTGGCAGAATCAAACCTGGGCCTCCATGGTGCAGCCAATTACGGTAAACACTACACCATGAGGCATGTTTACCGTGTCCTCCAGGGGCTCACAACTTATGGATTGGTGACCATGGGACCCCAGCTGAGTTCGGCATTACGTCCACTTACTTGTGCCGGGCTCCTGTCTTTTTCCTTTCCTGTCGACCTATCTCTTGTTCTTTTCCGACCCCGACGGTATTAGGGTATCCGAGGCCTAGAGAGTCTCTTCCTTTCCCGCCTTACTTGGCCTTTGTCTCATCTTTTCTGATACCGTCCTTCTGCGAGGGGTCAGCCTTCTTTTTTTCCTGTTATCTCCTGCCTTCTACTCAAGACCCTCAAGGAGGAAGGGTGTATGTAGCCCCACCACTACTGGAGCACCCTAGATATTACTTGCTACACCCTCAGGGGCTCACGCCTGGTGAGTTCGGGAGTTGGCAACCCCGAGGACTTCCTGAGCTGGATCCCTTTCCCCACCCCCACCCCTTTTTCTTCTGACTTTGGGGCGGGCCCTCTCCTCTTTTCCTTTCTTATCTGGCTTTTGTGGCTCTCCTTCCTTACAAATCCCTCAATTCTCATTCTTCGAGGGTTGAGGGCATTTCCTTTCCTCCTGTCTTTTTTTTTTACATTCTTCTCCTTCTTGTTTCCCATTTCCTCTTCTAGTTTGTAAGAGAGTAGTTAGTTGTATGTTTCATTTGATCATCTTTCATTTTCACTATCACCCAAACCATAACCTAGATGTTAGGCCGCTTAAAACAACAATTATCATCATCATCATCATCATCATGTTTACTGTGATACAGATCAGGTGAATCGGCTGCCCCTAATAATTCGTATTATTGTTTTATGATGATGATGATGATGATGATGATGATGATAATTGTTGTTTTAAGGGGCCTAACATCTAGGTTATCGGCCCCTAATGGTTTGGCTGATCGTGAAGATGAAAATGAAATATAAACTATATCTAAAACTAACTACTAACTTATATACGAGAAGAAGAAATGGAAAACAAAAGGAGAATAAGGCAAATAAAGGACAGGAGGTAAAGAAATGCCCTCAACCCTCGAAGAATGCGGATTGAGGGACTTGGAAGGAAGGAGAGCCATGAAAGGCCGATAGGAAAGTGAAAGAGGAGAGGGTCCGCCCCAGAGATAATGGATAAAAGGGGGAAACCGGACCCAGCTCAGGAATCCCTCGGAGTCGCCAACTCCCGAACTCACCAGCCGTGAGCCCCTGAGGGTGTAGCAATATCTAGGGTGCACCAGAAGTGGTGGGGCTACATACACCCTGCCTCCTTGAGGGCCTTGAGCAGAAGGCAGGAGATAACAGGAAAAGAAAAAGAAGGCTGACCCCTCGCAGAAGGAGGGTACCAGAAAAGATGAGACAAAGGCCAAGTAAGGCGGGAAAGGAAGAGACTCCCTAGGCCTCGGATACCCTAATACCGTCGGGGTCGGAAGAGAACAAGAGTTGACCAAGTAAGGTCGACAGGAAAGAAGACGGAGAGGAGCCCGGCACAAGTAAGTGGAAGCAATGCCGGACTCAGCTGGGGCCCCGTGGTCGCCAACCCACGTCCCACAAGATGTGAGCCCCTGGGGGGATTATTGTTTTATGCAGCCCAACTAGCGTTGGTGTCAGGAAGGTCGATAATTCTCTGCTTGCATCCCGTATGGTGCTAATGCCCTACCAGCATATCCTGCAAACGATACTGAACACTATCATTTCCCCCTCAATGTGACTGCAAACTAATACGAGGGAATATAATACTGTAGAATTCAGTAGGCAATGCTTGCAGTGCATCGGTACCATCCGAACTGCAAGCAGAGAAATATCGACCTTCCTGACAGCATGCGTTAGTTGGGCTGCCTAAACCAATATTAGTAGGGGCAGCTGAATTACCCCGTAAATGCTATAACTGACTTTTGGGTCGCATTATCGCAACTCGACAGATTCCACGCGTGAGAAGAAGAGTCATTAAGATCACCTCTGCTCTTCACTGATGGGAAATCTTATCGAATGTATGTCTACCCCTTATTATTCCCGTTTTCCAACAGGTGCCAGGGATGAGATGCGATGGAAGTCTTTGTGGCGGATGTTTTTTACGGCCGGATGCTCTTCCTGACGCCAACCTCTTGAGAGGAGTTAATGAGAGATGAAATGAATGATGGCGAATGAAACTGGGCAAGGATGTGGAAGGAAGCGGCCGTGGCCT
This sequence comes from Meconema thalassinum, assembly GCA_946902985.2. Lineage (NCBI taxonomy): Eukaryota > Metazoa > Arthropoda > Insecta > Orthoptera > Tettigoniidae > Meconema > Meconema thalassinum. The sequence goes on from OX336389.2 coordinate 58,474,799, forward strand.
GTCAGAAAGTACCGTCCCAGCATTTGCCTAGAGTTGAAAATGGGGAAACCGCGGAAAACCATTTCAAGGACGGCCGACGGTGGGGCTCGAACCCACGCGTCTCCCTAGTCAGCAGAGAGCTCGGTCACATGACCTAACGCTGCGCGTTATCGAGCGTAGCCACCACTGTCGGTGGAAATCTTATCGAATCCTGGTGTTTATTGGGCGCGCCAGCAACTTATAATTTACTCACTGATGACCTTGTTGTTAAGCTAAACATGATGTACCCTTCCCCACGAAGCAAATAGATCAATATAACTAAATGAAATGTTATAACCTGATTACAATTTTTTTTTAGAAATGTTTGTCAATACAATGGTTAAAAATTCACATCGGTCAACAATTTGTTCTTGAAATATGCATTAATATACAGTGAGATTCTTTTGTGGGAGCGGGGCCGGGGGCCAGCCAACCGAGTTCGGGCCGCGGATAGCGCGCAGGTGAAAACCGTAACAAAGCACTAATTAATGGAAAATTCACCAGCAAATCATGATTTAAGATCTTACCTTCCCACAGAAGATGCTGAGTGTGTTCCCCTTCAGCTGACAGACTGGCGTTGTACCGTTTAAATAAATTAGCGTTTATTACAGCTTAGGCTTTCACGGCCGGCGTTCATAATGAAGTACACGTTTTTCGGGCTTGTAGGCCGTGGTCCAGACAGGTTATCTCCCGACGTTTCACCGGAAACTGCGTCCGGCATTATCAAGGGTTCCGCTCCTTTCCTTGGTCAGCAACGCAGTTTCCGGTGAAACGTCGGGAGATATCCTGTCTGGACCACGGCCTACAAGCCCGAAAACTTGTAGGCTACTTAAATTAGCGTTTACACGTTGTGATTCTCTTCTGTTGTGAGGGATATCTGCTGCCGTATATTGTTCTCCAGCTCCACAAGGGTACGGGTAATTGATCTGTACACTTTTTATTTTAAATTGCCCCACAATGAAACATAAAGCGGGCTTAGGTCCGTGCTTCGATTAATCACAGTAAACACACAGGGGGGTTCAGGAGTAGCTACATAATGTAACGATGTAGCTTCCAAAGTTACTGTCTGTCAGCTGAAGGAGAACATTTTCAGCATGTTCTGTGAAAAGGTAAGTTCTAACCTTTAACTGGTGACGTGAGGTCATCCAGATTTCCAAGAAATACAAACAACGTGTGTGTTTCTTTAATTAAATCTTGCAAGAAGCTGTTGTTTATGTTATGTTCTTATCTGTGCACTGACACTTCACACCCTCGTTGATGGAAGTTTAGCGACTTAATGACTTTAATGACCCTGGTTATCTCGCCTGCGCGTTATCCGCGGCCCTAGCTCGGTTGGCTGGCGGAAGGCGCACGCGTCCGGCAGCCGGTCACCGGTCCTGTCCAGCAAAAGAATCTCACTGTATTATCGCCAGGGATCTGGGGGAGTCACGGTCCTCATAATGCCCCTAGTTCTTGGATTCTGGCCACGTTCCTGCTTGTAGTTTGCAGAAACATCAACCTAGGAACCTTGATTGAGAACCCCTCCTCTCCACTATTTGGGATAGGGTCGCTCTCGGACACAGGGAAGAAACAGGGAACATGATCGTTTATAATAATGACTAAAGTGAACTTGAGAACAGTGGTAAAAACAAGACAATCAAGATTAAAACAGCAGTCTATTTGATATTGTCTTCTGCCGTGAATGGATCCCAGTCGGTGAGCTTTACCATTCCAACGGACTCTTCCCACAGACGCTTGGCGATCTCATCGTTACGAGCTTTTGCGGAAGGCATCTTTCTTCTGCAATCACTGCGAAAAGAACATGAAGGTTACAGTTAATATAGGCCTACAGTTGTTGTTGATTCAGCTGGGTATGAGTGAGATATGTCTGATAACCTGTGTCATTGTAATGAATGTAGTAGAGTGTGCATTTGTAATTGAAGCTAGGATTTGGAAGGAGACAGCCGTGGCCTGGTGTAGAAGTGTGAAACCCCCTAGAGGCACCGTGCGTTCTGCAGGGTGCTGCTGCGGGTGGATACTACGTGAACTACACACAGTCTTGTTTATCAACAGCTGATCGTAAGACGGTGCAATAAGAGTGAATTTTTACATGTGTTTATTCAATATTTTATAGTGTTGTCTTCAGATTATTATTTAAAAAAAATGTCAAAACGTTCTGGCAATGTTATGTGCTGTGTTGTTGGCTGCAATAATAGATACTGCAATACAGAGCAAAGTGTGAAATTTTATAGTTTTCCATCACGAGCTCACGAAATGGATTTGAAAAGACAGTGGATTTTAGCAGTAAATCGCAAGAAGTAAGTAATGGGGAATTTCAATATTTTAATTAATACTAAATTACACAGTACAGAACCTATACTAACCATGACTTTTACAAATATGTTAACAGTAACAACCAAAATAATTACAGTAATGCTATACTTCCAAGGTAAGGTCCGCACCAGTAGGCCATATTTTTAAAGCACAAACATCATAATAGAGATATTCTATCACACAGTAGTCTTAATGATAGCCTTAATAATTAAATAACAGATACCTTAATACCGAGCAAAGTGTGATTTTTTAAAGATTTCCTCCCCGACCTCACGAAGTGGATTCGAAAGGCTAGTGGATTAATATTATATTTACAGAAATAGGCCCTGGTACATGACAAAAAATAGGGACAAAATATTAATAGCCTACAGAAATATATTAGAAGTGTGTAGTTATACATAAACATTAAATAAAAAAGCATTACAGTATTTTAAATAGTCCTACAAACATATTATTATGAAACCAGATAGTCACAAAATAATATGAACTCATTACAATAGAAATTCAAATAAATATAGGCCTAATACAGATCCAAGTCAAATTTTACAAAATGTGTTCAAAATAAAATTTGCATTTACAGATTGCCCATACTTTAAAAGGTATGTTTACATAAATTTGCCACATTTACACAATTTGTTTTATAGGGCAGATGGTACTTTGTGGACACCTTCAAAATCATCTAGAATCTGCAGTACACATTTCATAGGAGGGTGTAAATCTCAACATCCTGCTAGTCCAGCATATGTACCAAGTATCTTTCCTGAATGTTACAGAAGAAAGTCAACAGGAACAGGCTCTCTCAGCAGATTTATGAGATTGAAGAAGAGAAGTGTAAATAGAAATCTAGTCATTTCAACACCTGATATATTAGATCTGCTAACTAGTGAGCCTGCTCTAGTGTCCATGAAAGCTGATGCTCAAACTCAGACAAACAAACATTGTGATGTAGAAAGCAATTTTGAATTCAGTTGTGTTTTGGATGGAAACAGTGTCAGCACACAAACAAATATATCATCCCTTCACACATTACATGCTAAACCTAGACATGTTAGTAAATTGTCTGGGCCTGACTTCCCATATGAAGAAAGAGGATTACTTGGTTATAGTTCAGTTTCTGATGAATCACAATTAAATGTTCTGGCTGGTGTCAACAAAGAAATTTTTAATATATTTTTAAACTTGCTGCCAGACACTAATACACGCAAAATTAGTAAAGAAAATAGACTCTTGGTATTCTTAATGAAAATGAAGTTAGCCTTACCATTTGCTGCCCTTGCTGTTATTTTCAATATTCACCGTAGTAATATTTCTAGGATATTTCAATCTGTTTTACCTGTACTGGCACAAGCAACAAAAAAGTGGGTTTTCTGGCCTAGCAAGGATACTGTTAATGCTACATTGCCTTCTGTTTTTAAAGATAACTATCCAAATTGTAGAACTATTATAGACTGCACTGAAATTAAAACAGAACAGCCTCCTGAGATCAGCCAGCGTGTGTATATGTACTCTAATTATAAGTCTACATATACTGATAAGGTCCTTATTGCAATTGCACCTTGTGGTATGGTGACATTTGTTTCCAAATGTTATGGTGGTCGAGCTAGTGACAGTTTTATCACAAATGACTGTGGAATTTTGAAATTGATAGAATCAGGAGATCAAATAATGGCTGATAAAGGTTTCCCTGGTATAAAAACTATATTGGAGGACAGCAATGCAATTTTAGTAATGCCACCCTTCATGCATGAAGGTCATTTGACACCTGAAGAAGTTGATGACACTTACAATATTGCTAGTGTGCGAATTCATGTTGAACGGTGCATTCAAAGAGTGAAAGTATATAACATACTTCAAAAAATTCCAAGTGAGCTATTGTGTAGTGTTGATGACATTGTGCATATGTGTTGTGTTATGACAAATGTACAACCTCCCTTGATGTCTGAAGCCCATTATTAAATCTGCACGTTAGTTCCCTTAAATAGTGTGTGAAGAAAAACTGTTGCAACTTTTCAATACAGACCTTTAAGAACATATCATTTCTTTGAATTTCTAAAAGAATGGAACTATGGTTGTCTGTATAAATGAAAAAGTCACAAGCATCAAGCCCACAACAGTACATCAACAACTGGCATTGAGTGAAATATTGTACAGCCTCCCAGGGGTATGCACCCCTTGGAGTCCATCCCCCCGGCATCTGGCTAAATCCCCTAAATGGCAACCCTTGGAAAGCCGGCCCAACATCCATAAAACTTAGCAGGGACAGCTTGCCACTCTAAAAGGCAGCCCAGTCCTTGCTAAGTTTTATGGATGTTGGGCCGGCTTTCCAAGGGTTGCCATTTAGGGGATTTAGCCAGATGCCGGGGGGATGGACTCCAAGGGGTGCATACCCCTGGGAGGCTGTACAATATGCATGATTTGGTTTCAGTTCCAAATTTCCTTCTGAATTTCTTATAAGATAGGGCACATTAATCTCCTCATTTTCACCTATGATTGGTTTGTCTTTTCATGAAATAGGACACTTAATTTCCAGTACCCTTTCTGGCTTCCCATTCACCATTACTATACCATCAGGACTAGCACACAACCAAGGATGGGTGAGATGAATTATGAGACCACTCTCGACAACTGTTTTACCACATAAATTTGTGTATTTGGCAAGTGCAGTTTTTTCTAACTTTTTTCCAAATGTGACATTTCTAAGACCCCTACCATTAAGACATTTAGGGTTCAAGAGTGTATTTACCAACTTCTCATGATCTTTTCTCCTAGTTTTAATTGAATGTGCCTTACTTGCAGAGATCCTTTTCTTCCTTTCTGAAAACCAGAGGTCAGACTTCGATTGATGTAAGGTTTTTACACAAATGTCAGTTGCTTGAGTCTTATTAATTACAACATGAGTGTTATAAAAATAACTTGCTAGTGCAGAATTGCTAACACTACACACATCAATTACCGTTATTACAGATGTAGTCTCCTGTTTCATTAATAATGTTGTTATTACATTTTTACATGCATAATTCTGAACCATAACTGTGACATCTGTTATTAAATTTCCTAGCAATTCATTGGCAACTTTAACTGATTCTGACTTTTTCTCCTCATTTAAAATTTTGGATAGTATACATGGGGTTTTCAAATCGGGAATTTCAGCTGGTTTTACATCAAGCCTCTGCCTTTTTGTGGGAAAAAGTTCTTCTAACCTCTTCCCCTTGTTATATTTCTCTTTCCCCGCGTTTGAGATTCGAGGTCTAGACCATTCACAGGGTTGATCGGTTCGCGAAGTTACATGCTCTGAATTAACTGCATGAATAACTGCTGAAATATGCTTGCACTTCTCTGACGATCCAGCTGGGCATTCACAGGAACATGCAATCGTCTCTCTAGTAGCATTAACCTACGATAACATTATATCGTATTAGAAATTGCGAGTACATGAACATTAATGCCGCTGTCACCCCAGTTAGTTAGTTAGTTAGTTAGTTATTGATGTTTTAAGGGGCGGAACTACGTGGTCATCTGCCCCTGCTGTCACCCATAACTAATGCATAAAATGAATAGATACGTTACCTCTATTGTGACATGATAAGGTTTCTGGCGAACTGATGTTTCTCTTATCATATTAGCAGTTATTACACTGTTGGTATTTCCTGCAAACTGCTTTTCTACTAAATTTAAAACATGCCCACTTTCTGCAAGTAGACGGCCTTTCTTCGAAGAATTGGGCCGATTATTGTCAGATAAAATACTCTGAAATCCTACAGTTATTATAAAGTCTGCCATGGCAACACGCTGTGTGATGACAGCTGATATTTCTGCGGTCCGCGGTAAACCGCAACAGCTTACAATTCCGGCCACTCGTAGCGTGGCGGAGCATTTCTCCCTCTAACGCACGGAGCCTATAGGACATCTGAGGTGTGAACTAAAACCATCCTTTAGACCAGAATTGGCAGAGCCGGTAATCCAACCAGGACTTCCGTGGTGTCAGTAGGACTATCCTGACATTGTCTGGAGGGGAAAGGCACTTGTGCTGTGGGATGGCCGAGGTGGGGATCGAACCCAATCCACCTCTAGTTGTCATCTGTAGGTTGTGAGTAGACTAGGATGACGTGAAATTCAAGTAAAAATGTCCTATTTTGCTATGTTGTAGACTAAAGCTTTGTGTGCAATATCGGCAGCAGATCCATTTCAGGAAACCATCACATATTCCCGACTTTAAAAAAGGTGTTGGTGTTGTCGTTAGTTGCCATCTCAGAAAAAGCACCAGATGGGGTTGGTCAGCATCTCGTTAGGCTGCTGATTCCTCCGAAAAGCACCGGATGGGGTTGGTCAGCATCTCGTTAGGCTGCTGATTCCTCCGGAAAGCACCGGATGGGGTTGGTCAGCATCTCGTTAGGCTGCTGATTCCTCCGAAAAGCACCGGATGGGGTTGGTCAGCATCTCGTTAGGCTGCTGATTCCTCAAAAAAAAAAAAAAAACTCCTCCAGTTTAATCTAGATCCCTTTCATTTGGTACTGACTTTATGTCTGAAGAATCCGCCCTAAATGGCACATATCTGGACATTTACTCATCACTGGCAATTTTGAGTATTGCCAAAGGGACCACGACTTTCACTACGACGTCCTCACAATTCATTCTCACAAGTACATCCCAATTAATGAAATACACACGTGACGTGATTTAAAAACAAGTAGTTCCGTGAAGAATTAATAGCCTATTTTCAAATACCCTACTTATATTAATTGCCTCTATCAACATACACAATTTCAGATTGATTGCTGTAATTGATTCGTAGATATTGAGAACCGCCTAAATATTTCGGATGGACACCATGTTAGATTTTTATATATAGGCCTTAGAGTTATGTACGATTACATGAAGATTATTGTGTAGGTGTTCTATTCAAATTTCAATCGCATGATTAGGACACAAGAAATAAAAACGAGATTTTAAAATTTTGCTCTGCCGCCATCTTGTGGTTATGAAAATAATTTAAATGAATGAGATGCGAGTGGATTAAAATGTATATAAGCATATGTCGTACCAAGTTTCACTGCACTCGGATGGTTAAATCGCGAGAAACGTCCATTTGAATAGGCTATTTAAATTTTGCGTCACCGCCATATTGGATTTGTGCTCACCAGGCTATTGAACGCCCCATAGGTGAACTAATGTTTATAGCCTCTATACACATACTAAATTTCAGTTTGATTTCTGTCATAGATTAAAATATACTTGTTGGCATATTGGCTAACATTGTAATTACTTGAGCGTGAAAAGTCAATATGCCATCTTTCGATACCGGTACCTCTAAAGAGAGGAGCTCACAGATCTCGCAGCAAACAAGTGGTATGGGCATAGAACATGGTCCACAACCCCAGCGCCGCGGCGGTCCGTGCAAGGTACACCAAGAGCCCGCTGAAGAGCCTGACTTGGAGCACTAAGGCGAAAGAGACATAGCATTCAACTATTAGAATAGTTATTTGTTGTTTATTATTGGTGTTACGCTCGCAATGTATCAAAAGAAGCAGGATCGCGGAGACTCAAACCCCAGTCGGTTCAACCTCGTTCCGCTGTCTCAAACGATGCCACGGTTCCAGCACGGAACTTGCACGATGGTCCTGTTACAGGTTCGGCACGTTCACCGGACAAAATATATGTAGCTCCCCCTGAAAGTGTACACTAATCGCGTTATGGAGCGCTGGTACCAGGCACATCACCACTGACATGGCTTATTAGTACAGGAAAAAAGCAATGAATTCCAACATTCAAAAGATCAAAGCGCGCATGCGTTTAAATATTAGTTCGTACCGCACACAACATGCCCTAGAAAATCCCACGAGTAAGTCCATCAAGTATTGGGGGAGGGGAGGGTGGAAGTTGGTTAAAAGGTATTGTTTGCCACACGCAAAACGTCCATAATTTTCATCCAATTTTGATACCGGGTGAGTTAGCTGTGGTCGTTACGGCATGACTGCTGGCAGTCGCTCACATCCGGGAGGCGAGGAGGTTCGAATCCCCCCGCCGGCAACCTTGAAGATGGTCTTCTGTGGTTTCCCATCTTCCTTCCAGGCAAATGCCGGGGTTGGTCCCTGACTATAGGCCACAGCCGCTACCTTCCAACTCCTCGTCCTTACATTCCAACTTTCCTCCCCAACGGTACTTGTAGCTCACCCATTGGGTGTCCGTCTCGAAGCAGCTACAAAACTGGCGAGCCGAACATGTCCTCGGACACTCCCGGCACTAAAAGCCATACGCTAAAAAAACTGAATTTTGATGAAAGTTTCAGGGATGACGCGGATTAGACCCTGGATGGTCCCTTATGAAACGCTCGTGGATCTATGGTAGCCTCAGCGCATGCGCAAACTAAAAAACCGACCAACCTCAATTTCTCACGACCTATTGGTTCAATTCCACTAAACTTGGAATAATAGTTGAGGATCAACACGTTAGATAATCCCATATGATTTTCCTCCTCGCCACCCCATGGTTCGCCTCCCCACTCGCAGCCAACCAGTTTGTTTCCACCCTCCGGCTGGTCCGGTCTTTGTTTTGTTTGTGTTCTGTTTCTCATTGTTTGCTATTTCAAACTAATCGGTCGATCATTAGTACATAGGTACCTAATGGTTTTCAAAGTGTCTAAGCATTCATGTACAGTATGTTTGAGTGGTGATACTTTTTGTAGTGGTTAGGTAATCTACTGGCCTGGGAATGTGCACTGCAGTCACAAAGGAGGTAAAGTAGATGTATTAACTGAAAAGGGCATACAGAAAGTACTTTAATGCAGTAATAATAATAATACTAATATCCCTGAATGCAAAACTGAAGCACTACTGCACGGTCATCCGGCCAGAAGCTTTGTATGCAGCGGAATGTCTCTCCATGAATAGAAAAGGCATAATGGAAAAACTGGAGACCAAGGAAAGGAAGATATTGAGGAAAATCCTGGGTCCAGTCAAAGAACACGGCGAGTTCCGAAGACGCCACAACCACGAGTTGTACACTCACGTAGAGAAAATAACGGACGTGATGAAAAAAAGGAGGATTTCTTTTTATGGACATATAACCCGAATGAAATCAACACGGCTATCCAACAGAATTTTTGCTTTTCTCCGTGAGAAAAAGACAAAGGGGGCCTGGTTCATTGAAGTAGAGAAAGATCTGTTGGAGACTGGGATTACACGTGAAGATATCCAGGAGCGTGGCCCACTTAGGGATAAACTTCAGAAACATCGGAGTTTTCAACTTAAGCCGAAGCTAAAAACCGGGAAGGCGTGGACGACAGAGAGAAAGGTGCAACATCGATTGCGAATGAAGGAGTACTGGGCTAACATTAAAATGCAGAAAAAACAGTTGACATGACGTGGTCCTTAGTTGGCCGTAACGAAGGAGGAAGGAAGGAAGGAAGGAATACTAATATCGTATGGACTCGGGTGCCGGGTTCAAGCTTCGTTATTTGACACCCAGAGGGCAGCTTGCATGTCGAATATTGTTGTTCCTTGAAGCACTATGAAAGTGAAGAAGGTTACATATCTAAACTCCTTCACACTATAGCACTTTCTAGTAGAGAAATGAGGAACTTTGTGTTGGCGGAAAATCCCGAGATTAATTTTGCCATTATGCACACGGCCTACTGAATTCAAATGGGTTCTTAATATGCCAAAATCGTATGACATGCGTGTCGCAATTTTTGCCGCCTTTCAAATTTCACCTACCACGGCTATGAGTGAACCAGCAAGCTTGGGGTTAGTAATTCGACACGATAACCACTCACCCACCGTGGCATGCAGTGTAATCAAGCAGGACGGAGCTACACGCACATATTAATATATAACAAGTAGTCTACACGTGTGGTGAATATTGTACACCAAAAGAATGTCACGAAATCACTTAGCCTGAACATTTTATTTAATAAATCAACTGTTCTACAAGCAGAATAGTTGAGGCTAACCATATTGTGTATCGTGATCGTTTTCCTCTATAAATTCTTCCTCGGAAGTATGTGCGTCTCCTCCTACTTCTTCATCTCATTCTTCTTGCGCTATAGCGTCATAGATTTCCTCTTCCGTAAGTCACTACAGATTTTTAGCTCGAATGCAAGTCCTAATCACAGAGCCGTACGAAACACTGAGATACTTTCCAATTCTATTAAAATATGATTTAAAAAATAAGACAGTTAAATAACTGAATCAATAGTGTCTGTAGGCTACTTACATAACTACACGCGTGGCGTACTTTGTTCACCACATGCAACAGCTCAATGTTTTTCCGGTGAATCAGCACAAACAAATCTGAAAACAATGACACTGCTTGTGGTCGTTTGCGAACGTTTTAGAGATAGGTTAGATAACGCCTACGAGCCTCAGTGGCGTGTGGTGGAATTTTACTTAGGGTAAGCAATGGTTTTCTTCGCAAACTCATTGAAGACCCAAGTTGCCATATTTTTACAGATTTGAACTTACAAAGTAAATCTATCTGAATTGAAATCAATGATAAATGTTTTACGTTTAGTTAAAATAGCGAATACAAGCTTTCACTTTCGTGTTAATCGGCCAACTCAACTGTGGAGTTGGACGACTTCCTAATAAAATTAATATTTTGTTCTCAAATTTACCGCACATCACACGCTGTCATCTCCAGACCCAACTCCCGGTGCCATATTTTTACAGATTTCTCACGCCTACTAGTGTAAACAAAAACGTCTACTGCATACCCTACTCCCTTATATTGCATTAGACAACATTATATCGCTGAACTATAATAATGACGGCCTACCACTGTAAAACAATCACACGTTTTAACACAGCATATAAAAAGCTGTTTTACACAAACACTGACACGCTTTTTCTAACTATAATGGGCGAGTAAACACACTATCTTTGAAAACTGACCGCTCCTTGTTTTTGGCCTAAGGTATGTAACTTAAGGAATTGCTTCCTAGCCTTCGCTTTCACTCACCCTGCAGTACCAAGAAATACCAAAAGAGGGCATGTCACGCTATTGTGCTGTTGCAAGCGACTCCGCAAGGAACTCGCAGTAGGAATCAAAGAACAACGAAGTGTGAATGGGTCCATTAAAACAATACAGGACACAGAGACTGGAATATCACTATAACCAAAGTAAATAATTATTGTACCCGTCATTATTTTACTTGGGTAAGCAATGCTTACCTTACATCCATGGAATACACGTGCCTGACGAGCCTGCAGAAACATTACAACCAAAAATTTACCATTTTTAGTACGGGTGGTGTACTTTATACACCAGCGCTTGTACTTAAAGGTTAGAAAAGTTCGTCAACAAGCTGTTACTGAAGCCCATGTTGCATGCCGGCTGGCGTACTGTACATGTACAGCCTGTTCCGATTCAACACGGAACTGTAAAATGGCTTGCCTACCCACCCACAATCGGCTTGAAATCTGCTCACAGCGCGCTAACGACGGGGCTTAGTTCGATTTCACTGATTGCCGTGTTCTTATGCAGCATGCCAAAGTCCTGGATTTATTCATTTGGGACTACGTCAGGTCGAGAGTATTTTTAAGATCACCAATAACTCCCGAAGAAATGGAGCTCGTCATTACCGAAGACTTTGCGGAAATTACTCCTCAGATGTTGTCGAACGCAAGAGAGAATTTCATGCGACGAGTGGCCCTCTGCTTGGAAAATGATGGACTCCACTTCGAACATCTTATGTAAATGTCCATTTGCAGTAGCGTCTGTGATAAATTAACTTTTTTAGTCGCATCGAAGACTGATTAAAATTTTGTAACACATCATTTCCAAATTGTATCTCGTTTTGTGGTATTGGGTTAAAAAGCAATAAACTGTGTTGTAAATAAAATACAACACTAAAATACATTGTGTTTTAATAAACTATGTTGTAAAATAAAATTTTATTTCATAGAAATGTTCTGCAAAAGCCATTAACAGAAGCGTAAAATAACAAGTTCTGAAACAGAAATCGTTCAAACTTATTGTGAAGCTTGTGTAAATACATGTTCAAAGAGCAAAATACTTTGCCATGCTGCATACGAAGGCGGCAATCAGTGAAATCGAACTCAGCTCCGTCGCTAGCGCGCTGCGAGCAGATTTCAAGCCGATTGCGGGTGGGTTCCGTGTTGAACCGGAACAGGCTGTACATCCGCCGTTCACAATCTCCCTCACCACAGGAATGTGTTGTGGTTCAACCAAGAAAGCGAGCTGAATTCTCGTTCAAAACTCATTGTTTTAATGTACCAGTGAGTGCATTGATTACACCAAATGCAGTAATCCTACAAAGGAAGAATAGAGCAGCGTCACAACTATATAATTCACCAACAACGTGCGTACAACTGCACTTGAACGAAACCGTGTGTGAGGATATTAAGTACTTCATGAACTAAGCATTATAATTGATCTTGTAGCTGCGTAAGGAAAATACCAGCGATATTGCTTAAGTACAGAGAGTTTAGTTTGGATGTATCGGAGACCCTCGCTAGCCCGCTCGCCCGCGGCGCGAGCCTGTCTCTCGCCAGGCACTTTGCCGTTATGCGGCGCTCGCGCGGCATTGAGTCATTGAGTATAGGAATTTGTACTTAAATTTGTACTTCAATGTGATCCTTGACCTTTTTTTGACGAACTGACTTACAGAGAGCGATTATCAACTTATTTTCAACAAGATTCTGCCACTGCTCACACTGACGAAGCATCCATGACAGAATTGCGTCGCATTTTTTGGTACTATGATTATAAGTCGGAACGTGTGGCCCCCACGGAACCCAGACTTATCACCATGTGACTTTTATTTGTGGGGGACGCTTAAAAATAGAGTGTATGCGAGAAACCCTCCACTATAAATGAGCTTAAAGACTATATTACAGCTGAAATACAGCCAATCGGTGCTGAGGATCTTCAGAGAGTACATGCCAGTTTCATAAAAAGGTGCCAGCAATGTGTAGCAGTGAATGGCGAACATTTTCAGCACCAGCTGTGAACTAGGTAAGTACAAATTCCTATACTCAATGACTCAGTGCTGCGCCGGCGCCGCATAACGGCAAAGTGCGTGGCGGGAGATAGGCTCGCGCCGCGGGCGAGCGGGCTAGCGAGGGTCTCCGATACATCCAAACTAAACTCTCTGTACTTTCCAAAGAAAAGACTCTAAAAACCTCGAGAAGGGGGCAAGAGAGGAGGGAGCAGGGCTGATGATGAAAGAGATGCTGCATTTGAAAATTTGTGCCACACAGTGGAAAGTAGTCTGCTCAATCAAAGAAGTAAAATAAATATTTGCCAATTTGCATCCAACAGTTGAGCCCTATACGGATATTCATCTCAAAAGAAAAAAATGTAAATCATTTTGGAGATGCTGGTTTTTTATCAGATATTCCAGGGAAGGATTCAGTAATTTGTTTCTAAGGAACAACTTCACACATCTTGAATGACAGAAGCCGTTGCATTGATGAAGAGGAAGAAGAGATCATAATTTTGAAAACAGCAGCCAATATCATTCAACGAGACATCAAGGCTCAACCGTATGAATGTTCACTGTATCCCACGCAAGCAGAAATTGCTGATGGCTATGAGCTACTTGTTCCTGTAGTGACTGGGGACGACACTGATCTACTGGTCCTCTTGGCCACCCTTGCACAGGGTGAACTCAATCCGAAAAGGATTATGCCTGGAAAGGCTAAAACCCCACACAAGTTTCACGATATACGTGGCATACAATCCCAAATAGGAGATAGGAGGGTGTTTTTCTGCCACTGCATGCTATTACCGGATGTGACTCTATCATACATGCACGGTATGGAAAAGGGAAACATACACTTTGGAAAAAAAGTTCCAACAAGTAGCCTATGAAGCTGAAGAAAGAAACTCCTGGCCTTCAATTACACGTGAGCATCACTGGACGCCATTGGAAATGCTGGTGAAGTGACTCAGGCGACTCGAACACTGCTCACCACCAGCTGTACCAAACAACCAATTCAGGTTGAGTGTATCGCCGACAACGAATGTAGCGGCAAAACAACACTCGTTACGAGCTTACCATCGGGTTCAGCAGTGTGAAAGGTATAACTATTATTATTATTATTACTATTATTACCGGGTGAGTTAGCCGTGGTCGTAACAGCGTGGCTGCAGGCAGTCACTCACATCCGGGAGGCGAGGAGGTTCGAATCACCCCGCCGGCAACCTTGAAGATGGTCATCTGTGGTTTCCCATCTTCCTTCCAGGCAAATGCCGAGATTAGTCTCTAACTATAGGCCACAGCCGCTACCTTCCAACTCCTCGTCCTTACATTCACACTTCCTCCCCCAGACAACACTCCACACGCGACGGTACTTGTAGGTCACCCCATGGGTCTCCGCATAGAAGCTGCTACAAACTCTGGCGAGCCGAACATGTCCTCGGACACTCCCGGAACTAAAAGCCATACGCTAAAAAGAAATTACTGTTATTGACTTATACCTATAATACTTGGTAGGTTTGCTTATCATGCTGACCAGCTTTCATCAGTTTTGACCAACCCTTTTTCTTAACACATTCTATATCTCTGAATCTGTTGCATTAATCAAAAACATGGAACCATACTTGTACACAATTAACGCTCTTCAATTATTGTAATATTCAATGTTTCGCTAAACCGACAAGTTTACGCGATACATGAAAAATACTAAAAATAGCTTTTTACCGCTTTCCACCCCTCTCAGCCCCCATACCCGACCAACTAAGCCGTGGAACTTTTTAGGACGCGTTGTGTAGGGTACGAGATACCATTTAAACGCATGTGCGGATTGATTTTTTGAATGTTAGGGTATGGCCACCTTTTGTTCTTTTATTACTATACTATATGACATCGAGTGTGTGCCAGTTTTCAACGAGCCCAGGTGTGATAAGACGAGTCGTTTAACCTGCAATGAATGAAGGGCTTAGTTCAGTCTGGAGCTGATACTGTAATGTTTTGAAGGCGTATTTCGTGCAGGAACTCGGGCCCACTCGTTAAGATCACCGGGAATATGTACCGTTTATTACAACATTCTCGGTAAGAAAGTGTCTTGCTTTTATTCAACATCATCATGATGACGATTTTCTTTTTGTCGTGTATGAAAGGCGGAGTGTAGGTCTTTCTAGTCGACGCCCGTGGGTGACCTGCGCGTCGGGATGAGGGATGGAATGAATGGAGATGAATGAAACTGGGCAGGGATTTGAAAGGAAGCGGCCGTGGCCTGTCAGAAGGTACCGTCCCAGCATTTGCCTGGTGTTGAAAATGGGAAACCACGGAAAACCATTTCAAAGACGGCCGACGGTGGTGCTCGAACCCACGCATCTACCGAGTTAGCAGAGAGCTTGGCCCCATGACCTAACGCTGCGCTTTAGCCAGCGTAGCCACTGCTGTCGGTATGACGACGATGAGTATGTTAGGGACAGTGTCGTGTTCACAGGACTGTTTGCATAGGCTACGTGACACACAAACTCTTTATCGCAACTCGAGCGACCACTAAATCATATTATGATCTCAGTCACACAGGGGCGGATATGGGGAGGGCGAGAAGGGCGACCGCCCAGGGCCCCGCTGTCCTAGGGGCCCCGCGCCATGGATTGTTTTAAATTTAATTAATGAAACTTTTCGAACTAATTTATAATTCTTTTTTTATTAATGCAGCTATGACCTCCCTTGACCATTTAGCAAGTTTAGATTTCAGTGAAATAATAGAAGACTTCAGCCGGAAAAAAAGTGGCAAAGTAATATTTTAATACGGTATTTCATAGTTTACATAATCTTCATCAAGGGGACTTAAAGGTTTCTTTCATATTATAAAAAGAATGTACTGTAGTGTATTCAAAATATTGTAACTATTCTTTATTTTATTATTATTACAAAACTACTTGTCGCCTCCATAGCGTAGTGGTCAGCATGGTTAGCTGTCTCCCCGGAGGGCCTGGGTTCGATTCCCGGCTCTGCCAAGAAATTTGAAAAGTGGTATGAGGACTGGAACGGGGTCTACTCAGCCTCGGGTGGTCCAAATGAGTAGAGGGGGTTCGATTCCCACTTCAGCCATCCTCGAAGTGGTTTTCCGTGGTTTCCCACTTCGTCTTCGGGCAAATGCCGGGATGGTACCTTCTGTAAGGCCACGGCCGCCTCCTTCCCTCTTCCTAGCCTATCCATCCCAGTCGTCCATCCCTTCCCATCCCTCCTGAGGCCCCTGTTCGCTTTGCAGATGAGGCCGCCTGGGCGAAGTGCTGATCACACTTCCCCAGTTGTATCCAACTCGACCAGAAGTTCTCAGCTCCAGGACACTGCCCATCGAGGCGGTAGAGGTGAGTTCCCTCACTGAGTCCGTGGGAACCACCAACCTAGAGGGTAAATTGACTAAATAAAAAAAACTACTTTCCAAATTATTTGATATTTTTTTTATTTCCTATTGTTGGGGGCCCCTTATCATATCGCCCAGGGCCCCGCAAGACCTGGATCCACCACTGCGAGTCACAGTCACTTATAAAGTGCGTCGGGCTATTTGGAACAGCTGGTGTAGGCTTTCACGGTCATTTCGGATTCTTGGGTTATGTTGATATCTAATGTTTCCCGTCTTGTTCAGACTCGTTCTGAATAGTTTGAAGTAGATGTGAATAGTTTCCGGATGACAGTTCTCATGTTATCTTTCCTTGTTTCCTTTGATAACACCGTGCGTGGTTGTTTAGCTTGCACGGGAGTAAGAGGAGATAAGCGTGAAGTGGGCCACGTTCCAGGGACAGTGTCTATAGAGCATCTCTACCTTAAAAGACAGTATGGAATTAAATGTAGTAGTTGCCTCTCACTCGCACTCCTATGTCCTGCAATTACCTTCGTCCTCTTCCACTCCGGCGATGTTGCCATTTCCCAATAATTGAAAGTGACAAATCTAAGAAACTGTTTGCGTGGTCTTATAGAGAATTTCCCGCTCTTTATGTTAATGTAAAAATAAAAGCCATAAATAATTAACACCTGGCCCAATTTTCACAATTACGATATTTTAGCGCGAATCTATATTTTTGCAGATATAAAACTTATCACGCCATAGATAATGAACTAATGATCGCAACAGATCAAGAATTTATTTTTAGATTGCCTGATGTTGGTAGAAGATACTCTATTTCTCAGGGCAGTAATTATTTTCATAGTAAGAAAGTTATGATTTTTTTCTTAAATGTTACTTGAAAAATCTGAGATGGTATCACAGGAAACTTACGTAGCGACAAACCTTTATGCTATTGACTTTACGTTGGTGACTAAGCGAGAAGAAATGTTCATTAATATGTGAAAAAGTTTTTAAAACAAACCCGAGCTCGATATCAGATAGCATTCATAAGTTATCGCACTTATTCCTCCCGCCCAGCGCTGACGCTGCGTAAGTTTGTTTACTCCGGCGCCAGTATCTCCCCGACTGATGGTGTGATGGTGTGAAGTTAAACTGTGAAATGAAGTGGTCCTTGAGTTCTTTATAAATTGTCCGCCTCGTTGCGTACCGTAGTGGCTAGCATTCCTGGCTGTCACCATGCTGTCACTGTGGAGGCCCAGGTTTGAATCCCGGCTCCGCCAAAAAAAATAATTCTGGTCTGAAGGCTGGAACGGGGTGTACTGAACTTCATGAGACAAAACTGAGAAGAGACGGGTTCGATTCCTACCTCAGCCATCCTCTAAGTGGTTTCTGTGGTTTGCCTTTGTTCATCCCGGGAATAACATATTATAATATTATCATATTCATGAATAATTGAAAAATATAAATTGTTATAATGTGTTCATTTAACTCGCGCTCTGAGGTTCGGCGTATCATATCTAAATATTGTAGCGTTGTTCGCTGCAAGGTATGAGCTACAGTTATATACAACAAACAAATATTTTGGAAATTTCCCGAGTTTTGCGTAAAAGCACGCCTGTATACGACTTATATTACATCATGTGCCCGCCCTTGCAGAACTTTGTAAATGCAGTAGTTCTGTCATCAGCGCGCCCCATTTAATGCGTACTGTCTTTTAAGGTAGAGACGCACTATAGACAATCTGATCCAGAACGAGTATCTCCATTTATAAGTATACTCGCAACCCACCCGGCTTCGCCCGGGAACAGTTATGACTGCATTACGTGATAAGCGCTTTTTTTTTTCGATGTCAATGAACAACGACCTATATCCGTTTTACTTCTTGGCATGATGGGTTAAAATCACTGACTGGACTATTAATTATATTATCATGGAGATGAAGAGCCTCCGTGGCTTAGCTGGCAGTACGCCGGCCTCTCGCCGCTGGGTCCGTGGTTCAAATCCCAGTCACTCCATGTGAGATTTGTGCTGGACAAAACGGAGGCAGACAGGTTTTTCTCCGGGTACTCCGGTTTTCCCTGTCGCAAATTTCATTCCAGCAACACTCTCCACTACCATTTCATTTCATCTGTCAATCATTTAATGATTGCCCCAGGGGAGTGCGTCAGGCTTCGGCAGCCGGCACAGTTCATCTCCTCGCCGCTAGATTGGGGCTTCATTCATTCCATTCCCTGACCCGGTCGGTTGACTGGAAGCAGGCTGTGGATTTTCATTTTCATCATGGAGATGCATGTGCAACGAATTCTTGTCAGACGTAATTTAAGAATGGCGAGGTGCATGAAACACAAATCCTCCTCCCGTCCAATCTTAACTTGACTGTGTATTTTGCGGAACGAAAAGTTCACAGGTGAAATGAAGAAAAGCAAGTTGTACTTCCAGGGAAACTCCAAACACAACCACTCTTCTCTGAAGTCTTAACTCAACAGGCCTCGACGGTTTGCTGCTGGCTGTATCTGGGGTAAAAGGCTCGCCCACTAGCTAGGCTGTAACTGGGGTGATGACTCTCCCCTAGCCAGCTCGTAATCTGTCGCCTCAGTAATTGAATGGTGTTTGTTGGAAGAAATGAAAACGTAAAAACACTTATAGTGGGCGATGTGTTGAAGATAGAGATATGCTCTCGCGGACTTTTTTTGTAGAAATTTTCATGCTGAACAATTCTTACACTCATAGTATATTGATATTTTTAATGGTTTGCCCAGCGTAAGCTTAAAAAACGCACGGACGCCAGTTTATTTTCGACTTTTTCACTGAAATCGTTACTGCTTGCCTTCCTTTGATCAGGAATAAATAATTTTCAACAGAAACCTTCCTCGAGATATCCTTTACAGAATGGTGAAAACCACATCAAAATCCATCCAGTGGTTCTCGAGATTACCCGTGAGATCCAAGAATCGGAGATTTTGTTTTATACTAAGTAGAGATTAACAAGAAGTTCCGTGAAGAACTATACAGCCTACTTTTCATGCCAATGATTATTCTACAGAATATGAACTTATATAGAATAATGACGAAATTAAGTTGGTAATATCGAAATATCTAATTAGTTCAAAATATACCTGGTATAATGTAGCCTAATAGAGCACTACAGTTGGCAGCTCTGGTGACTGAATATATTCTTAGTTCCATTTCTTAAGGTACAGAATACAAAATTTGGTTGAAGTCCAATGGACGTTACATGCAGTTAGACACTGGAATTATCAGCACGCGTAAAAGCATGTTGCCAACAATGTCATGCGTGTGCTGGTCAGAAATAATCTGAAATATTATGATATCTTGTTGTGCCAATTTTGGATGAAATCCATTTGTTAGTATAGAAGTTACATGTATTTTAAAATTGGACATATCAGCAGGCATAGAATCATGTTGGCAGCACTGCCTTGTATTAATTACTCCAAATTAATCTAGAATGTCAGGTGCTATACGTGTGCAAAGTATAGAGCTGTTGGCTTGCATACTTTCTGATATATTGATATTAGGGTAAAAAAATATAGACAGCATTTATTAACAGTTGGCAGCCCTGATTGCTCTTAACAATACTTATAGTCATATCTGTTGTGGTACACATAGCACATACGAAATTTGGTTGAAATCCAACTGATAGTATAGAAGTTACATGTATTTAAAAATTGGTACTATCTGCAGGCTTATAATCATGTTGGTAGAACTGACGTATATAAGTTACTCCAAATTAATCTATAATGTCAGAATATACGTGTGCATAGTTTAAAGCTGTTGGATTGCATACTTTCTGATATATTGGTATTTGGATAAAAAAAATAGAGAGAGCAATTATTAACAGTTGGCAGCCCTGGTGGCTCTTAAGAATACGCTCAGTCATATCTGATTATGTACAGATATTACATACAAAATTTGGTTGAAATCCAATTGATAGTGTAGAAGTTATATGCATTTAAACATTGGACCTATCAGAAGGCTTAAAATTATTTTGGCAACACTGTCATGGTTGGCTTCCTGGAAATTAAACTAAAATAGTATTATCTACATGTGTGCCAATTTTGGAATAGCTCCCATGCACACCTTGCAAGATATCCAACATGGAGCTCAAATTTCTAGTGTGTTTTTTCAGCAGTTGGTAGCACTGACATCATTTTCAAATATGTACGTGAGCTATTCCGGTGCACATATTTACTCATACTAAATTTGGTTTTGATTGCTGCAGCCGTTTAGGAGTTGATAGGGGGGGACACACACACAGCCAGACAGACAGACAGACAGACAGACAGACAGACAGACAGACAGACAGACATTTTCCCGGATCGATCTCATAAGTCTACTTTTTCCTCATTTTTGCAAATTGTGAAAAGTAGGCTAAAAATGTATGGATGTTTATACATTTGTATTGCTTTACTGTATAGTCTGTGTTGTATTGCAATATTCTATAGCGTATTTCTGTGTCACTGTGTCATCGAATGGGATTAAGTGATCTATTTTTCATCTCTGGGGAGTGAAAGCAAACACAAGAAGACGAAAAAGCCTATCTGCTTTACTTCAAGAGTGTCACGGTCATAATAGAAATGAAACTGTAGCGCCACTCAAAACTATTCACAGGCCAACACAATAAATCAGCGATATTCCCAGGATCCCCAAAGACCCTCTTGATCCACCGGCCTCTGGGGGTGAATTTAAATCTTATGTTCATGCGACCAAGTGTATATTGACACGGCTAGTATAAAAAGAGCATCACAGGACTTTCTTGACACTGTATCGCACCATTCCAAAATATGCCTAGTGTAGGAGTAGGAAACAATTTACTGGATTAGGACTGTCTCCTAATTGTGCCTAGTGTAGGAGTAGGAAACCTTTTGTTAGATTAGGATTGGCTCCTTATTGTGCCTAGTGTAGGAGTAGGAAACATTTTGTTAGATTAGGATTGACTCCTTATTGTGCCTAGTGTAGAAGTAGGAAACCATTTGTTAGATTAGGATTGGCTCCTTATTGTGCCTAGTGTAGGAGTAGGAAACCACTTGCTAGATTAGGATTTGCTCCTTATTATGCCTAGTGTAGAAGTAGGAAACCACTTGCTAGATTAGGATTGGCTCCTTATTGTGCTTATTGTAGAAGTAGGAAACCACATGTTAGATTAGGATTGGCTCCTTATTGTGCCTAGAGTAGAAGTAGGAAACCACTTGCTATATTAGGATTGGCTCCTTATTGTGCCTAGTGTAGAAGTAGGAAACCACTTGCTAGATTAGGATTGGCTCCTTATTGTGCCTAGTGTAGAAGGAGGAAACCACTTGTTAGATTAGGATTGGCTCCTTATTGTGCCTAGTGTAGAAGTAGGAAACCCCTTGCTAGATTGGGATTGGCTCCTTATTGTGCCTAGTGTAGAAGGAGGAAACTACTTGTTAGATTAGGATTGGCTCCTTATTATGCCTAGTGTAGAAGTAGGAAACCACTTGCTAGATTAGGATTGGCTCCTTGTTGTGCCTAGTGTAGTGGTAGGAATCTCCTTGCTAGATTGGGATTGGCTCCTTATTGTGCCTAGTGTAGAAGTAGGAAACCACTTGCTAGATTAGGATTGGCTCCTTATTGTGTCTAGTGTAGAAGTAGGAAACCCCTTGCTAGATTGGGATTGGCTCCTTATTGTGCCTAGTGTAGAAGGAGGAAACCACTTGTTAGATTAGGATTGGCTCCTTATTGTGCCTAGAGTAGAAGTAGGAAACCACTTGCTAGATTAGGATTGGCTCCTTATTGTGCCTAGTGTAGAAGTAGGAAACCCCTTGCTAGATTGGGATTGGCTCCTTATTGTGCCTAGTGTAGAAGTAGGAAACCACTTGCTAGATTAGGATTGGCTCCTTATTGTGCCTAGTGTAGAAGTAGGAAACCACTTGCTAGATTAGGATTGGCTACGTATTGTGCCTAGTGTAGAAGTAGGAAACCCCTTGCTAGATTGGGATTGGCTCCTTATTGTGCCTAGTGAAGAAGTAGGAAACCACTTGCTAGATTAGGATTGGCTCCTTATTGTGCCTAGTGTAGAAGTAGGAAACCCCTTGCTAGATTGGGATTGGCTCCTTATTGTGCCTAGTGTAGAAGGAGGAAACCACTTGTTAGATTAGGATTGGCTCCTTATTGTGCCTAGAGTAGAAGTAGGAAACCACTTGCTAGATTAGGATTGGCTCCTTATTGTGCCTAGTGTAGAAGTAGGAAACCCCTTGCTAGATTGGGAATGGCTCCTTATTGTGCCTAGTGTAGATGTAGGAAACCACTTGCTAGATTAGGATTGGCTCCTTATTGTGCCTAGTGTAGAAGTAGGAAACCACTTGCTAGATTAGGATTGGCTCCTTATTGTGCCTAGTGTAGAAGTAGGACACCACTTGTTAGATTAGGATTGGCTCCTTATTGTGCCTAGTGTAGAAGTAGGAAACCCCTTGCTAGATTGGGATTGGCTCCTTATTGTGCCTAGTGAAGAAGTAGGAAACCACTTGCTAGATTAGGATTGGCTCCTTATTGTGCCTAGTGTAGAAGTAGGAAACCCCTTGCTAGAATGGGATTGGCTCCTTATTGTGCCTAGTGAAGAAGTAGGAAACCACTTGCTAGATTAGGATTGGCTCCTTATTGTGCCTAGTGTAGAAGTAGGAAACCCCTTGCTAGATTGGGATTGGCTCCTTATTGTGCCTAGTGTAGAAGGAGGAAACCACTTGTTAGATTAGGATTGGCTCCTTATTGTGCCTGGAGTAGAAGTAGGAAACCACTTGCTAGATTAGGATTGGCTCCTTATTTTGTCTAGTGTAGAAGTAGGAAACCACTTGCTAGATTAGGATTGGCTCCTTATTGTGCCTAGTGTAGAAGTAGGAAACCACTTGCTAGATTAGGATTGGCTCCTTATTGTGCCTAGTGTAGAAGTAGGAAACCCCTTGCTAGATTGGGATTGGCTCCTTATTGTGCCTAGTGAAGAAGTAGGAAACCACTTGCTAGATTAGGATTGGCTCCTTATTGTGCCTAGTGTAGAAGTAGGAAACCCCTTGCTAGATTGGGATTGGCTCCTTATTGTGCCTAGTGTAGAAGGAGGAAACCACTTGTTAGATTAGGATTGGCTCCTTATTGTGCCTAGTGTAGAAGGAGGAAACCACTTGTTAGATTAGGATTGGCTCCTTATTGTGCCTAGTGTAGAAGTAGGAAACCCCTTGCTAGATTGGGATTGGCTCCTTATTGTGCCTAGTGTAGAAGGAGGAAACTACTTGTTAGATTAGGATTGGCTCCTTATTATGCCTAGTGTAGAAGTAGGAAACCACTTGCTAGATTAGGATTGGCTCCTTGTTGTGCCTAGTGTAGTAGTAGGAAACTCCTTGCTAGATTGGGATTGGCTCCTTATTGTGCCTAGTGTAGAAGTAGGAAACCACTTGCTAGATTAGGATTGCCTCCTTATTGTGCCTAGTGTAGAAGTAGGAAACCCCTTGCTAGATTGGGATTGGCTCCTTATTGTGCCTAGTGTAGAAGGAGGAAACCACTTGTTAGATTAGGATTGGCTCCTTATTGTGCCTAGAGTAGAAGTAGGAAACCACTTGCTAGATTAGGATTGGCTCCTTATTGTGCCTAGTGTAGAAGTAGGAAACCCCTTGCTAGATTGGGATTGGCTCCTTTTTGTGCCTAGTGAAGAAGTAGGAAACCACTTGCTAGATTAGGATTGGCTCCTTATTGTGCCTAGTGTATAAGTAGGAAACCCCTTGCTAGATTGGGATTGGCTCCTTATTGTGCCTAGTGTAGAAGGAGGAAACCACTTGTTAGATTAGGATTGGCTCCTTATTGTGCCTAGAGTAGAAGTAGGAAACCACTTGCTAGATTAGGATTGGCTCCTTATTGTGCCTAGTGTAGAAGTAGGAAACCACTTGCTAGATTAGGATTGGCTCCTTATTGTGCCTAGTGTAGAAGTAGGAAACCACTTGCTAGATTAGGATTGGCTCCTTATTGTGCCTAGTGTAGAAGTAGGAAACCCCTTGCTAGATTGGGATTGGCTCCTTATTGTGCCTAGTGAAGAAGTAGGAAACCACTTGCTAGATTAGGATTGGCTCCTTATTGTGCCTAGTGTAGAAGTAGGAAACCCCTTGCTAGATTGGGATTGGCTCCTTATTGTGCCTAGTGTAGAAGGAGGAAACCACTTGTTAGATTAGGATTGGCTCCTTATTTGCCTAGTGTAGAAGGAGGAAACCACTTGTTAGATTAGGATTGGCTCCTTATTGTGCCTAGTGTAGAAGTAGGAAAACCCTTGCTAGATTGGGATTGGCTCCTTATTGTGCCTAGTGTAGGAGGAGGAAACTACTTGTTAGATTAGGATTGGCTCCTTATTATGCCTAGTGTAGAAGTAGGAAACCACTTGCTAGATTAGGATTGGCTCCTTGTTGTGCCTAGTGTAGTAGTAGGAAACTCCTTGCTAGATTGGGATTGGCTCCTTATTGTGCCTAGTGTAGAAGTAGGAAACCACTTGCTAGATTAGGATTGCCTCCTTATTGTGCCTAGTGTAGAAGTAGGAAACCCCTTGCTAGATTGGGATTGGCTCCTTATTGTGCCTAGTGTAGAAGGAGGAAACCACTTGTTAGATTAGGATTGGCTCCTTATTGTTCCTAGAGTAGAAGTCGGAAACCACTTGCTAGATTAGGATTGGCTCCTTATTGTGCCTAGTGTAGAAGTAGGAAACCCCTTGCTAGATTGGGATTGGCTCCTTATTGTGCCTAGTGTAGAAGTAGGAAACCACTTGCTAGATTAGGATTGGCTCCTTATTGTGCCTAGTGTAGAAGTAGGAAACCACTTGCTAGATTAGGATTGGCTCCTTATTGTGCCTAGTGTAGAAATAGGAAACCACTTGCTAGATGAGGATTGGCTCCTTATTGTGCCTAGTAGGACTGTCTCCTGTATCACACCTAATGGTGATGAACATATCAAACTCAATGTACTTAACGATTTATTATCACAAGGCGTTATGCAGCTCAGAACAACTCTGTAAAACTTATTCTTTTAAACCAAAAATCAGATTTTTGCCTTCTGCAGAAACCCAAAGCTCTAATGAAGTTATTTGCCAATGTGTAACTAACGGAAAGTTAAATATAAATTCTGGGATTTGTTGGGACGGGTGGGTACCTGTAATATAGTCCTGTATCATTGGCCACCTCCTCGGAGACTGCGCAGTAGATGGTTGTTTGGGCTCCCTGCTCGGGGGACTTGATGAAGAAGCGAGCCACATTGTTGAACAGCCAAGTCACACCGGGAAGGTAGGAGGAACTGAAGTGGCGGCCGAGCTCAGTAGCAACAACTCCGGGGTGTAGAGAATACGTCGTCACACCGGTACCTATAACATATGGTAGAACAGGTGCACAATGATAATGGTTGCTCCATTGGCCACTGTAGCCTACAATTTTCATATGTGAAACAAGATTTCTAAACAAAAGAAGGACGGAATACAGATATGCAAGATACAGGTACTATCCAAGTAGATGGGGGAGATTTGCCACGTCTAACAAAATTTAAATATCTAGTCTCTAAGATCACTAATGATGGAAGTCTTGTAGAAGAGGTCAATACGAGAATCCGCGTCGCTTGGATGAAGTGGTGAACGACAACTGGAGTCACCTGCGATCGAAGGATAAAGGAAAACCTAAATACTGTAGTACAGGACAGCTGCACAGAAAAAAATAACCTTTTGTTCCAAAAACTGTGCTATGGTTGGCTTTTTTTAAATCGTTAGAAAAGCACAAAAATAGCTTAACTCTGAATTTTAGAATAATTTGCAGGATCATTTTGTCGGAAAACTCAAAAAAACATTGAAAAGCGTTTTTCTCTGAATCGACGTATTTT
The DNA here is from genome assembly GCA_946902985.2 of Meconema thalassinum. NCBI lineage: Eukaryota > Metazoa > Arthropoda > Insecta > Orthoptera > Tettigoniidae > Meconema > Meconema thalassinum. Next base: position 58,501,267 of record OX336389.2, read on the forward strand.
AAAGAAAAGTTTTTTAAACAAAAAATATAGAGGACATTGTCACCTACAATTCGTCTCATTGAGATCATGTCATACGTTTTGAAATGCAGAAGCTAAGTGGCGCCAAAGTTTCCAAAAATGTGTTTTTTCACTTTTTGTCCTAGAAAAAATGGTTTTTTTTTTCACAAAAGAGCGAATCAGAAATTTATTCCTCTTAAAATTGTCTACAACATTTATTGAAACATTTTTTTCCTCCGCCTCACCGTTCCAAAGTTATAGTCTGCCGAAGTGTGAAAATTGTACTATTCAGATGGCACAAAGGTTAATATGTGTACAGTTATGATTGATACGTTGCGAATGAAATAGATATGATTGTTTAAGCTAATTAACAAACACAGCCCGCGTCCTGTTGGACTGAGCCTAATTAGGCAGCTGTCCGACACCGGTCCCTGTCTAAATTATGCCCACCGCTCTCTTCGCAGTAACAAGTAGCCTTGACTACGCAGCGTTGCATTTGCTGCGCTATAACTTTGGAACGGTAAGTCGGAGGAAACAAACGTTTAAATAAATGTTGCAGACAATTTTGAGAGGAACAAATTTCTGATTCACTCTTTTGTGAAAAGCTATTTTTTCTAGGACAAAAGGTAAAAAAACACTTTTTTGGAAACTTTGGCGCCACCTAGCTTCTGCATTTCAAAACGTATGACATGACCTCAATGAGACGAATTGTAGGTGACAATGTCCTCTACATTTTTCGTTTAAAAACTTTTCTTTAAAATACGTCGATTCAGAGAAAAACGCTGTTCAATGTTTTTTTGAGTTTTCCGACAAAATGATCGTGAAAATTTTTCTAATATTTAGAGTTAAGCTTTCTTTGTACTTTTCTAACGATTTACAAAAAGCCAACCATAGCACAGTTTTTGGAACAAAACCATTCCAGCTGTACTGTACTAAAAGTCAAAGATCTATCGTAATGTCATCCGTCCTGTCGCATTGTACGGTTGCGAGTGTTGGTCGACAACAACAGTGACAGAACGTCGCTTAGGCGTAATGGAGATCAAGATGTTGCGATGGACAGCGGGTGTCACCAAATTTGATCATATTTCCAATGACTACATCAGGAAACAGTTTGGGGTTGCACCAATCAGTGACAAGATGCGGGAGTGCCGTCTGCGTTGGTTTGGGCATGTACCCTGCAGCTAGGCGGGACAAACGCTAAGGAAGAAGAAGAAGAAGAAGAGGAAGAAGAAGAATAATAAGAAGAAAACAAGATTGTCAGTAAAGAACATGTAGCCTACTATCTCCCAAATGTATGAGAATAGTTATAACTCTTTGTCCTTATCAAGGAGTATAATTGAATATTCTTGTGATGAACGTGTGCCGAATCGTCTCACCTGTTCTCCTCTCCTTCTTCCCTTTCTCTCCGCTAGTTCCACTTTTTGCCACTTGACGTGTGGCGCTAGCAGCAAAGCGACACGGACAAAAGTTATAAAAGAAAACCTAAGAGACAGCGGTTCTGAAACATATTGGTTCACTAACAATAAACGGAGTTTGCAACTAGGGGTAGAGAAGTTTTGAAACAAATTATGCAACATTAAGAGGTGTTTTATTATTCCCTTTTCTTGAACATAATTAGTCACATTTGAACTTTGTTAACATTACAGAAACACAAAACGCTACAATAAATACCGGTACTGCATGTTCTATTGTACAGAATGGAAACGCACTTTCGTGACGAAAGCTTGCATTAAATATAGCGTTGCAACATTTTGATTAGGTTTATAACAAAGAAACGTTTTCTTTCAAAGTCTTCCTCTTCTAAGCTGACAAGGATTTGAAGTTCCGACTTATATCAGCAGTCTTGCTCTGGAAACGACGGGATACCAACATTTTTCTTAAAACTAGATCTTCAACAGGTCTCTCGCATTTGATCACCCTGAAATACCAAACGATTGCACTGGGACTCGATCATGCATTCTTGACATAGCACGCGAGAACCATACAGCTTGTCGAAGTTAATATGAGACTGTAACCCAACCAACAGCTGATCTGCTAATAAGCGGAATCCAAACGTCCGTGATTACTGCAGTATCCTACTGGAACCTGATATTAGTTTGGTTATAACTAGGCTTGCCATATTTTTGGTGAGTGTAACCGGGACACATTAATATGGGATGGCCTTACTGGGGGGTCTGGGGGGTATTGAGCGGGGTCCGGGAATTTTTTAAAAATATTGGAAGCAAATTGGTGAGTTTTAAGCCTTCTTTTAAGTCTCGCAAGTGACGGGAGGGGGGATTCTGGCACCCTAAATTGTTAGTTCTACACACCTTTTAAAAATAAAAAAGGAATTTTTGCTAAATAAAAATATACTACAGTAATTTTTCCTTTTTAATGATATTTTTTTCTGGTCTACCATCTAGAATGAAGTGTTAATAAAATACAATTTACTAAGTCTTAATATTTTTGGAAAAACGACAACTTTTTGTCAAACTACAAAAACAATTACAAAAGAACATTGTTGATTGTTGACAAGTAACCGATTCATAAAAGATTCTTATACACATAGATTCATTACTTTTTACATCTTACAGCTGTTTTCCGGGACATTGATAAAACCGGGCGGGACACCGGAACAAGAGCAAAATACCGGGACTGTCCCGGTCAAACCGGGACGTATGGCAAGCCTAGTTATAACCCACAACTCTTGATTCATAGCCAGTATTCGTCGGTGACACAACTACCTACTCCTGAAATCTGGATATGAACTAATGCCATAGCATTGATAGTATTGAGTACCGTACTTTTAATTTCGTACAATGCTTCAAAGTATTCTGTGTTTACCACCACTCAGGCAAGTTTGAAGCTAAAAGGTTGAACTCGTTAAGTTTGAAGATACTGGATTTAGACGGGGCGTTTCAGTTTCATCGGAAGTAATTAAAATTAAAAACTAAATGTGTTCTAGTTAAGACATTCCCAAGAACACCAGCAGCTTCATTCTCCACATAACAATCCAAAGGAAATTAGGTTCACATACATTAAGAAGCAAGACATACAACTCAGCAACTGCTGCTGGTACCCAACGCCTTGAGAATAGAAGCCACCCATAAACCTGGTCTTATAAGGAGCATTCACGAAGTGCCTGGCTACAATGGAGAGTTCAGACGTAAAAAAAAAAGTGTTTTCTACCGTTTTAGCTGCCCGTAGAGGTAGTTGTGAGTGTAGTTATGGATGAAAGAATGATTAGGATAGCAAACAAAGTTATAAACAATGATACTCCAATAATTTTAGTTTTCCTTACATATACCTAACCATGTTTGTGGGTCGCGATGTAGAAATTTGGTAAGCACAAATCTAAGCGACAATAAACACATTGGACGAAGGAAGTAGTTGTGTTGGCACAAGAGATGGCACCTCGCATAACCCCTGTCCCAGATAACATTGTTGCGCTTCAAAGGCCTGTCTACGATGGACAGTTCAGCTGTAAGCAAAGCGTTTTGTCCTGGAAAAGTAACTTTCTTCCTGGCATGCTTGGTCATGTTACTGGATATGGTGGTGCTGAACAGATTATGGATCAGCGCATGACATAATATGATGTGGTTCAATGCTGTTGAGTAACACACACACTCACAAAGCTGTTTGGCGAACTACTTCCTCTAACGAAAAAGACTGAATGGTTGTTACCTATATTCGGGGCAGGCTACATACAGGTTAAACGCTATTTTAGTAAGAACAAGAACATTTCTGCTTGATCCAGGGCGTGTATGGAAGAAATCCGGGACACTTTAAGTACCGATAGTATAAATAAGGGAATTCTGGCACAGGAGCTAGTGTACGTAAAATCCCCAGTTGGCGTTCTTTTATCCCCCATAATTCTATTGCTAAGCCCACTTAACAAGCATGAGGGTTGGTGTCGGCTATCCTTTTTGACAACAGATGTCCCTCGTGGTTTAAAGATATTGTGACTATTACCAAGGCTAATGATTCATGATGAAAATTAATAAATGTAAAACAAAAATATTGGAATGCAGCCGAAATAAATCAGAATCCTCTATGGACATCAAATTGGCAGGTGAAAAACTAAAGGAAGTGGGAGACTTCTTTTACTTAGGAAGCAAAATAACCAGTGTTGGACGAAGCAAAGAGGATATAAAGAGTAGGTTAGCTCAGGCAAAGAAAGCATTTCTACAGAAAAGGAATCTGTTGACATCGAATATAGATTTAAGTGTTAGGAAGTCATTTTTGAAGGCCTTTGTCTGGAGCGTGGCACTCTATGGAAGTGAAATTCGGACTGTTGGTGCAGCAGAAAAGAGGAGAATTGAAGCGTTTGAAATGTGGTGTTACAGGAGAATGATGAAGATCGGACGGGTAGATAGGGTTACAAACGAAGAGGTATTAAGACTAGTGGGAGAGGAGAGATGTTTCTGGCGACTGCTAATGAAGGGGAGAGATAGGTTGGTAGGACACATACTAATATACCCAAGAATAGCAAGCTTAGTTATGGAAGGAAGGGTCGAGGACAAGAACTGTAGGGGTAGACCAAGGTTAGAATACGTTAAACAGATTGCCTCGGACGTAGGGTGTGGTAGCTATGTAGAGATGAAACGATTAGTTCAGGACAGGGAGGCATGGAGAGCTGCATCAAACCAGTCAGAAGTCTGAAGACTCAAACAACAATGATTAACGTAGTGGTTAGTGCTTGAGGACTCTACGCACATGCACTAGCATTAAACAGCCATGGCCACAACGCTCAAACCTGCAGGGGTGCTTGTGGTCGACTAGAGAGGGCTGAGGAGCTGTAGTCGGTACTAACATAGAGGGGAAAATAATAGTGTTCAGTATCGTTTGCAGGATACGCTTGCAGTGCACTAGCACCTTACGGGATGCAAGCAGACGAATATCGACCTTCCTGATAACAACGCTAGTTGGGCTGCATAAAACAATATTATTAGGGGCAGCTGATTCACCTGTATAGCATAGAACCCAACTCTTACGGAAGAGTAACAGACTAGAGGAATAAATAGTAATTGCTTGAAATAATCTGACTCGTTATTTTTTTTTAGTTGTTAACCCTCCAGGTTGGTGGAACCCATGGACTCAGTGAGCGAACTCACCACTACCGCCTCTACGGGCAGTGTCCTAGAGCGGGGAACATCGAATCGGAAGGGATACAACTGGTGAGGTGGGATTGGCACCTGCAAAGCGAACAGGGGCCTCATGAGGGAAGGTAGGGGATGGTTAGGATGGATAAGCAAGGAAGAGGGAATGAGGTGGCCGTGGCCTTGAAGAAGTTACCATCGCGGCATTTGCCCGAAGACGAAGTGGGAAACCACTTCGAGGATGGCTGAGGGGGAATCGAACCCGCTCTACTCATTTGGACCACCCGAGGCTGAGTAGACCCCGTTCCAGTCCTCGTACCATTTTTCAAATTTCGTGGCAGAGCCGGGAATCGAACCCAGGACCTCCGGGGCGGCAGCTAACCATGCTGACCGCTACGCTACGGAGGCGACAAAAAAATTACGAGCCTTACAGTAGTCGCATATGATGTGTAACATCTGACATAGAAGAAACCTCACGTGAAATTGTTGATACACCGGTATTTTATACTATTATTGGCACAAATATTAATCTATTGTAAAAGGGAGTGTTTTACAGATATTGTAGTTTATAATACGGAACTCATTTTATTAGATGATTTGTAGCTTCCACCAGCACTAGCATAAATAAAGAATACGATATGGATCAACTAGATTAATAGACGCGACACCGCTCATAACCTTAAATTCCTTATAAACAGGTCCTCTTGATTCACAGACCAACACGTAATTTCATATGGATTCTGTTAAAATGAGTCATATTGATATGATAAATATCGTTTAAAATGATAATCTGGTAGCAAAAATATCTACCCCGCCCAGAATTCGAACCCAAGATCTCTAGATTCACAGTCATACGCAATAACCCCATGGCTATTTAGACTTCGCAAATATTGTGCACAAGATGGTGACTTATTTCCACGTTCCAATAATACTGCATTACGGAATTAAGTTCATTTATATTTTGCTTGTTTCGGGGGAACGTGATGGCGCAGTGACTTAGCTGCTCGTCTTTCACCCGGACGGCTGGGGTTCGAATCCCGGTGACAGCAGGATGGAATTTTCACCTGAAAAATCACGTGGCGTCAGGAAGGGCATCCGGTCTTAAATCCCCGGCCAAAACCAAAATGAGCCTGGTTGGCTCCGGCGACCCCAATTAATTGGGAAAAGCCGAAGAAAGAAAGAAAATATTTTGCTTGTTTCGATAATGTTCCGGAGTGACATTGAGTTTAAAATGCCTTATGCCAATGCAATGCCGACTACTTACAATGTTTGATATTAAGGCATTTTACCATTTAAATACTGATGCTGCACCCTTCAATAAAGCATGGTTTTCTCAAGATTCATCTACGGGGTCGTGTTCAGTCCTGACTGCATTACACAGCAAAGTTCGCTTAAAAACAACATGCTCTAATGAATAGAAAGGTCCATGACAGAGGCTATACTAGAAATAAAATGAATAACAAGTAGAATAAAAGAAATTTAATGACTGAAAATTATGTGCATAATAATAATAATAAATAAAAAGAAATCCTCCCTGACTTTCACTCCCATAAGAAATAAATATATTACTGAGTGGTAAGACTCGCCCCACACAAAACAATGTGAATACAGCTTCACAAAAAATGATAAATCATAACATAAACTTTGAGCGGTAAGAACTCGCTCGTCACAACATAAAATGGATGCAAGTTCATTTTTTCTGGTCAAGAAGTTATATAATGCGTGGTGTACTGCTCGTTAATAAGAAAATGAGTACTGATGCGAGTCCGTTTACAACTGAAACAGTCATGTTGCTCACGGAGTTGCATCTTTTAAATCACACTACGGCTATGGGACCCACCCTTAATTAACACACTATAATTACTACTGACACATGCAAGATCTAATAATACAAAAAGATGAAGAATCTCCCTGAGATTCTAGCTGGTGCCAACGCACACAAAATAAAAAGAGCATGCCTAAAATAGGCCAGAACGCTCGCATCACAAATTGGGAACATAGCCTCGCACATCCTAATGCCACACGGGGTCATTGAACGCGTAAAATAAACACACAAGAATTGAAGCAACACCAACAAAATACAAGCCTAACGGCTGAAAACCATGTTTACATTTTTATAAAACGCCAGACAAACAGATGTTTCGGAAGCTACCTTACAACATGGACAACACCCATTTAATCAATCAAATACTCATTATAACCGATCAGGTTTTGTGAATTTTAAACAACGTCTTAAATTGAAGTACAGGACCCTAGCCTGTTACTAATGACAAGTCGCGTTATCTGATTTGAGCTCACCCCTCTTGTATGAATCATCGCTGCCTCAACTATCTCTCTCAGTCCTTCAAGCTAGGTACTATTTCCAGCTGGAAACGCAAACATATCTCACTCATCCGCCTGGATGGCAAGAAAACACAAAAATATACCACGAGTCCAGCCTCGCGAGGTTATGAACTGGGCTGATGTGGAGCAAGTCAGAATAATCACAATGATATATTCTCGCTAATACATCATAAAATCACACTACGGACCATAAAGCTTGGACTGACTCACTCATAAACATACCAACTGGGTCGGCTCAAAACAGATCAACCAATATTGCGTCCATAGACACATTTAAAAAAAAAATACACAACAAAAACTCGGGTGCAAAGTGCCATCCCGTTCAGATCTGCTGGGAAAGCAACTATCAAGATAATCCTGATCCGTCATAAAATCTGCTCACAAATAATCTTTACCCTCCAAATTCTATTTTTAATCTCAAAATTAATTCAGTTCCATTTTTGTTATAAGGCATACCTCCGAATCATAATGCTTGACCGCGATTTACGCAAGCGAATGCGAGCACGAGCTGCGCGTCGCCCCGTATAGTTGAACCAAACAAAAATCACAATATTTACAATTTACACAGCGCTCGGCTTGTCCCATACTTAATGTGTCAGTAAACAAGAACTAAGAATCTACATTACCAAACAAGCAAACAAATATCTACAAATAATATGTCCCACAATACCATAGCTGATTTAATAAATAAATAAATTCATTTGTACTCAATCCTTTAAAACAGCGTCAAGGAAACATCTGCAGCCATCACTCCTTTAAGATGCTTAGCTCGTCATCGACATCTTCTGGCAAATGTCCTGCTGGTTCCAAGATCCGGTCTCGTTCCTAGAAGTCATCTCGTGCTGAATTAAATAAAGTTTGTCAGATACACTCACGATATGTTGTTTGAGTCTTCAGTCTTTTGACTGGTTTGATGCAGCTTTCCATGCCTCCCTGTCCTGAGCTAATCGTTTCATCTCTACATAGCTACCACACCCTACATCCGAGGCAATCTGTTTAACATATTCTAACCTTGGTCTACCCCTACAGTTCTTGTCCTCGACCCTTCCTTCCATAACTAAGCTTGCTATTCCTGGGTGTCTTAGTATGTGTCCTACCAACCTATCTCTTCTCTTCATTAGCAGTCGCCAGAAACATCTCTCCTCTCCCACTCGTCTTAATACCTCTTTGTTGGTAACCCTATCTACCCATCTGATCTTCATCATTCTCCTGTAACACCACAGTTCAAATGCTTCAATTCTCCTCTTTTCTGCTGCACCAATAGTCCAAGTTTCACTTCCATAGAGCGCCACGCTCCAGACAAAGGCTTTCAAAAATGACTTCCTAATACCTAAATCCATATTCGATGTCAGCAGATTCCTTTTTTGTAGAAATGCTTTCTTTGCCTGAGCCAACCTACTTTTTATATCCTCTTTGCTTCGTCCATCACTGGTTATTCTGCTTCTTAAGTAACAGAAGTCTCCTACTTCCTTCAACTTTTTACCTGCCAATTTGATCTCCATAGAGGTTTCTGATTTATTTCGGCTGCATTCCAGTATTTTTGTTTTACATTTATTAATTTTCGTCATGAATTCTTTCCGTAAGACGGAGTCCATACCATTCAAAAACTCATTCAAATCCTCAGGCTTGTCGGCCAAGATGACGATGTCATCAGCAAATCTCAGAGTTGAAATTATTTCTCCTTGAATCTTCACTCCCACTTTAAATTTTTCTCTAACTTCCTTCATTGCTTGTTCAATGTAAAGATTGAAAAGTATGGGTGATAAGTTGCAGCCTTACCTTACACCTTTCTGAATACCAGCTTCTCTCTCATGTCCTTCAACTCGAATGACTGCTGTCTGGTTTCTGTATAGATTGTATATCACCCTCCTATCCCTGTACTTTATTCTAATCGATTTCAAAATGTCAAACAATTTAGTCCAATCAACGTTATCAAAAGCCTTTTCTAAGTCTACAAAAGCCATGAACGTTCTCTTATCTTTCCTTATTCTACCTTCCAAAATCAGCCTAAGACTTAGTACAGCTTCCCTTGTTCCTACATTTCTCCTGAAACCAAACTGGTCTTCACCAAACTCCGTTTCTATCTGGCTCTCAATCCTCTTGTAAATTATTCTAGACAGGATCTTTGAAGCATGAGTAATCAAGCTGATTGTACGGTAACCTTCACATCTGTCAGCTCCCACTTTCTTTGGTATAGGGATGATTACATTCTTCTTGAAATCAGGGGGTACCTCACCTGTCTCATAAATTCTACACACCAAGTGAAATAACCTGATCAGACCTTCATCTCCTATGCAGCGTAGCAACTCAATCGGTATATCATCTATGTCTGGTGCTTTGTTCCTGCTTAAGTCTTCCAAAGCTCTATCAAATTCTGATCTCAATATTATATCTCCTTTCGCATCCTCATCAATTTCCTCCTCCCTTTCCATTACATGATTCTCAATCTCCTTTCCCTTATACAAACTCTCTATGTAAGCTTTCCATCTCTCAACCTTTTCTTCCCTATCTGTTAGAGGCTTTCCATTTGTGTCCTTAATATTACAGCACTTAGTCTTCTTTTCCCCAAAAGTATTCTTAATCCTTCGATAAGCTCTGTCTACTTTTCCTAATTTCAGACAATTTTCTATACCTGCACATTTCTCTTTCAACCATTCTTCTTTCGCTTCCTTGCACTTCTTGTTAACCTCATTTCTCAGACGTCTGTATTCTGCTTTCCCCTTTTCATCTCTTACATTCTTGTGCTTCCGCCTTTCATCCATCAATTCGAGTATATCCTGAGTAATCCACGGTTTTCTACCTATTCTCTCTTTCCTACCAATGTTTTCTTCTGCGGATTTTGTTATTTCATTCTTCAAAAGTGCCCATTCGTCTGCAATTGAAGTTTGTTTAGGGTTTTTCATTAGTCCTTCCTTTATACTCTTCTTGAATCTTTCGTTTACATCCTTCTCTTTCAGTCTGTCTATTGCCCACCTATTTGGCTTTTGACTTTTCTTCAGTTTCTTCAACTTTAATCTGCATTTCATTAACAACCAGATTGTGGTCAGAGTTTATGTCAGCACCAGGATATGTTTTGCAATCCAAAATCTGGTTTCGAAACCTCAGCTTGACCATAATGAAGTCGATTTGGTAACGCCCTGTATCTCCTGGTCTCATCCATGTGTATATTCTTCTATTGTGGTTATTGAATAAGGTGTTAGCTATGACCAATTCATGCTCAGTGCAGAATTCTACCAGCCTGCTTCCTCGATCATTCCTTTCACCTAATCCGAAATCTCCTACTATCTTCCCTTCTCTCCCTTTTCCTACCACAGCATTCCAATCTCCCATTACTATAACATTTTCATCACCCTTGATATACCTCAGAATTTCGTCTATTTCTTCGTAGACCTTTTCAACATCCTCATCATCAGCTTGACTGGTAGGCATATAGACTTGTACCACTGTGGTGCAGGTAGGTTTAGTAATGATTTTTGCTACAATAATCCGTTCACTATATTGCTCATAATGTTCCACCCGCTGTCCAAGTTTCCTACTCAATATGAGGCCAACCCCTGCTTGTCCATTGTTTGATTTAGTGCGAATGACCCTATAGTCTCCTGACCAAAAGTCATGTTCTTCCTGCCAACGCATTTCACTAATCCCAACCAAATCCAACCTCAACCTATCCATTTCCCTTTCTAAGTTTTCTAACATTCCATTTCCTAGCAGACTTCTAACATTCCACGCTCCGATCCGTAGAATGTCAGATTTCCTCTTTGTCACTTCTGTGATGTTAACCCCCTCTCGAGTAGTCCCCACCCGGAGATCCGAACGGGGGACTAGTTTACCTCCGGATTGAAATTTTACAAGGGAGGAGGCCATCATCACATGTATTTATGCATAGAGAGGTGCATATCCTCGGGAATAGCATAAGGCTGTAGTTTCCCGTTGCTTTCAGTCGTGCAGCAGGACGCAGTGTAGCCATTATTTGGCTTATATTATCAATATCTTAACCGTCTATAAGACTAGTAAAGAATTGATTTATTCTGAAAGGCTGCTACTCCCTTTCAGAATAAGTAAAGAGCAATTCTACTAACAAAAATACTAACCTTCTACCGTACTAACAATTAAATACCAAAATTCTACTAACGAAAAAATACTAAAGTTCCACCAACAACAAATACTACCACTAAAACAGTCTGTCACCAGACACACTCACATGCAATCACACATCACAGTCTACTGAAACAATGAACTATAACTAATAAACAATGCAACTGCTACCAGACATACTCATACACCACAGTCTAATAGAACAATGACATATATCTAATAGACAAAGTAACTACCTACTTACAACTACAACTAACTACATACTTACTGTACTGTTATTTGAATTGACAATATTTACAAAATGCAATTTAGATAGAAAATACTTACAAAATGTAATTTAGATTCAAAATAGTCACAAAATGCAACTGAGAATAAAAATACTTACAAAATACCCACCCTACACAATATTGGCATTTATCGAAGGATTGATTTACTATCTCAAAAAAATCATGGGAGCGTGCTCAACAACTCACCAAATTTTCATCGCAATGAAATGAATGGTATATGAACGCATACGGGACTTTGCTGAAACGATTCAAGCGCCGTCACCCATTTGTTGAATATACTCGTACGCTACCTATTGTAAAATGGATTTACTAAGTGAAAACCTTCCCTGCTATAATACCCTTAATGTCTGTATAAATACTAGTGGTTATAACCTTAATGTCTGTATAAATACTTGTGGTTATAAATCAACTTATTAATATCTTTTTTTCTTCTCCTGCTATGCCCAGGAATTTATAGCCTTTCCTCTTGCTACAAAGGTATTCTAAAAGAATTTTTGAAAGATTTATATTCTACCTAATGTGCCCTTTTAGCATGAAATATGCAAATCACAGTATGCCAGCAATGCTCAAATCGGGATTTTCGGGGTTATGGTATGTTCTCCCACTCACGATATATTTCCTATTAAATTCACCGATCAAGTACTAAATTCCTTGACAGTCTATTGGTGAATTATTTCGATGAACTGGTCCTATCTGGTAGTACTGGGACTACAAATAAATCACTGAAGTTACACTTATAACTTGACGAAAGTGTTCCATGTTCAAATACATGAAAAATATTGCAGAGTATGCCTCGTGTCCTCGGACACCTGAGTAACGGCCTTACTTCCTCAAACGCTCAAATAAAAGTCAATGTTACGTCCTCAGACGCACAAATAAAGGTCATCTCTCGAAGCTTCCTGGATCATTATAAATGAAACTGGCTAGGGTAGGTGTGGAAGGGGATTTATGGAAACATATTCCATAATAATTATCAGACTAACATGCGATCGGTATCATTGAGTTCGTAGCGGTGTGGAGGTTACGATTATGCTGTAGCTGGCTCGAATCGATCGTGGAATTAATCCGTAGATAACTCCCGCGTTAATTTACCAGGGTGCGTTACCAAGCCGAGTTGCCGCTCAAACAGGGCGTCTTGATATTATTGGTTCAGACTCTAGTAGATCTTTGCGCGCTTTTACTTGTATTTCTGCCACAGGGAGTGGTTAACATGAAGATTGACCAATTACATCGTAGCATTCGATTTTCTTCTTGGCGCCAACACTCATAGCAACAGGCCATATTGTGCGTACCCAAGCCATCTCCGCGCTAAAAATTGCACCTGTCCTATGTGTCATGAATATTATGCTACTTCCTAAAATACCACAGGAGCTTAAACCATTGTGTCCTCTCGGCCACTGATTGCTCAATATTTCCCAACACCGTCTGGCTCTCATATCTGCTGTCTGTAGAAATGTATCAAAAGATGATGAATAATTATTAGAATCCTTTATACAGCCTGTGGATAAAGGGTTCAATACGAAGACTACGAACATGTACCATGTCATTTGTTTAAATCACTTGACACCAGAGTTCGCATGAGCGTTTTACGTTCAATATGTCATATACATTCCACATGGCCGAGAGTGCGTCATGGTACCAATTTTCGACACCGCGCGCTGATTGTTTCTCTTACCAGTGCCAGCTGGATCGATCGATCGAGTTGGCAGTGCGTCTTATACTTCCGTTCGATCCACCACTGCCAGCTAGGGCACACTTCCATTCGATCGATCGAGCGGGAAGAGCATACTTCCGTTGTCCACCACTGCCAGCTAGTACACTTCCGTTTGATCGATCGTGCGGGCAGTGCATACTTCCGTTGTCCACCACTGCCAGCTAGTACACTTCCGTTTGAACGATCGAGCGGGCAGTGCATACTTCCGTTGTCCACCACTGCCAGCTAGTACACTTCCGTTTGATCGATCGAGCGGACCGTGCATACTTCCGTTTGATCCACCACTGCCTGCTCGATCGTTCCGATCCACTTCCGTCCCCAATTCTCAAAATCACTCCCACAAAACTATCCAGCAACCGAGCGGAAAGATGTTTCACATCAATAAAAAAATAAAATAAAATAAAAAAATCTGTAAGTGAATAATTATAAATACTGTTGTATATACCGGTATATGTTATGTACGTATCCACTGAACCTATATTAACCCTCGAATACTCGCGCGTGATTTATTTCGTTGTAGCGCCGAGTACATTCTTTGCTAAGGATATTGAGAATCTCTGTAGCTGCCTGGTAACGCTGTATTTAACAGACGGGTGTGTTTCCGACTAAACTAATTGCACGAAACTGACACCAGATGCATTATAAGTGGCTTGGGCTACACCTGTAGCCCGCGCGAGCATCGCTGTTTCAGAATTGAGCGTGCCAAGGAAACATTGTCTCACAGGAGGTGGCCATGGAGATGACTTTCAAATCAGTCAGTGTTTAGATGAAAGTAGTGATAGGTTGAGTGTAGTGGAAATAAAGTAGGCTGTTGCTTCTTGTGTGGACGAGGGAGGGATAAATCAACAAGGAATAGGCCTAGTAGATGCGCAAAGTCCAATAAAATTCTTCTCGGATCATTGTGCCCATTTGCAATGAATGCTTGGGTGACAAATTTGTGTGAGCATGCTTATGTGTTTCCTGGGCTATAGATTGTAGCCGAAAGGGCAAGAATAAAATTCAAGAATTCGAGAAAAAAATAAATGAAAATACTGAAATTGTTCATAATAAGTGCTGATTTTTTAAGGAAATTATCTAACCTAGTACCCTATTTGTGTTTAATTCCAATCCAAATATACACTAATTGAAATATTTAGGTTTACATAAAAATAATTTAACAGTTCTAGTTCCATTAGTTTTATTTCTGTTGCAGTTTTAACGAAGATGTACGATAAAATTGAATTTTCTTCTTAGGTTTCTATTTTCTCTCCATATGAAAATAAAAACCAACATAAAATCCTCAGATTTAGCTCAGAATACTTCTATATACTACTATTTATCATATTATTAAAACTGAACACCAAAAATAAAGAGTGCGAGTCCATCTGATCGATTAGTTGTTTGGGCTACATATGTAGCCCGCGCGAGTAACGCTGTATCTATTACAAGCGCGAGTGTCGGAGGGTTAATTATGTTTAGTTCGCATCTCCGCCATGTTGGATTTGTGCTCACCAGGTTATTGAAAGTTCTATAGGTGAACTTATGTTTATAGCCTCTATGAACATAAAAAATTAAAGTTTGATTGCCGCAAAAGATTCATAGATATTGGGAACCGTCTAAATATTTTGGATGGTCGCCATGTTGGATTGTTATATGTATAGGCCATAGAGTTATGTACCATTAAGGAAAATTATTACGCAGGTTCATTATTCAAACTTTCACTTCCATCGCATGATTATGACACAATATATAAAAACGTAATTTTAAAATTTTACACAGCCGCCATATTGAGGTTATGTAGACATTTGAACTAAATTATATGCCAGTGCATTACAATATGTATAGACATTTATTGTACCATATTGCACTGCGCTCAGATGGTTAAATCGCTAGAAAAGTCGATTAAAATGTTTCAAATTCGCTTGGCCGCCATGTTCGTTTTGTACTCTGCAGGATTTTATAACGTACATATATAAACTTGTAATAGTGCCCTTTATCACCGCACAAAATTTCAAGGAGAAATCAGTAATAATTTCGGAGATATAGAATGCCAGTGAAATATTTTGTACAGCCGCCATCTTGAGGTTATGTAAACAATTGAACTAAATTAGATGCCAGTGCATTGCAATGTGTGTAAACAAAGATCTGATGATGCTCGCTGGACGAACGAATCTAGTCATCCAATTCAACCCCCTCATTTTTATGAGAAATGTTTTATTAAGTGTAGAAATAACTGATATTTTTATTTCAGGTACTAGCAAATTATTTTTAAATCCCGCCCAATCTAATTGGGTGTTGACTGGCTGAAAGGACTCTACTATGTATGAATGTAGGCCTACTGGCATTCGCGTTCATGCCCGCTATTTTGAGAGTTATAATACAATTGCAAAACAGACTGCTATGATGAGACGTGTTCATGGAGAGCTTTGTAATTCAAAATGTGATGGGAGATCATGTTCGGATAAAATGGAATCCTTTTTATCATTTTAAATGATCTTGTCGACTTCGTCGTTACGCTGGGGTCTGGCGTTACGTTACGGTGACGGGACGAAATGTACCTAGATGCACTGAGGTGTGTGACGTCATAGTACTGCTTGGTGCATGTGTTCCCCGACAATCTCTACTTCGTTAGTCTAAGACAAAAATCCCCGATTCTTGGATTTCACGGGTAATCTCGAGAAGCACTAGATGGATTTTGATGCGGTTTTCACCATTCTGTAAAGGATATCTCGAGGAAAGATTCTGTAGAAAATAATTTATGTATGATCAAAGGAAGCCAAGTAGTAACGATTTCAGTGAAAAAGTCGAAAACAAACTTGGCGTCCGTGCGCTTCTTAAGCTTACGCTGGGCAAACCGTTAAAAATATCAATATACTATGAGCGTAAGAATTGGTCAGCATGAAAAGTTCTACAAAGAAGTCCGCGAGAGCATATCTCTATCTTCAATACATCACCCACTATAAGTGTTTTTAGGCTGGCTGGAAGGGGCACGTCCCCCGCGCTTGACCTTGCTTTGCCCTTGGTTTGCACTTGCCGTTCGCGAGTAATTTGAAACAAGATAAGCAAGATAAGTATTATGCAGATAATTTTCTAACATGTCAAGAATCTTTGGCTTCGAGCGAAGCGAGAAGCCTCCAGCCTTTCTAGCATTTTTCAGCATTTGTAGCATTTAAAATGATACAAAGTCTAGTCTTTCAGACTGACTGTCACTTTTTCTCTCATGCTCTTAGATTTATTTTGTCTTGGTGCACCTTAGTCTCGAAAATTTAAAATAACTCAATCTTATATTGAAACCATATTCAAGGTGGACAGTGGTACACATGCTTCACATTTCCCCTTAAAAGTTACGATTTTGAAATTTTATTCGAGAGGGCTATTCAATTATCAACGCTTGTCTGAACATCAATAGCACTGAACTCTATTGAAGTATCGGAAGGAATCTTAAAGCAGGTTTGTAGTGCTACATACAGTATTAGGCCACGGACCTTATTTTAAAGGAATCTGAACCATTGGACGGGACCTTTCACATCGAAATAATCGCATGCATGAACCCGGTCTGCCTTGGTGAGAAGTCTAATGCAGGTGTAGATATTACATTAGAAGGAAGTGACATACCTTTCAGTCTGTTGCCCAGCTCTTTTGCAAAAAGGACATTGGCCAGTTTACTTTGTCCGTAGGCGACCGTTGCGTTGTAAGACTTCTCCGAGTTCAGATCATCGAAGTTGATGTTTCCTACCACTGCAAACAAAATGATTAGTCGAATTAAGACTAACACAAAGTTTCCAATAGGCCCTACATGTATACAATACCAAAGATACAGTATATCTACCAAAATATTTATTTCATCTTACGAATTAGCTTTGACAATTATATTAGTGACCGGCTTAATAGAACACGAGCAGGAGATGTCCCTATGAGAACGTGAAAGTAGACATACAGTAGTATGCTGCAAAGAAACACAGTACGATCCCGTAGCTAAGTGGACCACTACTATATACAGTCGTAACCTAATAGATAATAATAATAATAATAATATAATAATATATTATGGCCTCGGGTGCCGGGTGCAAGCTTTGTTAATTGACACACAGAGGGCAGCTTGCATGTCGAATTTTGTTGTTCCTAAGAGCGGTATGAAAGTCAAGGAGGTTAGATATCTAAGCTCCTTGACACTATAGCGCTTTCTAGTAGAGAACGGAGGAACTTATTTTGTGTTGGCGGAAAATCCCGAGATTAATTTTGCATTATGAACACGGCCTACTGAATTCAAATGGGTTCTTTAACATGCCAACAACGTATGCCATGAGTGTCGTGATTTTTGTCGCCTTTCAAGAATCACTTACCATGGCCAGGAGCGAACCTGCAAGCTTGGGGTTGGTAGTCCGACACAATAACCACTCACCCACCGTGGCAAGCTAATAGATGACACACATTCCAATTTCTCATACATGATTTCTCTTAATTCGACACTGCATGACAGTGGCGGCCGGTAATAAGGGTGCAGTGTTGCACAACGACCAGATTTCTTTAAGAAAAACAATTAATACCGTAATTATATTTTTAGCTGTTCGTTTCCTTTTGTATGTATAGGAATTCATAAAATTGTTCTTTAATAATCCAGGAAATCTTATAGTAAGTTACTGTAAACTGTTTAGAGAAAGCGAAGCGCGCCAACTCTCTAGGAGAGCTCGTCCGTTTGGTCGTTGCCAGGCCCAAGCACCTACCAGATCTCAATAGTGAAGGGTATGGCAGAAATGCTAGACCGAGTACGTCCTATCCCAACAGTTAACTCGGCTGGTCGTTGCCCGCTGATTGCAACAAGGGAGCCGAGGCGCGGACGGAGACATCCGAGATGCTCCGACAACTGCCGATACTATGTCTTGCAATGTAACTGATGCGTACCTGTGACATTCGCGGGCCTTTCTCGCCCTCTTATTTAACTTACGTTGTTTTGTTCTCGTGAAGGTTTTCATGTAGACTAACTTATAATCCATTTAATCTGATGACAATGTGATGTATGAACTGCGGCATTCGTGATGAATGAGGTACATTCCTTTTACGGCGCAATTGAATACCGTTTTCTCAGCAGTCTGTAACCCTATCCCCTTAATGAAAATAGTGCAACACCCAGAACAATAATTATCCGCCAGCCGCCACTGTTGAATAATCCGATCAATGTGAAATCCAGCATACTGAGCCACTGTATATAACTATCTGTTTCTTTACATATTTTATAGATGATGTGAAGCCTCCGTGGCTTAGGCGGCAGCACGCCGGCCTCTCACCGCTGGGTCCGTGGTTCAAATCCCGGTCACTCCATGTGAGATCTGTGCTGGACAAAACGGAGGCAGACAAGTTTTTCTCCGGGTACTCCGGTTTTCCCTGTCACAATTTCATTCCAGCAACACTCTCCACTATCATTTCATTTCATCTGTCATTCATTTAATCATTGCCCCAGAGGAGTGCGTCAGGCCTCGGCAGCCGGCACAGTTCAAATCCTCGCCGCTAGATGGGGGCTTCATTCATTCCATTCCTGACCCGGTCGGAGACTGGAAACAGGCTGTGGATTTTCATTTTCATAGATGATGTGCATGTCAATTCCTGATGTATTTATTCCCCTGTCTCTGCGAGCCACTGACACAATCTTAACCTACAAGTAGGATCAATCTACAGATTAGTTTTCGTATATTATAATGACGCGCGAGTCAAATCCGCAGAGGAGAATTGGTCTAACTTGTCAAGGAATGACCCGATCTCAGTGAAACTTGGAATAATTGACCCTAGCTTTGAGTGAAATATTGTAATGTAATTCCTGATGGTAGATGTCACTCGTGTTATCCTCTAAGTCAGAGGTTCCCATTAGGATTATTTCTCGGACCCCCTAAAGCGATTGTTAAGTAAGCACGGACCCCCTGCCCCAAAATCTTTTAAGTCAAGACTTAAAATATTTAAAATCCTAATGGGAACCTGTGTACTAGTTCACAGGAAAGAAGAAAATCTTTATATATTTCGTCATGACGTAAAAAAACGTACAAAAACCAACATTATCGCCTATTTTGATATGTTGGTGCTCTCATCCAACTGCTGAGCAAACATATCACACATGTGGAGCCTTGCAAACAACGTCTCTTCGATATTGCTTGACATATCAGTAATTCGCCTTTGAACAGTATTGTTAGACAGCGGGACGGTACTTATAAGCTTTGCGGCAGCATCGCCCAGCATTCTATCGCACAACATAATTGCTAATGGTAGAATGCGCTCTTCAGCAATGGTATGGTTTTTGGCACGTTTTGCGACAAGCTGAGATACTTCGTAGCATTTTCATTCACATTTGCACCAGAATGTTTGGTAATTACTTTCAGGCATGACTTCTGTTCAGCTAACTTTATTTTGAAGAATTCAATGGATTCATCTTACCTTTGTGCTCCGAGTGCCTACGGATGTTTTGCAGGTTTCATACTCTCGTTGTCAAGGTTTTCAAATCATATCACGCATTGAGTCTTAGGACAATCTTCAAGTCCACAATACGTACAGCCAATTTTCAATATTTTATGTCGTATTTCCTACTTTTCGCAGTAGGCTTACTCTTTGAATGGCTAGGCTGAAGAGAGGCATCACAATTTCCACAGCTTCCTCTTCGTCACTATCTATAGCAGAGTGATCCACTCTTCAACCAACGATCCATATTCAATGGATTTTAACAATTAAGTTAAATCAATCAACAGTTTCAACTTTCAAAACTCATGTAAATATGTTAACACATAAAATGCAAAATGGCTGTGGAGCAGAACACAGAGATAAAGGAGCAGAACGCTTTCTAGCGGGAAACTTGAAACGCTCAAATTACGCTGCGCCACTTACGCTGTGCATGACATCGCATAATTATTATTTTTAAAGAACTGTTTGTACTTTCTCCGTTTTACGTTTTCATTATTGCGTTATTTCTTGACGACTCTTCGCGGTCCCCCTGGCCAACCGTCGTGGACCCCTGGGGTCCGCGGACCACCCAATGGGAACCTCTGCTCTAAGTGAATGCCTGTCAGTGTCTATTCATCATTTCACAGCGAATGATGACAAAATAACGTAGGTCCATGAACGAAATATGTTGGTATAATTCTTTGCATGTCGTATGTGAATAATAAACAGCGTACATGCGTATCTCTAAAAGTATATTTCTATTCTTAATGCATTATTTAACTGATTGCTAAAAAAGATGCGTGATTCATAGCCTACTTTATAATGTCGAACTTCTAGCACAGATGATTTTAAAAAAATATAGATGCCTTGCGTTTGATTTTCCCTCACTCCTGTAACTCGTCACAAAAATATGCCTTAGCTATTCCATTGGCTATAATTAACCGATACTAAGTGTTACATAGTCTTCTAGCGTGGTGGTGGTAATGATTGTAGGAAGGAACATTACTACCACAATATTCTAGTGAATTATGGAAGATACGCACGTTAATATTTAACCAGTAGTTCCGCGAAGAATTAAATAGCCTATTTTTATATAACCTACTGGTCTTACTTAGGACACGAGATATGAAAACGAGTTTCTAAAAAATTGCACAGCTGCCATTTTTAAGTTCTGATGAAATTCCATTAAATTATACGTCAGTATATTAAGGCTTGTATGAAGATACCGTGCCAAGTTTCATAGCGCTCGGATGAAAAGTCATAAGAAAAATCCATTTTAAAATTTAATTTTCGCGTTGCCGCCATGTTGGTTTTGTGCTGACCAGGTTATTGACTGATACATAGGTGAACTTAAATTAATAGCCTCTAACAACATACAAAATTTCAGTTTGACTGCTGTGATAGATTCGTAGATATTGAGAGCCGTCTA
This sequence comes from Meconema thalassinum, assembly GCA_946902985.2. Taxonomy (NCBI): domain Eukaryota; kingdom Metazoa; phylum Arthropoda; class Insecta; order Orthoptera; family Tettigoniidae; genus Meconema; species Meconema thalassinum. Next base: position 58,522,609 of record OX336389.2, read on the forward strand.
AATATTTCGGATAATCGCCATGTTGGATTGTTATCTATTGAACCCGCGCAACGAAAAAGGACCTCCGTGCCACCTCGGTTTGTTTCCAGATTACGATGGAAAAAGGTTCCTAGTCACATGTAGCATGAAATGACATGTTAAGCGTGCATAAAACTGCCACCTATGAGTACGTATTTGCAATTGAAATTCCATGTGCGTGGAAGAAGGACTCCGGTATTTCAAGATGGCGGGTATCTGGAAGGTGGAGGTCCATCCGTCAGCTAGCAAATGTGATAATATTGGTCGCAAACGTAGACGTGACATGTTCAGTAGATTGGAAGGATAAGAAGAGAAAGATGTTGAAATATGCAGGGGCAGCGTATTAAAATCAACGGGGACGTCAAATACCAGCATACACACAACCAAAAGAGGTGGGTGGGAAAAGGACCACCGTGGCTTCACCTACGGGAGTGCCTATATGCCAGAACCTCCTATTAATAGGCGTCAATTTGGTAATGACATATTTGAAAATTCAACCTTATCAATAATGTAGAGAGTAGGCCTAAGTCGTTTCATTAAGGAACATGGGACATTGTTATCATCAGCCCCATGAACTTGCGTATGTGCGGAAGCACTCTGATACCATGCTTAATTTTGTTGAGAGCTAGTGTGTTCACGTGAAATTGGGGCTAGGATTGGGAAGAATGCGACAATGGCATGCTAGGTACCATTCTGACAGTTACTTGGGATCCAACCCGAGTCGTCTGGACGATGAGCTACCGGTACTGCGCTTACTCACAGCTACTGTATTGGCTCGTATTGTGTTAGTATGATAGATTCTACGATAGTCGAAATCCTCTTTGGTACAGTGCGGGAGCTCCCTATAGAACGGTGCCACGCAGAGACCGTGTGATGGACGGGCCACTGTGTATTTCAGCGTGTCGAGCAAGGCATTGGCGCTAACAACAGCGTAGTGCCCGACTAGTTTAATACATTTACACTTTTTAGCGTATTTAATAGTAATCGTTACTTACATGAATTTTAGAGTAGTTGCTGGAAATGCTGTCCTTCAATTTCTCAACACACGTTATACCAACGTAGAAAGCTTTGGTACACTCGATGCAATTCATCCTGACTGATATTTCGTATCAGTGCAGTTATTTCGTTCTCGAGAGCCTCCCGAGTACGCGGATTGTTTCTGTGTACCTTTTGTTTCAGGTTGCCCCACAAGTAAAAATCGCACGGAGCTGAAACTTCCGAACTTACTGGAAGACTTCTTCCTGTCAAGATGAGTTTCCGCTAGGAAAATGCGATGTTTTGTTCTATACTTAACTATGTTCAAGGGGTACGAGGTAGGTTACAGTACTTCACAACAAGTCTTACTTATCACAACTAAGGTATTGTCACCGATATGACATGCATCAAGATATTAGAATGCACCCCAAAGTTAAGCAGAAGTAAGGTGACGTAACGAGGCAGTAGAAACGTCACAACTTTGAAGTCACATGCGTGAAAACGTGAATGAACCAAATAATAGACTACTATAAGGGGATTTTTGATAATATGGTAAACATGATAAATCAGAAGAAGAATTTATTGAGAAAATTAGAAGTTGGATGTGATATCTTACGTCAATGTGTCAAGAATACAGTATTACCCTTTCACGAATTGATTGCCGGTGGTCGAGATGGGAACTATTTCTTGTTTACTTGTGTCACACGTCAGCCTGCTTCGTTGACAGGTACTGTTGCGCGAGTAGGATATGACTCAGCTCCAATAGTCTCAGTTATCGTTTGACTGTCCGTGGTGACATGAGCTCCTGTGACGCGCAATGCTGCTTGTCTTATGTGCAGAATGAACTCTTGTCATCGCTGTGTTCCCTGCTTTGCCCCGCGGGGCAGCGGCTACAATCAACAACAAATACTGGCGCAGCCATGCTCAGCGGCAATCAAATGTTAAACGGGTAATAACTAATTTGACTAAGTAATTTGATACACCATGCTATAGAGCGCTCTGTCGGCTGGCAGCGAGGCGTAACGGCAAGGTCATTGGATGAGGAGAGTTCACTTCTTATTGTCCACAGCGGGCCATAACGCTACTTATATTGAGTGCGATACGAGGGAGTTAAGTGCCGGAGTCCTGTGCAGAGACGGACGGTTATTTTAGGTACGGGAAAACGTGTACGTGAGATGTGAAACAAGCAATATCTCGCCGTTACGAAAAAGAATTACGCAGTTTGGACTTAGAAAAACCGTACACCGTAATAACAACGGAACATTCAGTTCAATTGTATACTTGAATGCTAACTAAATTGGATTACGGTATACCGGCACGAATTACAGCGTGTATTTAAAGGACATAATACGGTGAACGCAACATTTTTAGTGAAAGCTAGCGTGAACATACGCGAGGCTGAGTGATTGTCTTTTGTTCTGAGAGGCGAAGCACTTGCAGTTGTTTCGAGACGGACTACAGATGGACGAGGGTGAGTGAACTCAGACACTGTGTCAAGGCCAAATAACATATGGCTTGGCGAGGCGTGTATTCTTACGAGCAACTTTATGTCTCAATTCTTTACGTAAATCGGCTGCTGCAGGCAAGCTAATTGGAATATTGAAGTGCTGTTTTAACGAGCAACGTGTTAGTATCACGGACTACAAAACTGGACGCTCAGAATAAAATGTCGGAAATTGTCATCATGGTTATCAGCGACGTCCAGAGCTTACGTAATACGATGAACGCAGTAAGTAACGGGATGGAAGGCTAAATACAGAAGATATGGGGAGTTACTGGAACACCTGACATGATGGAGGAGAGTATGAAGACCTACGGGAGGAATCTAGTCTACCACCGGACCTGGAGATGGATAGAAACCAGAAGAAAATGGAGCAGGAGAATAGGACGATCCATTATCGGAAGGAAGACATCACATGTATCCTCACGATGAAGACCATGGTACAGACAACAGCACCCCGTGTAGAGTTTAATACTTTTTAGTAGAGTAGATTTAGTAGTTGGAAATTTATATCAGAATTCTATCTGAATGAAATTTTGTTTTATTGCGACGAAGTTAGATTTTCTTTTGAGAAATTTATTACGACGAAATAAGTGGTTTATTTAATTATGGATGTTGAAATTTGGATTGTGCACTATAGGATATAATTAGGATCTGAAGAGATTTATGGCGAGTCGGAAATGACAACGTAGGCATGTAAACTTGAACAACATTAAGGTAGAATTTCACGACACTGATGGGAATATTTAATTAGGGAGAAATTTCACTGGAGAGAATGCCACATAAAACACGATAGGCAAACACTTTAGACTGTTGTTATAAGTATATAATTAAAGGTTATAAGAGAATTTAAGCACATGTAACAGAATGAAATGTTGGAAGTGGAATGAATAATTCAAAAGTAATAATATTGAATTGGTCATTTGAATTTATGGATTGCAATATCCAAATCTAATATTTGAGTGAAATAGAATTAAGAGAAAGGAAATGCTATATCAGTAATGTGGAATCAGTAAGAATTGATGCATGAATTATGTATGATTGAGGTTCGATATGCGGTGGTTTAGAAATATAAAGATGTTATGAAGTGAAATATAATTAATATGTTGACAAGAAAGTGGTAATTAATGGTGATATTGAAAGGTAATAAATCCACATAAGGGAAGGTTTACGAAGAACGTTCTGTGCTGTAATAATTTAATAACAGTTTATCTTTAATGCGAAGTAGTCTAATGTGTGACATTGAATTGGTCATTTGAATTTATGGAATGCAATATCCAAATCTAAGCATAACATTTGAGTGAAATAGAATTAAGAGAAAGGAAATGCTATATCAGTGAATGTGAGGAAAGCGAAATATCTTTGTAGAATGAATTTCAATTTAATTACACGGTTGGCTAATTGATGGTGCGATTGTATGACACTTAGCCAACACTTGATAATGTCTAGATAAAATGTATGATTATGTTAAGAGTTGTCTTGAGTTTTGGCCATTTGAAGTTATTATAGCCAGACGAAATGAATATTTCATTAAGCTTATAATAACCGACCAAAAACCACTGCACACATAGTTGACATGGAATGGCTTTAATATGGTGTGAACTTAAGTGGAAATTCACTGTGTCAATCTGTAGTTAACAATTCCATCAGATGATGCCTTTAACAGTTTTTTGAAGTGAGATCATGCAATATAAATGAGTATTGTCCTAGCAAATGCTATTAATAAAATAGTTTGACCTAGTGAAAATGAAAATTGAATCAAGGTAATATTAACGAATTATGACAAGCCCTTGGAAGGAGATGGATGATTGGAAATGTATTGTAAGTGCAATGAAAGACATTCTAAGCGAATGAAGTGTAAATGACATGTAAATAATTTGGGAAATAAGCATGAACATCCATGATATCAAACCAAGTGATTAGCTAGAAGGAGATCGAGTGGAATATAATTTGTTTTGATTTTTGAATATTTGGTGGAACCATCTCAAGCATGACCTCTATAATAAGAGATAAGTTTAGAATACAAGTGTGCATTAAATATTTAAATTAAATGAAGTAACGACAGGATGGATCTCCGTAAGTTTTATTATCTCTAAAGATAGTACGCGAGGAGATTTGGTGCACATTAAATAATTTTCATGATTCAATAATCCATTTTGCTTTTGCACTGTAAGTCTTAACTTAGATAATATCCGAGTGTATGGATAGGAGTTGCCATTATTATTTTATTATGTGTAACCAGTGCATCCAGGAAGCCTCCGTGGCTTAGGCGGCAGCACGCCGGCCTCTCACCGCTGGGTCCGTGGTTCAAATCCCGGTCACTCCATGTGAGATCTGTGCTGGACAAAACGGAGGCAGACAGGTTTTTCTCCGGGTACTCCGGTTTTCCCTGTCAAAATTTCATTCCAGCAACACTCTCCACTATCATTTCATTTCATCTGACATTCATTTAATCATTGCCCCAGAGGAGTGCGTCAGGCCTCGGCAGCCGGCACAGTTCATATCCTCGCCGCTAGATGGGGGCTTCATTCATTCCATTCCTGACCCGGTCGGAGACTGGAAGCAGGCTGTGGATTTTCATTTTTTCAACCAGTGCATCCACAATAAATGCAGAATGTTTTTATCTTATTTTGTGCAAATTTTCTGTAATCTTCGCAACGTCATTTGAACGATTATGAAACAAAACAAATTTCGGGAATTTTTAACCCATGAACCCGGTTTCAATTCACGCTCTGGAATCATTTTGATCTCGTCATCCTAGATTATTCTACGTCGAACCTGAACTTGTTTTGATCGTTCAAGATTTGTATATCGTGTTGTACCGAACTCACGCTGCGGATTGTGGTGATGAGCCGGGCCACCCAATCTTAGGTTGGAGTATCGGGCACAGTATGTTGCCAGCTGCGTATGTAATAAATGCTATGACAGCATCCAGGGCTCCCCGACCTGCTGTTGTAGTCGGTACATGCTACAAATCTGGCAGTGACTCATTGCGACCTGTCCATGGCACGGCCTCTGCGAGGGTCCATCTTGAGGTTACGTAAATAATTGAACTCAATTAGACGTCAGTGCATTACAATTTGTATAAACATTTGCTGTACCAAGTTTCACTGCACTTGGATGGTTAAAACGCGAGAGAAGTCCATTTAAATGTTTGAAATTTGCTTGGCCACCATGTTCGTTTTATACTTAACAGGTTTATGAAAGTCACATAGATGAAATTCTAAAAGTACCCTTTATCACTGTACAAAATTTCAGGGTGATACATGTTACTGTTGCGGAGATATAGAATGCCAGTGAAATATTTCGCGAGGCCGCCATGTTGGATTGGTGAAATGTATTAAAATTTGAAAGGCACGGTCGAGGTCCGACGAGGTATTAGTATGCACTTACCGAGATTCATTGAAATCGCTTCGGCCGTTTAGATTTTATTAGACACACACACACACACACACACACACACACACGGACAAAAGGTGATCTTATAAGCCGTTTTTTTTTTTCATAAATGAAAATAGGCTTAAAATGAACATCTCGTACTCATGTTCTATTGAACCGGTCACTAATAAAATTGTCAAAGCTAACCCGTACGATGAAATAAATATGGTGGTAGATAATTATATCTTTGGTATTGTATTCATGTGGGGCCTATTGGAGACAGCGAACTCATGTTTTCCAGTACTGGGAGTGTGTTAATGAGATATGGCATCTATGGATGTTTGTTATTGTTGTCTCACATGAGGGGCTTGGACATCATTGACATTTAGCCTCGTATACTTGGGTGTGTGTAGGATTTGTTTGATAACCTGTAGTAGTGTAGTGGGTATAGTTGCAATTCAGGTGAGGATTGGGAAGAATGCGACTGTGGCCTTAACTTAGGAACTGTCCCAACATTTGCCTGGAGTAGAAATGGGAAACCAGTTCTGGGAAGGCTGAGGTGGGAATCAAACCCACCTCTCCTCAACTTTGCTTCACGTGGCTGAGTGAACCCTGTTCCAGCCCTCATGTCACAATTAAATTTATTGGCAGAGCGGGAAATCGAACCCGGACCTGCGTGATGACAGCCGCTACACCAGCCTAAAATGGTTGTAATGTTACTAGTTTTACTCTGATATCCTATATTTTATGAAATTGTTTGCCATAAACCAATCACAGTCAATCGCATGGAAAATGGAGAGTTTCGAGACGGAACGGACTAGAGCAAAATACAAGGTGTTTCAGGAGGAATAGTAAATATGTTAGGAGGTGGTAGTATTGATGAATTGCAATAAAACATTCCATATAACTTGTGTCCCATTTGTATTGCGTACAGGGATACGGCTGAAACCTCCGTGGCTTAGACGGCAGCACGCCGGCCTCTCACCGCTGGGTCCGTGGTTCAAATCCCGGTCACTCCATGTGAGATCTGTGCTGGACAAAACGGAGGCAGACAGGGTTTTCTCCGGGTACTCCGGTTTTCCCTGTCAAAATTTCATTCCAGCAACACTCTCCACCATCATTTCATTTCATCTGTCATTCATTTAATCATTGCCCCAGAGGAGTGCGTCAGGCCTCCGCAGCCGGCACAGTCCATATCCTCGCCGCTAGATGGGGGCTTCATTCATTCCATTCCTGACCCGGTCGTAGACTGGAAGCAGGCTGTGGATTTTCATTTACAGGGATACGGCTGGTAGTATTTAACCCAAATAAATGTAAAGTCAAGGCTAATAAGGACGCTCAAAGTTGATTTTCAAAAATTCCATCACCAACTTCAATGCATTTTGCACTTCTCTTGATAACACCCCGTGTAGCTCTTCGGAGGGCGTCTTGGCGTTCATGATGAGGGCTGCACTAAGCATAATCCGAACGACCAACTCGGCTCATGTGTTAACCTTTTCCTTGAAGACTTCGCTTTTCAACCATCCCCACAGGCAAACATCCAGGTAAGATCCGGGTTCCTTGGTGGCCAAGAAACGTGCTCATAGCAACCGGTGTGCCAACACACGAAACGACAACTGCCCTGGTTACATACCAACATCTGTATCTCTGTACGCAATACAAATAGGACACATGTTATATGGATTTTTTTTATTGCAATTCATCTATTCTACCACCTCCTAAAATATTTATTGTTCCTCCCGAAACACCCTGTATAGAGACATATAAATGCAAACAACATTAACTCCTCTCATGAAATTGGTGTCAGAAAGGGCATTCGGCCGTAAGAACCACCCGCCACATAGCCTTTCATCTCATCCCGACCCCGTTGGAAACGGGAATAATAAGGGGTAGAGGCATACAACAACATTTCCACTTTTATTAATTGTTCAGGAAAAACATTTACCTGGAAAGTAAAGTACAGTACTGTAGTCAGATAAGTATTCCCCCATACAATGGCATAGTTCCTGGTCAGGAACAATACATGCTTTTTATAGAAATTGTAGTTAGATATTTAAAATGTCGGGGTTTCCTTTTAAACCTGTGCACGTTTGCATAAGCATGAAATGGCTGAAGTGGGATCCAAACCCACCTAAACTTAATATTGCCTCACAAACAAGGTCAACTGTACTCTCTTTCAACTCTCAGACCAGAATTACATTTCCTGGAAGAGCTGGAAATCGAACCCGGAACCTCAGGGATGGCAGTCTACACCATGAGGCGGTCAGATGAGACGTGAATATGGCGTGGATTTGTCAGAAAATAGCCCTTGTGACCTTATTTTCACTTTGTGTGCTTCGGTCCTCGCTCTTCTAGAGGCGATTTGATTTAAACCCTTTATTGGTCTCGCAGTTTATCCGTCAGGTGGAGATGGATTTTATCGTAAAGAGCGTGGCCGTTCTCCTTCAACAAGGATGAAACGTACAGTCGAAAGTCATCAACGAGCCAGACTAAGCTTGGCGATAAGATAGAGCCAAGGACAATACGACCATAAAGAATATTTAAGTGTACTAACAACGCTGGAAACCCAGCTTTTGAAATAAGGCAGTACAGTGAATGTGCACTGTATGTGCCCGTATATTCCGGGATACCACTGGGTCAATGGCCAAAATCAACCTCGGTGATGTCCTATCACAACAAACACATAGCATAAGACTGTCAGGTATGGAAGTTATGAAACTAGCCCAAAGCACACATCATTTAATGAAAAAGGAAAGTCAAATCTACCGTAAATTATCAAGATTTGAAGATAAAAACTGTCCTTGAATTTTATTGATTAAAGTTCCCTATCCTACTGTACTTTATATCGGGGAAAACGCTAAACAATTACCTAAAATACCCTCCTGGAATAAATCACATCCTACAATTACGTCCTATTGTCCCGCTCATGAAGTCCTATCATCAAAATTCGTAAAATACAAAGCTAAGAAATGGTACAAAATAAATTCCTAATCAAATATAAATTTGGCTTAAAAATAAAAATGTAATTTCATTTCATTTCATATTTATTCATCAGTGCCTTACACTATATTTACATTACACTGAAGGGAGTCTCTGAAAAGAGCAAAGCCCCACTTCGCATTCGGGATGCGTCAGAGCCCTCACTATATATGAAAATCCACAGCCTGCTTCCAGTCTCCGACCGGGTCAGGAATGGAATGAATGAAGCCCCCAACTAGCGGCGAGGATATGACCTGTGCCGGCTGCCGAGGCCTGACGCACCCCTCTGGGGCAATGATTAAATGAATGACAGATGAAATGAAATGATAGTGGAGAGTGTTGCTGGAATGAAATTTTGACAGGGAAAACCGGAGTACCCGGAGAAAAACCTGTCTGCCTCCGTTTTGTCCAGCACAGATCTCACATGGAGTGCCCGGGATTTGAACCACGGACCCAGCGGTGAGAGGCCGGCGTGCTGCCGCCTAAGCCACGGAGGCCTCCCTCACTATATATACTGGATTATATTTACATATGTACACAAGATGGCAATTAGTGAGAATCGAGCAATGATAAATTATTTACAGTATACATTAGAGGGATGGTAAATTTATATACACACATCAAAAAAAGTTTTGCATCACCTCGGTTCCAAGAGTTCCGGAACCGTTAAATACAAAGGGAATAGAGATCAACACAAACAACATTTCATCTCGTTTTATTGCTCATGAGACCCACACATTGCATGTTGTACCATCATACAGCTAGACTTTCAGCATTTGTGGTCCAGATTGCAGTACACACCACTACCTCTAATACCCAGTAGCACGTCCTCTTGCATTGATGCATGCCTGTATTCGCCGTGGCATACTATCCACAAGTTCATCAAGACACTGTTGGTCCAAATTGTCCCACTCCTCAACGACAATTCGGCGTAAATCTCTCAGAGTGGTTGGTGGGTCAAGACGTCCATAAACAGCCCTTTTCAACATATCCCAGGCATGTTCGATAGGGTTAATGTCTGGCGAACATGCTGGCCACTGTAGTCGAGCGATGTCGTTATCTTGAAGGAACGCATTCACAAGATGTGCACGATGAGGTCGAGAATTGTCGTCCATGAAGACAAATGCCTCTCCAATATTCTGCCGATATGGTTGCACTATGGGTCGGAGGATGTCATTCAGGTATCGTAAAGCCGTTTCGGAGCCTTCCATGACCACCAGTGGCGTACGTCGGCCCCACATAATGCCACCCCAAAACATCAGGGAACCACCACCTTGCTGCACTCGCTGGACAGTGTGTCTAAGACGTTCAGCCTGACCAGGGTGCCTCCAAACACGTCTCCGACGATTGTCTAGTTGAAGGCATATGCGACACTCATCGGTGAAGAGAACGTGATGCCAATTCCGTGGGGTCCATTCAGCATGTTGTTGGGCCCATCTGTACCGCGCTGCATGGTGTCGGGGTTGCAAAGCTGGACCTCGCCATGGACGTCGGGAGTGAAGTTGCGCATCATGCAGCCTATTGCGCACAGTTTGAGTTGAAACACGACGTCCTGTGGCTGAACGAAACGCATTATTCAACATGGTGGCATTGCTGTCAGGGTTCCTCCGAGCGGCAATCCGTAAGTAGCGGTCATCCACTACAGTAGTAGCCCTTGGGCGGCCTGAGCGAGGCCTGTCATCGACAGTTCCTGTATCTCTGTACCTCCTCCATGTCCGAACAACATCGCTTTGGTTCACTCTGAGACGCCTGGAAACTTCCCTTGTTGAGAGCCCTTCTTGACACAAAGTAACAATGCGGACGCGATCGAACTGCGGTATTGACCTTCTAGGCATGGTAGAACTACAGACAACATGAGCAGCGTACCTTCGTCCAGGTGGAATGACTGGAACTGATCGGCTGTCGTACCCCCTCCGTCTAATAGGCCCTGCTCACGCATGGTTGTTTACATCTTTGAGCAGTTTTAGTGACATCTATGAACAGTCAAAGGGACTGTATCTTGGATACAATATACACAGTCAACGTCTATATGCCGGAGATCTGGGAACCGAGGTGATGCAAAACTTTTTTTGATGTGTGTAGGACAAGGCAGGACAACAAGAGAAGAGATCACATTGCATCTCTTCTCTGCAGCCGATGGCTAATCCATTGACGTTCCACAACGTTCAATAGGATCCGACAACTCAAAATAAAAATATCTAAGTTATGTTGGAACCATCTCTGAAAATGAAAATCAACAGCCTGCTTTCAGTCGACCGACCGGGTCGGGAATGATTGAAGCCCCATCTAGCGACGGGGATATGGACTGTGCTGGCTGCCGAAGCCTGTCGCACTCCTCTGAGGCAATGATTAAATGAATGACAGATGAAATGAAATGATAGTGGAGAAAAACCTGTCTGCCTCTGTTTTGTCCAGCACAGGTCTCACATGGAGTGCCCGGGATTTGAACCACGGACCCAGCGGTGAGAGGCCGGCGTGCTGCCGCCTAAGCCACGGAGGCTAGTTGGTACCATCTCTGACATTTAAATAATTACATTTACGATCTAGTTAATTCCTACTCTGATTTCCCAAAAATACAAAAACCTGAAAATTTAACCTAAGCTGTAAAACTTACAACTAATTCTAAGAAAAAATTACAAATACAGTAATACAATGGTCATGACAATCTCATAATTGTTTGGGTTTGTTGTCATACACAACACGCCGTGTTCAAATCTATCTCCTGGCGATGGATTGGCGGTCTCAAGCCCGTCTTGAGCTACGCCCAGATTTGGCAACATCGTCCCACAAAGTCCATTTGAAATTGCCCGCGAAGCGATCTGATTGGCTGACGAGAGATATGGACTTGTTTTAGTTTTGAAATTACGTAACAGTAATACCCAGCTCAGATTATTTCCGACCACCATGTATGTATGTATGTATGTATGTATGTATGTATGTATGTATGTATGTATGTATGTATGTATGTATGTATGTATGTATGTATGTATGTATGTATGTATGGAGTCGGAGAATGAAGAATGAAATAAGATTTTATAGGAATTTAAAGCAACACCACTTCAAATTCAGAAATACCGAACGAAAATTAACAAAATGAAAATACTGGACATTTTGTCTTTGAAAAATGTGATAACCATTATTGACAACATTGTTCGGAACTTCATTTCTATCCAAGCAATTTTATACATTTTTGAAATATTCGTATGCCATCAGTTAACGGTGGAAGAATTGCTGCCTGATACGTTATAAATATGTCTTTGTTTAAGATCGCTCTTCGGATCGGTCAGCACGTTATTAGGAGTGATTGCACTGCTGTATTTCATTAATAATTATTAATTAATTATTAGTCTGTAGTCACATCGAAGGAAAAATAACAGTGTTCAGTATCGTTTGCAGGATACGCTTGCTGTGCACTAGCACCATACGGGATGCAAGCAGACGAATATCGACCTTCCTGATAACAACGCTAGTTGGGCTGCATAAAACAATGTTATATGGGACAGTTGATTCTCCTGGTATAGTGTGTATTTTACAATGGAAAATATTATATACAGGGTGTTTGAAAAATAACTCCCTAGTTTTAATGTGTCCTAGAATCTGTGCAAAGTGACATACATTATTCTAGTTTGTGGTGTTTGATTCATCAACTCTCCAAGTTTGGTTCCCCTGCAATTGGCAGGTCTGCTTGACCTTGAGACGGCCCCAGTGTTTGTTTCCTCTGTTCCAGTGCAGTGCAGAGCAACTCAGTAGCAATATGTACTCCGCAACAGAAAGCGCAGTGTGCTATTTGGCTTGTGAAAACTGAGTCAGTTATAACAGTGCAGCGTAATTTTTGACGTCAGAATGGTGGTGAACCACCTACAGCAAAAACGATCCGTCATTGACTAAAGTCTTTCAAGGAAACCGGTAGTGTTTTAAAAGCAAAATCACCAGATAGACCGAGAACTTATGAAAATGTAGTTGAACAGATCCGTGTTTCGTGTGTTCGGAGCCCGAAGAAGTCATTGTTCAGACGTAGTCTACAATTAGGAGTGACTAAAGGTACTGTCTATGATGCTGTACGTAAAAGGCTTAAGTTGGGCCCTACAAATTGCAACTGTTACATGAAATAAAACCTACTGATAAAATCAAAACTTGGAGAGTTGATGAATCACACACCACAAACTAGAATAGTGTATGTCACTTTGTATGGATTCTAGGACACATTAAAACTAGGGAGTTCTCTTTCAAACACCCTGTATACTTATTGCACCACATTGATCCGCGGTGGAGTGTACTACAATCAACGTACATTCTGGCACCTAAACCATATAGTATTCATTATATTACTGGTAAGTAGTACAGTGAGTCCGGGAATGTTCTCCGCAGCGCCTACATGCGTCTGCGAGAGCTAGCTACAGCAGTTATGTTAGTAGCACGGCTGCCGCTGCATCATAACAAATAAACAGTAAACTTTGTACTCACCACAGCCATTCATAACAGATGCTGGAACCATTCACAGTACATCACTCCTTTTCCGTAATCAGTTTGTTTTAATTCAGGAACCACGGTAACTTTATAAGGGAACAACTGAAGCTTGTCTCTTACAGCTTTATGTGCTGTCGACTTCCAGATTCCTGTTTGTTGAGCTAATTTTCGTGTTGATTTACTTGGACTACGCAGCATTATGTCGGAGATTTCATCAAGTTTTTCGTCTGTTAAAAGCGCAGGCCTGCCTGTTCCCGGTACATCGTGAACTGAGCCAGTCACACGTAATTTACTTACCAAATCCCGAACGGTATCACGGGTTTAACACTTTGAATTAGGAAAGCACGCCTGAAAACTTAATCTGATATTTTCTGTAAACCGATCGCCTTCGCGAAAAACGCATTCCACCAAAAAAAACTCTCTCTTCAGCAGTAAACATTACCGCCTGTATTTATTTATTTATTTATTTATAGGGTACAGAAAGTCCCAGTGAGCTGGTAGCTCAAGGGGGGACTGCCCTTTACAAATATGGCTTAGCAACTTATACTAGAATATATTAAGGTGGTAGGATCATTTATTCAGTGTTCATGGGTCCATCTATATTCTTCAACATATTGTTTCAGGAAGTACCTGCGTGCTTCCTTTTTGAATTTGTTTAAGTTTACAATTTGTCTCAGTTTAGGAGGTAAGTTGTTATAAGATGTGCTGGCTGAATAGGAAATACTTTTAATACCATATCTAGTTGTGTTTGTTGACTCCATGTAGAACTGGTTTGCTGATCTTGTGTTATGGGTATGAATGTCTTTCCTGCATTGAAGTTCAGTATTAAGACTAATAAGACCTTGTTTATATTTAAACATAAATAAAGCTTCAGAGTATTTGAGCTGGCTTCGTAATGGCAATATGTTTGTCTCCTGAAATACTTGTACAGTTGGTTTCCTACTCTTCCAATAATCTATCTGAAAGCTCGCTTACTGCGGTACACACTGAAGACATACAGGCTCGCTCACGTATCGCAAACCACGCTGACAGCCAACACGCGGGAGTTCCCCTTTCAAGGACACAGTGCAGCCAACTAAACTTATGACTCAACCACTCCCTGCTGCACGTATCCACTGCGGAGAACATTCTCGGGCGCCCTGTATTTCTTGGCAAAGGGATGGGTGTAGGAATCCTTAGCCAATGAATTATTATAACAAAATGAAAATACTGGAAGTTTTGTCAATAAAAAAATTGATAACCATTATTTACAACATTGTTCGGAACTTCATTTCTATCCAAGCACAATTCATTTAATACTTTAATACTCTTTATGTTCGACGATGTCGAAATGTAAACATTATGTGTCAGAAAACTGTATCATAATGAGGCTCATTATAACACTATATTTCATTATGAAACAGTTTCTCCCACCAATCAGAGCTCAAGGAACAGTTGTGTTACCAATAAGATAAGGATACCTTCGCACATGCGCTCCAAATCCAACATGTCTATATAAATTACCGACATGGAAAACGGTCCATATGTTCGCGTAAATAAACTGGCGAATATGAGACAAGAAATAGCACTGTACCTTAATATCCCCAAACCCAATTTCTACACAGCACATTGCTTTCAAACGACTTCGGTGACAATATTAGTGAATGCTATAGAGCTGGACGGCAGGCTGTTGTAAACAATAGGTGTTCTGTGTTGGCAAGCAAAGTGAATGGTCTCCGCTTTCGGAGTGCCTTGACACTCGCATGCGCCGTGTTCAGTCAGCAAAGCCAGCGCGCCCTGTTCACTATCTGAATTGTCCGGCTCTGTGGCTAAATGTTTAGCGCGCTAGGCTTTGGCCCAAAGTGCCCCGGGTTCGATTCCCGGCCGAGCCATCAGGGATTTTAATCTCCTGGAGTTAATTCCCGTGGCTCGAGGACTGGGTGTATGTGCCGTCTTCATCATCACTTCATCCTCATTACGACGCGCAGGTCACCCACGGGCGTCAACTAGAAAGACCTGCACTAGGCCTCTCCGGAGGCCACAAGATCATTATTATTACTAACTGAATCCCACATATATTTATGAATATTTGTGTTAAAACATATAATAAAGCTATAATTATCGTCGAACATAAACAGTCGTATGCAACTCGCCTATAATGGTAATTAAGACACTCGTGTCTTAATTATTGCCATTATAGGCGAGTTGCATAATGTACTATTGTTGTGGAGGCTTGCAATATAATGGGCTGTGTAATTCGTATTTATTTTCCATTAGAAAATACACACCATTTGTAATTATATGTGTAATTATAAAACAACAAATAGAATAAAACACAAATAAAAAAGATACAGTCGGTCTGAGAGACTAAACTTTATATCATTTCAAATGACGCATGCTACAAATGCTACACATGTTAGGAAAGCTCAGGAGGGCTTCGAGATTCGCTCGAAGCCCCAGGACTCTTTGCACTCTGCTGCATGACGTCACGCACTCGCCGTCTCCGTATCGCATAATGCCAGACCCCAGGAGTAAACTCAGACTCAACAGACTCCATTATCCTTTAACTTAGGTTTCCCGCGCGGGGGCTGCATGACGTCACGCACTCGCCGTATCCGTTCGCATAATGGCAGACCCCAGGAGTAAACTCAGACTCGGTGCATATGCACTGAACAACATGATGACGTCATAGACGACGTAACCGTAACGCATAACGGTAGACCTAAGCATAACGATGAAGTCGACAAGATCATTTGAAATGATAAAAACTCGAGTTCTACATATTCATACCCCGGCTACACGGGTGTGAACCAAGCACGTTGATAGGTTCATGAGGTACCGTACTTATAGGAAATAAGCAAAAGCTTTAGCACAGTACCGTATTACATAAATGCCTAACACTGGGGTAGATGATCTCACTGTTCTTCCCTGGAAACATCAATCAATAAACGTAAAATACACCACGTTGTATTTAAACAAGCTACTACAACCAACATTCAATTATACTTCTTGATAAGGACAGTGAGTTCTAACTATACCCATACATTTAGGAGAAAGTAGCCTATATATAGGCTACTTTGCTGAACATTTTGTTCTCAAATCAAGTTCCACTGGAGTTACAATTCAGCGTTATTTCACAAATTGGATGCCTTACGTACGATACACTTCAACACGATCCGCTAATAATAAACTCAAACTCTGTTAGATCCTCATTTGTTAAATTGAACTCAAGTATGTGGATATGTTGAAATTTTACATATCTATGACATCCCCCCACCGGTGTAGCCGTACTCACTACAGCGGGCAGCTGCAACAAATCCGGAGATCGTAGATTCGAATCTGACAGCGGCTATTCTGAGTGTGGATTTCCTCCAGTTTTTCCACACTTTCTCCAGGAATATGCCGGGATAGCACCTTAGTTTAAGTCCAGGACACCCAGTACAGTCATCTCAGGAACAGAAGTCATTAGGCGCGTACACCACACACCTAAGTACATGGGGCTGATGACCAAGATGCCCCAAGCTCCACAAATGGATTAACAACAAGACATTTCTATGATTTTGTTTCTCCGTCTAAGGTATTTACAGTTTCAGTCAACTCGCACAAAAACATGCCCATTTTAGGAATTAAATGCCGAATAACGGCCTGCTATAGAAAGGTTCTTGAACTTTCCATTACTCTACTCCTAATTGCAGTCCAATTTTCTAGGATTCATTGCGAAATAATCGGCCCCTTTCTTTTACCCAACATTGTGTCCACCGTTTCCATCTATTGTTCGACTAGACACAGTAAACTCAATATGACACTATAACACCCGGGCACTGACACCAACATTTCTGACCATTTTGCACTAAACGTTTCACACGACTGAAAATAAATTATACTAACATTTGTCATCAATTCGATGATTGGTTTTATTCAAAACTAGCTAAGTACCCGTTCTTCACTACAGGTCATAAATAAACGTAAATTAATTAAAATATAAAGGTGACAGTTGAAACAGGGGATAGGTGAAGTACTGTGTGGAGGGAGAGTAAGGATGGAACATATTGTCCAACTACACCGCTCGGCGTTTATCGTGGTTCATAACAGGTTTTACTCGCTAACCGTTGGAGATACACGAAGAGTGATAAGGACCTTTCGGATAGAAAATTAAATTTTAAACCTCGTAGAGTATATTCCATCAAAAGTTTGTTATTTCTTAGCGTTCTCTTTTCATTTGAAATGGAAATATGAAAGTTTGAAACCAAAGAGTGTAGTGACGTCACTAAAATGGTGGCCATCATTCAATAGTGCAAAGTATCGAAATCAAAAGTAGCCTATATGTTAACCAGGTAAATCAGCTTCTTCCATGTAAAATTTCATGTAAATCGGACCAGTGGTTCTTGCGTTATTGAGTAATACACAGACACACAGACACACACCATCTCATTTTTATATATTAGCATAGATTTGTTTTGTCAGACTGTCATTGTTCACTCCATTTAAATGCCGAATAAACGACAATATTCTTTTGCGCATTGTGTGCATTATATTCTTTACAAAAGTGTACATATTTCTTTGGTCGTGGCCTGTTGAATTCTGTTTCAGTTGTCCATGGGCCAAGTATGCTTCGAACCAGTCTTCTTTCTATGGTCATGGTTTTGTTTTTCTCCACATTAGTTTCAGTGTTTCTGCTCCAAAGAGAGCCTCAGGTCTCACCACTATATTGTAATGTTTAATTTTGGTGACCCATGATAAAGTATTTTCCTTGTGTATATTTCTGGTGATCTGAAATGCCAGGTATGTTATGTTGTATTGTGTTTTATGGCTATCATCTACTGTAATAGAACACTAAGGTACTTTAGAGCAGTAGGTAGTACTGTTGGCTGTCACCACGGAGGTCCAGGTTAGATCCCCACCTCTGCCAACCTAGAAGTAATATTACGTGGCTTCCCCACTTAACGCCACGGCCGCCTCCTACCGAATCCCAGCTTAAATTACAATACACAAACTAGTACAGCCAACACAATTATACAGGTTATGAGGCAATTTCCACACACAGCCAAGTACACGGGGCTGCATGACCTGAATGAATCAACTACAAAGAGATATATGTTGATGGACTTACTTTGGTGTGCTAGAGACGACACAATGACGATCCTGGCAGGTGCGGACCGGATGATGCGAGGCAATAGAAGACATGTGAACAGGAAGTGGCCTAAATGATTTACTCCCAGTTGCATCTCGAAGCCATCTTCCGTCAGCGCTTTGGGGCACGCCATGATTCCTGTGACATACACATACATACGAAACGACTTAAAAAGGTAATTTACAGATGATTATGGTGGGAGGGGATAGGCAAGTAATTATTATTGAATGCTGCACTATCATGGCCACCGAGAGGATTTATGAGCCCCAACGCCCCCTTCAAATACCTTTAATTATTACTATCCACTAGCTATTATGGAAAGACAATCATCTGATGCACGGCTCTAACACCGCCCAGATTCCTACAGTGACTGGTGTGGCACAGATGGTAGGCCCAGAGTAGGTAAGATTAGCCGATTCTGGCACAGGGGCTAATGCGTAAAATGGCGGCCGCGTGAGTCCAAGTCGATATTTCACGAACCCATGGTCGGATTTGAACAAATGAGGTGTCGTAGGACTCGGGCTAACGCCCTCTTTCCTCTGGACCACTTATTTCAACCCTAAAAATAAAACCTACCCCTACTAGGGGGGTGAAATAGTGATTTTTTTTAGTAGAAGTCGCTTTCCAAATGCGACAGACATGGGGCCCGATAGCAATATGAAATTAAATGTTGTGCCACATGAAAAACATGTAAGACCTGAATGCCCGCTATGAATTAGCATTTTTGTTTTGTTTTGTTTTTACGCATGCGCACTTGGGGATTTTGTAAGAGGGCGGGCTATTTGAATAATGATTTGTAAATAATTTATTTAAACAAAAATTTAACCAAAAGATCGAAAACTAATAGGGCATGCGCTTTTTAATATCTAATGAACCAATAAGGCTAGGGACGTATGTGGGGTCGTTGGACTTGGGGTAATGCCCTCTTTTTGAATGTATTTTTGAAATTTTGTCAAAAGGGCCCAAATACACTTTTGTTAATATCTCACAAACCAATAAGGCTAGGGACTTTTATGAGGGGTCGTTGGACTTGGGGTAACACTCTGTTTTTGAATGTATTATTTATTTTTGTCAAGCCTCCGTGGCTTACGCGGCAGCACGCCGGTCTCTCACCGCTGGGTCCGTGGTTCAAATCCCGGTCACTCCATGTGAGATCTGTGCTGGACAAAACGGAGGCAGACAGGTTTTTCTCCGGGTATTCCGGTTTTCCCTGTCAACATTTCATTCCAGCAACACTCTCCAGTATCATTTCATTTCATCTGTCATTCATTTAATCATTGCCCCAGGAGTGCGTCAGGCCTCGGCAGCCGGCACAGTTCATATCCTCGCCGCTAGATGGGGGCTTCATTCATTCCATTCCTGACCCGGTCGGAGACTGGAAACAGGCTGTGGAGTTTCATTTTTTCATTTATTTTTGTCAAAAGAGCCTAACCGCACTTTTGCTAATATCTCGCAAACCAATAAGGCTGGGGACTTGTATGAGTGGTTGTAGGACTCAGGGTAACGCCCCCTCTTTTCCTATAGCCCCCCCCCCTCTAATGCAACCAAAAGAGCAAAAACTATTAGGTCATTGGCATTTTAATATCTCGCAAACCAATAAGGTTAGAGACGTGTACGAGACGTCCAAAGACTTGAGGTAATGTCCTCTTTTGAATGTTATATTTATTTTTCCAAAAATATTTTACAAAGGGCCTAACACTATACATGTTAAAAAATGTTCATAAAGAGTGGTAGTAGACAGAGAGACATTACCGGTTAGGTACATGTGTTTAAACAAGCCTGTTACCGGCCACGGTGGCGATGCCCCTAAAAATCAATGGATATTTTAACAGGACAGCTGGGTGGCATAAAATGATTCGTTTTCCGATCTTTCTTATGGCAAACTGATTGACTGAAATAACCCAAAACTGCTAGGTCATTGACCTGAGATTTTATAAACCAATAATCAGATTTGGACACATGAGGTGTCCTAGGACTTGACATGACATTTTTTTTTCTATAGTGCACACATTTACTCAAATATCCCAAAACTGCTAGGTCATTGACCTGACATTTTATAAACCAAAAATCAGATTTGGACACATGAGGTGTCCTAGGACTTGAGATGACATTATTTTTGCTATAGTGCACACATTTACTCAAATATCCCAAAACTGCTAGGTCATGGACCTGAGTTTTATAAACCAATAATTAGATTTGGTCACATGAGGTGGCCTAGGACTTGACATGACATACTATTTGCTATAGTACACACATTGACTCAAATATCCCAAAACTGCTAGGTCATGGACCTGAGATTTTATAAACTAATAATGGGATTTGGACACATGAGGTGTCCTAGGACTTGACATGACATTTTCTTTGCTATGGTGCATACATTTACTCAAATATCCAAAAACTGCTAGGTCATTGACCTGAGATTTTATAAACCAATAATCAGATTTGGACACATGAGGTGTCCTAGGACTTGACAGGACATTTTCTTTGCTATGGTGCATACATTTACTCAAATATCCCAAAACTGCTAGGTCATTGACCTGAGATTTTATAAACCAAAAATCAGATTTGGACATCTGAGGTGGCCTAGGACTTGACATGACATTTTCTTTGCTATGGTGCACACATTTACTCAAATATCCCAAACTGCTAGGTCATGGACCTGAGTTTTATAAACCAATAATATGATTTGGACACATGAGGTGGCCTAGGACTTGACATGACATAGCCTACGATTTGCTATAGTACACACATTGACTCAAATATCCCAAAACTGCTAGGTCATGGACCTGAGTTTTACAAACCAATAATTAGATTTGGACACATGAGGTGGCCTAGGACTTGACATGACATACTATTTGCTATAGTACACACATTGACTCAAATATCCCAAAACTGTAAGGTCATGGACCTGAGATTTTATAAACTAATAATGGGATTTGGATACATGTGGTGTCCTAGGACTTGACATGACACACTCTTTTTTATGGCTTATGAAACGATAAGGTCATGGACTTTTGTTTCCCCCCAATATATTGCAAACCCATAATGTTAGATGTACAGGGTGGGGCAGCATAACTTCCTTTTTTCAATTGCGCCCCATTTAGTAGTGTGATGTAGTACCGGAGCGCTAGTGGTCTCGTCCAATAGGCGGGTCTGTAAAGTTTTGTACTGACACAGTTCAGTCGCCATCATGCGTTGGAACAGTGTGGAGCGTGCGTTTGCCCTTGAGGCCTACTTTTCGAGCGGTTGTTCTGTGATCGCAACCCAGCGTGCCTTTCAGAATCGCTTAAATTTAGCCCCATTGGCGCCTGTCCCAGACCGGAAATCAATTGTTACGTGGGTCACTACGTTCAGACAAACTGCAAGTGCAACAAGACGTAGAACTGGAGTCCCACGGCCCATTAGATCACCTGATAACATTGAGGCAGTGAGAGCTTCAATTTTGCGATCACCACGGCGTTCTGCGCGCAAACATTCGTCTGCCCTTGGACTTTCTAATCG
Organism: Meconema thalassinum; assembly: GCA_946902985.2. NCBI lineage: Eukaryota > Metazoa > Arthropoda > Insecta > Orthoptera > Tettigoniidae > Meconema > Meconema thalassinum. The sequence goes on from OX336389.2 coordinate 58,544,538, forward strand.
TTCTGTGAGGAGAATTCTTCATGATGATCTTCATTTTCATCCATTCAAGATGGCGATTGTGCAGGAACTTTCTGAACGCGACTTCAATTCTCGGAGGAACGCGTGTGAGGTGTTTCTGGAAGTCGTGCCTGAGGACGCTATTGTGTTTTTTAGTGATGAAGCCATTTTCATTTGTGTGGATCCGTCAACAAACAAAACATGCACTACTGGGCTGCTACCATTCCTCGAGAATTGCATCCAAGGCCTTTGCATTCACCAAAACTCACAGTGTGGTGTGCAATTTCCTCAGGTGGAATAATTGGTCCCTGGTTCTTTGAGGAAAATGAAGTCACAGTGACAGTGAATTCGGACCGGTATGTAAACATGTTACAGGAATTTTTTTTTCCACAACTGGATGAGTTGGACTTAGGGGACGTTTGGTTTCAACAAGACGGTGCAACGGCACACACTTCAAGAGTATCGATGGCCGTTTTGAGGGAACACTTCCCAGGGCGCCTAATCTCAATTAGGGGCGACTTGGAATGGCCGGCCCGATCCCCCGATTTGACCCCTTGTGATTTTTTCTATGTTTTTTTTTGAAATCCCGTGTTTATGTAAACCGACCAATGACCCTACAATATTTGAAGAACAACATCCAGGAAGAACTTGCCAACATAACGCCTGCTATGCTGGTAAGAATTATGACAAACGCCAGAAATCGGTTCACCCAGTGTGTAGAGAATGGGGGACGTCACCTACCTGATTTGATCTTCAAAACCAAGTAAAACAAAACTTTATATTTGTACCTACATTATATTAAAAAATAAAAATTTTCTGATTCGTACAATGTGTTTTATTAAGGTTTGAAAAAAGGAAGTTATGCTGCCCCACCCTGTATATGGTGAGTGATGAAACATAGCTAGGTAGAGAAACAAGTATTGTAAGCTACATGTATAGTGACTGACATGTTGTTGACCAATGGAACTTGTTTTCAAACCAGTCTGTAGTATAGTAGGAGTATAGGTTGCAGGCATGGCATGACAAACGGTGTACACAAAATCTGATTTATTGATTCAAGAATTAAGAGTAGACTATCTTTTATTTGATCGGTTAAAGAGGCTACCTAAAAAAATAGTAACTATATCAAACTAAACCAAAAAACAAACCCATACCCAACCGAACCAAACTGAACTAAACCGAACCAAACCTAATCGAGAACAAGCCAAGGGATTAAGTGTAAAACTTGTGGGTGAATGATGTCATTGGTAATGTCCGAAGGAAAGGGATAACGCTCTACCTTTAGAGGGTGAGGTAAAGCTAGCGCATGATGATAATGCACTCAAGTACATAGAGCACACACAACTATCCCATGCTGTTTTTTATGGGTTGACTGTTAAAACTTGCTCAGTGGTTATTGGGCAAAATGGTTGCAACACACAACAAGCTTTAAGTACGTGAGGTTAATCATTTATACACGCACTCACAACAAACTAAACTAAACTGTCTTGCTAGCAGTGCTCAGACTGTAGGCAAATGACAGAAATGCTTAGCTAACAGAAATACAATCATTTCCGGTTGTCTAATGTTACCAGCTAACCATTTTATGCTGCAGCGGCGGGCACTTGTGCCTTTTGCGCTAGAGATCTTAACTCAATTTCCAGCTTTGAGGCCTAGAATGAATCAAACTAAGAAACAAGGGCATTGCGGTGCAGTGGTTAAGCCGTTAGCCTTTTCACTAAGATACACTAGGGTTTCATTTTAGGTTAATATGCATGTCATAAACATATAAAAAGTAGAGATAATGTTTAAAACTGATTACACTTGTCTCTTTTCAAATTATTACTTGGATTACAAATACAAAGGTGGGCTGGGTTTGATATACAGTTAATGCTGCTTATCGCACACTAGACTGTGAGAAAGCCAAAAGAGCAAAAAGGTGTGGGTAGAGCAGTTGTAAAATCGCTATGTATAGACAACTACCTAGCGGTTTTATGAACTGGCAAAGCTATGTCGCATAAACAGTGCAGGATACAATCCAGCAACTATAATTTGTATCTTGTGGAACAAAGACAACACACCCCAGCCTCAATGGATAACAAACGTGTGTAGATGAATGACCTATGCATTAGCCTACCATGAGGTTATGACCATAAAGAGGAGGTGTGATTTTTTGTGTTTTATTTTTTTATTTGTTTTGTTTTTGTAAATAGTAGATTTAGTATTTTGTATTTTGTAAATATTTGTTTTTGTAATTGTAAATAGTGTTTTTTTGTAAATAGTGGAAACCATTTTTTTTTTCAGTGGTAAATGTTAAATTTTTAACTAAAAGTTCTTTGGGATGTGTGTGCATGTTAAGAATGTTCTTTGGTGATAAATAGCATGGTTGTGATTGTTTCGAAAGACAGGTATGGTTGTGTGAATGTATGACTATAGAGAGAAAGAGAGGGACAGAGAGAAAGAAAGCTTGTGTGTGAGTGTGTGTAGCATTGATTGTTTTACCAGAGCAAATACAGTGAGTTAGGGTGGGGAGGGGGAAAATTAACACTTATATATGAATGGTAAATAGTAATTATGTTTTTTCAATAGTTTCTTTTTCAAATGCAGTGGTAGGTAGGTGTTATTTTTGTAAAATAGTCTTACTTGCAGTAGTAATAAGCCTCTATGTTTCTGCAAACACATAGACAGACTGTACTATCACTATGGTCAAGCACTTGCATTAAGATCATTTACAAAAACTTAAAAAGAAAAAAATCATGTTTCACAAATATGAACTTGAAAAAAAAATGTGTAAACAGAAAAATGGAAAATCTATGTTTCCATATTGACAAAATAAAAAAAAGCTTTAAACTAACATTTTAAAAAATGTAAATGGGAAATTGACAAATGTGTAAACAACAAAATGGAAAATCCATGTTTCCGTATCATGAAATTCAAAAAACTTTAAACTAACATTTAAAAAAGTGTAAATGGAAAATTGACAAATGGCTATGTGTAAAATGTGTATATGAAAAAAAAATGAACAAACGGCTATCATTACTTTTAAAAATTAGAAAACATGGTACTCTATTGTTGAGATGTGAATCGAACCCCCTCTACTTATTTGGATCACCTGAGACTGAGTAGACTTGTTTCTGTCCTCATACCACTTTTAAAATTTTGTGTTAAAGATAGGAATTGAACCCAAGAGCTTTAGAGTGCCAGCTAACTATGCTAACTATTATACTATAAAGGCAACTTTACACTACTCTTAATGAATATTTGATTTTAGATTTTGTGAAAAGACCAAACCATAATGTCATTGACTGAAAATGTTTGGTAACTAATTATTAAAGAAAGACATATAAGGATTTCTATTACATGGAATTATGTTTTCTGTACTATAATTTATTTAGATTTTAGAATTTAGATATTGGATTTTAGATTTTTAGATAAAGACCAAACTAATATTGAATATGTATTATACACTGGTATCGGTATGTAGATAGAAAAATGATTAGACTACATTTTAAGATAATTTTTTAGGTCTTGACTGGCCTTGCAATAAGAATTGACTAACCAAACATGAGTTAGCTACCAGGGAGACCATGCTTGTTATTGACCAGTGAGTAGGTTTTTAGAAAACCGTTTGCTATTTCGGTTATATACAACAGATGCTTAGACCTATTGAGCGACTATGTTTGCTAGACAAGACATTATACCAGAGGCGATTAGGATACTTATGTAGCTCAGGCAAGGAAAGCATTTCTATATAAAAAGGAATCTGTTGACATTGAATATAGATTTAGGTACTAGGAATTTATTTTGGAACGTCTTTGTATGGAGTGTGGCACTCTATGAAAGTGAAACTTGGACTATTGGTGTAGCAGAAAAGTGGAGAATTGAAGTGTTTGAAATGTGGTGTTACAGGAGAATGATGAAGCTAAAATAGGTACATAGGGTTACAAACAAAGAGGTATTAAGACTAGTGGGAGAGGAGAGATGTTTGTGACGACTGCTAATAAAGACAAGAGATAGGTTGGTAAGACATTAACTAAGACACTCAGGTATAGCAAGCTTAGTTATGGAAGAAAGGGTTAATGACAAGAACTGTAGGGGTAGACCAAGTTTAGAATATGTTAAACAGATTGCCTTGGATGTAGGGTGTAGTAGCTATATAGAGATGAAATGATTAGCTCAGGACAGGGAGGCATGGAGATCTGCATTAAACCAGTTAAAAGACTGAAGACTCAAACAACAACATGTAGAGCTTACCAAAATAATGTTGTGTAATGGTAAATGTTAGTCTACGAACAGTAACGCATTTCTAAAACCCATGACACAATACCTAAGAGCTTTTCTAAAATTATTTTAAAATGCCTTTAACCCTATATTAAACACTCAGTTCACAAGACTCGTAACTGCAATGTTTAGGGAAAACGAAAATTGTACATTTAAAAACGAGCAAGTGGTTGAGACAATGTACACTAGAAAATTTTGTAAACACTCAAGTGCATAGAACGAATTACATTAATAACTGTCAGGTTGGCTGAGTGGTTAATGCATTTTACTTAAGTTTAATTGTTTAGTACAAGGAAGCAAGGGTTTGATAGCAGGCACTGTTTATACTCAGCGCGATTGATAGTAGGCGCTATTGATAGTAGGCGCAATTTATAGTAGACGTGATTGATAGTAGGCGCGATGTGTTGACTTTGATAGTGTTGAGTTTTTTTTAGACGTTGACATCTATCCTAACATGACTTTTTGAGGACATGATAAGTGTTTATGAACAAACACTGTACTATTTTGAGCAGTAATATCGTTTTTTTAACTTGCTTTTTAGCATTTTGATGATTTTTTGTAAACAGCGACCGTGGTTCGTTTGGAGCACTATATTGATGAACACTCATACTTAAAACCTTTTTTTTTTACTTTTTAGATTGCCTTGACATTTTGTTGACCTCTCTTTTGAGCATACCAGAATATTATTTTATTTACATTTTGACGATTATAGTTATAAGAGTACCTTTGTTGGTTGTAGTAAGTTCCATAGTAGTAACTGACCTGTCAGTATGATGGAAGGAAGGAAGATTGTAGTTTTACGTGACCGTGAATCTTGTGATTATGAGCCACGGGACCTCCTTTTTACGTGGAATCCGAACCACAGGACATGGCATTTCACTTCGAAAATCTCACATGCATTGACCGGGAATCGAACCCGGACCGCCTTGGTGAGAGGCATACCGCTAGACCGCTGAGCCACCACGCCCCCCTGTCAGTATGATGTTCACACTACAAAGGTTACAACTGTTTTGGTGATGGAGTGACTTACCATAAGCTTATATATTGGCTTATGTGTTGGCTTTTGTGTTGGCGTTTGTATTGGCTTTTGTGTTGGCTTATTTGACAAGTTATTTTTTTCAATGTATTTAGTGGATTTTCTCTTGGTCTTGGAAAGTATTTTAGTCCTTTTTATTACAGCATAATGCTTACTGCCATGTTTGTAAGCAACAACAACAACAACAACATACTAAAATTCAAAAAAAAAAAAAAAAAAAGTACTCTAAGGTTAATCATTGACTCTCAACTCTTACCTGTTATCCCAACACCTAGTCAGAAACATTATATTTTTTTTCCATAAAGGTGAATTGGGAAAGTAGGCTATATGTTTAAACTAAAAAAAAATCATATAAAGTCTTATGTTAACTCTTACACTTCCCTCTATCCCACTCTCAGTTAAAAATAATATTGTATTTCCCTAATGTTAGACTCTTTAAACCAATGTATCAATAACACAAGTCAACAAACAAAACATATTGTGTTGAGTCTATTATTTAAGGCATACATTTTGTCTACATTGAATAGTAACCAAAACATGTCATTCATAATTAATTAAGTTTGCTATCATACGTTATGTAATGATAAATACATATTTAAAGCTTTGATAGACTGTTTAAGAGGTAACGGCTTTGAACACGTAAGAGAGGGAATATTTAAAGACTTAACCTCAGCTCACTTAACATAACCTAACTTTACCTAACCTTGTCACGTGACGAAAATATAAAATTTATTGTAAAATTTGAAATAAAATAAAATGGATATCCTTACAAATAATTTGGTTAAATAAAGGTTAGAGTTTATATTTCCATCGTTCTTATTCATTGTTTGCCAGTTTCTTCATTTTATCCTCTATATATTTTAGTTAATTTCATTTCTTATTAGTTTTATTACGTTAATTTCTTAAGGTTTAATTGAAATTTACTGTAGAAGGACCCATGTTACGTGCTAATTTGAATATAATTTGTTTTGATTGGCGGAGCATTTTAATTAATTATGGTTAATAGCTCCCAAAATCAAAGTTTTTAAGTGCCTATTATTATTTGGAAATATATAAAAGTAGATCCATTGGGGAATTGTAGCCAGTGATTTGACCTAGGCAATGCATGGGTGTATATTATAAAATATGGCCCATATCTCTATATGTAAATAAGATGTTTCCTAAAGAAATGTTTTATTTCGTTTCGTAATATTTCTCTTTTACTAATTGTTTGTGGCATTTGCTCAATTACATCGTGAATGATCGATTTTATATTTTGAAAAGTACGCAAGGCCACCATCTTGAATGTATAAAGCCGATGGACTTGTAGCTCCAGCACAAAAACTGAGTAATCACAGGGGCTCAAGTACGTTGTATTAGTGAAGTAGTGAGTTTCCGACGACACTTTTTTACCTTTGACCTTTTGTTTTGCCAGTTTCTTCATTTTATCCTGTATATATTTTAGTTAATTTCATTGCTCATTAGTTTTATTACGTTAATTTCTTAAGGTTTAATTAAATACAGGTCTTTCACTCAAAGTGGGGCCGTCCGCACGGCAGCGCTGCAGGTAGAAGATCGACGCGCTGCCGGCCCCACTTTCAGTGAAAGACCCTGTAATTTGCTGAAGAAGCACCCATGCTACGTACTAATTTGAATGTAATTTATATTGAATGCCGAAACATTTTAAATAATTATCTATTAATCAAGTCGCCTCCGTAGCATAGCGGTCAGCATGGTTAGCTGCCGCCCCCGGAGGTCCTGAGTTCGATTCCCGGCTCTGCCGCGAAATTTGACAAGTGGTATGAGGACTGGAACGGGGTCTACTCAGCCTCGGGTGGCCCAAATGAGTAGAGGGGGTTCGATTTCCGCCTCAGCCATCCACGAAGTAGTCTTCCGTGGTTTCCCACTTAGTCTTCGGGAAAATGCCGGGATGTTACCTACTGTAAGGCCACGGACGCCTCCTTCCCGCTTCCTTGCCTATCCATCCCCATCTTCACCTCCCTTTCCATCCCTCACGAGGGCCCTGTTCGCTTTGCAGGTGAGGCCGCCTGGGCGAAGTGCTGATCACCACTCCGACCAGATGTTCCCAGCTGTAGGACACTGCCCGTAGAGGCGGTAGTGGTGAGTACCATCGATGAGTTCGTGGGAAACACTAACCTGGAGGGTAAAATCGATTTAAAAAATCTATTAATCAATACGGCAATTTTCTCACATTTTCCTATTTTGCTTTTTAGATATTAACCATTTGCAAATCTACGAAGCCCAATCACGAGTGCCAAACCCAGCTGTCCCAGCTGACACACGCACAGCCCACATTGAACATAAGAATTCTTTTCGACTAATTTACTAATTTGCTATTTGATCCACTGTGCACAGGTTTATTTCTTTCTTATGCAATACTAGAGCACCTTTCATCTTCTAATGCACGTGAACGAAAAACCTCACACGCCTGGGTGGCCTCCTGTCCCAAACGTCCTGCCAAGATGTAGCTAAATATGGGTTCGATTCTTTGTTGTTTCTCCTTTATAGTCTAACAGGCGTAAAGCCTAGCGCATGAGTGGTCGTTCAAACAATTCAGGTTATCACACAGATTGAAGGGCGCACAATCTAAGCCGAAGAATCTGATGCCAAGCTATAATAATAATAATCATAATAATTAGGGCCCGGATGTTGATGACATGTCATCTTTTTACTGAGCTCTCTGAAACAATGCTGAAGTACATAGAAACTCCAGACGGGCAACCCCGTCTTCAAATATGTCATTTTTATTTTGCATCTTTTTGCATTTTTTTGCTATTTTTTCAATCTAAGAGCATTTCTTAACTTTGGTAGATTTTTTGGTCTTATGTTAGAGAAATCGGCCTTTTGAGGTCATTTCTTTTTTCAATTTGGTCATGTCACAGCTTTATATGAGGGAGTTACGTCTCTCAAAATTAAGAAGAAGTTAGTAGCTGATACAAATTGTTTAAAAAAATGAAATATTGATTCCATTTCCTTAATCAACCGGGTGGAAACTGGTCTTAGCAACAATCGTGGCGAAATTGCTGCGGGTATTGCATCAAAACTGAAAAAGTTGCCGGACAAAAACACCGGGTTTAAAGCATTATGCTAAATATCAGACATTCTTTCTGGTGAAAACTACTGCACGGTTGGGATTGAGGAGGATTTAGCAGCAAACAACCTTCCTCACTTCAAGTACGCTCAGATCACATCAGTTGATATTGAACGCAGCTTTTTGAGATCTAAAAACTTGTTGGCCGATAATCGCAGATCATTTCCATTTGACAACATCAGAATGACATTCGTAGTGCAGTGCAACTCAGACTAAAGTGAACATAAACCTTTTGTTAAGTACTAGAAATCTATTTTGATTGAATTTTCAGTTTGAGCAAGATGTCACTTGTGAAATTTTGTCAATTTTATACTGCATTTTTCAAATTTTTAGGACATTTAATACAGTCATTTGTGAAAATTTTAAGTGCATTTTTTAAACTTTTTTACGGCATCAACATCCGGGCCCTAATAATAATAATAATAATACCGTAATAATAATAATAATAATAATAATAATAATATCTGCAAGCTAGTTAAAGATAAAATTCATCTCACATGTTTGGCCTTTGCAGTTAATCCGGTAATTCTATCGAACAATAGGCAAGAGACTATCCATTTCCTGGAAAACTTAATAATGGAATATAGTGGAATGAGCATGCGGGACAACAAACAGATCTTACTGAACATGATGGAGGAATGAACTTCACCGTGCTGGCATTATTGTGTTATGTCAATAAATTCTTGTCTGTTAAAACGGCGATTACTTTGGATGTTTTTTTTTTTTTCAGTGTTTGAAATTTGTTGTGTTTTGCGTATATTTTTGTAAATAAAACGTGCTTACCATGTCAAGTTGTCTTTTTTATTTTAACATGCATGTTGGTGTACATGTGGTAAATGATTGCCTCACAAGTTCACTTTACTTAATCCACGTACTGCACACTTTTATCACGAGTTAAGAGATAGATAGCGTGGGAGTCTTATTTTGTTTTCACTCTTTACCTACAAAATATCATAGTCATCCAAAATGACTGTCTACAGCACAGCTTTCTGGTCATCAACAACTCTCTGACATTCCTGTAGATGGTTTGTACTGTATGTACAATATACAGCCTAATAGCTGTGCCTCCTTGGACATCAATAACTCTCTCAATTACCAATCCATGCGAGGGTCTCCTCGATAGCTAGAACAACCTCTGATTTCTGAGTTTGGAAAAATCCCTCAGGTAATTAATTTCAAATACTTAGGGTTAATAGTAGACCGTCTGGATTAAATCGTGAAGCAAACAAATACAAGTAGAGTATTTCTAAATTTAAAAAATCCTAGAGAATCGCCTGAAAGAGAATCAACAACAAATCAATATTTTGGAACGCAAAATTGAAACACTGTAACACGGTAATCCAACCTGAAGCATTATACGCATCAGAAACCCTGATCAGGCAGGGTGTATGTAGCCCCACTACTTCTGGTGCACCCTCAGGGGTCACGGATAGTGAGTTCGGGAGTTGGCGAACACGAGGGATTCCTGAGCTGGGTCCGTATTTCCCCTTTTTCCACTGACTTTGGAGCGGGCTCTCTCCTCTTTCCCTTTCCTATCTGCCTTTCATGGCTCTCCTTCCTTCCAAGTCCCTCAATCCTCATTCTTCGAGGGTTGAGGGAATTTCTTTTCTTCCTGTCCTTTATTTGCCTTATCCTTTATTTGTTTACCATTTCTTCTTCTAGTCTGTAAGTTTGTAGTTAGTATTAGTTACAGTTTCCATTACATTCTCATCACATCTTTCACTATCACTCAAACCATTAGGGGCCGATAACCTAGATGGTATGCCCCTTAAAACAACAATTATCATCATCATCAGAAGCCCTGATCATTGGAGGCAGATCACTAACTAAATATTCAGAAAAACAACAAAGGAAAGCCCTTAGGAAAATCTTTGGCCCAGTGTACACGAGTTATACCATCATTCGAAGAAAATACCACACTATTAGAAAAAGACGATTGAACTTTTATGGACATATTCAAAGACTGCACAACGAAAGACTTACTAAAAGGACATTTAATGATGCCTCCTCACTAAAAGTCAACAGCTGGATGATTGAAAATCAAGTTCAGCTTCAAGAAATCAACGTAACAGACGAATCATATGGGACAGGTCTAGCTGCAAATACCTGGAAGACCTGCACGGGCAGAAGAAAGGAAGAACCATCATAGTGAGAGAATGAAGAAATGTTGGCAAGTGAAGGAAGCAAATTCATAAGGTTCAATTGAGCTCCTTAACCCTTAAGAACTGGCGTGAAAAAATAGAACACGAGGACTGGCGCCGGGTCATTTTGACCCATATTGTGTCACTATGGAGGCATGGAGGTACAAGAACAGTTAGACGTAATAAATGAAAAGATTGAGCAATGGGCATTGAAGGTAAATGTGGAGAAGAGTAAAACAGTGGTGATGAGTAGTGATAAGAAAGAAGGAAAAGGAGTAATCAAAGCAGGAGATAAGGAATTGGAAGTGGTGAAACACTTCAAATACTTGGGAAGTGAACTGAATGAAGATGGAAGACTAGATTTGGAAATTAGCAGTGCTTTCTACCAACAGGTACGGGGACTAGTATGGAACAAGGATATACCAATTAAGGCTAAAGAAGTTACGTACAAAGCATATTATGTTCCTATAATGACATATGCAGCAGAGACTTGGACAATGACTACGAGGGATGAGAGCAGAGTACAGGCAGCTGAGATGAGATTCCTGAGAAGTATGGTCCAGAAAACGAGGAGAGACAGAGTGAGAAATGAAGATATACGGAAAGAACTGGGAGTACAGAAACTAAAAGACAAACTGGAGCAAAACAGATTGAGATGGTTTGGACATGTCAAACTGATGAATGAGAAAGGCTACCAAGACGAGCACTGGAACGACGGATGACAGGGAAGAGAGGACGAGGAAGACCAAGAATGCGTTGGATGGACTCTGTGAAGTATAGCATTAGAAAACGGAACCTGGATTGGAACACCGTGTCGGAAGAGGAATGGTGGAACGACAGAACAAAGTGGAGAGGAACCATATTTGCCCCCACCCAGTGTCAACTGGAAAAGGGGAAATGAAGATGATGATGAGTGTGTCACTCCCTTCTTATCGTAGTCGTACGTATTTTAATGAAGTAATTTTACACCTGGTGTCTTCCTATGAACGGTTCCCAATCTAAAATGAGGTAGGCCTATAGGCCTATTTATATTTTTCAAATTTAACATGCAGAAAAATGACAATACTTTTCGTAACAGTATAATTGGCCCTGATAGTGGCGGTAAAGCAGTCATCTCAATATTTTTCAACAAAGGAGCTGATGACCAAGGTGTCCCTAGACCCTAAACATGGATCAACAAGAACGTGAGCTATGTGATTGTGCTGCACCAAAATAGGTGGATTTTCCCCTTATATTTTATAGTTTGTCCCGACTAACGTACGCTGAAAATTGTCACTTGAGGACTGGCGCCATGGGTAAATCTGACCCGACCGTAAATAATATAGAAATAACTTGAGTGTTCAAAAAGCTAGGGACATGTTCCTTTTGCAGGGTGAGGTTCAAGGCTGGGAAGGAAGGTACAGTAAGCGACAGGAAATAAGGGCTGACCAAAACGAAAATTAGAGCACTATTTAAGCCTCGGGTCAAAACTTTGCGGGTTAATAATAATAATAATAATAATAATAATAATAATATTACAAATAATAATTATATCAGACAGATTCATCAGCACACAGTCGATCTTGACACCACAATGTTCCAAGATTTATCATTCTTGCGGTTGTTATTGTTGTTGTTAATTCGTTTTAGGAGCTTTCGACATATTGGTCATCAGCTTCATGTACTTGGGCGTGTGCTTAATATGTCTGATAACCTGTGCTTCTGTGGTAACTTTAATTAGGCTATTAGGAACGGGGATGGTTAAGTAACCCTGAAATATGGCATTTGCACGGAGAGAGTGGCAAAAAAGTGAGAAAACCTAAGATAGTATAGCCGCTGTCAGCGCCGGGATTTGAACATCCAATCACCAGACTTGCTGCAGCTGATGAGAGAATTAACGCGTTCGGCTACGCTGCGTGGTCTAGTCCTGCTTCAAGTGGAAAATGGATCGCGTAACAAGAGGCAATCTGGCCTTGGCGTACTGTACATTAAATAAGTAGGTTAGCCGTGCAGACAATCTGATGGACAACCAACACAACAGTGCTCTTATTGATCAGCTGTGGCAGTGTGTGTCTGATCCAACAGTAATACCTTCAGGAACTGATACCATACTATTAGTCCGGTGGATTAAGGGAATATTGTGCAAATCGAGGTAGTAGCGATTTTATTTTTTAGTTACGTAAAGGGGTCCATAAGGAACGTTTTCAGTCACGGAGGCATTCTGTACACCCCCTGGTTATTTTTTTACAGCCCCCGAAACATGTGATGAGGCGCGTACCCTTATTTTATGGGTTAGAAATTCGTAATTAATTTTCATGGGCAAAATTAATAAAGTTAGTATCTTTTCCGATGTTCTTGAGGGCAAGGAATTCCTTTTAGGGGTCATTTTCCTCGTTGGGAGCAGGGGGCGGTGCTACAGGGGACGGGGGGTCAAGACCCGTAAAACTAGGTTGATACATATCATTTTCAAGGTATTTTGGGGCGTAGAATTCATTTCTGGGTAAGTTTTTGTTATAGGCGGTAAGGGGAGGGGACAGTGAATCGTGGGGAATGAATTTTACACCCCCGAAAACCTTGGAAATGAATCGTTATAAGCACCAGTTTGCTAACATTGGGTGCACCCCCCCCCCCCCCCGTAGTTCCACCCCCAACGATTCACTGCCCCCATCCCTTACCCCTTAGAACAAAAAATAACCCAGAAATGAATTCTGCGCCACAAAATACCTTGAAAATGATATGCATCAATCAAGTTTTACGGGTTTTGGACCCCTCCCCCTGTAGCGCTGCCCCAATGCCCCCGACAAGAAAAATGACCCCAAAAATGAATTTCTTGCCCTCTAAAACATCGGAAATGTTACTAATTTTACAAATTTTGCCCACAAAGAAATAATTAGGAATTTTTAACCCATAACATAAGGGTACGCACCCCTTCACATGTTTGGGGGGCTGTAAAAAATTACCTAGGGGGTGTACAGAATGCCTCCGTGGCTGAAAACGTTTCTTATGGACCCCTTAACGTAACTAAAAATAAAATCGCTTTTACCTCGATTTGCACAATTGGTTGAATATATGGCGTTAAGCCACCGGACTATATGGGCATCAACAAACACACCACTTCACTTAGTGGCGACCTCATGTATCTCAGCTGAAAAAGTAGATTTTAATAAACTAAGTATTGCGCATTTCATGTGTAACTATTCTCACCTTACGTGCCTAAAAATGAGAGTTCTGTCCTTATATAGGCCTAACCCAAGAAATCACGTTGCACTGCGCAGTGGCGAAGCTGGTGGGGAATCTTTGAGCATTAGGCAAGGAAAGCGTTTCTACAAAAATGGAATCTGTTGACATCGGATATATTAGATTTATGTATGAGGAAGTCATTTTTGAAGGCCTTTGTCTTCAGCGTGGCACTCTATGGAAGTGAAACTTGGACTGTTGGTGCAGCAGAAGAGAGGAGAATTGAAGCGTTTGAAATGTGGTGTTACAGGAAAATGATGAAGAACAGATGGGTAAATAGGGTTACAAACGAAGAGGTATTAAGACGAGAGGGAGAGGAAAGATGTTTCTGGCGACTGCTAATCAAGAGAAGAGATAGGTTGGTAGGACACATATTAAGTCACCCAGGAATAGCAAGCTTAGTTATGGAAGGAAGGGTCGAGGACAAGAACTGTAGGGATAGACCAAGGTTAGAATACGTTAAACAGATTGCCTCGGATGTAGGGTGTGGTAGCTATGTAGTGATGAAACGATTAGCTCAGGACAGGGAGGCATAGAGGGCTATATCAAACCACTGAAAGGAATGACGACTCAACCAACAACAACAACTACAGAATACCCAGGGCATTCTCAAGGAATATTCACATTTATATTTTCCTATTTTTCATTGGCATAGGCAAATTGAATCTCTAGTTTTGGGTATTATTCTCTGTAGCCACAGTGGGATTGACGCCAGCTTCTCAGCGCGGAACTGAGCAGCCAATGTCTCTCCTTTGGAACAGGCTCAAGTCTCTGTGGGTAGAGAAGGCAATTGCGCATGCGCCAAGCGGAAGGTCGATTTCTGAATGCGTCAGCAGAGAGCCTAGGCTCCATGCACTGCATTCGTGAGGCGGGCGGTATTTCAGCACCTGCATGTTCGTTTGTGAGTCTTAGAACATGGATCAGTGTAGCGATTTAATAGTGTAGGCTATTTAAAATCAAGACCATTTTCTTCGTTGTCCTATGAAGAGAAATGTGCAGTGAGAGAGAGAAGACCGAAACCGCATCTAAATATTGTACAGAATGATAACATCAGTCTCGTAAATTCCAGTCTCAGTGGTATGAGCAACATGAATGGTTAACAGCAATTGTAACGACGGGCACGATGCATTGTTACGTTTGTATTGTTTGGTGGCGATAGTAAAAAATGGAAGGAAACGGGGATTGCGTATATTAAAATTTTTCTTCGTAGACCATGGAAGCATCAAATTTCTAAGAAACATAATTCTTATTTGGGAACGATATCATCTTCTGGGACAAACCGACAGTGGTGGCTACGCTCACTAAACCGCAGCGTTACGTCATGGGGCAAGCTCTCTGCTGACTCGGTAGACGTGTGGGTTCCATCCCCACCGTCGGCCGTCCTTGAAATGGTTTTGCATGGTTTCCCATTTTCAACTCCAGGCAAATGCTAGGACGGAACCTTTTGACAGGCCATGGCCGCTTCCCTCCCATATCCTTGCCCAGTTTCATTCACCAACATTCATTTCAACTCTCATTAACTCTTCTCAGGAGGTTGGCGTCAGGAAGGGCATCCGGTTGTAAGAACCATCCGCCACAAAGATTTCCATCGCATTTCATCCCCAACCGCATTGAAAAAAACGGGAATAATAAGGGGTAGACATACTGTACATCATCTTCGGGGACAACACAGAATAGAGCATGCTCTATCAGAGCGATAACATGACGACTGGAGTTTCTCTACAAAACACTATAAGGTATGAATTTCAGGATACCCAGTTGCATGAATGTAGCTTCGCCACTGCTACTGTGTACAACGCAGAAAAGGGAAGAACGCCTACAAGTCGTGCACGGCTCTAACACCACCTAGATTCCTACAGTGACTGGTGTGGCACAGATGGTAAGCCCAGTATTCCCTAACCTAGCAGTAAGCTCGCTGGTCGTGCACGGCTCTAACACCGCCCAGATTCCTACAGTGGCTGGTGTGGCACAGATGGTAGGCCCAGTATTCCCTAACCTAGCAGTAAGCTCGCTGGTCGTGCACGGCTCTAACACCGGCCAGATTCCTACAGTGGCTGGTGTGGCACAGATGGTAGGCCCAGTATTCCCTATCCCAGCAGTAAGCTCGCTGGTCGTGCACGGCTCGAACACCGCCCAGATTCCTACAGTGACTGGTGTGGCACAGATGGTAGGCCCAGTAATCCCTATCCCAGCAGTAAGCTCGCTGGCCGTGCAGGGCTCTAACACCACCCACATTCCTACAGCGACTGGTGTGGCACAGATGGTAGGCCCAGTATTCCCTATCCCAGCAGTAAGCCGGCTGGTCGTGCACGACTCTAACACCGCCCAGATTCCTACAGCGACTGGTGTGGCACAGATGGTAGGCCCAGTATTCCCTATCCCAGCAGTAAGCCGGCTGGTCGTGCACGACTCTAACACCGCCCAGATTCCTACAGTGACTGGTGTGGCACAGATGGTAGGCCCAGTATTCCCTATCCCAGCAGTAAGCTCGCTGGTCGTGCACGGCTCTAACACCGCCCAGATTCCTACAGCGACTGGTGTGGCACAGATGGTAGGCCCAGTATTCCCTATCCCAGCAGTAAGCCGGCTGGTCGTGCACGACTCTAACACCGCCCAGATTCCTACAGTGACTGGTGTGGCACAGATGGTAGGCCCAGTATTCCCTATCCCAGCAGTAAGCTCGCTGGTCGTGCACGGCTCTAATACCACCCAGATTCCTACAGTGACTGGTGTGGCACAGATGGTAGGCCCAGTAATCCCTATCCCAGCAGTAAACTCGCTGGTCGTGCACGGCTCTAACACCGCCCAGATTCCTACAGTGACTGGTGTGGCACAGATGGTAGGCCCAGTATTCCCTACCCCAGCAGTAAGCTCGCTGGTCGTGCACGGCTCTAACACCGCCCAGATACCTACAGTGGCTGGTGTGGCACAGATGGTAGGCCCAGTATTCCCTATCCCAGCAGTAAGCTCGGCTCGTCGTTACACGGCTCTAACACTGCCCAGATTCCTACAGTGTCTGGTGTGGCACAGATGGTAGGCCCAGTATTCCCTATCCCAGCAGTAAGCACGGCTGGTCGTTACACGGCTCTAACACTGCCCAGATTCCTACAATGTCTGGTGTGGCACAGATGGTGGGCCCAGTAATCCCTATCCCAGCAGTAAGCTCGCTGGTCGTGCACGGCTCTAACACCGCCCAGATTCCTACAGTGACTGGTGTGGCACAGATGGTAGGCCCAGTAATCCCTATCCCAGCAGTAAGCTCGCTGGTCGTGCACGACTCTAACACCACCCAGATTCCTACAGTGACTGGTGTGGCACAGATGGTAGGCCCAGTAATCCCTATCCCAGCAGTAAGCTCGCTGGTCGTGCACGGCTCTAACACCGCCCAGATTCCTACAGTGACTGGTGTGGCACAGATGGTAGGCCCAGTATTCCCTATCCCAGCAGTAAGCTCGCTGGTCGTTACACGGGTCTAACACCGCCCAGATTCCTAGAGTGACTGGCGTGGCACAGATCGTAGGCCCAGTATTCCCTATCCCAGCAGTAAGCTCGCTGGTCGTGCACGGCTCTAACACGGCCCAGATTCCTACAGTGACTGGTGTGGCACAGATGGTAGGCCCAGTAATCCCTATCCCAGCAGAAAGAGGGGGCCCACATATCGCCTACGTTCCTAATACCGCATACCAGTGTTGCTCCCTGATGAGTGCTGCTAGCCAGTGACCAATACCGGAACTACGGAGCTCTCTCCTTCGGTATTTGTGTGTGGGTGCCAGACGCAGCTGTGTTTCGTTTTCTTTTTTCTGTGAATTTTTGCTGATTTTCGAGGACGGTAAGTTAGTAAACATGTTTCATTACTTTTAGTGTAATAGATAAGGTTCAGTTGATATTGCTTAATCATTTCAGGCATTGATAGTAACTGTTATAGGCTACATTCAGGGGTAGTTAGATTTGGGGTTTTAGATCCGATTCTAAGGTTAGAAGCCGCCATCATTGAGACATAAGTAGTTCCCAATATCGCCCACTAGTGTGTTCCTAATATCGTCGTAGGCGATATTATGAACACTTTCTAACTGGATTTCGTTTTCTTCAGATAACACATAGAAAGACAAGGGACAAGGTTAAAATGAAGGAGGCGGTAACAGCAGTAACTTACGGAATAAAGAGATGGGGCTCTTAAAAGCATCGAAAGCATTTAATGTACCTAGATGTACCACTACACAAAACGTTCATGAAGGTCTTCAAAACCTACTACGCTCAAGAAATTGAAAATTGGCTGGCAATGCATCCTTTCCGAGCTGGAACAGTTTTTCTAGTAGCAGCACTGGCAGGAAAGGCCTACATAAGAACAGCTACAATGGGAGTTGCTATGCAGGGTTTTAAAATGACTGGGATTCTGCCTTTCAATCCAAACATTTTTACAGACTCACATTTCTTACAGCACCAACGAAGTGTGGCTCAAGACGAGGAGCAGCAAACAAACAATCATGAAGAACCAAATTCCCCAACAGCCCGATCTCCCGATCAACCAAAAACTGTGTCTCCAAAAGACAGTCACCCTATACCCACCCTCACACTTCCCTCCACATCAAACCCTCGAGCCGGATCGGCTGGTCTTGCTAGTGGTTCCCCCGTCCAAACCGCTCTCCTGGAGTCCATAAACAAGATAAAAATATGGAAAGCACTCCCGTTTGAAGGACCGTCTACTTCAGGAAAATCACCAGACAAAGCATTGAAGAAACCACCAGCTCCAAAAGACGGAAAACTGCCAAACGAAAGGAAATGTCTTTATCATCCGAAGAAGAAGAACCTCAATATGTCTCAACTGATGACAACGATAGCAGTTATGATGACGAAGATAATGAAGTGGAATGTTCTGTTTGTAAAGAACTGTACTCGAACAATTGTCATGGAGAAACATGGTTAAAATGTGTGATATGTTATAAGTGGTCTCACGAAAAATGTGACGAAAGGAAAATTAAGAAAAATAAAAGTTATCTTTGTGTACATTGCTCTTAAGTTGTATTTGTTTTTGTTCATTTTGATATTTTGTTTCTAAAGGTCGAAAAGACTATCTTATAATATTTTTACTTCTGTGTTATCTTAATTTTCACAATAAATATATAAACTATAATTTATAACATAAACTACTTTATTTAATCCCAATTTTGATGTAGGCGATATTGGGAACAGTTATTTTTAATCGAAAAAATTACACGGTCGCAAACAATTGCCTTTTTTTCGGTGTTAACATAATGTGTTTGTGTTGTAATTCAGTTTATTCTTACATAACATTCTAGATGACAGATTAACACTTTTTTTTAGAAAAATAGCACATGGATTATTACTCTGATATAAAATACTGCTTAAGTGGGCGATATTTGGACCCGCTACCTTAAGCTCGGCTGGTCGTTAGTCCACACGGCTCTAACACCGCCCAGATTCCTACAGCGACTGGTGTGGCACAGATGGTAGGCACAGTAATCCCTATCCCAGCAGTAAGCTCGCTGGTCGTTACACGGCTCCAACACCGCCCAGATTCCTACAGTGACTGGTGTGGCACAGATGGTAGGCCCAGTATTCCCTATCCCAGCAGTAAGCTCGCTGGTCGTTGCACGGCTATAACACCGCCCAGATTCCTACAGCCACTGGTGTGGCACAGATGGTAGGCCCAGTATTCCCTATCCCAGCAGTAAGCTCGCTGGTCGTGCACGGCTCTAACATCGCCCAGATTCCCACAGTGACTGGTGTGGCACAGATGGTAGGCCCAGTATTCCCTATCCCAGCAGTAAGCTCGCTGGTCGTGCACGGCTCTAACACGGCCCAGATTCCTACAGCGACTGGTGTGGCACAGATGGTAGGCCCAGTAATCCTTATCCCAGCGGTAAGCTCGCTGGTCGTTACACGGCTCCAACACCGCCCAGATTCCTACAGCCACTGGCGTGGCACAGATGGTAGGCCCAGTAATCCCTATTCCAGCAGTAAGCTCGCTGGTCGTTACACGGCTCCAACACCGCCCAGATTCCTACAGCCACTGGAGTGGCACAGACGGTAGGCCCAGTAATGTTTATCCCAGCAGTAAGCTCGCTGGTCGTTACACGGCTCCAACACCGCCCAGATTCCTACAGCCACTGGTGTGGCACAGATGGTAGGCCCAGTAATCCCTATCCCAGCAGTAAGCTCGCTGGTCGTTACACGGCTCCAACACCGCCCAGATTCCTACAGCCACTGGTGTGGCACAGATGGTAGGCCCAGTATTCCCTATCTCAGCAGTAAGCTCGCTGGTCGTTGCACGGCTAAAACACCGCCCAGATTCCTACAGCGACTGGTGTGGCACAGATGGTAGACCCAGTAATCCCTATCCCAGCAGTAAGCTCGCTGGTCGTTACACGGCTCCAACACCGCCCAGATTCCTACAGCCGCTGGTGTGGCACAGATGGTAGGCCCAGTAAGCCTTATCCCAGCAGTAAGCTCGCTGGTCGTTACACGGCTCCAACACCGCCCAGATTCCTACAGCCACTGGTGTGGGACAGATAGTAGGCCCAGTAATCCTTATCCCAGCAGTAGGCTCGCTTGTCGTGCACGGCTCTAACACTGCCCAGATATTTACAGCGACTGGTGTGGCACAGATGGTAGGCCCAGTAATCCCTATCCCACCAGTAAGCTCGGCTGGTCGTTACACGGCTCCAACACCACCCAGATTCCTACAGTGAATGGTGTGGCACAGATGGTAGGCCCAGTAATCCCTATCACAGCAGTAAGCTCGCTGGTCGTGCACGGCTCTAACACCGCCCAGATATTTACAGCGACTGGTGTGGCACAGATGGTGGGCCCAGTAATCCCTATCCCAGCAGTAAGCTCGTTGGTCGTGCACGGCTCTAACACCGCCCAAATTCCTACTGTGACTTGTGTGGCACAGATGGTAGGCCAAGTATTCCCTATCCCAGCAGTAAGCTCGCTGGTCGTGCTCGGCTCTAACACCGCCCAGATTTCTACAGCGACTGGTGTGGCACAGATGGTAGGCCCAGTAATACATATCCCAGCAGTAAGCTCGCTGGTCGTTGCACGGCTCTAACACCGCCCAGATTCCTACTGTGACTGGTGTGGCACAGATGGAAGGCCCAGTAATCCCTATCCCAGCGGTAAGCTCGCTGGTCGTGCACGGCTCTAACACCGCCCAGATTTCTACAGCGACTTGTGTGGCACAGATGGTAGGCCCAGTAATCCCTATCCCAGCAGTAAGCTCGGCTAGTCGTTACACAGCGGGTGTAACAGGGCTCGCAATGGCGTGAAAGTGAGTATTCCCAAGGCAAACTTCACAAGAGCTGCTTCTAAACATCAATTGCCCAAACTAGTAACTGATTAGAAATTTGAATTCCATGAAAATGGAGTTTAAGGTATTGGGAAACGGAGCTGCAGAATTTGTGAGAATGACTGACTGCTATGTTAGTAATGTATCACGTACAGTAGGCTAGTCATTGTATTCTAGTCTTCAATAATGCGGAAAGTTATAATTTCATTTACGTATTTGAGATATCGTGGACATTGATCTCCATATAGGAAATGTCTGGTAACCAGTATTTGAGAACGAGGCAACCGTGGCCTAAGTTTGGAATCATCGCAGCCTTAACCCGGAGTGGAAATGAAAGCCACATCTAGGATGGCCGAGGTGGGAATCCACCCCTCCTCTTCTTACTGTCGACTAAAGTATTATGTGTACTCGAGTTTGAAGGTTGTTTGTGAAGTAACCGATAGACCTACATAAAATCCAATAACATCATCATTTTCGTCGTTCTATTGTACGTTAGTTCATGTAGGTTTGGAATTTTTAATTTATATTTTAATATTTTTTGTCGCAGTTGGAACACAAAAAGTGCTCGTTTTTAAGCGCGTTTCAACATGCGACACATTTAAGAATTATTATCTCAAAAACCCCTTATCAGATTGAATCCAAATTTTAACACAATATACATTGGAATGTTGTATAAATGGTTTATTAATTTCAAAATTTTTAGTGTCCAAGAAATAAAGTTGCTATCAATTTTGTAAGGTAACTTTTTCTCGGCTCGGGGTGGTTGGAAAATGTAGTTCTTGGTCGCGATGTAATTCTTATACATCAAAAAGTTATGCTGTATGACTGTGAAATGCGTAAATTATCTCACTTATTTTATATCGGTTTGTATTTGTAGGCGGAAATAACACATCGTTCACCAGCTACCCGCTCCGGGAAAAGCTGTACAGTGTTGCCGAAATGGAGCCCATCACGCATCATGGCGTGCCTCACTCGGAAGTGATGGGCTCCATCACAGCAACGCTGTACAGCTTTTCCCGGAGCGGCTAGCTGGTGAACGATGTGTTATTTCCCCCTACAAATACAAACCGATATAAAATAAGTGAGTTAATTTACGTATTCACAGGGGTTACAGCCAAGAATACTAGTAACTACACCATGAACTTTTTGATGTATAAGGATTATATCGCGACAAAGAACTACATTTTCCAACCACCCCGAGCCGAGAAAAAGTTACCTTACAAAAATGATAACAACTTTTTTTTGGACACGCAAAATTTTGAAATAAATAAACCTGTTATACAACATTCCAATGTTCAGTGTGTTAAAATTTGGATTCGATCTGATGACGGGTTTTTGAGATAATACTTCTTAAATGTGACGCATGGTTGAAACACGCTTAAAAACGTGCAGTTTTTGTGCTCCAACTGCGACAAAAAATATTAAAATATAAATTATAAATTCCAAACCAACATGAGCTAACGTACAATAGAACGACGAAAATGATGATGTTATTGGATTTGATGTAGGTCTATTGGTTACTTCACAAACAACCTTCAAACTCGAGTGCTCATAATACTTTCGTCGACAGTAGTTCTTTCTTACGGGACCAAGTGTACCCCGTTCCAGTCCTCACACCAGAACTTAATTTCTTGGCAGTACTGGATTACAGAATACTAGTCACTACACCATGAGATGCTCTATAACACACACCTCAGGAGTGACAGCCAAGAATACTACCCACTATAACATGGGGTGGTCTATAACCCGATACTCAGGGGTTACAGCCAAAAATACTAGTCACTACACCATGAACTGGGCTACAACCCGAACCTCAGGGTAGATAGCCATGAATACTAGCCACTACACCATGAGGTGGTCTATAACCCAAAACTCAGGGGTGACAGCCAAGAATACTAGACACTACACCATGAGGTGGTCCGCAACCCAAACCTCAGGGGTGACGGCCAAGAATACTAGCCACTACACCATGAGGTGGTCTCTAACCCAAACCTCAGGGGTGACAGCCAAGAATACGAGCCACTACACCATGAGGTGGCTTATAACCCGAACCGCAGGGATGACAGCCAAGAATACTACCCAATACACCATGAAGTGGCTTATAACCCGAAACTCAGGGGTGACAGGCAAGAATACTAGCCACTACACCATAAGGTGGTCCGCAACTAAAACTTCAGGGGTGACAGCCAAGAATACTAGCCACTACACCATGAGGTGGCCTATAACCCGAACCTCAGGAGTGACAGCCAAGAATACTAGCCACTTCACCATGAGGTGGCTAATAACCCGAACCTCAGGGGTGACAGCCAAGAATACTAGCCACTACACCATGAGGTGGCCTATAACCCGAACCTGAGTGGTGACAGCCAAGAATACTAGCCACTACACCTTGAGGTGGCTCATAACCCGAACCTCAAGGGCGACAGCCAAGAATACTAGCCACTACACCATGAGGTGGCCTATAACCCGAACCTGAGTGGTGACAGCCAAGAATACTAGCCACTACACCTTGAGGTGGCTCATAACCCGAACCTCAGGGGCGACAGCCAAGAATACTAGCCACTACACCATGAGGTGGCCTATAACCGGAACCTGAGTGGTGAGAGTCAAGAATATTAGCCACTTCACCATGAGGTGGCTCATAACCCGAACCTCAGGGGCGACAGCCAAGAATACTAGCCACTACACCATGAAGTCCTCTATAATCTGAACCTCAGGGGTGACAGCCAAGAATACTAGCCACTACACCATGAGGTGTTCTATAACCCGAACCTCAGGAGTGACAGCCAAGAATACTAGCCACTACACCATGAGGTGGCTTATAACCCGAACCTCAGGGGCGACAGCCAAGAATACTAGCCACTACACAATGAAGTGGCCTACAACCCAAACCTCAGAGGTGACAGTGAAGAATACTAGCCACTACACCATGAGGTGGCTAATAACCTGAACCTCAGGGGTGACAGCCAAGAATACTAGCCACTACACCATGAAGTGGCCTACAACCCGAACCTCAGGGGTGACAGCCAAGTATACTAGCCACTACACCATGAGGTGTTCCACATTCCGAACCTCAGGGGTGACAGCCAAGAATACTAGCCACTACACCATGAGGTGGCTTATAACCTGAACCTCAGGGATGACAGCCAAGAATACTAGCCACTACACCATGAGGTGGCTTATAACCCGAACCTCAGGGATGACAGACAAAAATACTAGCCACTACACCATGAGGTGGCCTATAACCCGAACCTCAGGGATGACAGCCAAAAATACTAGCCACTACACCATGAGGTGGCTTATAACCCGAACCTCAGGGATGACAGCCAAAAATACTAGCCACTACACCATGAAGTGGCTTATAACCCGAACCTCAGGGATGACAGTCAAGAATACTAGCCACTACACCATGAGGTGGCTTATAACCTGAACCTCAGGTGTGACAGCCAAGAATACTGACCACTACACCATGAGGTGGTCTATAACCCGAACCTCAGGGATGACAGTCATGAATACTAGCCCCTACACCATGAGGTGGCCTATAACCCGAACCTCATGGATGACAGCCAGGAATACTAGCCACTACACCATGAGGTGGCTTATAACCCGAACCTCAGGGATGACAGTCATGAATACTAGCCCCTACACCATGAGGTGGCTTATAACCCGAACCTCATGGATGACAGCCAGGAATACTAGCCACTACACCATGAGGTGGCCTATAACCCGAACCTCATGGATGACAGTCATGAATACTAGCCACTACACCATGAGGTGGCTTATAACCCGAACCTCATGGCTGACAGCCAGGAATACTAGCCACTACACCATGAGGTGGCTTATAACCCGAACCTCATGGATGACAGCCAGGGATACTAGCCACTACACCATAAGGTGGCTTATAACCCGAACCTCATGGATGACAGCCAGGAATACTAGCCACTACACCATGAGGTGGCCTATAACCCGAACCTCATGGATGACAGTCATGAATACTAGCCACTACACCATGAGGTGGCTTATAACCCGAACCTCATGGATGACAGCCAGGAATACTAGCCACTACACCATGAGGTGGCTTATAACCCGAACCTCATGGATGACAGCCAGGAATACTAGCCACTACACCATGAGGTGGCTTATAACCCGAACCACATGGATGACAGCCAGGAATACTAGCCACTCCACGATGAGGTGGTCTAAATTCGAATGAACATAATGGGAGTATTTTTGATGTGTAACATCTTTCCACTCTGTCGCTGGATATTTTTGTGGGAGTGATTTTGAAAGACGGGACGGAAGTGGATCGGACGGAAGTGTATGGATCGTATCCCTCCTGGCTGCTGAGGAATGTATATCTTATACGGATTACTTCAAGGTTTGGAGGCGCCATTACAAATATTCCTACAATAAATCATCTTCAAGTTGTCGTTCTTTGGTGTAAAAATATTCATTATATCACATTTGCTGAAAACAATTATGATTTATAAGAGTCTGTTTTCCAATCTCTGGATAAAATTGATCAACACTGTCTTTATGACGGTAAACGCTCATGCGAACTCTGGTGTCAACTGATTGAACACAAAGCACATGGCACATGGTCGAAGTCTTCGTATCAGTATTTAAATGATTATATGCTTTAATATAACACATTGTAAGTAGTCGGCAATTCCGGTAAGTTAGGCCTATTATGTGTCTGCACAATGGCTATTCAAATATTAACCCACATAACGGTAATGCAGTCATCAATATAATACGGTACCTATATATCGTTGTCTTTATACGGGACCTAGGCAAGCGTTCATGTACTATTGCTGAACACAGTCTCTTTACTCACAAGAGGGCCTATTCATAAGGAATTTCAAACTCAATTTCAAGCAGGAACATTATCCAAACAGTAATGCAGTATTATTGAAACGTGAAAATAAGTCACCATCATGTGCACAACGTTTGAGTGGTCGAAATAGCCGTGGTGTTAGCGCCGTTGACTGTCAATCTAGAGAGCTTTTGTTCGAATTCCGGACGGGATAGGTATTTTTGCTACCAGATTATCATTTTAAACTATATTTTGAACCCTTATCATTGTGTCCAATAATAATGTTTCATATTATTAAAAATGCTGGAAATACTAAATACATGATATGCTGGATATTTGAGTAAAATTGATGTAGCAAGCAAACTGGACTTGGCAAGATGGGCTACGTGCTGGGTGGAAGCTATCGACAGTTTCACAACCAATGCTATTCTTATTCTTTTGAGAAAATCAGGTATGAAGCTGAGGCGAACGTGACTCTCGGCAGGCCACGATGCTTGGTCCACGGCAAGGAGTGAGTGAGAGGAGAAGTGTCGTGAAGTCAAAATAAGGGCGGGATTTGTAAGGTCAGAACTCCGACGCCAACTTAACTGACAAATGAGAAAACAGGATGCCAGAACATAGCATCAGTGTATTTTGCGCGCCAATCGGTTATAAAAAGATCTAGCGATCGGTTTGCGTGTTCGGCGGCAGATTCGCGACCTGTGAGAAATTACAAGATTTTTGAGAGGTCACACATAATTATAGGCCCATTAAAAATATTGAGGAGCTATTTCTCCCTCCATGGGAACTTTTAGGCTTTCTGTATATAAACAAATGTCTGAGATGAACCGGGGCACTCCTAATTATTCTTCGACAGTCAATTTAAGACGTCCTTATGACGGTCTGTGTTTTAAAATTCTAGTTGTGTGTCGACAACTAAGTTATACATTTTCATAAATTGTGAGATGGCAATTAGCCATAAAATAGGGAAAGTCTACGATTCTGCATAGGACTATATGAGGAAATAAAATACTCATAAAGCAGATAGAACAGTTTTAAAACTTTAATTTAATTGTGTTTTAACAGCGGCAAGATGACGACCATGGAAAGAAGGCAACAAGTTTCATCCTCCATTACCATGAGTGTTATGGGCTAAAGGCCTAATGGTGGGAGATGACGAGGCGGGAGGCCTGTGGAAAGCGGTTTAAGTGATGAGTATTAAAAAATCGATTTATTGATTTTGGACGAAGGGGAATCGCGAGAGATGTGTGGAACTTTGTACAGATTTTATTTGTGTGGTTTAATTAAATTGAGGTTTGATTTCTTAACTGACATGCGTGTAGTAATTTTTGGCATTGCGTGACAATTATGTTGTACAGTAATTTTTGTAACTTAAATGTTGTCCTTATGTATACGTAATTCTTATAGCGAAATGGCCGCATATGATTAACGTATCAATAAAAAAGTGTAGCCATGAATGAGAACCTGGGAATGACAATGATAAATGGACTGGATTAATGATAATGTAAAACAAAACTAGACGTGGGGGAAAATTAGTGTTTTAGTTGCTTTCATAACTCGGGCTAATTCTGATTCCAGTAATTAATTCTTTATTGTCATTTGGACAAGTCATGTGTCATTTATCTGAAGGGTGTGCTGGTTCATATGCTGCGACGAGATCTTCGAGAGTGTGTCACGTATTCTTGGGTGTAAGTGTGATGGCGAGGAAAGGTAAAGCCTGTCCTTGACCGCAACAATCATTCCGGCAAATTAGTTACCCGTGGGGCTAAGTTTGACCTGGAGATGTGTTCTTGAAAATCCCTGAGCGGATGTTTTGAGATAATGTGATATTTTGTATTTACGCGTTTAACAGGTGACGATTGGCAAAGGTCGCTGGACGCTGGCTGTGGGCCAGAATCTATATTTAGCGTGGCACACATTTCTACGATGGGGGAAGGAATCAGCCACTTACTCAGATATGCGATAACAGACCCGGCTGTCTCCAGCTCTGTTATGACACGTAAATGTTTGCTTTAAAGCCTGATGAGTTAAGGTTATTTTATTTGGTTTAATTTGGGGAGTTGCCATGTTGTGGATCCGAGGGTTTTTATCATGACTACGACTTATTTTGTTCATTTTTTTAAACGCCAAATTTTCCGGCGTGAATTTAAAAATTTGTATTTGTTGTTGTTGGCTCTTATTTCCAAGGCCATTGTATTCATTATAAAAATAATTTGGCAACCGGCCAAACTTGTTCATGTCACGTTATGCTTTCCTAGTGTTTGAGGTATAAGACGGTAATTTCCGCAGCCCTGATTTTAAATAATACACACGTGTATTTGGTTGTGGTAATCTAAGGTTAGAGCATGTCAGTAGTGTATTTGTATATGTAATTGTTGTTCCCACATTTCCGTAATTCGTCTTCGCAGTACGGAGTTCGTTCCCGAACCGACTGTTTTGGTCGGAAACGAGCGCCCGTCAAAGTGCTCATTACTTGAACTAGTCTTAAAAACGCGTGTCGCTCATAAATATTAAATTCTTGTACTATTTTTTATTTGTTTGTTATTTTTGGATCTTGTAATCCGTTTTGTTTCTTTTGTTTCTTTGAATTAAGTGACATTGCAGTCACAACGCTTGTTTGACAACTGTCATGCCATGTTATCATGGTACGTCAGGCTGGTCAGTGTCAGATCTGTTCACGTGCGAGTGAACTAATTTAAGGGTGGTTTATTGTTAAATATTTATGTTTGATTCAGTTATTAAATTTTATGTGTTTGTAGATCCTGTTGTTTTTCTTGGCTTGGTAATAATTAGTTAACCTTATGAACCCTGGAAGTTATTTTGATAGCATAAAATCTCTAATTCACATTCACAAGAATCCATTACGACCCCGAAACTTCGAATCTTGTCTACATGCTATTATCCAAGGGTACAATTTATCATATCAATATGACTCATTTTAACAGAATCCATATGAAATTACGTGTTGGTCTGTGAATCAAGAGGGCCGGGAACTGGGCAAGCCTTTCATGATCTACTGCTGTGCACATTGCATTTACTCGCAAGTTGGCCTATTTATACGGAATTTAAGGTTATGAGCGGTGTTGCGTCTATTAATCTAGTTAATTTAGGCTAGTGCTGGTGGAAGCTACAAATCATCTAATAAAATGAGTTCCGTATTATAAACTACAATATCTGTAAAACACTCCCTTTTACAATAGATTAATATTTGTGCCAATAATAGTAGGGTCTATACAGAGGCGGTTCTAGCCCTGGGCCGGGGGGGGGGGGGGGGCGCCCCCCCCCCAGTTTTAGTGAAATAATTATTTTAAAATTCCTTGGTTACTAAATAAATTGATAATTTACAGATATAATTTATCTGATATAAAACAAACTAATGCATTTAATTAAGTTCATTTTTCTTTCAATTTCAAAATTTATTTATTTTATTATATGTAATTTAAACACACAATTGAAATCGTGTATAAATATAATATTTGTAAAATGCGTAGTGCATACACCAAGAGTATTAAACTCTTTTCTCAACTTTATGACATGCAAGTTCACAAGTTTCCAATGTAGAGAAACCTCCATGCGATACAAGTGCATCGATATCTCCCCAATTCTGTGACAAAAATGTGAGAGCAACTGTTTCTAATATAGACGAACCAGTACCATTTTATATCAGTGCATCGATCTATGATGGTCCATGCCAACCCCGTAAATCAGTTTATAAACAAACGTTACTATACAATAAGAACAGAAGTTTTAACAGTAAATGGTTTGATAGGTATACATTTATTGAATACTCTGAGAACAAAGATGCTGTTTTCTGTGTCGTCATTTCGTTCAATCTGATTCAAGCAATGCTGAACATGTTTTCAGTAAAACTGGATTTTGCAATTGGAAAAGAATATGAGAAAAACGTGCAAAGCATGCTGATAGTGAATGTTATAAATCTTCAATAGTACAGTGAAACAGTTTTATGGTAAGTGAACATAGCAGCACAGTGATTTCGAAGCTAAGCGAGAAACCTCTGGTTATATTGCGTAACCGCTCAGCTGTGGCAACAATGGCCCGAGTCGCATTACTTTGTGCTCGGCAAGACATTGGGCTTAGAGGTCATCGCCAAACAGTTTCGGATGATGACAGTGTTAATAATAAAGGGAATTTTGATGAAATTTTAAATGTAATTAAACTAGAAAGTGAATGCACAAGTAAACAGTCTATCAAAGAATGCAACTTACTCATCTAAAGATTCTCAAAATGAATTTCTTGATATCTCAGCTAATATAATACTATAGTTGAACATATTGGAGGAGAGACGAAAAAATATAACAATGGTTATGTTTCCTTAATCCTGGATGAAGTTAGAGTTGTTAGTAAAGTGGAACAGATGTCCGTATGTGTCAGATATGTAGGACAAAATTCTATAGAGGAGCGTTTCATTGGTTTTATACATTTGTCTCAACTGAATGCTGAAAGTATAGCTAATTCAGCTTTAGAGTACCTTGTTTCAGTGAATTTCGATCCATGTAAGTGCATTGGACAAGCATATGATGGAGCCGCGGTTCTGTTAGGGAAGATAAATGGTGTGCAGCGTTTATTGCGACAGAAGGTCAATAACCCGTGTGTTTACATGCACATCACTTAAATTTAGTTTTGGTGGACGTTTCAAAGCCAGTTTGTAGACGTGGTAGGGGACACTTTTGGTTTACTGGAAGCAATTTATGCTTTTCAGTCTGTATCTACTGTAAGACACCAAAAGTTTGTTGAGATACAGAGTGATCTTCATCCAGGAGAACGTGTTTTAGAGATACCTCTTCAAAGTGACACGTTATGGGTATGTAAATACAGAGGAGTAATGTATTTTCAGAAACGTTTTGCTGCAGTTAAAGCAGCTCTGGAGTATTTTTCAAAGTCGTTAACAAGAAAGAGGCAGCAGAAGCAAAAGGTTTGTTGAAACAGCTTTGTAAAGTGAAGGTGATGTTTGTGTTACAAATCTTTTCTGATATTCTCGAGCTTGCCAATGGAGTCTCTATGTTCTTACAACAAAAACATGTGCACTTCGGAGGGGCACATAGATTGATCTATGGTCTTGTAAAATCGTTGCAAGGAAAACGAAATGATTATTATTTTAAGAAACTATGGGCGGTTACATGTGACTCTGTTCAGTCGTTAGGCGTGAAAGTTTATAAGCAATCTAGAGTCTCAAGTATTCCAAAGAACTTCTCAGACTACGTTTTATTAATGCAAGTCTCTGCGGAGAAAGAAGAGGAAAATGTCACATTATCAGAGACATGTAAAAGAAATCTTTTTGAAATATTAGACAACATGGTAGAAGAGTTACTGCGTAGATTTACTGAAAATGATTTTGTGTGCAATGCAATGGATGCCTGTAACCCAAGAAGTGAAAACTTTTTAAATTTTGAATATATATATTCTCACGTTCTGTGAAAAGTATAATCTAATCTTCACAGACCGTAAGGTGCTACAGACTGAAATCAGTTTAGCTAAGAATGTATTTAGAGGCAAATATCCAAACACTTCCTGATTCTTTTTTTTCTGAACTTCTGAAAATGGAAGTTGCTTTTCCATAGCTACTATTATTTTTCAAGTTGATGCTGACTCTTCCTGTGTCATCTGATTCTGCTGAGCGCAGTTTCTCTGTCGTGAAACGAATAAAATCCTATTTAAGAGCAACAATGGCAACAAAGAGGCTTTCCAATCTCGCAATTCTTTCAATTGAAAGAGAATTAAGTGGAAAATTACCTCACGACCCTTCTGATATAGTGAACCAGTTTGCCCAGAAAAGAAACAGAAGAATAAATTTACTTGGCAGTGAAATCTGCTATTTTTACCAATGATAGTTTTTAGCCTACTTCTCTCATTTTGCAAAAATGAGGAAAAAGTAGACTAATGAGATCGATCCGGGAAAATGTCTGCCCCCCCCCCCCCCCCCCCCCCCCCGCCAGATTGAAGCTTCTAGAACCGCCACTGGGTCTATAAAATACCGGTGTATCAACAATTTCACGTGAGGTTTCTTCTATGGCAGATGTTACACATCATATGCGACTACTGTAAGGCTCGTAATTTTCTTTTAACAACTGACGTTTTAAATGCCCGGGCGATGCTTTTGGATCATAGATTAATCTTTTGAATGTTAAATCCAAAAATTCGCAATAAATACGGTATAGTGTGCGAAAAATGGTTGTAGTTTACCTGCATTGTTGATTAACAGGTGGATGGTTGGCTCTGTACTCAGCAACAGTTGACAGCACTGTCGCACGGAAGTGAGGGACGCTAAGTCAAGACGCACCACGCGCACGACTCCTGCACCCTTCAGTTCCTTTGTCTGCTGGCGGATGTCCTCGGCGGCTTCTTCCGCCTTCTCCATGTCCCGACAAGCCATGACGACTCGAGCCCCTGGAGAGAACACACTCGATTAGTCACCATCTCGATCCCGGTACCTGCAGGATAATATGGTGACAATATTGGTCAATAGATGATTTTTACCTAAATGCTGTCACCGGCAAATATTTGAGGGCCTCGGGATAGCGTGACGTTGGACAATATCAAACAAATTGTCATCCGAGCTGTTAACATTTTACAAGATTCTAAAAAGGGTGCAAATAATAACACAAATAAAACAAAGTTTGTCACAGTGTTGCCATCTATCGTGCAACCTTACTATTATGGCATGCGGCTTGCCACAGTGTAGCCATCTATCGTGCATTCTCCAAACCATTAACATAGCATGTGGCTTACCACAGTGGTGCCATCTATCGACAATATGTGGCTTACCACAGTGGTGCCATCTGTCACGAATAAAACTTACATGAAACATCACGATGTACTACACACATCAAAAAAAGTTTTGCATCACCTCGGTTCCAAGAGTTCCGGAACCTTTAAATACAAAGGGAATAGAGATCAACACAAACAACATTTCAGCTCGTTTTATTGCTCATGAGACCCACACATTGCATGTTGTACCATCATACAGCTAGACTTTCAGCATTTGTGGTCCAGATTGCAGTACACACCACTACCTCTAATACCCAGTAGCACGTCCTCTTGCATTGATGCATGCCTGTATTCGTCGTGGCATACTATCCACAAGTTCATCAAGACACTGTTGGTCCAAATTGTCCCACTCCTCAACGACAATTCGGCGTAAATCTCTCAGAGTGGTTGGTGGGTCAAGACGTCCATAAACAGCCCTTTTCAACATATCCCAGGCATGTTCGATAGGGTTCATGTCTGGCGAACATGCTGGCCACTGTAGTCGAGCGATGTCGTTATCTTGAAGGAACGCATTCACAAGATGTGCACGATGAGGTCGAGAATTGTCGTCCATGAAGACAAATGCCTCTCCAATATTCTGCCGATATGGTTGCACTATGGGTCGGAGGATGTCATTCAGGTATCGTAAAGCCGTTTCGGAGCCTTCCATGACCACCAGTGGCGTACGTCGGCCCCACATAATGCCACCCCAAAACATCAGGGAACCACCACCTTGCTGCACTCGCTGGACAGTGTGTCTAAGACGTTCAGCCTGACCAGGGTGCCTCCAAACACGTCTCCGACGATTGTCTGGTTGAAGGCATATGCGACACTCATCGGTGAAGAGAACGTGATGCCAATTCTGTGGGGTCCATTCAGCATGTTGTTGGGCCCATCTGTACCGCGCTGCATGGTGTCGGGGTTGCAAAGCTGGACCTCGCCATGGACGTCGGGAGTGAAGTTGCGCATCATGCAGCCTATTGCGCACAGTTTGAGTTGAAACACGACGTCCTGTGGCTGAACGAAACGCATTATTCAACATGGTGGCATTGCTGTCAGGGTTCCTCCGAGCGGCAATCCGTAAGTAGCGGTCATCCACTACAGTAGTAGCCCTTGGGCGGCCTGAGCGAGGCCTGTCATCGACAGTTCCTGTATCTCTGTACCTCCTCCATGTCCGAACAACATCGCTTTGGTTCACTCTGAGACGCCTGGAAACTTCCCTTGTTGAGAGCCCTTCTTGACACAAAGTAACAATGCGGACGCGATCGAACTGCGGTATTGACCTTCTAGGCATGGTAGAACTACAGACAACATGAGCAGCGTACCTTCGTCCTGGTGGAATGACTGGAACTGATCGGCTGTCGTACCCCCTCCGTCTAATAGGCCCTGCTCATGCATGGTTGTTTACATCTTTGAGCAGTTTTAGTGACATCTATGAACAGTCAAAGGGACTGTATCTTTGATACAATATACACAGTCAACGTCTATATGCCGGAGATCTGGGAACCGAGGTGATGCAAAACTTTTTTTGATGTGTGTATATTATCTTCTAACCCTTATATTCCCGTTTCAACGGGGTCGGGGATGATGATGATGATGATGATAATTGTTGTTTTAAGGGGCCTAACATCTAGGTTATCGGCCCCGGTCGGGGATGAGATGTGATCAATATATATACAGGGTGTCATTTATGTACTTGAGTACCCTTAAGGGGCGTGTAGGGGATGGGTATAGGATCAATTTGAGATAGGGAACCTGGGGTCGGAATGGCCTCCTAACCCCAGAAAACAGGTTTGTTTCAGGCCCTCCGCCAATGTAAAGTAGGGAAGCGCACCATCTGTTACTCTGAGGTCAGGCACTCTTTCGCTGTCAACGTTGCGTTAGCCGAGAGAATAGCGGCGAGGCGCGATGCCACGGTGGTCGTGGGTTCGTTTCTCCTGGGATGCCATGCCTTAATTTTTTTTCTTTTTCTTTATTTTTTAGAGGGGAAGGAGGGGGCGTAGTCACAGTGCGTGTTTATTCTGTGCTGATTTTTTAAAACTATCGTTGATTCTGTAATTTAATTGCCTTTTGATTATTAGTATCAACGAGTTATACTCTGTGAGCTACCAGAAAGGGATTGACAGTTATCGCCTCGCCATGTGGTCTGAGAACGAGGTTGCCAAACTGCTCGCTCCTACCGCGCGCGCATGGGCAAATGAGTTAC
Source organism: Meconema thalassinum (assembly GCA_946902985.2). Lineage (NCBI taxonomy): Eukaryota > Metazoa > Arthropoda > Insecta > Orthoptera > Tettigoniidae > Meconema > Meconema thalassinum. Next base: position 58,579,375 of record OX336389.2, read on the forward strand.
TGCAGTACATTCAACTCGCTATCATATATTTAATAATATTATTTCAGTGATAAGCTACAGAATTATTTAGAATCTAGAATAGTTGCTACAGATGTAGAATATACAATATCTCCTTATTTTTTGCGATAATAGTAACGGCTATTAGAAAACGATGAGTTCGATAACTTACAATAATGTTAGCCTGCATTTTTTTCTGTGACAATCTACTGCTTCAGGCTTAAAAGAGGATTTTGCTCCTATATTGCGAACGAAATAGTTAGGCCAGGTTTGCACTTAAACCCGAGAAATATTTATTCACATGCTTTCAACGTGTTTTTCTTACAGCCTATTAAGTACCGTATGTTCGAGTAGAAGGTCTCGGCATTTCATCAGCTCTCACTACCATTATTGCTATACGCACCAGTCATAACGCTGACAGTAATCTTGTTAGTTTTCATTATGGCATCATTAACATTCATCAAGTCGGCTACTTAGCTTAACGTCTCAAGCTACGCCTTAACTTTGGAGAGAGGAATTTGTTACTCAAAGCAAAATCATGTTTAAAAAAACACACACACACAAAGTGAACTGTCAGTTCAGAGATTTAAAAAAAGGAAACTTACCATTTGAAGGATAGCATCAAGGACCTTCCAACTGGTAGCTAGATGATGGGTGACCCACTAAGACTGACATTACTGGAAATTCTCGTTGCAGGTGTATCCGTAGATTTATTTCCAACTAGTCATTTTAAACGAAGGTTCAGGTAGGTAGTTATTGGAGTTTGACACATTTATTTTTACTTTCCTCGAGCTGGAATCTCTCCTTGCAGATATTCACTACTGTATTTTTATTGATGTTTAGGGCATCAGAAGTTCTCTCGATAACTTTACTAAAGGGCACTAAAGGACCGCCGTTATCTCTCTCCTCGAAATATTCCCGTAAAGTACATACCAATTCACGGGACTGACTTCGCAGAACGATTCCTCGCCCAGTGGTTTTCAGTTTACCCTTTCCCTTAGCCAAATTACCCGCCTCCGACATAGTAAAATATAATAAGAAAATAGACTGTTAATGACAATGAAAACTGAATAAAGTCACAAATATAAGTTTCTAATTACTTTTAACTACTGCTGTTCTACTCTACAGTACTACACAAACAATTATTAAAGCACTATTATTATCATTAACACACGGTTAGAATAACAAGCGTTCACACTGTACAAGTCAGAGACACAGCTAACCATGCACTGACGCACGTGGGCTGTGATATTGCAACGCAGAGAATTATGACATCAACTATGCGATATATGTATGTATGTATGTTTGTTTGTTTGTTTGTTTGGGATGTGGCTTTACGGTCGGATGCCCTTCCTACCGCCGCCTCATGAGAAGAAGTAGTGAGAGATGTAGGCCTAGTGAATTAAGATGAATGAATGAAACTGCGCAGGGAGTTGAAAGCAGTAGCCGTAGTGCAGGAACGGTCCCTGCAATTCGCGAACTCAATCGAATGTAGGTGGCAGGTCGGTCGCGACAAAATGGTGGACTCAAGGGTGATAGACTTCGTGATGTAGGCTACCGTATTGAATGTTGTTGGCAATTCTAGGCGGGCTCTCGTTGAAGAACAGGCAATTTTAGATGCCAAACACATAAATATGTGCGGAACGTCCAAGAAACGGAAGATTTTATGAGACTTAAGGAAGCTTTATGGTTACAAACTAGTCATTTGAAAGGGGTACCTCATCAGATTCAAAATTAAATTCGGTCACCAGTTGCCGAGAAAAGAATATTTTTTTCAGGAATATGTAATACTAGCAATAGTGCCCGGCTTCGCCCGGTGGATTTATTTGTTTTATGGATGATAACGAATACTACTACAGAACTAGCACATGATACTTAAACTACCAGAAAAAAGTATAATTTTTTGTGGTGGTCGTGGTGGTGGTGGTGGTTGTAGTGAGGGTGATAAGCAGTACAGTATAATGGACGTAACATTTAGGTTATTTCCCCCTAATGATAATAATGATAATAATGAATAGGGAAACGGCTATTTACTAACTACAACACTGACACGTGCAATTTACAAACACATTTCTAAAAATGATTAGAAAGAGGAATAAGTGAAATAAAAGACACTGCCTAGGGTCTATATCTCATTGTCTGTAGGAAATGTAGGGACCAATAGTGTCGTCTTTTGTCGCATAGCGCCGTAGGAAAATAATCAGAACACTTTGGAAAACTTCGGCTGTCACGAGCTCCTGAGGTAGCAATAGTATAATTTATGGCCACATAGCGCTCAACGATAAGTTTCGGAATAAATTAAGGTAGGCTAAATTTGAAAGCACCAACGCTTATTGCAGCTGATAACCTCAATGTATTGCACCAACACCAATGCACTTTGCATAATATGTTCATGATAATAACTGTTTAAAGGGGCAAAATAAATCTTTTTGCACAGATTACTCCCCGTGGCTGCAATTTATAAGCAGCACAAGATTTAACTATTTTCGCAATTCTGTACCAGAACACTGGTAGGGGCGACGTGATGCAGCCCGAATTGCCAGTCAACAATAGAGTTATTAGAATACTCCTACAGTTACACTACTACGGACATGAATGATTCTAGGGCCTTAATACATGGTTTTCAAGTTCAGTTTGTTTGTTATTCTACGTGTAGGGAATGGAGAGTGTTGTCCAAAATATCAAGTGGACAGTGTTAACAGCAGGGTTTCAAAGTATATGTATAATTGGGTGCAATTAGGAGGAACGGTTTAGATTTGTGATAAAGGGCCTAAATGCAGGAAATGGAGTGGTCTGTCCGAAATTTAAAGTGGACAGTGTCACCCGCAGGGTTCCAAAGGGTAAGTGTACAAAATGTGGTTCAGATCGGTGAAACGGTGTAGATTTGTGCCAATGGACCTAAATGCAGGGAATGGAGTGGTCTGTCCGAAATTTCAAGAAGACAGTGTTACTCGTCGGGTTCCAAAGTGTAAGTATGTGAAATTTGGTTCAGATCGGTGAAACGGTGTAGATTTGTGCCAAAGAGCCTAAATGCAGGGAATGGAGTGGTCTGTCATAACAGGGTTCTAAAGGGTAAGTATACAAATTTTGGATGAGATCCGTGAAACGGTGTAGATTTGTGCCAAAGGGCCTAAATGCAGGGAATGGAGTGGTCTGTCATAAATTTCATGCAGACTGTGTTACTCGTAGGGTTCCAAAGGGTAAGTATACAAATTTTGGTTCAGATCCGTGAAACGGTGTAGATTTGTGCCAAAGGGCCTAAATGCAGGGAATGGAGTGGTCTGTCCGCAATTTCATGTAGACAGTGTTACCCGCAGTGTTCCAAATGGAGTGTATACAAATTTTGGTTGAGATCCGTGAAACGGTGTAGATTTGTGCCAAAGGGCCTAAATGCAGGGAATGGAGTGGTCTGTCATAAATTTCATGCAGACAGTGTTACTCGCAGGGTTCCAAAGGGTAAGTATACACATTTTGGTTCAGATCCGTGACACGGTGTAGATTTGTGCCAAAGGGCCTAAATGCAGGGAATGGTGTGGTCTGTCATAAATTTCATGCAGACTGTGTTACTCGCAGGGTTCCAAAGGGTAAGTATACACATTTTGGTTCAGATCCGTGAAACGGTGTTGACTTGTGCCAAAGGGCCTAAATGCAGGGAATGGAGTGGTCTGTCCGAAATTTAACATAGCCTAAACTATTCCTCTTGAATCTGGCTATCATATAAAAAAAGAATATTTCGAATTCGACTGGTAGTTCCAGAGATTTGCGCGTTTAAACACACAAACAAACACACAAACTCTTCAGCTTCATTATATTAGTGTAGAAGTGTATAGTCGGTACATTGCTTTACACACTTTAGTAAGTAAATACACTTAAATTTGTAAGATATAGCCTAATACCGTTGACGTCGATAAATCAAAGACTCTACAAGTTAGCTATAAAGATTTTTAATTAGCACATGATTGAAAACTTAGAAGATCTCAGCTTCACTGATATGAAGGAGCAATGGGGCAGGTTGAAGAAAGACAACCACATGTAGACCTACGATAAAACGACCCCTAAAAGTAATGTTTGGCACATGGGAAGAACAGCTGTCAAATCGACCTTACTAAGTCGCCTAGTTTGTAGTGCAGGGGAGAATGTAGGGTACTGGATATTGTAAGAAATTCATTAGTAATTATTAATAATTAATTCTCCTCTGTGAAATGCCAGCCGCATACGATCATATACTTCGAAATCGGCTTTGCGACGCGAAGTAATCGACTCCATTCAGTCTGAAAAGCTTTCTCTTTCTGAAAGGAATGCATTGATATAGCAATTGTTGAATTCGAAGAGCACAGCTGAACTGAGCAATTATATAAGTCATCTTTTAGCCTCAATTATTATGAATAACTGAAAAAACGAGAGAAGAGCAGACACCCTTCAACTCAAATCACATGTTATAGCATCTGTTTGTTTATGTTTCCATCACCCGTACACTGGTTCCAGATAACGGCCCGACTCTAGCTCGCACCATAACTATTACATATTCAAATGATTTCATGCTGCTATGTGACAGCCCCATGTTCCAGAACAGATGTTTCGTGAATATTTTTCTACAAGGTAATATATGAGAAGAGTAAGTTAACGAAATGTTTATAACAAAATTATGAGAGTGGAAATACTTAGTAGTTCTAATTGGGATTGGCAATAACAATAATGCTAATAATAATAAGAAGAAGATGTTATAATAGATTATAAGAAACGACAAAGAGGTTTATGGTAAATCAACGGATAGTTTCATAGCTATGATACTATTGCAACACAGATAATGCTTATTACACGACAGATGTGTGAGGAATTGATAGTCTATTGTTCTTAATATTTTAGCCTATTTTCATTAATGAAAAACTAGGCTTATGAGATCACCTTTTGTCCGTGTGTGTGTGTGTGTGTGGGTGGGTGTGTGTGTGTATGAATGTCCGTAATAAAATCTAAATGGCTGGAGCGATTTCAATGAAACTTGGTAAGGTCATAGTACTATTTCGTCCGACCCCGAACGTAGCCTTTAAATTTGTTTACCTCCTACCAATCCAACATGGCGGCTGTGCGAAATATTTCACCAGCATTTTATATCTCCGGACCTATTACTGATATCACCCTGAAATTTTGTACGGTGATAAAGGGCAGTACTAGAAATTTATCTGCAGGCCCCGTGGTGTTGGGGTAGTGCGCCTGCATCTCACTCGGAGGCCCCGGGTTCGATTCCCGGCTCCATCAGGGATTTTAAATCTGACGTGAGGGCTGGAACAGGGTGCACTCAGCCTCGTGAGGACAATTGAGTAGCTGTCTGACAGTGAGGCAGCGCCCCGATCACGGAAACCAAGATAAACGGCCGAAGGGACCCGATGCGCTGATCACGCGTCACCCCAATATCTGCAGGCCAAATGACTGGGCAGCGATCGCTTGGTAGGCCTAAGTCCTTCATGGGCTGTAGTGCCAGGGGTTATTACGTCTATAGAAGTTCTTCTATGTGACCTTCATAAACCTGTTAAGTACAAAATGATCATGGCGGCCAAGCGAAGTTGAAACATTTAGATATATCTTTCTCAGGATTTAGCCATCCGAGCGCAGTGAAACATGGTACAGCAAATGTTAATACATAATGTAATGCACTGATATCTAATTTAGTTCAATCTATTACATAACCTCAAGATGGCGGCTGTGCAAAATTTTAAAATTAAGTTTGTATTTCCTGTGTCCTAATCATTCGATCGAAGTCAACGTTTGAATAATGAACCAACGCAATAATCGTCATGTAATAGTGCATAACTCTATGGCCTACATATATAAAAATCCAACATGGTGACCATCCGAAATGTTTTGACGGTTCTCAATATCTACGAATCTATTACATCAATCAAACTGAAATTTTGTACGTTGATACAGGCAATTAACATAAGTAGGATATATGAAAATAGGTTATTTAGTTCTTCACGGAACTGCTTGTTTGTTGTGTGTGATTCATTGATAGAATGTTTCTGGATATAGATGGAGTTAAGTTTAGAGGAGATATTGTATAAATTTACGGCAAGATAATTTTACCATTAGTATTAAGTGATATCCTTGCTTATTTTAGTAATAAACTCAAGATGTTCCTCTTTGAATTTTTGTTGAGAAATCTCCTCTGAAGTTGAATTAAATTAGGACGATATGTTGGAATTTTGTTGGAACATATAGAAATACCGTACTTAACTCACCCCATCAGCTCACATCACATTTCGTGGAATAAATGCTTGATTTATAAATATTCATGGATTTATCTTTGTAGATAGAGTTCCTGTAAATCGATATGGTCCGAATTTGCGTGTTTTTTTTTAAATATTTGTCTGGGGTCCCCAATCCCCCTATGCTCGATAACGCCCCGAGAGATTTGGCTCATGCCATCCGAGCTGCTTTGATTTAAATTTTCCAGACAAATGTATATTTTTTATATACTAAGCTATTTCTTTTATGCGATGCGATGCTTCATCGTGTTCAATCAAGGAAACCCGCCCACACATTATTATATCATAGTCTATTTAATTATTGGCAACAGCAAGGATCCTCACAAATATCTGGAATTAGATTTCACATTTTAACATGACAACAAACCAAAAGAATATCATAACTAGTCCTGTGGGCCACGAAAGTAGGAACAAGCAAGCAACAACAACAACAATGGTATATTGGCTTTCAAGGCCAGTGAATTAAAACTCAGCATTTTTTTTTCTAGGTTGTGTGGGGTTTCGCCTAGGACACCAAGCTGGCTTATCACTTGGCTCTGGTGTCCTCCTCCGGACTCCACAAGTCACGGCACAAACCTAGAAAAATTGCTGAGTTTTAACAATAATAATAATAATAATAATAATAATAATAATAATAATAATAATAATAATAATAATAATTCAATCCGACTTAACCTACGTCGACCAGTAGTTTGGATTCCACGCATCTAGTACAGCCATCGCCGATGTACACAGGCTGATAGCCACGATGTTGCATTAATCAACGAAGAAAGGAGGCCCCGTGACTTATGACGTCTACAAGCTTTGTCCCGCGAAGTAGCCGTGCTCGTTAAATCGTGCACACACTACCGCAGTTATCACAGCAATACAGATTATCAGACGAGTTCCACACATACACAACTACACGAGGCTGACGACCAAGATGTCCCATGCCCCTCAAATTAATTAACAACAAGCTACAAGCTTACCTCTTTTGACGAAGTCGAGAGCAGTAATCTTGCCGATGCCCGTGTTACAGCCTGTGATAATAGCAGTCCTGCCATCCAGGCGCGCTGTACTCGTACATTTGCTGTTGAAGAGCCCCATCGACTGCAAAAAATCAACAATAGCTCTCAATAAACTAGGAAATATGATTGTGATGTATGCTAAAAGCTTGTTTAATCATTCTTTGGGTCCACGAATGTGGTTCCTGCTCAATTGTATTACACAGCATGACTAAGCCTCATAAACGGGAACGTGCCTTCGCAGAGAAACAATTTTTATGTGGGAAATAAAGTTAATACTCTCTTATCCTTATGCTTGAGTAGAAACAAGTTCGATTGTTTGTGGTTTTCATCACGATTTAGAAACCCATACAGTACGGTATATTTGCTGCTTACACCTGTAGAGTTGTATGCTGCAGGAGAACCTGCTAGGCTCATTAATCTCCAAGCCACTAATAGGAAAATGCTATGCACTAACTGCGGGCTGGACTAGGGAGCACTGAGCAGTACGTTCGGAGATTCGGAATTCAAAATCTGCATCTGAGAAAAAACATCCTGGGTAGTAGAGAGGCAGTGCCGCTCCGAACCCACTTTTAGGAAAGTAGGCTAAATCTCCCGAACGAGTAATCGGAGAAAGTCATATGAGGACTCGAAAGAAAGGGCTACGCCCCCTCTAACCTTGAGATAAGTATTTACCAACCCACGTTAAAACCTAATCCAAGATGGAATCCCACAACCACCAGCTCCCTCCACTACCCCTTCCCCCCACCCCCTACCACATCCTCCACCACCTCACCCCCAGAATTCCCCAAAATTCCCAAAATTTCCTCAAATTCCCTGAAATTCATTAGATTTACCACAAAAGTCCTGCATTGCTTCCACTTACTCGTGTCAGGCTCCTCTCTGTCGATCTACCTTTGTCAGTTTCTGTTCTCTTCCAACCCAGCTGGCAGTCGAGTGACCCGTGACCTATCAAATACCCCCAAAATTCCCCCGATTTCCACCAATCCCTCCAGATTGTCCCTGATTCCCTCAAGAATTCCCTAAAATTCCCCCAAAATCCCCAAAATGTTCTACGATTTCACAGAATTCAGATAAATGCACCTAAAATTTCCTAGTTTTTCCAAAAATGCCCCAGATTTCACCCAAATTCCCTAAAATATCCCAAATTTACCAAAATTACCTAAAATCCCCCTAAATTACTCAAATTCCCTAAATTTCCCCAGATTTACCCCAAATTACCTAAAATCACCCAAATTTCTCCAAATTCCCTAAATTTATCTAAACTACCCCTAACACAGGGAAAATAGTGTTTTTAGTTCCAACTACCTTATATCCTCGTAAGAAACAAGTTATACCGTACTTCCAAATACCTAGTTTCAGATACCTTCCTAGGGAGTGGTGGTCACGTGTATGAGTAAGGAGCGAATGGGGAGGGTAGCTGAGCGGGGTTTCTTCGATCGGTCGACCCAAGAGGGCAGCGGTCACGTGCAACTGCACCCATGCACGTCTTATAGAGGTTGAGTTGAAACTATCACAGGGGCTAACAACGAGGATGGCCCAAGTTCCAGGGTACACGGGGTTGATGGCCACGATATCAAAGTCATCCAACTACATGGGGCAGATGATCTGCAATGCACAACGAGTTCGGTACCATGAATTTCCTGAGGTATCCGGAGCCAGCTCAAGAACCCCTCTGGGGTGATCCCATCCCTAAAATCCTCGGATTTCCCAGAATTCCCCTAAATATCCCTTAAATTCCCAAAATTTCCTCAAATTCCCAAAAATTCCTCAAATCTCCAGATTTACCCCAAATTCGTCAAATTTACTCAAATTCCCTAAAATTCCATAGATTTACACCAAATTCCCTAAATCACCCAGAATCACCCAAATGTCACCAAATTCCCCTTAATTGAGGTAAAGGATCCCACGCAGGGTGCCTCAAGTTTGTGTAGCTCAGCTGTCAAGTTCAGACCTGTCGTGAGACAGTGGATGACGTCATAGGACGATAGAGAGTTGCGGTCATAATTGACCCAAGCGGTCTCCTCTGCTTCTACATCTTTCACTTTGAGATCGGTAGCTCTGATTCCATCCATAGCCCCCTAGGCCTACCTTCACTTTTCATACACTCTACACCGGAACTCATTAACATCTTAGGTAATCTCTTCTCCTCCATTCCCATCACAGGACCTGACCATCTGAGTCGGCTCATACAAACAGATTCATCTAGCGTGTTCAATTCTAACTTTGCCTTAACTCCTCATTACGTATACCCTCCGGCCATTGTCCCCACCTATTTGTTCCAGCAATCATTCATGCTACCCTCATATCAGTTACCTCTAGCTTATGTATCAGATATCCTAAATCTACACAGCCCTCACTTCTATAAAGAAAAGTCGGTCTAAATATTGAGCGATGTAGGGGGAGATTTGTTCCCATTCTATCAACCTGAGAGAATACACCGACCAAGCATTTAAAATGCTTCACCTGTTCCAATTTTGTTCCTCCTGCCAGGCATTCTATTTTTTTTTTTTTTTTACGGTTATTCCCTACCGACTTGACCTTTATCTTTAAAATGCTGATCTAAATATCATTCTCCCTACACTTCTGTTCAAGTTATAACATGTTGGCTTGTAAGCTTCCGACGGAGTCCACCATTACTACCAGATCATCAACATAGGTCAAACTACTTACCTGGTTTAAATCTAATTGAATCCCACCCAGCCAGTATATGTCCTTTAGCAGTGGTCCCACTATACTTGACAATTTCTGGCCTAATTTCGTCTATCTCTTCCACTTTGTGACACTATAGTTTACTTACAACTTACAACCCTATCTACTTCCTCAACCGCAACCCTGTTCTGATTCTCCCCCTGCATAATCTCAAAATTTGTCACATTGGCTCCATTTGCATTTAGCAAGATTTCGAAGTATTCTTGCCAACTTCCCAATGCTTCGTCAGTATCTAAAATGAGTTTTCATGAATTATCCAGAACACTACCCTCATTTCTCTTTTTGATCCATTTATAAGATTCTTTATCACACCCAGAAAGGTTTCCCAGCCACTTGATCCAACTTTTCTAATTTAACTCCAAATTCTTCCCTTGATTTTCCTTTTTTACTCTACTATTATTTGTTTGGTTTTGTTCCTATTGAACCCTTATTGATCTTCGATAAATAAGTATTCATATTTATTATTATTATTACTACGGCCCAGGCAGCACATAAGGAAGTCGACTTGGATATTAGGGAGGCCAGCATTTCGTAATGATTGCAACAGAAGCTGAGTTGGTAGCTATTCCTGGGGGACGGCCAGAATTAGTCGAGTTCAAGGCCAAATTGTGCAACTACTGTACCAAAATTGGAGACATAAAGGAAGAATCACGAGGTCCTCTCAACGAACATACGATTGAATCAGCCAATCGCAAGAGACCAAGCCGTGACCACGAGGTGGACGGCGTCAGTAGTAAAAAGCGCGCGGAAGTGTATATCTAAGGAACCGCCGAACGGATTAATCTCCGCTCGAGTAATTTGAGACGTTGGATTTATTTGGAGAAGAATGACACTAGCCCCATCTTTGTGAGACAAAAACTCTGGAAGTTTTTATCCGACTCTACCCCACTCCTCCGCTCTTGTCAGTTTCTCATAAATAGTCTGGCCTGACGCCAATCTAAGTCTTAACGTGTGGAGCCTTCAGAGGCATACTCCACGCCAGTTTGAAGTGTGATTTTTGACGCCAATCTAAGTACTATTCTTGTGGAGCCTTCAGAGGCATACTCCACGCCAGTTTGAAGTGTGATTTTGACGCTCGAATTTATCTAAGTCTTATTGTGTGGAGCCTTCAGAGGTATACTCCACGCCAGTTCAAAATGTGATTTTTACGCTCTAAAATCAGTGAAGCTAATTTATTTTCTGAGCTCTGGGAAGCTAAAGTCGCAGCGTTTGCAGTATCGAATTTTAAAAGCTATTATACATTTTGTTCTAAAATCGACTAAGTTGTGTGATCTAAATATTTCACGCCAGCGCGTGATAAACTGTAACATTCTTTTAAAGACGACGAGTTCAACTTTAAGGGGGAAGTATCGTATCACCCTCATTAGCGCTTACCAGAACCGAAGTCCACAAGACGGGACGGAAATACCGGACGAGATAGCGACTGCGAGTGCAGCCAGGATTTTGAACTTGTTAACGAGCCAGTGGCGCGGACTCGAGATGTATATTTTATGTATAAATTGTGTGTATTGTATGTGTTTTTATAGTGCGTATGTGCGATATAATTAGGGCCAGTCTTCGCTATTAATCGCAGTAGGACAATTGTGGGTGAACTGAGTAGCCTGCAAGCGATTATAGATAGGCAAATATTTAACATTGAACTTTTCTGCCAAGGAGTCGAGACCAAGATGATCAGCACGTGGTTTGAAGTTGGGATGAGCTTCAAGAAATCAACGCAGACGACTACTATGGAGTGCTAAATTGTCCATAGGGCAATGGGTTGAGGAGGATGTCCTTAGTCCTACATGCAGAAGCGGTGATGTACTAAAATTGGATTATTTCAATTATGTAGTTAGATTTGGCCGGGGAACTTTGTAAATAGTCATGTTTTTCTTTCTTGTTTTATAGCTGTTTTTCTTGTACCGACACTATATGTTTAAATGTCCGTTGGCGCGTGGCCAAAGTGTTTGTTGATATTTTGATTTTTTTTCTTGAGTCATGTGTAATGTACGCGGCGTGCGTGCGTGATTTTTATCCTTGCAATTGCGGAACCCGTTACATTCGATAAATGGTGCTTTATTAACGTTAATATTTGAAATAGGAATGGGAGGAAATGATTTTAAAACATTTTGCTGAACAGGTTATTATTCATGTTAGGGTAGCCGAGTGCACCAACTTAAAAGTAATTGTAGAACACATTCGTTCTAATTTTGATAGATTTTTCTTGAGTCCTTTTCAGGTGACTAGTCACGGCATTGAACGATGGCGCCAGCATGTGGATATTATTTGTGTCTTTTATTTCAGGGTCTGTCACAACCCATACGTGTGATTAAGTGTGTGTTGATGTGTCTAGTGTGTGTTGATTCTACGTGAGGAGGGGGTAGTTGTCCTACCGCCCTTATATATTTTTGCTGCTGTTGTATTTTTTTTGGATGGAAAGACAGAGTGCTCTTGGGAGACTGCTGATTCTTGTCCATATGTTTTTCTGACACACACGTATTATTGTGCTTTGGGGCACATTTCTTCGAGGTTCGACCCCATGTCCAGGGAGGTCGAGGTTATTGACACGTGGGTTGACAGACATGCAGAGTTCCACAAACCGCCCGTTTTGCCTGTGACTTATTTTGATAGGCAGTCCTTTTTGTCCGACTGAACCCTGTAAGCTTTCATGCAGCAAACCTGTTCATTGTGATGGCTAAATTTTTAAGCCATAATTAATTGGGGAGTTCGCCATGTGTGTAACGGATTGTTGTACCTTGTATGGATAAGATATTGTGATTAACGTAAATGTTGGCTGTTTGCCTATTGCTTTGTTGATGACTCGATTTCATGTAATTTTGTTTGTCACACCCGTGTGGTGTAGTGGTAGAGTATTTGTAAATTTTGACAGCGGTCATTTGAGTATTTTTCTATTGGTCACGTGTTAATGTACTTGTGTTGATTTGTATGAGAAGTCCTAAGTTTTTAGGCAGTAAATGTTGCTACGGCAATTCAAGTCCAATTTCACACGGAAATTTTGTGTTTGTTTATAGTAGATTTAGGAAGTGTCGGTTTAATTTAAGTATTGTAGTTGTGTTCCCTTGTGCCGGTCTAGCTCTAGGAAATGCGGATTCGTTGTTTGAAGGGTCATTCTGGATGATAACGAATCACGCATTCAAAGTACACATCGTGATGCATGTAGAACGGCGTACGCACTTATATGGTCACTTTTGCATCTTTTATTTAAGGACACTTGGTCCAGGTAATTAATCTCTCCAGAGATATCGCCTAAGTTTTTGGCATTTTTTTATTAAGCGGGAGTCAGTTGGGAGTTTTTGTTGTTAATTGTTTATGTAAATATGGTGATTTGTTATTAAATTCAGTTGTTTTAACCCTGGCTTCACTCTTTCCTGCATGTTATTTTGTTATATGTTACCCTGCAAGTTAATGAAGCGCCCTGACAGCAACTTACGAATATGACCTGTTACGCCCCGAATCTGAGTCTCATATGCTTCTTTGCAAGGGTTCATAAAACAAAAATGGCTGCCCAAGTGGGGATTGTTGTTGTTGTTGCTTCGCTGATCTCATATTTATTTCGTTGAGAAATGATGCCAGGTCAAGCGGACATGTAAATTCAGTAAATGGAGGCGATGTTGTACCGCCATGTGCATTAGTAAAATCACTGAGTTCCTAAAGTTAGAAATATTGAACAAGGTTAGAATTTGATTTGGTATTTGTTATAAACTTGTTCTGGCGCCCACATTAAAATTAAAAATTGGCATTATTAATGAACTCAGTCAAAGCAGGAAGATGTTGCCTTATATTTGACATTTAATTGACTTCGGTTAATTGGTGTTTCGTAAATTCTGTTGGTTAGGAATTTAAAAGCAGATCACTAGGGGTTATTTTGTTGTTTGGGAATAAGTGTCATTGTATTCAGTAAATTTTGTTACTGAAATGTTCATTAAATTAGAGCCAGTAATATTTAAATGTGTGACATGTATGTGCGTATAGGGCTGAAACCTTAGCCCATAACCCTGTTTTTCTCTGAATATATTTTGTGTGTGATATGGCGAGTGTTGATGAGATAAAGGCATTGTTAGAACAGATGTCGATCCAAATGTCCGCGAAAACGGAAGAACAATTAGTGCAGATGTCCGTAAAGACGGAAGAACAATTAAAAGAACAATTAGAAGCTCAGCGTGAGCATAGTGAAAAACAATTACTTGATATGAGCGGTAACATTTCGGTCCAGTTAGAAGTCCAGAAATTAGACACTGACAAACAATTCAATGAACTAAACCACAAATTGTCACAACAGGCGGTAACACAAACCGAACAGTTAGGAAAAATCACGAATGATATTAATCAGAGCGTTCAAAAAGTAGAGAAACTGGCAGGCGAGGTTGCGGAAAACAACATCAAACAGTTAGGCGAAATGAAGAAATTGGAGGCGAAATTTGATAACAAATTAGTACAATTTGACGAGATGGTGGCAGATAAACTCAAGCAGATAGAGGCAGCATGTGTCAGTAACACCGCGGGAGTGAAGAAGACCCAAGAGAAACTACAGCAGCAAATTAATTCGGTAGATAACAACGTGCTGGAATTAATAAAGGAAATAGATAAAGTCGAAGTTAAGGCTGAAACCGAGCGGATACACTTGCGGGAAAATTTAGAGGAGCAATTAGGCAGAACACAAGAGATCATAAGAAAAGAGATGGAAGGCCAGCTAATAAACACACAAGAGGTCATAAGACAAGAAGTAGGGGAGCAGCTCGTCAAAACTCAGGATAATTTGGAAGAACAACTAGTGAAAACGCAGGAACGGATACGTGAAGAGCTAGAGAAAAATCAGGAGAGGAACGAGGAGAAAATAAATAGCTTAAAAAGTAGGATCCGGCGAGATTGGGACCAGCAGGCTCATGCGAATAAGGAAGACAGGCTGGCAGTTTTAAAGCGAATGCAGGCACTGGAGGAAAATATGAAGTCGAAATTACAGGAACATTCAGAATTAATCATAAAAAACGAGATTAGATCGTTAGAGAATGCGACATTATTTTCAAACGAAAATATTCCGGAAAAGCAAACAAGTATTGGAAGTCCGGCAGGTTCGAAGTTGGCTGAGGACACGAGTCGGGGTCAAAGTCCCAGACTAACGACTAATGCATTCCAGCAGTACAGGGGGGAGACTTCAACTCCGCAACCGAACTTGGCACCAGCCCAAGTCATCCAAGTCATTCGGGGTAATGATTTTAAGCCCGATAAGTTTAAAGAACATTCAGGAACCACTCCCAAAGCATTTCTACGGCAATTAACTGACTACTTTAATGACCAACACATCGGCCCGGAGAAACAATTAAGACTGGTGGAAAAATTTTTAGAAGGACCTAGCCTGACCTGGTTTTTAAGTTTCAAGTACACGTTTACAGACATGAATCAATTCCGCGAGGCGTTTTTGAAGAAGTTTTGGAGTCCTTCGTTACAACAGGGGTTAAGAATGGACCTGTACACGCGCAAATACCACAGTACACATCCAACCCGTTTTTCAGAATTCTTCAGTCAGCAATTGGTAAAATTCAGGGATTTTGATGACCCGCCTAGCGAGCCGAATATGGTTCTAACCATCGGAAAACAGCTCCCAATGCATATCCAACAATTATTAGTCGCAGGAAATATTCAGACCGCAGTCCAAGCCGAAGAATTACTCAGACACTTAGATGAGACGAGTATGGTAAGCCCACAGACAGGAAGAAGGAATTTGGAATGTGTCAACACGGCAGAGGTAGTTCAGGGACTCCAAAATAACCACGGCCAGGGGAACCAAAGTAAGACACAGTCCACAGGGACACAGTTCACGCCAAGAAGACAAGATTTTGACGGCCGAAACCAGTTCCATAGCGCCAATTTGAAACCGTACTACAGAAGGGAACCATTTGATGATTAGGAAAGATGATATGTGCAGAATCTGTATTGCCAAAAATTTATATTTTTTTTGAAAGCAAACACTCAAATCCACGGGGAGCGCGTGAGTACGCACTTTGTTTGTAAACAACGAGCAGCTGAGACGACGGGAGTGGCAACTACGTGAGGAGAAGGGGGAGACTTAGTGAAAATATGAATGACATTCCAGCGAGAAGGGAGCACACTAATTGAGTCAGAGGGGCATACACTCGAGCAGCTGAGTGAGATTTAAAGAGATGTGTTGTTACTACAGTGGATTTTGTTTTTGAAATCCAAACCAATAAATTGTTTCGAATTTCAAAACCTTGCTGAGGATAAATGAACCCTTATTGATCTTCGATAAATAAGTATTCATATTTATTATTATTATTACTACGGCCCAGGCAGCACATAAGGAAGTCGACTTGGATATTAGGGAGGCCAGCATTTCGTAATGATTGCAACAGAAGCTGAGTTGGTAGCTATTCCTGGGGGACGGCCAGAATTAGTCGAGTTCAAGGCCAAATTGTGCAACTACTGTACCAAAATTGGAGACATAAAGGAAGAATCACGAGGTCCTCTCAACGAACATACGATTGAATCAGCCAATCGCAAGAGACCAAGCCGTGACCACGAGGTGGACGGCGTCAGTAGTAAAAAGCGCGCGGAAGTGTATATCTAAGGAACCGCCGAACGGATTAATCTCCGCTCGAGTAATTTGAGACGTTGGATTTATTTGGAGAAGAATGACACTAGCCCCATCTTTGTGAGACAAAAACTCTGGAAGTTTTTATCCGACTCTACCCCACTCCTCCGCCCTTGTCAGTTTCTCATAAATAGTCTGGCCTGACGCCAATCTAAGTCTTAACGTGTGGAGCCTTCAGAGGCATACTCCACGCCAGTTTGAAGTGTGATTTTTGACGCCAATCTAAGTACTATTCTTGTGGAGCCTTCAGAGGCATACTCCACGCCAGTTTGAAGTGTGATTTTGACGCTCGAATTTATCTAAGTCTTATTGTGTGGAGCCTTCAGAGGTATACTCCACGCCAGTTCAAAATGTGATTTTTACGCTCTAAAATCAGTGAAGCTAATTTATTTTCTGAGCTCTGGGAAGCTAAAGTCGCAGCGTTTGCAGTATCGAATTTTAAAAGCTATTATACATTTTGTTCTAAAATCGACTAAGTTGTGTGATCTAAATATTTCACGCCAGCGCGTGATAAACTGTAACATTCTTTTAAAGACGACGAGTTCAACTTTAAGGGGGAAGTATCGTATCACCCTCATTAGCGCTTACCAGAACCGAAGTCCACAAGACGGGACGGAAATACCGGACGAGATAGCGACTGCGAGTGCAGCCAGGATTTTGAACTTGTTAACGAGCCAGTGGCGCGGACTCGAGATGTATATTTTATGTATAAATTGTGTGTATTGTATGTGTTTTTATAGTGCGTATGTGCGATATAATTAGGGCCAGTCTTCGCTATTAATCGCAGTAGGACAATTGTGGGTGAACTGAGTAGCCTGCAAGCGATTATAGATAGGCAAATATTTAACATTGAACTTTTCTGCCAAGGAGTCGAGACCAAGATGATCAGCACGTGGTTTGAAGTTGGGATGAGCTTCAAGAAATCAACGCAGACGACTACTATGGAGTGCTAAATTGTCCATAGGGCAATGGGTTGAGGAGGATGTCCTTAGTCCTACATGCAGAAGCGGTGATGTACTAAAATTGGATTATTTCAATTATGTAGTTAGATTTGGCCGGGGAACTTTGTAAATAGTCATGTTTTTCTTTCTTGTTTTATAGCTGTTTTTCTTGTACCGACACTATATGTTTAAATGTCCGTTGGCGCGTGGCCAAAGTGTTTGTTGATATTTTGATTTTTTTTCTTGAGTCATGTGTAATGTACGCGGCGTGCGTGCGTGATTTTTATCCTTGCAATTGCGGAACCCGTTACATTCGATAAATGGTGCTTTATTAACGTTAATATTTGAAATAGGAATGGGAGGAAATGATTTTAAAACATTTTGCTGAACAGGTTATTATTCATGTTAGGGTAGCCGAGTGCACCAACTTAAAAGTAATTGTAGAACACATTCGTTCTAATTTTGATAGATTTTTCTTGAGTCCTTTTCAGGTGACTAGTCACGGCATTGAACGATGGCGCCAGCATGTGGATATTATTTGTGTCTTTTATTTCAGGGTCTGTCACAACCCATACGTGTGATTAAGTGTGTGTTGATGTGTCTAGTGTGTGTTGATTCTACGTGAGGAGGGGGTAGTTGTCCTACCGCCCTTATATATTTTTGCTGCTGTTGTATTTTTTTTGGATGGAAAGACAGAGTGCTCTTGGGAGACTGCTGATTCTTGTCCATATGTTTTTCTGACACACACGTATTATTGTGCTTTGGGGCACATTTCTTCGAGGTTCGACCCCATGTCCAGGGAGGTCGAGGTTATTGACACGTGGGTTGACAGACATGCAGAGTTCCACAAACCGCCCGTTTTGCCTGTGACTTATTTTGATAGGCAGTCCTTTTTGTCCGACTGAACCCTGTAAGCTTTCATGCAGCAAACCTGTTCATTGTGATGGCTAAATTTTTAAGCCATAATTAATTGGGGAGTTCGCCATGTGTGTAACGGATTGTTGTACCTTGTATGGATAAGATATTGTGATTAACGTAAATGTTGGCTGTTTGCCTATTGCTTTGTTGATGACTCGATTTCATGTAATTTTGTTTGTCACACCCGTGTGGTGTAGTGGTAGAGTATTTGTAAATTTTGACAGCGGTCATTTGAGTATTTTTCTATTGGTCACGTGTTAATGTACTTGTGTTGATTTGTATGAGAAGTCCTAAGTTTTTAGGCAGTAAATGTTGCTACGGCAATTCAAGTCCAATTTCACACGGAAATTTTGTGTTTGTTTATAGTAGATTTAGGAAGTGTCGGTTTAATTTAAGTATTGTAGTTGTGTTCCCTTGTGCCGGTCTAGCTCTAGGAAATGCGGATTCGTTGTTTGAAGGGTCATTCTGGATGATAACGAATCACGCATTCAAAGTACACATCGTGATGCATGTAGAACGGCGTACGCACTTATATGGTCACTTTTGCATCTTTTATTTAAGGACACTTGGTCCAGGTAATTAATCTCTCCAGAGATATCGCCTAAGTTTTTGGCATTTTTTTATTAAGCGGGAGTCAGTTGGGAGTTTTTGTTGTTAATTGTTTATGTAAATATGGTGATTTGTTATTAAATTCAGTTGTTTTAACCCTGGCTTCACTCTTTCCTGCATGTTATTTTGTTATATGTTACCCTGCAAGTTAATGAAGCGCCCTGACAGCAACTTACGAATATGACCTGTTACGCCCCGAATCTGAGTCTCATATGCTTCTTTGCAAGGGTTCACTATACACTATATATAGCTCTCTGTCTGCCGGATTCATTGTTTGGAGTCATTTTTTAAGCCTACTGTTTACTTTTGCAATTAGACTTTACTGTGTCATTCCACCAGGAAGTGCTGCTCGTTTTCGTATATTTACACACACTTGTCGCAAGACATGCCTTTGCTACTTCTAGTACTGCATCCCTGTGTCCTATACAGTATGTTTATATGTCTTGCAATTCTTAACAACCTACTCATTGGAATTTATCATCAATCATTTACATACACTAGTGTCCAAAAGTTAAGCATAATTACTAAACGGGGCCATACAGCCTGATAGGAATATCAGACGGATTGCGTATTTGGTAATCCCAGGTCTTGTTGAATCGTAAGTTACAGTTTGGCTATAATACTTGCATGATTCATACATCCGCCATCTTGAAACTACTTGGCTGATGACCTTGTAGTTTGGACAAAAGATGCTTCTCACATTTAGGTATATTGTTGCAAGATATGGTAGAGATCGGGTGATTAGGTTAGTCGTAATTTGATTTAAGCTCAGAACATCTGGGTGGGCACCATCTCCTTTTTTGTTATGATGGCAGCGATATACAATATGACACTGAGTTGTCCCTTGCTAGTGCTACCTCTGTACCAAAAGTGGTTCAATTTGGTTTCGTTGTGTTTGAATTGATAGGGGCAATTGATTTGCACACATACACGGCCGCCATCTAAAAATTATTGGGCTAATGCCCTTGTAGTTTGGTCAAAAGACGCTTCCCACATGAAGGTATGTTGTTGCAAAATTTGGTAGAGATCAGATGGTTAGGTTATCCGTAATTTGATTTAAGCTTTGAACATTTGGGTGGTCGCCATTACGATTCGTCAAGATGGCGGCGATATAAAACACGACACTGAGGTGCCCTTTGCTAGTGCTACCTCTGCACCAAATTTTGTTCAATTCGGTTTCACCGTGTTTGAATTGATAGGTGGGGGGTACAGACATGAAGAGTACACTCACACACACACACACACACAGACACACATTTTTGGCCGTGTTGATCTCATAAGTCTACTTTAATTTTTTGCAAAAATCGAAAGTAGGCTAATTATGTAAAATAGGAGTTCTAGTTAAAACAATATTAATATTTGAAATTGATGTTATGTTGATATTGGAAACAGATGAATCAGAAATTGAGAAAGGTTACAGACAGGAATAATTCTGATCATATTTAACAGCAGACGATCGAGATTCTTATTTTGAGCTATAAAAATATGAAGATAGAAACAGTGTGGATTAAAATGTTTGAAATATTGGATTTTTAAAATTCGAAGATGTTTATCTAGTTATGATAAATGAAATCTAATTCTGAGATATGATCGAAGTCAAGATCGGTTAAACTATGAAAATTATGCATTGAATGATATTTTTATTAGTGATGTTGATTATTTTTGGATGTGATTGTTAGAACACAATGATAAAATGTAAATATTCAAGCAAAGGGGTCAGACGAACTGATAATTTATTCTGAACCACCTGATATAAATTAACAGTGTAAGTAGTGTGATAAATGATACCAGAATGGACTACTAAATTTTCAGGATATCGATGAGTGAAAAGTTAAAATCCTCGAAGGTGTAAATGAGTTTTGAGGAATACTTCGTGTGGGAAACATGATTGTTCCCAAGTGTTGATATTTTATGTTTTTTCTTCTTGTTGTCTGGGAGAGTTTATTGATTTTCTTTTTGATTGAGATTTAACTTCAAATTTAACTTAATTTTAAAATAAAATGAGAGGATTTTTTTCATGAAATTGTGCTATTTTCATTTCTCCTTTCTCTTATCCTTGCTTGCATATTATTGAGATCAGTGAAGCTAGCTTTTACTTTAGTTTGCGCCCTGATAGACTCTAAGACGTTTGATCTCGTGCTGAACTGACTTCGATAATTTGCAGATTTGGTCGTTGGACTTGGTCTAAACGGGCACAGTAGCGAGTGGCCATCCGGTTGTTATCCCTTCGTATTCTGACATAATCTGCCAGCATGCAATGTGGCCCCTGTGGAAATCAGTGATCAGACATCCCATACGGCATTAGTGTTTGCGGGAAACAAAAAAATAGATTATACGGGGTAAATTAACCACCTGGCATAGTCTACTGCTATTGACCTTTTGCCGGACAAGAGTTGGAGATAACGCTATCTTTGGCTCGTCTGTAGAACGACACGGCTGTCAAAACATCCGTAGTAGTCAACAATAATTTGTGATGCCTATCTTCGGCTTAGCTCTTCCCTATCAACTTGGCATCTTCATCGACAACATTTTGCTCATCCCTTGACGTATGGGTGGGTCATATAAAAAATCTTCCAGACAAAAGTTTTAGGTAATGTATAGAGGACTATTGACAATTTTGATGTGTAACATCTTTCCGCTCGGTTGCAGGATAGTTTTGTGGGAGTGATTTTGAAAATTGGGGACGGAAGTGAATCGGGTGGAAGTGGATCGAACGGAAGTGGATTGGACGGAAGTGAAGACGCACTGCCAGAAAAATGGGACGGAAGTGAATCGGGCGGAAGTGGATTGAACGAAAGTGGATCGGACGGAAGTGAAGACGCACTGCCAGCTGGATGTACAATTGAAAATGTGTGTATTGGAAACAAGGCAGTGTGTGCTCTGTAGCGCGAGAATGTTATGGCAATACAGTAGGCAGTGCATTTAGCAGGTACTGGTGTGACGAGCACAGTAGCAAATATTTCACCGACTTTCATTTGTCATTGAGTAGTTTATGAAGCTTCACGTTCAAGGTTGAATATCACATGGGGTAGGACAAAGACGACAAATGACATTTAAGTAAGCGGCATTATTGTCAAGCTGTGGGTGAGTAGTCAAATATTAAATGCATAACAGAATGTTGTTATATGAGTGGAATAAAAGCTGTATTTTCATCATATGTGAGACTAGGTCATTTCATGATTGTAGGAAGCCACGTTTTGATTGTTTACGACGAACTGTATGAGAGCCTTGAGAATAATGAATGTTATAGTTACTGAGGAATGTGCTCACAGTATTTGAGAGTACTGTCGACGTCGTGTGTCACTTTGTTATTAAGAATTATTAATGTAAAAGGAAGGAAGGAAGCTTGTAGTTTTGCGTGTCCGTTAATCTCACGATCTTGATCCACGGTACCTCCCTTTTACGTGGAATGCGAACCACAGGACATGCCATTTCAATTCGAAAATATTACATGTATTGACCGGGAATCAAACCCGGTCTACCTTGGTGAGAGACTAACAGCTTGACCGCTGCGCCACAAATGTGACAGTAGCATATCTTCAATTCAATCTATACATTCATCATAGTACCAGTATGAAAATGGAGTGTAAATTAACATTTTAAGAATGTCCAAGCTGTGTAGTATACGAGTAGGATAACATGTCAGATGTTACACATCATATGCGACTACTGTAAGGCTCGTATCTTTTTTTATTTTATATATTGTGCCTATTAAGGGAGGTATGATTTTTTTCTCTCAAAAATCCCCTTTTTTTCCCACCCCTTTGGTCAATGGTTGGAGTTATCAAAAATACTTTGCTGAGATAAGTTTTTGGCCCTATTCGAACAATAGTATGAACTTAAAATGAATTTGATATTTTACATATTAAGAAAGTTATAGCAATATGCATTTTTTTAAGGCCCAATTTCAACCCCCTTAGTCTGATTTTGCCCATTAACGAACGCGACAGAGATTTTATAAGCTAATATTTTATGTATAAATTTCAAAGTGATTGATGGAAAATTGCGGTACCGTAGTTATTGTGTCCACAAAAAAGTCATTTAGTCTATAGTGCGTCTCTACTTTAAAATACAGTACGCATTAAATGGGCCGTGCTGATACCAGATCTACTGCATATAGGCTACAAAGTTCTGCAAGGCCAGGCACATGATGTAACATAACTCGTACACAGGTGTGGTTTTATACAAAACTCTGGAAATTTCCGAAATAGTTGTTTGTTGTATATAAATATATCTCATGCCTTGCAGTGAACAATGGTACACACTTTAGATATGATACACCAAAGCTCAGAGCGGAAATTTAATGCACCCATTGTGGACTAATAATTTATAACTTTCTATTATTCACGAATATGATAATATTATAATATATTGTAATATTAAATTTTCTCGAATATCATAGGTTATAATTAGAGCCCTGCACGGATGCGGATATCCGCGGGAAAACCCGCGGATATCAGCAATTTTTTTCATCCTGCGGATATAGTTTGCATAGCTGTGCGGATAGCAGATAAACTGCGAATAATATTTGGACAAAATTTGCGGATAGATTTTAGAATACAATCCTAACTTGTTGAATATCATTACTAGGACCCAGATGTTTATGACATATCACATTTTTCCGGTATTTTTTTTTTCTTTCATGACAAATGTAAGATGATATTTACGCTAATCTCATTCAAATACTGTCATTAAGCACACTTAACGCTCCGAACTGAAAACGGTTGCAATTCTGGCTATAAATCATTCATTTTAAACATAGCACATGATATACATAGCTTAGGGGAACGACTTTCTCCGCAAATGTCTAATTAAAATATTATTGTAAGTTAATGCCAGTAGATTCGGATAACAAACGTGCGGATGCGGAAAAAAGTCATGCGGATGCGGATAACAGTCGTGCGGATGCGGATAACGTTTTGTTTATCCGCGCAAGGCTCTAGATAATAAATTATAATATGACATTTTCCACGAATATAATAATATCAGAACATTGAAAGTTAAAATAGGCTACATGACATACCTTCAGGCCTGTCGACTATCCTCTGGTAGTGGTGTTAACCTTTCCATAAATTCCTCCGTGTCCCTGGATGGTCCAGTTTCAGACGAATCGGAACCGGTAGGCGATCCATCGAAAGTGGAAGAAGACGAAGATGATGATGAAGATGACAAGCGTATCAAAAATTGTTCCTCGTCATCTTGAATCTCATCTGCTTTCCACAGTCCACTTTCGATTCTTTTTGGCGTGGTTCACGTAGTTTGCCCAATTTTGTGTGGTCACGTGGTGGTATGCAGCCGAAATTAAATTCTTCATATCTTGTATTTTGAATGAGACGTTCAATTGTATATGGTTCTTCACTTACGCCCATACCATGGGATTAAGTTCCCAGTGGTATGGTGGCAAGCGAAGAACATATTTTCCTGCTGATTTAGCCATATCGTCAATGATGTATTTATCATATATGCCTCTGTTTTGATTCACAATAAAAAGAAGCTCCCGCTTTAGCATATCATTTCGAAAAGGGATCGCCTTTTTAGTGAGCCAGTCTACAATCCGGTCTTTTATCCATGACGTTTTCTGTAAAAGTTCGCCTTTTCGACTGTGATAGCCTTCATTGTCTATTACTAGCATAGATCCTTCGGGGACATTGAGCAACAATTGCTCGGAGAACCACTTTTCATACAGTTCACCTGTAATTTCGTCGTGGGCGTCAGCCGTGTTCTTTTGGCACATAAAAGTTAACTCGGCACCATTAACAAATCCTTGTTTATTCCCGACATGAACCAAGACAAACCTCGACCCACGAGCCCTAGGTGGCCTAAGACGTTCATGTTCTTTAAGAAATAATTAAATATATTCAGCACTATAATTCGTTCTCTACTGTGCAATTTGCCAATACTACGCCACTTTCTAGTTTCTGTAATCATAGTGAATATTATAATAATAAAATAATAATAATACATATAATAACTTAATAATAATTAACACAATTTATAAAAAACACAAGGACCACTTCACTTCACAGTTTAACTTCACACGACAAACAAATTTAGTAACACTGAGCTCTGGGGTAGCACAGAATCTTTTCCTACCCTCATCATTCGTGGAGATAACGGGCCACCTGAATGAACAAACTGCTGGGTGGGGCAGTACGCGAAGTGCGATAACGTATGAATGTTATCTAATACCGAGCTCTGGTTTGTTTTAAAAACTATTTCAGACAATAATGAACATTTCTTCTCGCTTAGTCACCGAAGTAAAGTCAACAGTAAAAGCGTTTCTCGCTATCTGATTTTTCTGTGATACCATCCTAGAATTTTCAAGTACCGGTAACATTTAAGAAAAAAAAAATATAACTTTCTTATTATGAAACAAATTACTGCCCTGAGAAATAGGATATATTCTACCAATATCAGGCGATATAAAAATAAATTCTTAATCTGTTGTGATCATTAGTTCATTAGCTATGGCGTGATAAGTTTTTATGTGCATATATTAAGATTAGCGCTAAAATATCGTAATTGTGAAAATTGGGCCATGTGTTAATTATTTATGGCTTTTAATTTCACATCATCATAAAGAGCGAAAAATTCTCTATAAGACCACGCAAACATTATCTTAGATTAATCACTTTGCATTATTGGGAAATTGCAACATCGCTGGGGTAGAAGAGGACGAAGCTAATTGCAGGACATATGAGTGCGAGTGAGAGGCAAATACTACATTTAATCCCATACTGTCTTTTGAGGTAGAGACGCTCTATATATAGATAGATATATAAATCTCTACTTAGTATAAAACAAAGTCCCCGATTCTTGGATGTTACGGATAATCTCGAGAACCACTGGATGAATTTTGATGCGGTTTTCACCGGTCTCTAAACTCTAAAGGATATCTCGAGGAAGGTTTCTGCAGAAAATAATTTATTTATGACCAAAGGAAGCCAAGTAGTAACGATTTCAGTGAAAAAGTCGAAAAATACCTGGCGTCCATGCGCTTTTTAAGCTTACGCTGGGCAAACCGCTAAAAATATCTGTATACTCTGAGTGCAGGAATTGTTCAGCATGAAAAGGTCCACAAAAAAGTCCACACCAGCATATCTCTATCTTCAATACATCGCCCACTATAAGTGTTTTTACGTTTTCATTTCTTCCAACAATCTCCATTTAATTACTAGCTTCGAGACAGTTTACGAGCTAGCTGGCTGGCGAGCGGGCCTATCACCCCAGACATTATCGAGTCGTGTCAAGTCTTCAGAGAAGAGTGGATGTGTTTGTAGTTTCCTTGGAAGTGCAACTCGGCTTTTCCTTACTTCGCCTGTGAACTTTTCGTTCCCAAGAATACACAGTCAAGTTTAGATTGGACGGAAGGGGGATTTGTATTTCATGCACCTCGTCATTCTTAAATTACGTCTGACAAGAATTTGTTGCACATGCTATCTCCGTGATCATATAATTAATAGTCCAGTCAGTGATTTTAGCCCATCATACTGAGACGGAAAAAGGATACAGGTCGTAGTTCATTGAAATCGAAAAAATGCGCTTATCACTTAACAACGAAACTGAGCAACAAATAATATCTCGATTGTCACAAGAGAGAGAAAGAATTCACAAAGACAAAGGGAGTTACCCCAACGTTCCTATGATACAGGGAAGAAATGTTCATGGTGTGTGGCCCAATAAAGAGAATTCTGCTATGAATTATGATTCCACCATAAATTATATAAATGTTTCTTCGGATTCCGGACGATAGTTATAGCCTATATAAACTATTGTACTTACGGCGGATTTGGGGGTCTAGGGGATGTAAAACGCGAAGGTATGTCGACATTTTCCGGAAGTCAAAACATTGCATTCTTATGAAATCCACTGGCTGCGTGGCTCAGCGGTAACGTTCTCGTCGGCTGTTCCTAAGGTTGTAGGATCGAATCCTGGCACAGCCAGTTGACATTTGAAGGTTCGCAAATGCGAGGGAGCCATGTCAGTAGATTTAGTCTACTGCTACGTTATAGATCCCTTTCGGGGCAAAATTCTGGCACCCCGGCGTCTCTAAAAGCTACAGTAGTTAAAAGGTACGTAAAAACAATAACATAATTATTCCTATGAAATCCACCCATTAACTGAGAAGAGATGGTTTCGATGGCCATCTCAGCCATCCTAGAATTGGTTTCTCCAGGATTTTTCCAGGTAAATGCAGTGATGGAACCTAAATTACGGGGTCATGGCCACTACCTACCCGAAAAATACACACTCACCAGTATAAAACACAGTGACATAGGTTACCAGACAAATTCTAAACAAACCCAGGTACACAGGGCTGATGACCACGATGTCCCAAGCCCCGGTTATCAGACAAGTTCAACTCAAAACCCAAGTACATACTGTAGGGTTGAAGACCATGTTGTCCAAACTCCTTCCAGGCTCTGCCAGGGATTTGAGGACTGGATAGGGTTACACTCACCCCCGTGAGGCTAACTATCAGGGGCGTATATAAGAGGGGGGGGGGATTTTTGTCACATATATTATTTGTTTATGAATTAAAAGATTAAAAACCAATATAATAATGTACTATTGTTACTAAGTGACGTATGGCAAAGTTGCTAAGCAAGGCGGAGTAGAGCGATGTGAACAGTGTGACAATCAGTTTGCTCTGATCTTAAGTGTAACAACATAACCTCGTATTACTCTCCAGCTCTTATGAACGAACCAAGAACAGCAACAAGTGCCCTTGAAGCGTGTGACAAAAGTTTTTTTCCCCTAACTTTTATACCCGTAACAAAATTTTGCAAATTTCCCTCTCTCTGTAGCTTCCGGTTCTGCCGAACGGAGTTTGAGTTGGTTGAAAACATACTTAAGAAATTCTACTTCTGAAAACAGACTCAACGGTCTAGTAATGTAATCTACCGTATTCAGAGATATACAGTACATCTCACTGACAATGAAGTTATGAACCGATTTGGCAAAGCTTCAAGAAACCTTGACTTTATATAAGAGTGTGAGTTGTAAATCAAAACAGTAACATTAATTCTTTCCATGTAAATACTATCAAGTGAGCAAGATGATTGTATTAATAAAACGTATCATAAAATGGTCTTAGTTGTGTTTGACATTAACCAAACATAAAACATCACAACAAATTGGTTGATAAAGTGATGCCACGTAGCCTTAATACTCATCATTTTGCACCAAGTTATACAAAAGTTTCCCGGGGAGAACCCTGGACCCCCTATTCTTTGGGCCTATACCATGCCCCCTAACCCCCGGTTGGGCACCCCCTGAAATAAAACTCTATATACGCCCCTGCTAACTATGGAATAGGAGGGTTCAATTCCCACCCCAACCATCCTTGAAGTGGTCTCCCCACGTCTATTCCAGACAAATACTGGGCGTAATACTACGTATAGGTTACCTTACTGCAAGTTCCGGAGGCACCTACCTCATCCCTGTCCGTGATACAGTTACACACAGTACCGTACTGCAGTCATTTCAAGAATTCAGGTTATCAGAAAATGGCGTCCGCACAGTCCTTGAGTCACGCTGATCAACTCTTCTATTCTTACGGTGTTATTGCCATTAGTATACCGGCCACGGTGGCTGAGAGCGCTACCTCGTACCTCGCAGGCATCGGGAGAGCGTGGGTTGGAATTCCACCATGGCTGTCCTAAAAATTGTTTTTCGTGGTTGTCCATTTTCGCCACCAGATAAATGCCTACTAGGAGAACACGAAGAGCGATCCTACAACACTAACACTTACCTATCAGGAATTATAGCTTCACCGTCCAGTAGCTAATGAGGCAACTACTTTCACTTTCAGCGATATCACGTGGTACTACTGATGGATCTGCGTTTGCACACTAAGGACTCGTACGTTCGAGGTTGCAACAGTGACCGTGAACACCTGCAGATGCGCTTCTTGAAATGTTTGTAATAATCTTGATCATCGTGTCTCAAGGACTGTGCGGACGCCACTTATCTGATAACCTGGTTCTGCAGATGAGCCAAAGATAACGTTACGGTATCTCCAACTCCTGTCCAGCAGTTGCGGTGCAAGGTGTAATTACTGTTATTATTATTATTATTATTATTATTATTATTATTATTATTATTATTAATATTATTATTATTATTATTATTATTATTATTATTATTTTGAGTCAGGCTTACCAGCAAGTGTTGAAACTGTCCGCCTCGTGGTGTAGTAGCTAGCATTCTTGGCTGTTACTGCGGAGGCCCGGGTTCGATTCCCGGCTCTGCCAAGAAATTTAATTCTGGTCTGAGGGCTGGAACGGGGTACACCCAGCCATCCTGGAAGTGATTTTCCACTTCTACTCGAAGCAAATTCCGGGATGGTACCTAACTTAAGGCCACTTCCTACCCAAAACCTACCTAAGTTACAAATGCACACACTAGTACAGACATGACAGTGACACAGGTTATCTGATAAATTCTACACACGCCCAAGTACATAGGGCTACATGACCACGATGTCACAAAGCTCCTAAAACAATCAACAACAACAAAAGTTTTGAAACTGCCTGTCCCCAATACTCCAACAGTAAAATCAAGTGTCATGTTACGCAACCAAAGGTATACAGTATATTATTACAACGTAGGCAAAGCAACCAGCAAGAAATGCTGGATTGCGCAGACGGTTCACCGCGCAGACTTAAGAAAGTGGAAGACCTTCAATTCACTAATTATCTGTAGGCTACATCCTTGACATGCACAAAGCGACTCATGGGCCGGCCACTGCATGCGTACATTCTGGCAACTGAACTGTTTTGTCATCCTAATCTCGCGGAAACATGTTGGAACTATCCATAGAGAGGGTTGCTGCAGCCCAGCTAACAACGGCGAGAGGGCTTAGGGAATCCCTTCCTTATAGCTTGCGCGGTGTTTCGAATTTGCGAGCACAGATAACAGCTACTAGGGGCCGGTTTTACAATGCCCAGATGTCTTTCAGTTTCAGATAAATCACGCTATCAGACACTAAGTGCGTTCTACAATATTCAGATATGTTGCTGATATGACTATCCTAGAGATACGTCCCAGAATAAACTAACCCGCTCCATGAGAGGCTGATAAGTCTTTATCTGGTAGATTAAAATGGCGAATCAAACAACGATGAAAACACCAATGTCCGTAAATACGCTATATCACGTTTTTAGAACGTAATTTCGTGCTAATTCAACACAGGACTTCAGTTCTATGCTATTTGTGCTAATCTGAAAGTGCCATTTTGTACTTGGATAAAATTAATTCCATTGCTACTGACATAACCACTTCATGGAGAACGAAGTAAAGCTTACAGTATTTTTGATATCTTAGATCAATTTACCAATGCAACCCTTAGCTCTGTAAGTCGGGATGAAATTGCTCTGAATCTAGGTACCGAAGGCTGCGAATATGTATCAAATCAAACCATACCTTGCTCTCGAAAATACGGTATTACGATACGAACCGGTAGGTTATGTTTCTTGTCTTTCTGATATGGCATGTATTGTGCATGTGCAGTATTGTGTTAAGTGGTAGGCTAGTCAAATACGATAGAGAATACTTCACGGAGTATAGATACGATCATGTTCTCAAGCATAACAATAATGTGACCATAAATCTAAAAATATGCACAATATAACCAAATCATGAAAATGACATGTCATAAACATCCGAACCGTAGTGATGACTGATTGTCAGTGCTTTCGCTTCCAGGTTTTCGAGAAATGTAGATTTAGGCCCCATGCTTCTTGCAGTTTCATACAAAACGATATTTCACACTTAGTTTGTAGAGACTGCGTCGATAGCTTTAAGATGGAGTGTCACATTTTTAATGTGTCATGAAAAGTCCCCCTAAGCTCACAATCTATCCCTACCCTTCCCGCAATCTCTCCCTACCCTGCCCGCAATCTCCCCCTACCCTGCCCGCAATCTTCTCCTACCCTGCCCGCAAAATATGTTGCTTTTGAATTTTTAAACTGTAACCTTCGAATTTTATTTCTAGCCTTGAGACGCTTAAAATAATCCCCTCTACAACAAACATAGGAATCACGTCTCTGAAGTAGACCTATACAGATATTAAAACTCACACAGCCGTTTACAAGATAAGAGCGTGCAAATAAACACACATCCATCATCGAACAGTTTGAAACACATAAGAAAACGAAACATATCATGTAAATTCACAACACAAAAACACACACACACAAAAAAAAACAACGGACGAGCTCTGAATTATATACACACATCAAAAAAAGTTTTGCATCACCTCGGTTCCCAGATCTCCGGCATATAGACGTTGACTGTGTATATTGTATCCAAGATACAGTCCCTTTGACTGTTCATAGATGTCACTAAAACTGCTCAAAGATGTAAACAACCATGCATGAGCAGGGCCTATTAGACGGAGGGGGTACGACAGCCGATCAGTTCCAGTCATTCCACCAGGACGAAGGTACGCTGCTCATGTTGTCTGTAGTTCTACCATGCCTAGAAGGTCAATACCGCAGTTCGATCGCGTCCGCATTGTTACTTTGTGTCAAGAAGGGCTCTCAACAAGGGAAGTTTCCAGGCGTCTCAGAGTGAACCAAAGCGATGTTGTTCGGACATGGAGGAGGTACAGAGATACAGGAACTGTCGATGACAGGCCTCGCTCAGGCCGCCCAAGGGCTACTACTGTAGTGGATGACCGCTACTTACGGATTGCCGCTCGGAGGAACCCTGACAGCAATGCCACCATGTTGAATAATGCGTTTCGTTCAGCCACAGGACGTCGTGTTTCAACTCAAACTGTGCGCAATAGGCTGCATGATGCGCAACTTCACTCCCGACGTCCATGGCGAGGTCCAGCTTTGCAACCCCGACACCATGCAGCGCGGTACAGATGGACCCAACAACATGCTGAATGGACCCCACGGAATTGGCATCACGTTCTCTTCACCGATGAGTGTCGCATATGCCTTCAACCAGACAATCGTCGGAGACGTATTTGGAGGCACCCTGGTCAGGCTGAACGTCTTAGACACACTGTCCAGCGAGTGCAGCAAGGTGGTGGTTCCCTGATGTTTTGGGGTGGCATTATGTGGGGCCGACGTACGCCACTGGTGGTCATGGAAGGCTCCGAAACGGCTTTACGATACCTGAATGACATCCTCCGACCCATAGTGCAACCATATCGGCAGAATATTGGAGAGGCATTTGTCTTCATGGACGACAATTCTCGACCTCATCGTGCACATCTTGTGAATGCGTTCCTTCAAGATAACGACATCGCTCGACTACAGTGGCCAGCATGTTCGCCAGACATGAACCCTATCGAACATGCCTGGGATATGTTGAAAAGGGCTGTTTATGGACGTCTTGACCCACCAACCACTCTGAGAGATTTACGCCGAATTGTCGTTGAGGAGTGGGACAATTTGGACCAACAGTGTCTTGATGAACTTGTGGATAGTATGCCACGACGAATACAGGCATGCATCAATGCAAGAGGACGTGCTACTGGGTATTAGAGGTAGTGGTGTGTACTGCAATCTGGACCACAAATGCTGAAAGTCTAGCTGTATGATGGTACAACATGCAATGTGTGGGTCTCATGAGCAATAAAACGAGCTGAAATGTTGTTTGTGTTGATCTCTATTCCCTTTGTATTTAAAGGTTCCGGAACTCTTGGAACCGAGGTGATGCAAAATTTTTTTGATGTGTGTATGATAGCAGATAGAAACAGGAACTTTTTGTACACATATTGTCATTTCTTTTCTTAAATACTCTATACTTCTCTTCCTATATATTTATAGTACGGTAGTCGTTTTGTGATGGCAATGGTAAACCTCGTTGGTGGAGGGTTTATTGTTTCAGTACAGCATCTAGATGGTAAAATAATGACAATTACAAGTTTTGATTTTAGTAGCGAATGTATAGACAAGAAAGCTTGCCACTGTGGGTCAGTGGATAGCGTGTCGGTCTACTAACCCCAAGATTGCAGGTTCGCAACTAGCCGTGGTAAGTGATTTTTGAAAGGCGGCAAAAATACGACACGCTTATCATACGATGTTGGCATGTCAAATAACCCATTTGAATTCAGTACGCCGTGTTCATAATGGCAAAATTAATGTCGAGAGTTTCCGCCAACACAAAGTTCCTAATTTCTCTACTAGAAAGCACTATAGTGTTCAAGGAGCTTAGATATCTAACCTCCTTGACTTTCATAGTGATTCAAGGAACAACGAAATTCGACAAGCAATCTACCCTCTAGGTGTCACAAAGCTTGCACCCGGCACCCGAGGCCATACGATATATAAAAAAATATAGATAAGAATAATTTACTTTGATTCACAAAACTAAGTGTTTGAATTTTACTTTCGGTTTGCGGCACTTGTTATTGCTAGTGTTATGTGTAGGGATCGGATTTTTAGGTGCTAAAAATCTGGAAAATATTTATTTTTTTATGTATTAAAAATACAAGAAATATGTGACAAAAAAGTAAAAATATTTAATTATAATTTAGTTTATTAATGTGATTATAAACAATATGCAGTACTCACGAATGCAATTTATGCTATGTCTCACTGACTGCTGAAGTATTACAATACACTACGAGATACATCTTCGGGTTTTAAAGCACAAATAACCGACGATTATCGCGACACACTTATTCTGAAGGCGCTAAACTGCGGCAATATGTTTCTTGCCCTTGAGGTGTTGTGTAACTTGAGATCACTGTTCAGCCAAGATTGCTTTCCCACATGGTTGGCAGAACAGAACGCCCCCATCAGAGGTAAAATTATCTTTAAATTCTGCAACAGACGATAACTTGCAGTTGTTTTTATTTTAGGCATCGTAGAACTACCTTACACTTCACAGTGCCAGAAATGAACTGCATGTGAGTGACACTGGTTCCAGGTAGCTGGGGGAGGTGGAGGTTTAGCGCGTGGTGCAATATGGCTATGGACAAGAAAATCCCTGGCTTCCACAGCGAGTGGCACGGGGCAACAAGTTAAGAATAACACAGTTGCAGGCTGACATACGCTCTGCATGAAGATTAGATAGCTCACAGTTTCTTCCCCGTTGAAGTAACATAGAACAAAAATGCAATAAACTGAAAGATCTAGCACACTGATTTTAAAATATATAAATATTATGTCTTTTTATGTGCTAATATATGAAAAGCAGAATTTATGTATTTATAGAAAAATTGCTTAAAATATGTATTTACATAAAAAATATTTATTTACCTAAAAATCCTAGCCCTAGTCATGTGTTTCCCCACTGTAGCAGTGATCTAAGTACAGTACTTACTGCTGTTCCTCTGTCACCTGCTGTTAACTTGCTACTAGTGGAATATTCTCATATAGCCTAGTCCGCCTAAGGCAAGGTTATGGTTGGCCAATAACGACTGGGTGCGCTTTTTTTTAAAGCGGAAGGTGAAGGATGCTGCACGCAGCGCATTCTTTTATTCTTGCTGTACTTTCAGCTGCCGGCAGCGATTTACCCCCTATCTGAGCCCTCGTGCAGTGTAGTTTCACCTCGCTGCATGCGTTTGATACATTGGAGCATGGAGGCAGTCATCTCTACTTAGTATAAAACTAAGTCCCCGATTCTTGGATGTTCCGGGTAATCTTGAGAACCACTGGATGGATTTTGATGCGGTTTTCACCATTCTGCAAAGGATTTCTCGAGGAAGGTTTCAGTAGAAAATAATTTGTGTTAAGCAGTAACAATTTCAGTGGATTGCGTCGAAAAAAAAACCTATCGTCTATGCACCTTTTAAACTTACGCTGGGTAAACCGTTAAATATATCTATATACTATGAGTGTAAGAATTGTTCAGCATGAAAAGTTCTACAAAAAGTCCGCGACAGCATATGTGTATCTTCAATACATCACCTACTATAAGTAAGTTTACGTTTTTATTTCTTCCAACAATCACCATAAAATTACTAGCTTCGGAGACAGTTTACGAGCTAGCTAGCGAGCGAGCCTATCACCCCAGTTTCAGCCTTCGATCCGCAGAATATACAGTCATGTTTAAATTGGACACAAGTGGGATTTGTGTTTCATGCACCTCGCCATTCTTAGATTACGTCTGACAAGAAATCGTTGCACATGCAATCTCCATGATAATACAGGGCGCCCGAGAATGTTCTCCGCAGTGGTTACGTGCAGCTGTGAGTGGTTGCCTCACCGGTTTAGTTGGTAGCATGGTGTCTTTGACAGGGTGAATCCCACACGTGTGGGCTGTAGCCTGTCGAAATTGTCAGTGTGTATTGCAATTAGCGAGCTTATGTGTCATCAGCACTTCCAGCATCTGTTATGAATGGCTGTGGTGAGTACAAAGTATACTGTTTGCTTGTTATTAGGGAACACAGCGATGACAGAATGCATTCTGCACATAAGTCAAGCAGCATTGCGCGTCATAGGAGCTCATGTCACCACGGAGAGTTAAACGAAGACAGAGGCTACTGGAGCTGAGTCATATCCTACTCGCGCAACTGTACCAGTCAACGAAGCAGGCTGACGTGTGACACAAGTAAACAAAGAATAGTTCCCATCTCGACCGTCGGCAATCATTTCGTGAACGGCTAATATGATGCAAGTGGCAGCCATGCTGCCAACGTAACTTCTGTAGCTAGCACTCGCAGACGCATGTAGGCGCTGCGGAGAACATTCCCGGACTCACTGTAGTCTATTTATATCCATCATGCCGAGACAGAAAACGGATATAGATCGTAGTTCATTGAAATAAAAAAATAAAAAACTTCTTTTCAGCTTATGCTGGGTAAACCGTTAATGATACCGGGCGAAGCCGGGGTGGGTTGCTAGTAACCAGGGGGACGACAGTTAATAGGGAGCGCGTGGGTCGGAGTAAGGCCCTGTACTGGATGTTCTGCCAACCAATGAAGAATTAATTTTAGCACTAAGGTTCCGTAGTTGGCACTCATGAACGTTCACATCAAATCGACTGGCGGAAGCGGGAATAGTCAGTTTTGATTGATTTTCCTCGTGGAGTTGTTGGTTGTTTTGATTTGTTCAGTATTTTGGTTATTTATTTGAATTTAATTGAGAGTCAATCATGCCACTGCAAGGGAGGAAAAATTGCCAAGCACCGGGATGTAAGAATTATAATGATAGTAAGAACAATACGGCAATTTTCATCTGCCTGGTGTTGACCATGTGTAACACTAGTGGGCAATATGGACTACTCTCGAATAAAAATATATAGAGAATAAATGTGTGCATTTCGTCTCTTGTTTGTTTTCTTACCCATTCTCCTTTGCATTGCAATACAATTTGTGGTTTAGGGCTACGGGGAGGGGTGGGTGGCAGCCGGCATGCTAGGCAAAATGTGAGGTTATGGCAATATAGTGTGTGCATTTGGACAGTTTTCTTTATATTCATCGAATATCCCAACAATTCTGTAGAGTAGGAGAGCATTTTTAATTAGCCTAAAGGTGAATTAAGCTCTAGAACGGCATAACCGTGTCCTTCGTGACAAATCTATTGCCAACATTGATACATATCAAAATGTATTATTTTCCTATCTGGACGTATATTTCAGCGCCTAGCGAAAGGCGCAGCTATGTTTGTGTTATTTTCATCAATAATCAATAACTCATCGCAGAACATACTGTTCAATTACGCGTAATAAAGGCTACATTCATATGGCGTTTTACTTTTTATGTTGCCAGACTTGCAAGTACAATCCATAGCCTCAGGCGGTGTTCTCTCTCGGAAATTCTATAACCAAAAGTGACAAATCTCTTATACTTACATGATCCTTGGCTAGTAACAGTATAAACTCATGTGTTTTCAACTGACTTTTCTTCAAAGTGTTGTTGTACATGTGTGTACGAATGAATATCAATTTTGATAAGTAGGATCAAGCCTAGGAAGACGTAGTATTGCTTTCAAAATTATAATCATCCGAGTATTCAATCGTTGATTACATTTATTTGGTTACTTTCTGTGTTATGTAGCCTACCATGGAGGAAATCCCATACTCCATGAGAAGTCGCAGATTTGTGAAAGTATCTTACAAACAGTACGTCGTTACGAAAAATATACTGCATTTTATTTCTTCGGTCTATAAATACTATTTTTGTTGTTGGTGTACATATCTCAGTATGGTAAGAAATATCTGTACCTGGCCGTTTTCATCCCTTCCAATAATCTCAATTCAATTACTAGTTCCGAAGACAGTTTACGAGCTAGGTAGCGAGCGAGCCTATCACCCCAGTTTCAGCCTTCAATCCGCAGAATACACAGTTAAGTTTAAATTTTGGTTTCTCATGAATAGGGGGCGGCTTTCTATGAGAAGTCATATTTTTTCCCTCAACATTATATCTTATAGTCCTGTATTTTCAACACGTTTCCAAGCATGATAACCAAAATTAAAAAGGTTTTATTGGGCATATAAATGCATATTTAGGCTTTCTTAAGTTTTATGGCATATTTTGAACAAAATATCATTATAAACGGCATATTTTGGTAATTTTCATTTGAATTTCGTTTTATAAAAATCAGAATAAGCTCTAGAAATTATTGTTAAGGATAGACTGTAATATACTACTGAAGAACCATTCTAACGTAGTGTATGGAATGTTTCTAACAGTTAGGAGCTATTGTTTGCTAGCTGGGTCAATTCCTGGAAACCGGGCTATTGTTTACATGGAAGCAGAGGTAATTCCGCAGTTTTTTTTTTTTTGTCATCGTTCTTATCTCTCTCCGTACCCCTTCCCTCTTCCACAACACACTGAATGACCCTCGTCACTCATTAGGGAGCTTCAGTCATTCAGTTCCTTTCAATATGCCTAAAACGAAAGTCTCAATTTGTGGGAAGTTGCGAAGTTTTGTTCACGAGTTAGGTGAAAACATATTCAGTATGGATGGAGTAATAGAAGTGTTTCTATGTAACGTAGATGCTATTCATTAAGTCATAGTTTGAATTTTATAGGTCATATTTTTATGTTTTAGGTCATAAATGCATACATATTTCATACATTTTTAGGTCATAGAAATCCGCCCCCTACTCATGAAAAATAATATGGACACTAGCCCAATTTCTCTCTCAGGTGCATTTTAACTAGGCACACAAATTGTTTCTCTCATTTGTCTTCCATTCCTCCCACTACTGTGTGTATATTCATATTCCTCCAATTATACATATTTATTTTGGGTATGACTGTGTTGAAGTTCTTGTAATTAGGATACTATGTGATATCAACAAGAATTCCACGACCCACTCAGAATACACTGCTACTAAATTCTGTACTTAAATGCAATAAGAATCGTGCCAACCTCTTCTCAGTCGTCCTTATGAGGCTCACTGAGCCGGGAATCAAACAATCTCAATACATACTTCTAGACAACAACAATGGCAAGATCTATGTATGTGGAAATATATCCTGGATAAACTCTTGAGCACCATAGTAGCCCTCTTATGTTCCCACAGCGTAATACCTAGGGAAGGGGATTTTGATTTTGTACACTACTTTGTACATTTCATTATTGTGTAGAGTATAAATGTTTGTGAGAATGTTTGAAAATAAAGCATGCAGTATATATGTGAGGCCACAGAGTAGGCCTACTTAGTTTGTAGGCTATACAGTATTAACTCATGCACCAACTGGAATAAACATGGAGATGCTTGGGTCAAGTAGGTTTGTGGGAACATACAAGCTGCCATGCAGAGGGATATTTTACAACATGAAGGCTATACACCATGGCTGGAATCTTTAACCACGGCCGACTGGATGCGAGCTGCGCTCTATACCGGCCTTGACAATCCCAGTTAGAGCCCATGCATAACGTGTAATTGGAAATTTTCTACTCGTCGCCGATAGAGCGCACTCCCAGCCCATTAATAAAGAGCTGTACAGTACGTTTATTATATGTGTAATCTCGAGAAACACTGGATGGATTTTGATGCGGCTTTCACCATTCTGTAAAGGTAATATCGAGGAAGATTTTTGTAGAAAATAATTTATTTATGATCAAAGGGAGCCAAGCAGTAACGATTTCAGTGAAAAGGTCGAAAAAAGAGCCTGACGTCCGTGCGCAAACCGTTAAAAATATCATTATACTATGAGTGTAAGAATTGTTCAGCGTGTGAAATTCTACAAAAAAGTCCGCGAGAGCATATCTCTATCTTCGATACATCCCCCACTATAAGTGTTTTTAGTTTGGACGGAAGGGGGATTTGTGTCTCATGCACCTCGCCATGCTTAAATTACGTCTGACAGGAATTCCTTGCACATTCATAACTGTTCCAGGGCGAAGCCGGTGCGGGTTGCTAGTGACACTATATAATTATTATCATTATAATTTCCGCAATATCAAAATTAAAATTATATCACAAAATAAAATAGCGTGCTAATAAATCTAAGAGAAATTAGACATACCTTACACCTTCTTCGGGTACAAGGACACAATTCCAGCACCGTCTCATCAAAAGGAAAGAGAGGATCAAAATTACAGCCGGGAACAAGTAGCAGCCAATCGAGTGTTGTGTTTTGTGCTAAGTGGTCTTTCGACAAATTATCAGATACCGTGTGCCTTCTTTTTCACGAAGCAGCTGTCAGGACGGGACTTATATAAACTCCTGCTGGACGTTATTCTCGAGGTTGAACAATGCAGTTTTATAATTATAAGAATTGTCTCTGATAATCACAAAACTAACACTACAATGATGAGGCATTAAGGGGGTGGGCATTTGCAACCAATGGTCAATCCATACGACGAGTCTAGGAAGTTATTCCTTAGTTTTGATCAGTGTCACATTCTAAAAAAAAAAAACATTAGAACGCAGTTTCTGTAACGAGAGATGACTGATGGTACTGGAGTAATTTCAGGGAAATACTTGTCATTACTATACACAATGCAAAAGGAAGAGATCGTCAAACCTGTCAGACACCTCACTAAAAAACACATCGAACCCACTAAATTTGAAAAAAATGAATGTTTGGCGTGCCAAGGAAGTGTTCTCATCAGAAGTTATTGCTGCCATTAGTACACTGAAAGAAAATGTAGGCATGCACCCGGAAGCGTACACATTCATGGACGCAGAAGCAACCGTAATATTTATGAAAAACGTTAATAAATGGTTCGCTATGCATGACGTAAGCATCACATATCATCATATTCAGTCTAGAAATCCAGATAAAGGGCATTTTTTCTCATTTAATGACAGTCGCCTAAACTGGCTAGAGGAATATTTTCCTTCTTACCTTGAAACGTTGAAAGCTGCTAGTAACGCTGCTAGAAAGGACTTCCTGACTTCTGAGACTTACGAAGCTATACAATTAATCACGGATTCAACTGTCCAGTGCATAAGGTATATTCTATAAAATGGGTAGAGGAAAGTCGCCAAATATGGGGAGGTTTCTTTATAGGGCTCATATTAGTCATAAGAAGGAACGGAAGAATTTTGGTTTTATCACCTATGTAAACCTCAGGCGATATACTCTGTATATTACAAATATGGGCACGTTTGATGTTGTAATACCCTGTGATATTATTGTTGACTTTAAAAGTGCACTTTCCCCATATTAGGCAACCGGGTTTCGTAATATGGGGAGGTGAGAAACCTCACGGTTTTGATTTATAATATTGTTACGGCTGTGAGTTTGTTTCGTCGCCACGCCGGTTGAGTCACAGTGCCCCGGACTGTGCTCTGCCTCAGTGTATTACGTGCGCCTTACGCAACAGGGCTACTAGGACAGAGGGATGGTCCAGAATATTCGTGACCCAGCCAGTGATGGAAAACTGGAGAAGCCGTGAATCCTGGACGGGTCTAGAAACATTTATTGAGTCACCAGCCTGCTATATAAGAGCGACCTGGCAAGCGGGGTGGACAGTTTTTTTCGAGCTAGTGCGAGCGTTTACCTGAGCGACAGTTGTTGGTGACGTGACTTGCGAAACCCTAGTGAAGCTGATTCTCTTGACAGCGAAGGAGTGTGAAGCCTACAGAGGAACTGTGCCTTGAACGAGTGTGTTTTCCAGTGCAGCAGAGGTTAGTGTGGTGAATTGCGAAAGCACCGGGAGCTGTTTCCCTAGCCAGCGGACAGCGAGGCAGAGTGTAGTGGTGAGTGACCGGCTATCGTAAATAACTGTAGTGTTGCAGGTAGTTCTGTCGAGCCCACCGGACTCATTAGGAGAGATTAACTTCTGTGGCTTATTGACAAGTGAAAGGCAAGTGTTCTCTACGAGAGGAAACTGGAGTGAGGTACTAATTGCTTGTATTCGCTATTTGTGTGGTGTATCTTTCAGGCCCGCAATAAAGCTAATTATATTTCCTTAAAGGAACAATTGTGTTTGTGCTTTCACCCACCGTAATCCAGTTAACGGAAGTGCCACTAGGGGGTGGCACGTAACAACTGGTGTTAGAAGCCGGATTACGAACTCAAGCACAAGCACAACACCTGATGGTCCTGGTTTCAAAACCCGAGAAGATAATTTTTCTCTAATTTTCCTGTGAGTGCATGCCCTTTACAAGACAAACAACCAAAATGGAGGCGCAATTGGCAGCATTGCCAGAAAAGTTAAGTGGCATGGAAACCAAATTAGAAGACGGCCAGAAGAATTTAACCAAGGACTTAACTGCCAAATTAGAAGACGGCCAGAAGAAGATGGAAGACGGTCAAAATAAGTTAGCGGAGGACCTGAAGGAGATGGAAGACGGCCAGAAGAAGATGGAGGACGGCCAGAAGAAGTTAGCCGAGGACCTAACTTCCAAATTAGAGGACAGCCAGAAGAAGTTAGCAGAGGACCTGAAGAAGATGGAAGACGGTCAGAATAAGCCAGCAGAGGGCCTAACCGCCAAATTTCTGGATGGCCAGAAAAATCTGGAAGAGTGTCTGCTGACGAAATTACAGGTAAGTCAAAGGAAATTGGAACAGGGCCTACGTGAGGAAGCCACGGCAGTGGAAAAGAAGTTCGACGCCTTACAAGTGGAAGTTGCCGAGCTGCGCCGACGCCCGCTGACGGGGGTGGAGGAGAAATTCAACGCTCTACGAGAGGAAGTTGCCGAGCTGTGCCGACGCCCAAGCCCAGTTACATCGGGAACCTTAGGAATGGGACAGAGCAGAGTGACGCCCCCAACCTTCGACGGAAAGGTCCCGTGGAGCACATACTTACGTCAGTTCGAGGCGGCCTGTTCCATAAATAACTGGAACAACACCGAAAAGGCTACAGCTCTCATTGTAGCACTGAGAGGTGACGCCCTTAACGTCCTTCAAGCCATCCCGACTGGATCCCAGGACTACGCTTCACTAATCGCCCATATGGAGTCCCGATATGGAGATAGCCATCTTCAGCAGGCCTACCAGATGCAGCTCCGGACCCGCGTACAAAAGAACGCGGCAACCCTGCAGGAGTTCGAGATGGATATCGCACGCCTCGTAAGGCTCGCATATCCAACAGCGCCGGCCGACTGTCTGGAACAGATTGCGACGCAGACCTTCACCGACGGGCTACGGGACTCGGACACTCAACAGGCGCTGCGACTCGCGCGCAATAAGACCCTGGCAGATGCGCTGAGCCACGCACTTGAGTTCGAGACGGCAAAACAGGCATCTAGAAGGCACGCGCGGGTGCGTCCAGTGGACGTCAACGAACCAGAAAAAACCAACGAGACCAAACCCCTGGCCGACGAATTGATGGAGGCGCTAAGCCGTATCTTCAAGAGTCGCAGTACCACCAACAAAAACGTAGCCGAAGGACATCCGGAGAGGTGGCCCGGAAGAAGACTACCGACCTGCTGGACCTGGCGTAAGAGAGGCCACCTGAGCAAGGACTGCGGTGATCGCCGCCACCAAGGGTTTCCGTCGGGACAGTCAGTCGTAGGGAAACCGCGCGGCCCAGGAAAGCAAGTATCAGCCAGCCTTGGGGGGCAAAGGTCGGCTTGTGACAGTCGTCAAGTCCCGGCAGTCCAAGTTCGTGTGACGAAGTTACGGAGGGATGATAGCGGTCTGAAGGTCGACGGAGTCGTCAACGGAGTGAGCTGGCCCTTGCTGATCGACACGGGAGCATCGAGGACCATCGTCAATCCCACCGTCATCCCGAAGTGGAGAGTGCAACCCACACAAAGGAACCTCCAGCTAATAACCGCGACTGGAGAGACCGCACGGGTACATGGCGAAGCAACACTGGATACCGTCATTGGTCGGCGGACGATGAAGCATCCAGCGCTCGTGGCTGATGAAGCAAACGAT
Source organism: Meconema thalassinum (assembly GCA_946902985.2). Classification (NCBI taxonomy): domain Eukaryota; kingdom Metazoa; phylum Arthropoda; class Insecta; order Orthoptera; family Tettigoniidae; genus Meconema; species Meconema thalassinum. The sequence continues at coordinate 58,622,628 of OX336389.2, forward strand.
GTGATCATCGGACTGGACTTCCTGGACCAGAACAACATCATCTTGGACCTGAGTACCAACACTCTGCACTTCGGAGGTGAGGAACTTGCTTTGCAACCTGCTCACGAGGCCGTCACCGCACGACGAGTAAGGCTGAGAGAGGACGTCATCGTTCCCGCCAGGATGGAAGTCAGCACTGCCGTAATTGTCGACGGAACTCTGAGGGAGTGGCGGCTATCGTCGAGCCAAAATATGAGGACATCCAGACAAAAGGATTGCTAATTGCCAAGACTCTCATCAACACGACGTCTCGGCCGTACGTCCGCCTGTCCAACCTGAACGACTACGACATTACGGTTCACCGGGACACCAACCTAGGAGTCTGTGAGCCCGTTACCTGGATTGCCCGCATCACAGACACGACGGACGGACACCTGCAGGCGGACAACCGAAGAAGACGCGCCCTGCCAGAAGAACTACAGAAGCTGTACCAAGGATCCCAGGACCATTTAGACGAGGAACAATCACGCCAACTTCGGGACCTGCTACATGAATTCCAGGATGTCTTCTCCATGGGGAGCAAAGACTTCGGCAGGACAAGCTTGGTCCAGCACAGAATCGACGTTGGGGACAGCGCACCGATTAGGGCCCCATTCCGACGTGTCCCGCTCGCCAAGCAAGCCGAAGTCGACCGGATGGTAGAAGAGATGCAGGAGCAAGGAGTGATCGAGCCATCACATGGTCCTTGGAGTTCTCCGGTCGTGCTAGTGAAGAAGAAGGACGGCTCCACCAGGTTCTGCGTGGATTACAGGCGGGTGAATGACGTCACGAAGAAGGAGAGCTACCCTCTACCCCGGATCGACGACACCCTGGACACTATATCAAGGTCAAGATGGTTCTCCACCTTGGATTTGAAGAGTGGCTACTGGCAGGTGGAGGTCCACCCTAAAGACCGCGAGAAAACTGCGTTCTGTGTGGGCAGCGGGCTCTGGCAGTTCACCGTCATGCCATTCGGTCTGTGCAACGCCCCTACGACCTTCGAAAGGCTAATGGAGTCCATTCTGAGGGGACTACACTGGAAGACCTGCCTGGTCTACCTAGACGACGTCATCGTTCTGGGGAGAAGCTTCGAGGAGCACTACAGCAACCTGAAGGAGATCTTGATGAAGCTACGGGCTGCCCAGCTGAAGTTGAGCCCCAAGTAGTGTCAGCTCTTCCAGAAGCAGGTCCAGTACCTTGGGCATATTGACTCCGAGGAAGGGGTGCGCACCGACCCAGAAAAGACCGCAGCTGTGAGGGAGTGGCCAGTTCCGAAGGACAAGTCCCAACTACGAAGCTTCCTGGGACTCTGCACTTATTACCGTCGCTTCGTGAGAGGATTCGCCGACATCGCCAAACCACTGCATCGACTGACTGAGAAGGACCAACTCTTCTCGTGGACAGCAGAATGCCACAGTGCCTCCGAAAAACTCAAGCAGGCTCTGTGCACCGCGCCTATTCTGGCCTACCCCAGACCTGGAACAAGGTTCATCGTCGATACCGATGCCAGCGACTTTGGTATAGGGGGAATCCTGTCGCAAATAGTGGACGGCGAGGAGAGAGTAGTGGCCCACTTCAGCAAAGCCTTGTCAAAGCCAGAGAGGAACTACTGCGTCACCAGGAAGGAACTGCTTGCCATCGTGAAGACCATTGAACACTTCCACAAGTACCTGTACGGGCAAGAATTTCTCATCAGGACCGACCATGCATCCCTGCCGTGGCTCCTGAACTTCAAGCAGCCCGAGGGTCAACTCGCGCGGTGGTTAGAGAGGCTTCAACAGTACAACTTTGAGATCCAGCACAGGAAAGGACAACTGCATTCTAATGCCGACGCCCTGTCACGAAGACCGTGTCCCGAAGACTGCACCTTCTTTACCAGGAGGGAGGAGAACACCGGGATACAGTGCCGAAGGACTACCATGGAACTTCAAGGGAGCTGGAGCCGCGAATCTTTCACGCGGGCACAAGCAGAAGATGATGACCCGGGACTGATAGCCGAATGGAAGAGGGCCTGTGTCTCCAGACCCGGGTGGAACATTGTGAGTGACTGCAGCCCAAAGTTAAAGTCCTACTGGGCGCAGTGCGACTCGCTGATTGTAAGGGATGGACTCATCTGCCGTACCTGGGAGAGCACCCACGGGAAGACATCTCGGGAACAAGTCGTCGTTCCAAAGGCTATGACGGAGGAAGTCCTGAAGGAATTCCATGGAGGATCATCTGGTGGACAACTAGGGATAAAGAAGACCCTGGAGAAGCTGAGAGAGCGGTTCTACTGGATCGGATGCCGAACAGACGTGGAGAACCACTGCGCGAGGTGCCACGATTGCGCAGCCAGCAAGGGCCCAGGACGAAGACGACGGGGTCCACTGAAGACCTACAACGTGGGCAGCCCCATGGAGAGAGTGGCCATCGATGTTGCTGGGCCATTCCCGTTGAGCGAGGCAGGGAACCGCTACATATTGGTCGTCAGCGAATACTTCACCAAATGGCCGGAGGCGTATGCGCTCCCTAACCACGAAGCCACGACGATCGCAGAGACCCTGGTGAAGGAATTCGTCAGCCGGTACGGAGTACCCCTGGAGCTGCACTCCGACCAAGGGAGGAACTTCGAGTCGCAGGTGTTCCAGAACCTATGCCAGCTGCTGGGAATCCGGAAGACAAGGACAACGCCGCTACACCCTCAGTCCGACGGGATGGTAGAGCGATTCAATCGCACCATCGAGAACCATCTCCGAATAGTCGTCAGCGAGCACCAGAGGGATTGGGACAAACATCTTCCACTATTTCTTCTAGCCTACCGCGCCGCCGTGCATGAAGCCAACGGGTGCACACCAGCCCGGGCCATGTTTGGGAGGGAACTCCGTCTACCTGTCGATCTTGCCTTCGGCCGACCTGGGAATGGTCCGGTCCCGGTAAGCCAGTATTGTCAAGAACTGGTCGACCAACTGGAGGACGTGCACGCGTTCACGAGGAGGAAACTGCGGATCGAGACCGACCGAATGAAGACCCGATACGACCAGCAGACGGATACCGGCGGATTCCACGAGGACGACCTGGTCTGGCTCTTCAAGCCATTACGGAAGAAAGGCCTGTCACCCAAACTGCAGAAGTCGTGAGAGGGCCCGTACCGAGTCGTGAAACGGATCAACGATGTCGTCTACAGGATTCAGCGGAGCCCGAGGGCGAAGATGAAGATCATGAATCGAGATCGCCTGGCAGCCTACGGAGGGACACAGGCGGACCAATGATTGATCGGGACGATCAGCCTTTTAGGAAGGGGGTGGTGTTACGGCTGTGAGTTTGTTTCGTCGCCTCGCCGGTTGAGTCACAGTGCCCCGGACTGTGCTCTGCCTCAGTGTATTACGTGCGCCTTACGCAACAGGGCTACTAGGACAGAGGGATGGTCCAGAATATTCGTGACCCAGTCAGTGATGGAAACCTCGAGAAGTCGTGAATCCTGGACGGGTCTAGAAACATTTATTGAGTCACCAGCCTGCTATATAAGAGCGACCTGGCAAGCGGGATGGACAGCTTTTTTCGAGCTAGTGCGAGCGTTTACCTGAGCGACAGTTGCTGGCGACGTGACTTGCGAAACCCAATGAAGCTGATTCTCTTGACAGCGAAGGAGTGTGAAGCCTACAGAGGAACTGTGTCTTGAACAAGTGTGTTTTCCAGTGCAGCAGAGGTTAGTGTGGTGAATTGCGAAAGCACCGGGAGCTGTTTCCCTAGCCAGTGGACAGCGAGGCAGAGTGTAGTGGTGAGTGACCGGCTATCGTAAATAACTGTAGTGTTGCAGGTAGTTCTGTCGAGCCCACTGGACACATTAGGAGGGATTAACTTCTGTGGCTTATTGACAAGTGAAAGGCGAGTGTTCCCTACGAGAGGAAACTGGAGTGAGGTACTAATTGCTTGTATTTGCTATTTGTGTGGTGTATCTTTCAGGCCCGCAATAAAGCTAATTATATTTCCTTAAAGGAAAATTGTGTTTGTGCTTTCACCCACCGTAATCCAGTTAACGGAAGTGCCACTAGGGGGTGGCACGTAACAATATGTACACTGGATAATATACCCTACTAATTAAAGCATTAATTCTGACAATGTAAGGAAATCATGAACATAAATAGTACAAAAATACAAAAATGAAGATTTTAATTTAATAACAGTCCTAGTTTCCTGTTGCCGAACTTCCAAACCGCTCAGCAGGAAAATGCATACACTTTAATGAAAACCGAGTGATTCTGATCGAATTCCACTGTAACGAGGTGCAAGGTATGTCTAATTTCTCTTAGATTTATGAGCACGCTACTTTATTTTGTGATATAATTTGCATTTTGATATTGCGGGAATTATAATGATAATATATAGTGTCACTAGCAACCCGCCCCGGCTTCGCCCAGGAACAGTTATGAATGTGCAAGGAATTCCTATCAGACGTAATTTAAGCATGACGGGGTGCGCGGGACACCAATTCTTACACTCATAGTATATTGATATTTTTAACGGTTTGTCCAGCGTAAGCTTAAAAAGCGCACGGACGTCAAGTTCTTTTTTCGACCTATTCATTGAAATCTGAAATCGTTACTGCTTGGCTCCCTTTGATCATAAATAAATTATTTTGTACAGAAATCTTCCTGGATATTACCTTTACAGAATGGTGAAAGCCGCATCAAAATCCATCCAGTGGTTCTCGAGATTACCCGTGACATCCAAGAATCGGGGACTTTGTTTTACACTAAGTAGAGATAAGTCTTGGTCGTGCAATGCTTGGTCAACAGCGCTGTGTGAGCAGTTGAGTAACTAACAAGATTTCATGTAAAAGGTCTCATTGTCTAGGCCGGTTGTGGAGAGCGCAGCTCGCATTCAGTCGGCCGTGATTTAACACAAGAAAAAAAGTTTAGTTAGTTATGTTAGGTATTGTTGTTTTAAGGGGCGGAACTACGTGGTCATCTGCCCCTAGAAGGAAGTTTACGAGTAAGATGAGGATTAGAGGGATTCGTTTTCCTATCTAAATCAGAATCCTACGCTTTGATCCTTGCCATCAATTTGGAGAGAGCTATGAACACTCTACGGAAAAATCATATATATTATTTCAGTGGTATAGATCCCTCCTGCGGCGCTCACAAGCGACCAATCGTGATGTATGAACATTTAAATGAAAGAGAATAGACATTGGCAGTGACGAATTGCACTCTAATTTCATAAATATCTATAATTTCTTTAAAAAATGACTTTAAAAAATGTACGAAGAGTGCGATTTGCAGATACTGTTGCTTTAGGAAAATACGCTCCATAATTCCTGTCCACTTCACATTTTGCCCGGTGTGACGCCTGTTTCATATCATTTTAACATTCTGAGCATCATTTTGCATGGATTTCAGAAACAGTAAATCAAAGGAATGAGTAGGCCTACTCAAATCGTATAATTTCATAAATATCGAATAACCGGTGAGTGTTATGGTGATCCAATTTTCAGTGATTGCCTTCTTAAGTTAGAGAACGTATCTTTTGCTTGAAATAAAAAACATAACAACCTTTCTCCTTAAAACTCTCATTATAAACCTTTTGGGGAAAGTGTCGTTTATGAACATGCGAGATTTCTCGCACGGATCCGCTAGTTACAATTTAATTAAGGAAAATAAGAAATACTAGTTGAGACCCGTCGAAACATGACGGTCAATGGGAAAATATTACCGAAGGATTTTCTTATAGGGCGGGCATCAATTCCACTCGGGTACCTGAGTCAGGTAGCCAGGATTACCTCAATTCCACTCGACACTCCAGGTAGTTGCCAGAGGAGTCCCTCAACTCCGCTCGGTTGCGGTCTCTTTATCCTTACGCATTCTTAGAACGACACAAGTCTTCCATGCTCACTTCTACCATTGATTATTATCAATGCTTCTAATATAACTAATATAACTTCTAAAAATGATAACAAATTAAGTATAACTTCTCAAAATAACCTACCGTGGTCATTTATATTTCATCAGTACAATAACCACTGCTTCAGTGTTTACATTTTTTAAGTTTACTAAAATAAGTGGAACAGCTAATTTCAAAACATAGAGTAAAATTGTTTAACTTTTTGTTGTTACGTAGTCTACTCCTCATTTAACAATTTCTAATCACTTGTAAACTGATAAAAACAGACGAGATGATTTCATAGAAAAAGTGGTGTGCAGACGATATCTTAAATCCGAATAGCTGTTACGGTAAACAAGCCTAGCTCTATAAGAGTTAGAATTCATAACTAATTTGTTGTGTGGAAATGCAGCTGATTTTTCCGTTCTAGGCTGGAAAACAGTATTTTCACCATCCGCAGCTGATATCGAAAGTATTTTTCTAGGTACAAAGTATATACCTATTATTATCTAAATTTAATTTTATAATGTCTGACTAGGTTAAAAAGCATACAAACATTTAATTATGCACATGTTAAAAACAATGCATAAAATTTGTAGAAAAAAATAGAAAACTTGGCAGACTTATTTAAAAGAATATTATGATTAATTTTAAATCACTTGTATTTTCTGCCATATAAGTTATAATGTGCCAAATACTTTATACCTGATTTAACGAATGAGCGGACTTGACATCAGAGCGGTTGACCAATGGCAAAACAATGTCTTGCGCTGCAGAAGTTGTTTGACCCGGACCTTGGTATGCGAGCAGGAGGGTTATGACATTTGTTTACGTCATTGGGGATAACCCCTTTGCCTACCCCTTGCCAAATCCTGAGCGGAGTTGAGGAACTCATTTTTGGGTCCCTTGGAGGACCGAGTGGAATTAAGGAAAATCGAGGGGATTGATGTTCGACCTTCTTATATAGGGTACATTCTTTATACGATTACATTTTAGCACCATTGCAACTTTTAGGGCGTCGGAAGATCGCACTCTTGACATTTGATGAGGTAAATACCTAGGAACCTATACGTTCCTGAGTTTCCCCTTCAACTTTATTGCGATAATGTATGTCAAGCGAATTAGAAATTGCCGCCTCTTAAAAGAAAATGGAAGCGTTTTATCGATGGTGTCAAATCATGTCGAAGGAATTGCCTAATTTTATCTGCACTTATTACTTCCAAATCTTACAATTAATCTGGTTCTATTTAGGAGCCCTTGGAAAAGGTTTAGATTTCAATGGAGGATAACTATGGCTCAAGTTTTTACAGTAAGAATGTGTGGAGGAAAACCACTTAATTCCAAGGAATTCAAGAATTCTGTATCAAACTTAAGCAGATGGCTTTCATCTTCAGTATTTGATCTGTTAACGCTGGTGTATGTTTTTGAACTACTGGATATAAGTCTAATGACTTTAAAATTAATTTCAGTGCAATGTTAATGTTTTGGTGTAAGAATGCAAACTTTCGAGAAATTGATTATATCCATCTCAGAAGTGAATGTTTCGCTGTAAATCTCAATCACGTTCTCATCATACGTTGAAAGTCTGGCTGGTAATTCAATAACATTTGACTACCCACAATCCACAGAGGGGTAGTCACCGTTAACTTGTAGCAAAAAACAGAAAATTCCATTTCATATAGTTTCAATTGCGTGTTTTTATGTAAGCGGCGTATTTTGGAGAAGGGTCAACGAGTATTTAATGCAATTGTGAATAACTGTTTGGCGAGTAGCGTGCGACACAACTGGAAATACGTACCTGAAGTCTCCTCCGAGAACAATAACTCTCCCACGAAAAGGAATAATGTCGTTACCCGTAATGAGACGATTCACACACATTAATGAATGAATATTTGGCATTGGGGCTTCATCCCATATTGTGAGCCATGCTAATCGAATATCGTCAGCTGCATTGCAATTTAATTATTGGCTAAACACTGAACTCTCATTTAAATTTAGATGTATTTTGAATGTTGAATGCAGGGGTTATGCTCTTTCAAAATATTGTTTAAAATATGAAGTGTGCCCTCCCTGATTCAAGAATTCGCCCGAGTTGCAGATCTGACTTAATTAGCTTCTGAGGAGTCTAATATATACGAGGGTTGGGGCAAACGTCATGGCAACTATTTTTTTTTTTTTCTTGAAGATAGGAGTTCGGTTGGAAAATGTGACATAATACAGACGAAATGACACTACATGTTTGGACAATGAATAGCACTGAAATATCGTAACACCCTCATTTATTCCGGTAGTATACAGGGCAATATGGCCTTCACGGTGCAAAAGTATGACAACACTGTACACATACAGTTGGCATGACAAACCTGGGCCTAAAGACCCTCAAAGTAGTCCCCTGCTACTGTCACCGCACGCTACCAACGATGTGGGAGGGACTGAATACCATCTGCCTCAGCATTTGTCGCCCTATGTGTGAATCGGGTCACCTGTTGGCGCACAGCATTAGCAATGTCCTTTCGTGTTGCAAACCGCCTACTACGTAGAGGTTCCTAAATCTTCCGAATGAGATGAAAGTCACAGGGCGAAATGTCGGGCGAGTACGGTGGATCCTCCAATTCTTCCCATCCCCAAAGTCGCAGTAGCTGCCCTACACACTCTGCTTTATGTGGTCTTGCATTGTCGTGCAGGATTATTGCACTGTCCACAAGATCCGGACGTTTCTCCCGAACGCCGCGTCTTACCTGTCACACCAGGAAGTCCCTGTAGTACTGAGCGGTCACTGTTCTGCCATGTGGAACAAAGTGGCAAACAATGGCACCCCCGACGTCATACGTGACGATCACCATCAATTTGACTGGGGAAGGATTCTGACGGAACTTCCGCCTCCTTGGTGATCCAGCATGTCGCCACACCGCGGACTGACGTTTCAGTTCTGGTTCGTATGCCCTGGCCCAAAATTCATCGATGGCGATTATTCGTGACAAGAATTGATCGCCGTCCTGTTGCCAGCGTGCAAGGTGGTCGGAGCATATTGCATAGCGCACCCACCTTTGAACTTCCGTCAGTGCATGCGGTACCCACCGCGATGCGATTTTGCGCAGTTGCAGCTCATTACGCAACATTCTGTGGACGGTGCGTTTCTCGATGACACTTGCCCTTTCTAACTCCAGTAGCGTCCATCGTCTGTCTTCATCCAGGAGCTGCTCGATGACGGCACGTGCCAAGTCGTCCCGAACGTTGCTCATCACTGGTTGGCACACGTTCTTGCTGAAACTTTCCTATCCACCGTGCTACTGTACGGTATGGTAGGGCATTATTCCCAAGGGCTTCCACTCATTCACTGTGACATTCCATCGCATTTCTCCCTCAGAGAACGGCTGTTTTGATGTAAGCGCGCTGCTCAACACGTTTTTTTTTTTCATCTCGCACGACACTCACCAACTGACTGATTTCACAGCCCTCGCTGCGCTATTACCAGCTATCACAGAGTTGTTCTGCATACACACTATGCCTGCTGACCTTCCACACGACACATATATGTTTGTGATCCGTTCACATATCTACAAGAAAAAAAATAGTTACCATGACTTTCGCCCCAACCCTCGTACAACAGGACGTAAGAACCGTCGCTTATATCTTTGTTATATAAGGAAGAAATGCGATGATGTACAATTCAAGGAATTTTAAAACAATATGGACCGTATTCACTTGGCACGGTAACATTTGCACCAAAGGAAACGAAGGACATAGCATTGTTGTACTGCCGATTATACTCTCTGTAAATCCTTTAAAATAATATCATTTTCAGTGAAAATATATATCAGCCTGTCAAGTATTTTATAATCCGAAAGATCAATTTCACCAATAAAACAGCAAAGGACAAAGTAACCAAACGTAGATTTCTCGCGAAAGAAATACAATGCAGAACGATGTTTACATTCGCTCATCAAGGAACCAACACTATATAGCATAATATCTGGAATTGTTTCTGAAATGGCATAATTATTTTGGACTTTGAAAGTGACTTCGTCTTTTCTCCGATTTCTCACTTTTTTGCATCTATTTGTAGCTTACATACGATCGGTCAATGATCTTTTCGTCGAGCGGGTTTATTTATAGTACCATTTCTCCCCAAATTAACGTCATATTCGATAATATTATAGTGCCCTGCATCAACGGAGCCACTAAATATTAAATGGCAAATAACACTTCATAATAATAATAATAATAATGCTATTGGTTTTACGTCCCTTTTAACTACACTGGCTTTTAGAGACGCCGGGGTGCCGGAATTTTGCCCCGAAGGGGATCTTTAACGTGCCAGTAAATCTACTGACACGGCTCCCTCACATTTGCGCACCCTCAAATGCCAGCTGACTGCGCCAGGTTTCGAACCTGCAACCTTGGGCTCAGCAAGCGAGAACAAAATAATACTTCCATTGCCAAAATCAACAGCGTGGTTAGACTCTAAACAAATAATCAATAAACTATTGGCTTATACAATGAAGTTCAACATGACCAGTGTATTCACCGTACAGAGACTTTCTTACTCAAGTTGGTTGCTGAGGAGAATGCAATGAGACTGATCGACAATAATAAAATCCTTATAATTATCCCTGACAGCAACAATTTTGGCAATAGGTAGCAAACGCAGTTCATGATGAGGTTCTTCAATTTGATATAAACAGTACAGAACTGCTCTAAATACGCAATTTCCATCACCTGTTATAGGTACAATCCTTTGCGTTTCCATGACAGTAAATTTTGCAGGAGAGCATAGAATTACTTCTACTACTACTGAAATGAGCATATGCCTAGACTCACTTCGCCAGCCACCGTAATGGAGGCAGTTTTAGAATTCTATGTCCCGTGCATGTCAAAAATCGTAATAACACAGGGAAGCCCACTCTTAAGGCTACATTCTTGGCCATTGCCCGGAGGTCCTGGTTCGATTCCCTGCTCTGCCAAGAAATTAAATTCTGGTCTGAGGGATGGAACGTGGCGCACTCAGTCTCTAGAGGTAAAACTGAGGGGAGGTGGGAACGATTCCAACCTCAACCATCTTGAATGTGGTTTGCCGTGGTTTCCCACTTCCACTCCATGCAAATACTGGGATGGTTCCTAACTTAGAATCTCGGCCGTCTCCTTCCCAATTCCCACCAAATACACACATTAATGCAGCCATCACAATAACACAGGTTATCAGAGAAAATGTTTTACTTACACACCAAAGTACACGGGGCTCAGTGTCCACGATGCCCAAGTCCCTGAATTGAATTATGTTCGACAATTGTCACTCATGGCGAAAGCGATTGTGGGCACGCGCGAGTTCCTGGAATACATATTTCTTTAATAATTTAAAAGTATATGGCAACCTAAACTGCGGAGAATTCGTTACTTAACGGGAGTGATTAAAGTAAAATATGTTTTGACAATGGAATACCAATATCAAGAAAGAAGAATACGAAAAAAAAGCCACATCGGAGGTGGGATTCGAACTCCTTCGATTATGCATAATACAATCGGGAGTCTGCAACACTACAGACTGAGCCACCGAACCAGTCGAGAGGAATCGCAATATTAAGTTACATAAACAACATACACACTGACCCCAATATTTGCTTTTTATAAAGTCATATTCGTGATCAGTGTGCAAAATCCAAAATTTGAAGTAAATCGGACTATATTCGGTAAAGTTATAACGTCGAGCATCGAACTGGCAAGAATATGAAATCTTGTAGTACATTTTTTTTTCGTAGTCAGTTTTTCCTCCAGGAAGGCTTTTACCACGGACTCAGCGAGGGATCCCACCATTACTGCCTCTACGGGCAGTGTCCTGGAGCTTGACATCGGATCTTGGGATACAACTGGGAAGGCGGGACTATCGGCTCGCCCAGGCGGCCTCGACTGCAAAGCGAACAGGGGGCCTCATGAACGATGGGATGGGATGGGAAGAATGGGAGGGATAGACTAGGAAGGGGGAAGGAGGCGGCCGTGGCCTGACGGTAGGTACTGTGCCCGATTATATCATGACAGTACTTGTCGAATCCGATGGAAAAACTGGATCGTAGAACCTGGAAGTCCCCGGCAAAAAAAAACCTACCGACAAGCACTACATGAAAAGGGAACATGCATATCCTAACAAGATTGCGTTAAGAAAAGACCAAAGTGAAATTAAATGAACTAGCTCAGTCGAATAAAAACAAGAATCAAGCAAAATAATCTATCTCAAATCAATGGGAAATGTTGGAAAACACCTAACAATGGTCCTCCTAGCACACTCTTACACCATCACTATAAACCACCACTTCAAAGGAAATTAAATATCGTAAAATAAAATCACAAAAATTTATTGATTTCAGATATTAAAACAAAATATCAGAAATCAAATATCAAAATATGACTAACAACGTAGATCGTAGAAGCAATTCCTGCTTGGAATTTATGAATGTCTTATTTATAACGTAGATATCACTATACTCAATATCAATTAACACAGCATCTAATTTATACACTTGTTACACGATTCATAATCATTCGTGTTGCTCAAATTATTATCATATCATTCAGAAATAATTCCAAAATATACACATAATTTACAAATATACACCCATAATCACACCTGTATCTAACACATTGATATCAACATCCATTGCGCGTCATAATTATTCATAATTCATTTCGATAAATTTCACTCATATTCTGGTATGTTTTAAAACCAAGCACCGAAGCTAAGCAAAACGATTGTATCATAATTCTGGTAAATATTCCAACAGTGATTACGAAGAATACCTGCATTAGCTTCGCTTTTCAAATAAATCTTTTATAAAATTACTCATGATTAACACCATTCAACATTCCAATCTTTACAGTAGAATTTCCACTTCTAAACTCTCCCATTCAGCAAAAAAATATTCCATTACACTTGTTCATAATAATACGTGTCACACCTCACGTTAGCAATCCTTCAACAATATTCATTTAATATAATTCCACCATAATCTTTCAAAAATTCAATATAGACTTTCGTAACACCAATTACATCAATAACCCTTCAACAATTTCAAAACAACATTATGCTACTTCAATAGCTTCAATATAATTCGACGACAATATAATACTATCCCTGTGACAAATACTCCTTCATAATAGTTCAGCTTAATTCAACAAATACTCTGCAAATTCTCATGCCACTTAAAAATGTGTATTACCATTTTAGAGATTTAAAATTATTAAACACATGTTTCATGATCATTTCATTAAATGTAATTAGCTATGCTTCTTAAGAATACTCTTCATCATGATTTAGTAAAAATAAATTTATGAACTTACCATCGGAAATTATGTTCACTCAATTAATATTAAAATATTTAAATTCTCTATTTGAAAATGTATTTATCTTTCATCAGAATCCAATCAATCCTACACCATGGAAATCATATCATTATCTTGAGGCAATGAAGTATCCATTAGAATCAAATAGGATCAGAAATCATAGAACTAATCTCAGCTCAACTGAATTTAAAAAGACTGCAACATTCTACACCATGAAGCTCACGTTAATCAGATTACTCACTGAGTTTCATTAGAATAAATCGACGGCAAATTTCCTTCAAAAAAGCAGTATGAATTTTCAAAATTGAGAATATTCAATATCTTCTCTCAATGTCTACTATCTCTTCAGTAAATGTTCATAAATGTGATTGACAACAATAATTCTTCATTACGACGATATCTTAATAACGTAGATCAATGTACAACAATTTCTGAAAATATTCGTAGACTTATTAAAAATGTTCATCAAAATAGAAAACAATGAATACCATAAAGGCCCTTGAAGATGAAAATAGAAATCTGGTTGGGAAAGATAGTGACATGAGAGAAGTCCTGAAGAACCATTTTGACCACCTACTGAATAGACCAGTTCAAGAACAAAATATTGAACCGGAAATCCACGCCTACGATGAGGAACCTCCCATCACTTGGATAGACACTCAGGCAGCCTTAAAATCTAAGGCTAAAGGAAAATCTTCAGGTGCAGATGAAGTAAATGCAGACATGATAAAGGGAGCAGGCATCTAGGGCATACAATGGCTGCACAGATTACTCAATGCTATATGGACAGACAACAAAATACCTGCAGATTTGAGCAAGGGTGTTATAATTCCCCTGTTTAAGAAAGGCAACAGAAGGAAACCCACCAACTATAGAGGAATAACTCTGCTGTCTCATGGGCTGAAAATTCTAGAGAAGATCGTAGAAAGAAGATTAAAAACCTATCATAGAACCACAGTTGGAGGAGGAGCAATATGGTTTCAGAAATAACAGATCGGCGAAGGATCTAAATATTACCACCCGCATGCTGATGGAAAAATATTGGGAGAAAGGCAAGAACCTGGTCATTGTATTCCTGGATATAGAGAAGGCCTATGATAGTGTTATAAGAGATAGGATCTGGGAGTGCATGAGGAAAAGAAATGTGCCTGAGGGACTAGTAAGGAAAGTTCAGATGCTGTACTAAGACTGTATTAGCTATGTACAAATTGGGGAAGGACGATCATCATGGTTTGAGACCAAGACTGGAGTTCAGCAAGGCAGTGCACTGTCCCCACTACTGTTCATCACTATTATGGATAAAAGAACGTCAAGGAAAAGTTAGGTGAATTGCATGCAGTGGCCTTTGCTGATTATATCATGATTTGGGGTGAAACAGAAGAAGAAGTACAGACCAGACTCAATGTATGTAAATCCCAGTTCCAGGAATATAACCTCAACATCAGAGAGACCAAGACAGTGGTGATGACAGTCAACAGAGATGGGCGTCCAGCAAGTGTTAAACTAGGAGACCACCAGCTGGAGTGTGTGGACAGTTTTCCTTACCTTGGAAGTGTAATCTCCAGTGATAATTTGGTCAGTAAAGAAATTACCAACAGAGTGCAAAAGGGATCAAAATTCTACCAACAAGTAAGGACACATCTATGGGATGACATGATTCCAAAACCAGCTAAACTGGTGATGTTAAACAGCTACTTTATATCAATATTGACCTATGGTAAATGAAACATGCACCCTTACAAAGAGAGATGCATCAAGACTGCAAGCATCAGGGATGAAATTTCTTAGATCAACCATCCAGAAGACCAAGATGGACAAGTTAAAGAACGAGGAGGTGAGGAAACAAGCTGGAATAAAGACATCCCTATTAGACCGAGTCAGTACATCTAGACTACGGTGGTACGGGCATGTGATGAGGATGGAGCCTACAAGATCAGCCGGAATAAATTTGGAAAGACAGGTAGATGGAAAAAGACTTGTAGAAAGACCTAGAACCCAATGGATGGACATGATCAAGGTTGATCTAGCGAACAGAGGATGGACAGTGGATGACGTTCTCCATGACAAATTGTATATGGACAGGTTGAAGTGGAAGAGTCTCATAAACAGTACACGGGAAACTGGTACTGTGAAATGATGATGAAGATGATCAAAATAGCAATTCTGTAATATATTCTTCATGTAATCGCAAATCTTCTCCCTAACGATTTTTTTCTCAACGTATAAAAACCCTCATGATGAATTAATAAAACGCAATAGTTCAAAATCGCCTCCGTAGCGTAGCGGTCAGCATGGTTAGCTGCCCCGGAGGTCCTGGGTTCGATTCCCGGCTCTGCCACGAAATTTGAAAAGTGGTACGAGGACTGGAACGGGGTCTACTCAGCCTCGGGTGGCCCAAATGAGTAGAGGGGGTTCGATTCCCCCTCAGCCATCCTCGAAGTGGTTTTCCGTGGTTTCCCACTTCCTCTTCGGGCAAATGCCGGGATGGCCCCCTTCTTCAAGGCCACGGCCGCCTCCTTCCCTCTTCCTTGCCTATCCATCCTAACCATCCCTTACCTTCCCTCATGAGGCCCCTGTTCGCTTTGCAGGTGAGGCCGCCTGGGCGAGGTGCCAATCCCACCTCACCACTTGTATCCCTTCCGATTCGATGTTCCCCGCTCTAGGCGGTAGTGTTGAGTTCCCTCGCTGAGCCCGTGGGTTCCACCAACTTGGAGGGTAAACGTCTAAAAAAAAAGTTCAAAAATATTAAATGTATTAAATTCCACAATCCATACTTGGAAAACTGTAGTAGGATGCATTCGTAATTCGAACCAAAATCCCAGTTGAAGGTGTAGCAAAGCATGAAAGCACATCATACTTACACCGCACTCCAAATATGTTAAGAAAATATATAGCAAATCGGTTACTTCAAGAAATCTCAATCTACTACTACATAATGAAATGGTCGTCCTTCTACCTTGTGATGAATCTGGTCGAATGCATATGTTGGGAAATATGCATCAGCCTCCTTTCCATACGATACTGCGGTTCAACATGCCCATCTACACGTCCTGGTCTCGAACTGGAATAGCAATCTCCTGCTACTCGTCCCCTCCTGGATTGTAGACAGCATCTATCATCTAACCGGGTTCCCGTACATCCAGTTTATAGACACCATCCCTCTTGATTGTACACTCTCATCTCGTAATAGCATTTCAGTTCTGAAGTATTGCTGTGGTTTAACCATACTTCCTCCATGATTTTGAGTGAATCGATTCTCGTGTTTATAGGCGTCGCTGGTTACTCAATATACGTCGCTGGTTACTCGGTATAGGCGTCGCTGGTTACTCATGATGATTCGTACAGGCGTCATTGATCACTCATGATGATTCGTATAGGCGTCATTGATTACTCATGATGATTCTCACTCAACTCTGCATGTTATGTTCCACGTTCCATTTAGCCAAACATGCTGTTAATTGTATAAATATTCCTCCTAACTTCATAATTGATAACATCCTAGATAGTTGTGGTTAGCAGTCAGTATTGAAATCTTTTCCATTTGAAGAATAATGTCCTTAAAATTCCATTGTAGACGCTGATATCCTTAACATTCTCACAATTGTATGTTATAAAACATTTTCACTGTAGCACAAAATTACAAAGTACTGTAACTAGTAACATTCACGTAATTTCAATATTGGAAAGAGTTTATTGGCACGAAGTGTCTCGCTCAAAGACGATAAAAATAAAATAATAAAAATAACCCCTGGCACTACAGCCCGTGAAGGGCCTATGCCTACCAAGCGACCGCTGCCCAGCCATTTGGCCTGCAGATATTGGGGTGACGCGTGATCAGCGCATAGGGTCCCCTCGGCAACTAATCTTGGTTTTCGTGATCGGAGCGCTGCCTTACAGTTATACAGCTATTCAATTGTCCTCCCGAGGCTGAGTGCACCCCGTTCCAGCCCTCACGTCAGTTTCTAAAATCTCTGATGGAGCCGGGAATAGAACGGGGCTGGCGCTCAAAGACGATAGAACATCTAATATCACTGCAAAGTATCTGGTTCTCGAATCCAAGAACATCGCATGGTTTGCGAAGTGTTTAGTTCGTAAACGTAAGAACATCTGATAGCTCTGCTGTGTATACATGCTTGAACTAGACACTCCTACCCCCACTCTGCCGTGCATATATCGATGTACATAGCTGTAAAACGTACAATTACTTCTAGCGTCAACTACAGTATCATAACTGAAGAAAATCCAATTGTAATAACATCGTAAGTATACGTATTAATTTCAGGTACACAAACTCTATGAAGTCAGTCCTGCATTCCTCACAATGTATAAACATGTCGCTTCAATTGTGAATCTCGATAAAAAAAAACCGACTGTCGAGAGTTATGTAACCTTGATTCAACTGTCTGCCTGCCGGGTGGTCGTGAGGTAAGAAATATTTCGTAAAAATACGATCATCCCGTCTCCATGCGTATTGTCAATCAATCCACTCTAATTTCAACCGCATGTTTAAAATAATTGCATGGGGCTTGAACTTTCGAACCCTCGAGTACTGCCAACTATCACACATTTTATCGCGCGCTTGCCATGTAAGCTACTGCGATGCTTGACCTGCAGTGCGCACTTCCCAGTCTATACAATACCTGTCCTCGGTCTGTGCGAGCACCTCCTGTTTTAAAGTACGTGTTCTGCGTAGCTGTACTCATTTTACGGGTTCATTCGAGGCACCCATACTGAATTAATAGTGACACTCACGATTCCTGCTGTGTACCATTGTCTCCGTGGTGTAGTGGTCAGCGTGCTTAGCTGCCACCCCGGAGGTCCGAGGTTCGATTCCTGGCTCTGCCACGAAATTTGAAAAGTGGTGTGAGAAATGGTACGTGGTCTACTCAGCCTCGGGTGGTCCAAATGAGTAGAGAGGGTTCGATTCCCACCACAGCCATCCTCGAAGCGGTTTTCCGTGGTTTCACTCTTAGTTTTCTGGCAAATGCCAGGATGGTACTGTACCATAATTTTGCAAACATCAGTTCGAGGCAAGGCAGTCCCAGAACGAGAGAGGACGATGAAGATGTTCATACATTTGCTGTTTCGAGAACCAGATCCAGGCGAAGGCTGAGATGGTTACATCAAAGCGGGAGTCATGGGTTAAAGAATCATATTCTTGCCGGGTATGAGGAGCTTGTAACAGCTAAGCATGAAAGGTAGAAAGAAGATTTTTCAATTATTTTGCAGACATTTGAAACATGTAGAGATTTCAAGATTGACCACATTTGTTAGTTTTTCGTAATTTCATTGAGTCATTTTTAGGATTATTTCATTGTTTGACGCTTGATCAGTAATTTTGCGATTTTGCGTGGCATTTTTCGAGTTTATTATCAGTTGTAGATTTTTGTAGGATTTTCATCGATTTGTTGGAATTAGATTGATATTATTTTGATGTTTTTATATGTTCGAATTGATCGAAAATTAATTTTACGTCGATGCTGTACTGATGAATAGTATGGTTATGTCAGTCCTTAGTTATTTCATTGCTATATTTGCAATTCCCACTGTTTGTAGACGAGGAAGTTCGTTTTCTTTTTAAGATCTAGGAGAGATCTAGTCGCGTCAGTATTTAATAACACAGTTAGTGGACATGATAGTCCAGATTTAAAGCTAGTTAAGTAGAGAGAGAGAGATGCAATCAGAATTTAGCTAGGATGTTCATCCTGTTATTGCTTTCCATTTGCAGTTATTTTAAAACTGCACAGAAATATTAAATGTGTTGTGACGACAATTTAGTCAACTTAGATAGCTTGAGGCTAGAGTTGTCATTAATATGACCATGCTACGTTTGATCCCTGACAAGGTTGTTTTAGAAAACACTTGTCGTGTTAAGACATTGGTATTATTTATTGTACTGTATATAACATTTATGAATGATCAGAAAGAGGAAAGACATACTTTGTATTCTTAGGACAGTATTCTTTTTAATAACCTGGCTATTTCTTTTTAGACTACATCGAATTGCGGAAGTTATTATTATTATTATTATTATTATTATTGAAACTAGGAAGCTGTGAAACATTAAGGTTATTTGACGTCGTATATTTATTGTTGATGGTATTTTGCACAAGGTCTATGTGTATTTTGTGAAGATTTATTCCACAACTGAAGGTTATTAATGTGCATTGATGAAGAAGCTTCGTGAATTTGAAGTTATTTCAGCATAATTGCGATGAATGGTTACGTAAATGTTGTAATGATTGGAATGGGAAGATTTATGCAACAGAATATTGAAAGTCAAGCTTGAATTGTAAGTAAGGCCTGGGTAATATTAATAACGATGTAAAAAGAGCTGTTTATTTACTTTAAATTAATAACTGATGTATATAATACTGCATGTGCTAGAAGATCGATGTAATTCATCGGAATTTATCTTATTATTATTATTATTAATAATTTTGATTAATGAAATACTTTGCTAAGCTTAAACGCTTGGTTAAATTAAGCCATGATATGACAACATAAACTAGAATTAGGGAGTGATAGTGATGTTATAGTGATGTTTCTTCAAGGAAACAGATGGACATTCTATGGAATGATGAAAAGAGATCTGAAAATAATGTATTGTAGTAAATAACAATACAGTATTTTAGGAAAAGTTGGATGCAGTATTTAGGATAAGTTACCGTTTGTGTAAAGAAGATATCAGTTGTGATAGAAAATAGAATAGAAATGGGAGTTTCTGTATGGAGTAAAATTTGTTTACGTAAAATTAGATTCAATTCTAGAACAGGGTGTTCTATAAGCATTCCAAATAGGTTTATTTATTATTATTGGTCGAATTCGAAGAGCAAATATCCGAATAATATCTTATTTTTTGAAAAACTCCTATAAGTCATAGGAATTAATTTGAGACAGCTGATATTATAACAGCAAGGTCATTGGCCGAATATTCGTTTATTTTCTTATTATTATAATTATTATTCTAAAACTGCAAGGTCATTGGTCAAATATTCGTTTATTTTCTTATTATTGCTCTTAGATTAGTTATTTCATTTAAATTAGGTAGGATTAGGAGTGTTATATTTTTATAATTGTAGTTGTAAATATTTAATAAATTTGCGAGCATGCATTGCTATGCTCGTCCCTTTTATAGAAATGTCATCTTATATTTACCGTAGTCAGTAAGATGATGTGCTATGGATACAGGCGCCCATATTCCACCCATGGTTACCCGAGATTCAGGAAACTCATGCTTGAGCTTTGATTAGGTTTCTGTTTTTTAGGCAAATGTATAGTACAGCATCATTTCCATCTTAAATACATGTCCCAAATGAGCTAGTTGTCAGCGATACACTGCGGTTGTCTTTGCCTGGGACCTCAGTGCTTTTGTGGTCCTTCTTCCATCTGTGGATTGACAAGTACTGTGTAGGATCGGGTTCATTTTCTGGTACAACACTCAACTGTCAGTTTAAGTTCGTCAACATTTCCCTTCTTTTATAACTCTATTCCAGTATATATATATTGTGGAAGGATCATAAGCAATATTCCCCTCCTTTATAATTCTCATGAATAACATTGGAACGTGGTGGACTTCTTTCCGCCATGCCTGTCATGAGCCAGGTGATAATGCGCATGAATGAATGAATGAATGAATGATCGTGTGGCCTCCGGAGAGGCCGAGTGCAGGTCTTTCTTGTTGACGCCCATTGGCGTCCTGCGCGTCGTAATGAGGATGAAGTGATGATGAAGACGTCACATACACCCAGTCCCCGAGCCACGGGAATTAACCCCAGGAGATTAAAATCCCTGATGGCTCGGCCGGGAATCGAACCCGGGGCACTTGAGGCCAAAGCCTAGCGCGCTAACCATTTAGCCGCGGAGCCGCATGCGTGAGTGCCATGAATTTTGCATTTTTCTTGATTAATTTAAATATATACGGTAACATATATTTTTCTTTTAAAGACACTCTGCAAATCTACAGGCCAAGACCTTTCGTTAGAATGCTTTACGACGTCAATCGGTTCAGCCGTTGTCTCAATCTCGCGGTAACAAACACCGTCTTAGTGTTTTAAATATATAGATTACTATCTGATTAACAAAGCATCATTTTAATGATAGGTAATTGTCACAATTGTACGATTTAAAGTAAATAATATGACTATTAATGAAAAATAAGATTGGTTGATATTTGTCTGCATAACAAGGTACAGCGATTCTCATTCTGGAACCACATGGACTGGAAACTTCAGATTTTTGCTGTACATGGTTCTTAAATGATGGCACAAAATTGTATGTATGTTGTACTGTGTGGTTAGTGCAAAGCATTGAAAGTTTGGTAACTGTATACCCCAAGTCACACTTAGGAACTGAATGTTAACATCATGTAACTTCTTTAATGTGGACTTTCTCTTAAAAATTTATCACATTGTAGGCTCCTAAACTTGTTTTGTTCAGTATTTCATATTATTAACAACTGCTAGTGCCGCAGCATTTACAGTAAGTTAGTTGGAGACTGGCGCGCAACAATGTAGGATAATATTATTGTGTTGCTCTCAGCAGTAACTCATGACTTGGTAAAAGAGTTTCGTGTTAAATTTTCTTATGAACAGACCAGTGGCGATTCCTCCGTGTAGGACGTGATAATCATCCTACAGTCAGCTCTCACCTGTAATTATTTTAAAAAAAGTATGGAATTGATTGTTTTGTAAAATAGTCTTTGGGGCTACCTTGCGCGCCCTCTCGATAAGTTCTGTCTCACTGCCACTGTCAGTACTTGTAACTAGTTCTACATTTCACCCCTAGATGGGTGAAGTGTGACCTTTACCGCCCGGAGTAGAAAGCTGAGGAAGGAAGCCTTGCATCCTCAAAGCACGTGTTCATAGCTTTAGAAATGTATGGGAGCCCTTGAGGGAGAAGGGGCAGGTTTGGTCTGTTCAATGGCGCTCTGAGGACGTCGACTGAGATCCTCAAGTCTCGCTAGGGGTTGAATTTAAACCAACACTACGGGCTTATTGGTTACGATTTCGTGCGGTCAGAATGGATAGTCTGTTTTCAGCGTGTGCACATCTTTGGAGTGGTATTCGATTGTATTGTATTGTGTAATGTGTTCGTAATATTGCTGTGCGACTGAATAATTAATATTAGAATGAGACTAATATCTCAAATTAACCCAGCTATAATAATTATCTTAAGTTGAGCCTATCATATTAAGTCCTACACATTACAAAAATCAGCAGTTGCCACTGGTACAAACAGATGAATGAATTGCAAATACAGTAGTAGGAGATACGGTATTAAAATGAGAGCTGTGCCATAAACATTTACACAAAGCCCTTATTTATTTTGCTCATCTTGTGTGCATCATGTTTCTTTTTTAAATGTATATAGGCTTATAAGGCCAAGGCTACACACATAACTTCCAGCCTTGGGTGATACAACGTACTGTACACGAACTATAGGGTGTCAGGGAATGTTCTCCGCAGTGCCTAGGCACTGCTACGTTAGGTGAGAGCCAGAGTTTAGTTGGCAGCACAGCACAGCACAGCTCACACGTGTGTTCTGATATCCTGTCGACCTTGGAGAAGACAAGCTCGGCGAGTGAGCGAAAGGTCTGACACCGCGCTGCCAACTTAACTCCGGGTCTCACCTAACGTAGCAGTGCCTAGGCACTGCGGAGAACATTCCCTGACGCACTGTAGTAGGCTAATGTATGTTGTTAGAGAGAACTTGTTGATTATGACCTACAGAATATTGTTTTTCAAGAGCTATTTTTGGTGCTATAACCCATAATTTTACGATTTATAGTTTCAGAGATATCGATTTTAAAATTTGGGAATGGTTTTCACCCCTAGCCCATCTTTTTTTTTTGGTCAAAAGCTGGCTCATCTTACGACAAATTATCATTTTGTGGTGATTAAGACCAATTTTCATCTGTGTTATTAGCACACAGAGTTGATAGGATCTATCATGCTAGGCTGTTTCAATGGCTACTCTTACAGCTATCGTCCATCATTTTATGATGATAGGTTTTAGAGTTGTCGATTTGTTCGGTTTGGGGGGTATATTTTTACCAAATAGACTGTTTTATCACATTGAACCTCATTGAAACCAGAAACATGTAGCAACACCCTACCGTCTTTCACGTCGTCGACCATGGATACCTCGGGCGTCATAGGCTATCTCAAATCAAGTATCCACTTGTTTGTAAAGTAATAATAACGTTATTGGTTTTACGTCCCTTTTAACTAATGTAGCTTTAAGAGACGTCGGGGTGCCGGAATTTTGCCCCAAAGGGGTTCTTTAACGTGCCAGTAAATCTACTAACACGGCTCCTTCACCTTTGCGCACCTTCAAATGCCAGCTGACTGCGCCAGGATTCGATCCTGCAACCTTGGGTTGAGCAAGCGAGTGTTTGTAAAGTCACGTGTCCTCTCCAGACATGGTATAAACATCACCCTCTTACTTAAGTAACAACATGACTGACCACTTAGATCCAACATGGCCACCGTTCTCTGTCATCCTGCGACGTCATAATGTTGTCGCGAGATTATCATCAACTTGCATGTACAGTCACGTGACCTCCCATGCCATCCTTTACCGCCAACCGCTCACCTCCTCCTCCGTGATTCGCCTTAAATCATCATTCCGCTCAACATTTTAGGATCCCACTCCACCCAAGACGTGTCTGGTCATCAATGCAATTCCTTATGTTTACCACAACCTTCCATGAGCGCCCACATTCAAATTTGGGAAATTTAAGGCTATCTCACAATCACTGCTCGGCTACCAAGTCCGATGACCTTGAGGCATCCTCTCATGAAGCCA
Source organism: Meconema thalassinum (assembly GCA_946902985.2). Classification (NCBI taxonomy): domain Eukaryota; kingdom Metazoa; phylum Arthropoda; class Insecta; order Orthoptera; family Tettigoniidae; genus Meconema; species Meconema thalassinum. Next base: position 58,646,646 of record OX336389.2, read on the forward strand.
CGTGATCTTGGAGAAATCACTCGTGAAGTCACGGTGTCCTTTACCCAAATATGGGGGAATTTCGGGGAAATTTGGGTGAATTCTGGGAAAATGTGGGGCAATTTGGGGTAATTTAGGGAAATCGGTGGAATTTGGGGGAAATCTGGGGGAATTTACACTCCTCGGTTGGCATCTGGAGAAGAATAAGTTATGCCCTAAAACTTCCCCATACGGGAGAACGAAACGCATCAGGCGAAAGCCTGGACAAAATAACTACTGTGGTCAAGAAAATTAGACTGAAGCGGTGCGGGGTAGTGGGCATGAAATACGTGACTAGAAAACCAATGTAAGGAGCAATACATTAACAATTTTTATTCCTAATAATAAATTTATAATGAATAAACCAATTGCACTTAAGTGCTTATAACAGAAATGAACAATTTTTCCCGTGGTTGAGGCAACAGAAAAATGTGCACTTTATAAAAAGAGAGAACCATAAAAAATAATTAAGAGTGTAAAATAACTGGTATGATATAAACTCTTCATAAAATTAAACTTATCTTTGAAGAGGGTTGAAGAGCCAGCTCCTTAAAAAGCTCCAGCTAGCATAAATGTTGGTTTAAAAGTCTTCACTGTTTTCTCGGAAGGAGGCGTACATGGCCTAGAGTTATGTGCACCATCGATAAAATGTCAACTCTCTCTTCTTTTCTGGCGCAGGAATGACATAGTTTCCAAGAGATGATCCAGCAATATTTCGAAAGACGATTCCAAGTATCCTCTCTAAGGTGAAGGTGAAGAGTACAGCGGCTGGCAATTATTCTTGCCATCTTGAGCAATACGTCATGGTGCAGATCTTGTGACGTAACTGCTCGGTAGCGTAGATATCAGCGATGGTGTCATGAGATGCAGTAGCGGTGACCAGCAGGTTGAAGTGATCCAAAGTGATGATTGATCAGAAGTGGTGGATCAGAAGTGGCGGTTGATCAGAAGTGATGAAGAACGCCAGCAAGCGGCGTCTTAAATAGGGACCATGGAACTCTCTCGAAGTTTGGAGATCGCCCGACCAAACAAAGACCTGCCATTGGTCGAACGAAAGTCAGGGTGACGTCAGTCGACACTACTCAGCGGACAGTGGATCAACCAGTAGATGTCCCGTATGTCGTGAGTGAGGACGCCTGAGGTAGCGAGCGACTGCAACACTCGAGGTGAGAACTATAATATCTATGAATAAGTGATCGATAACAAGATTATGCATATGGTTTAAGCAATTAACATTTGTAAAGAAATAATTACCATTCGGGGATCTCGGTAACAATAAATAAAATTTGACCGACAAATGGGCCAAGCTAAACATTTTTTTTTTTGTCGTGTAGCCTCCTGAGAGGCCGAGTGCAGGTCTTTCTAGTCGACGCCCGTGGGCGACCTGCGCGTCGGGATGAGAGATGGAATGGATGAAGATGAATGAGACTGGGCAAGGATGTGGAAGGAAGCGGCCGTGGCCTGTCAGAAGGTACTGTCCCAGCATTTGCCTGGTGTTGAAAATGGGAAACCACGGAAAACCATTTCAAGGACAGCCGACGGTGGGGCTCGAACCCACGCATCTACCGAGTCAGCAGAGAGCTTGGCCCCTTGACCTAACGGAGCGCTTTTAGCCCGCGTAGCCACTACTGTCGGTAGCTAAACATTGAAAGTATCACAAAAGTGATCATGCTCCGAGAACTCCGAATGAAAACAAACAAAAGAATCAGTCAAAGCAAAACATGGATAACAGACGAGGAGAAACTAAGACTCGAAAGGCAAAACAGAAATAACAGAGATGGGTCTAGTATAACGACCTTTACTAGTTAAAACATCAACAACTCTGACGCGTTTATCACGGCCAAAGTGGCAGTGAATAACTCTACCTAGGTTCCACACGAGAGGCGGAGATGGGTCCCGAAGAAGAACCATGTCCCCCACTCGTACATCTGGTTGAGGAAGCCGCCATTTCTCACGCCTATTTAGCAAGCTGAGATATTCTAACTTCCATCGGCGCCAAAAAGAACATCGCAAAGATTCTACTTTTCTCCAAAAGATAGGCAAGTTAGGATCACAGCGTCGAACCAGCAAAGGCGGAGTAGCAGCAAGTGAACAGCCAATCAGGAAGTGACTGGGTGTTAAAGGTAAAAGATCCTTAGGATCGTTTGAAAGAGGGGTCAGAGGTCTGGAATTTACAATACCTTCAATTTGAATAATTAAAGAGTTGAATTCCTCATAAGAAAGTATGGTAGGACCAAGAGTTTTCTTAAGCTGTCTTTTAGTAAGTTTGATGCAGGACTCCCAACGGCCCCCATGATGGGGAGCATAAGGCGGGGTGAAATGCCATTTGAAACCTTTAGAATAGGAAAAGTTGGAAATTTTTTCTTTAGCAGAAGGGGAGCTTAACACTTTTTTCCAGAGATCAGAAGCGCTTACAAAAATTTTTGCATTATCTGAAAAAACTTCAGATGGAACACCCCTTCTAGCAGCAAATCTAGAAAAGGCGGCCAAAAAGTAGGATACAGAAGCGTTCGTAACCAACTCAAGGTGGATAGCTCCCGTCACCATACATACAAATAACGAGATGTAAAGTTTACCTAAGATTTTGCGCTTAGATGAAGAGGGATTGGTCTGATATACGTAAGGACCTGCGTAATCGATCCCAGTAAGAGCGAAGGGCTTACTAGGTTCTGAACGAAATGGAGGCAAATTACCCATAATCTGCGTGGCGGGCCTTGGTTTAACCTTGAAGCAAGGTATACACTTTTTGACAACAGAAGAAACCTCATGAACGCCATTGATGATCCAGTAGAGTTCACGAATTAGACAGAGCAAGGTGCGAATGCCAGCATGAAGGTGTTTATAATGAAACTTTTTTATTATAAGGGTAGTGATAGGATGCTTTGAAGGAAGGATGATGGGATGCTTTTTCCCATCCTCACAACTAGACATAGCTAATCTTCCACCCACACGTATTATGCCGTCCTGGTCTAGAAAGGGAGTGAGTGGTGAAAGCCTGCTAGACTTGGGTAAATCTTTACCACTTATAAGAGCTTGCTTTTCAGGAGCAAATACTTCCTGCTGAACAAGTAACAAAATCTTGCAAGTAGCAAATTCTAACTCTACTCTGGAGAGAAAGGGTTGAGGCTTCAAAGGTTGATCAATTACTAAATATTTCCATCGGAAGATATAAGACACTACACGAATCAATTTATCAAATGAAGAGTATCTATGAAAAAGGCTAGTAGAAGTAGAAGTAAGATGCGACGTGACAGGGTCATTACGGGCATCAGGTATTTCTTCTGCAAATTGATTAGCTAAGCGAGGCCAGCAAGATGATTCCTGACTTAGCCAAGGAGGACCATTCCAGTACAGGTCTGAAGAAATCAATTTTTTAGGCGTGCAACCACGTGATATTATATCCGCGGGGTTTTCACGGCTAGGAACATGTCTCCATTGCTCAGAATGAGAGACTTCATGAATCTTAGAAACGCGATTTGCCACAAAGGTATTCCAATGAGAAGAAGGCTTGGAAATCCAAGCTAATACAATAGAAGAATCGCTCCAAAAAAAATGTGCGGGAAAATTTTAACTTTAAACTGACATTTAGTTTAGTAGCTAATTCTGTTGCCATTAAAGCAGAGCATAATTCTAATCTCGGCAATGATACTGTTTTAAGTGGAGCAACCTTAGATTTAGCGCACACTAAATTAGAAAATCCAGGGAAAGTAGCTGAGGAACGTCCTACTATGTATGCACAACAGCCATAAGCCCGTTCTGAACTATCAGAAAATACATGCAGGTCATACTGCTGTTATAAGGGATTAGAAATTAAAGGGCGGGGTATAGAAACCTTGGAGAGATCCAGCAAATTGCTGCGATACTCTAACCATTCTTCTACAAGAGGAAGGGGGAGATTTTCATCCCAGTCTGATTTTAATGACCAAAGCTTTTGCAAGAACATTTTTGCAACAATAACTATAGGAGCAATATATTGCAAAGGATCAAAGATCTTTGCGATTTCTGACAGAACTTGTCTCTTAGTTACAGGGGGAGATTCTGACAGAGGTACCTGATAAGAGAAGGTATCAGAAGAAGGACACCAAAAAACACCCAATGCTTTTACGGCTGCTTCATCAGTAGGAATGGCAACAAATTCATCAACTGGGACCTCTGATGAAAATTTTGATATAAATTCAGTGGAATTTGAAGTCCATTTATGGAGCGGAAAACCACCTCCTAGGAGTAGGGATTTCAAATCTTCGCACACAAGGAGCGCTTCAGAAATATTAGGGAAAGAGCACAAGAAATCGTCAACATAAAATGCCGTTTTTAATGACTCAGAGGCCAAAGGATGATACAGATGACCATCTTGCTCGGCTAACATGTGGAGAGACCGAATCGCAAGAAAGGCTGAAGGCTTCAGGCCATATGTCACAGTCTTCAATCTAAATATCTTTATGGGTTTGGAACTCTCATCGCGCCACAATATTCTTTGCAGATCTTGCTGCTCAGAATTTACGAGAATCTGCCGGTACATCTGCTTAATATCTGAGATTACAGCAATAGGAAACCTTCGAAAATTAAGCAAAACAGAGGTGAGATCTGTTTGAATCGCGGGACCACATTGCAAGGTATCATTTAAAGAGATTCCATTGGAATCTGGTGATGAGCCATTGAAAACTACTCTTATATTGTCTTGTGTTAAGGAATTTTTCCATACCGGGTGATGATTTAGATAAACTATTTCATTTAAAGGATGGTCAATTTCTTCTGATTTAGAAATTACCTCCATGTGATTGGATGATGCGTATTCCTCCATAAAGGAAGCATACTGAGTTTTGACAGAAGCATCTTGTTTGAACCGATTTTCAATAGCAAATAGTGCCCTAAGTGCTCTGGAATGCGAGCCCGTAATGGCGGGAGGATTGGGAATACGTGGAAGAGTTACTATAAATCTGCCTTCAGCAGTACGGACAGTGGTTTCCTTGTATAACTTTTCACAAATTTCGTTAGAAGAAGAAGAAGAAGAAGAAGAAGTAGCCTGAACATTCTCAAGATCCCAGAACTTGGTTAGCTCTTGACTCAAATCGGTACCAACAAAATAACAATTCGATACAGTTTGAATAGGATTACGGTATATTTGGCCAGTAGCAATCCAACCAAAATCAGTTTCGCGGAAGAAAACATTAGGAGCAATTTTTACTTTATTGGAATGAAGACATTGCCAAAATACGCTTGAGCTGAAAAGTAGCACTACGGGTGAAGCTCTGTTGAAATGAGGGTCAGCTAGCTGGACAAAATTCGGGATATTCCAACTTTGAATAGGATAAGAAGTGCCAGGAATATTGTTGCCTATAGACTTGATAATCAAACAATCTAATTGCAACTGCGTACCAAGATTATTAGAGTCCTTCAGATCCACTTTAGCAAAGCTTAAGGATTGCGATTTAGAGCAGTTTATTCCTGTAACCTCTATTGAGGTAGGATGTTTTGGAAGGCCTAACTTTTGTACCAACGATTCACTAATAAAATTGTTGGTAGCGGCATTGTCCAATAATCCCCTGACAGATACCCATTTTCCGTGAGAATTTTTCAATAGAACCTGCACGGTAGATAATAAAACCTGGACTTTGCCAAGCGAGGTAGAACTTTGAGCATAAGACTGCGCACTATTTTGAGAAGTCTCAGAATTAGACTTGGTATTGGAACTGCTTGGTCCTGATAACCGTGGTCTTTCATGTCTGTGCAAAAGTGAATGGTGTCTAGCCTTACAATGAAAGCATAAACGTTGTGAACGGCAATTGTTTAATATATGCGTTCCTGACAAACAGTTGAAACAATGTTTTTTGTTCGTAATGAACTTTCGTCTTTCATCTACTGATAAAGATTTAAATTCATCACAATTGTATAAAGTATGCGATTGCTGACACAGACCGCACGTTTGCATTTGGTTAGGTGACCGAGCATCAACAGGAAGAGCCTGTGATCTTAAAATTCTTTGATTAGAACTGCTAACCTTATCTTTTGAGAAGGCTTTTGAATCTGAACTACTAGTTTTTTGATTAGCTATGGCGGAAAAGACTTGGCTTCTGGCCTTCAAAAAGTTAATAATCGCCTCATAAGTGCATTGCAAATTCTGGGAAAGTTCTGTTTCCCAGGCTTTTAATGTATTTGCATCCAATCTTGCAGAAATGAGGTGAACTAGAAATAAATCCCAGTGATTTACAGGTTGGTTTAAATTGGACAATGCTCTGACGTGTAGCTCTGCAGTGTCAATCAACTTACGAAGTGATAAACTGTTATCTGCTTGCAAGTTAGGTAACTCGAATAAGCTTTGTATATGGCGTTGAATAGATAAACGAACGTTCCCATATCTATCCTTAAGAAGATTCAGAGCAACTTCATAATTATCACTGGTCAAAGAAAGTGCTTGAATCATTCTCATGTACTAAAGAATTGAATAATTCAAAAAATGGTTCCCATTCTATGTCTTTACCAGTGAATTTGGGTATTTCTAATTTGGGTAATATAATGCGTGAAGAAGATGTGGAAGATGCCGCAGAAGTTTGATCTTGTTTTTCTTTTAAAGTTAAAGCCCTAATAAGCTGTTTAGCTTCAGCAAATCCCTGATAGTATAATTTTTCAACTTCCAACCAATCACTTTGCTGGTCCGGATGCTGAGTTTCTATACTGCATTGTATCTCATCATATTTCTCAAAGGCTTGTTCATAATTCTTAAGCCTCTGCGAAATTATGTCAAGATTACGCTCTTGGGGTTCGAGCTCCGTTAAGAAAGTACGAAACCGTGTGAGCTTGCCCTTACAAGAGGCTCTGGCATTGCTAAGTTTTTCATCAAGGTTAGGCATGTCAAAAGTTGTTTGTTACTCACGTCAATATTGTGACTTCGAGTACTGGAAGTCAGAGGATGACAGCTTGCTAGGTAGTAAGGTTTAGTCTGATGCGGAAGAAACCGGCTAGGCTTACGTTTCTCTCCCCTGCCGAACATGCGCCTTAAGCTGAAACGTACAATGTGAATTAGTGTTGAAACACAATGAACAAAAATTGTTAATGTAAAATCCACAATATTAAACTTGTATAGGGATCCAGGGTGCAACAGATATGTTTCCCGGGGGTGAGGCACCAAAATTATGCAAGAAAATTAGACTGAAGCGGTGCGGGGTAGTGGGCATGAAATACGTGACTAGAAAACCAATGTAAGGAGCAATACATTAACAATTTTTATTCCTAATAATAAATTTATAATGAATAAACCAATTGCACTTAAGTGCTTATAACAGAAATGAACAATTTTTCCCGTGGTTGAGGCAACAGAAAAATGTGCACTTTATAAAAAGAGAGAACCATAAAAAATAATTAAGAGTGTAAAATAACTGGTATGATATAAACTCTTCATAAAATTAAACTTATCTTTGAAGAGGGTTGAAGAACCAGCTCCTTAAAAAGCTCCAGCTAGCATAAATGTTGGTTTAAAAGTCTTCACTGTTTTCTCGGAAGGAGGCGTACATGGCCTAGAGTTATGTGCACCATCGATAAAATGTCAACTCTCTCTTCTTTTCTGGCGCAGGAATGACATTTATAGTTTCCAAGAGATGATCCAGCAATATTTCGAAAGACGATTCCAAGTATCCTCTCTAAGGTGAAGGTGAAGAGTACAGCGGCTGGCAATTATTCTTGCCATCTTGAGCAATACGTCATGGTGCAGATCTTGTGACGTAACTGCTCGGTAGCGTAGATATCAGCGATGGTGTCATGAGATGCAGTAGCGGTGACCAGCAGGTTGAAGTGATCCAAAGTGATGATTGATCAGAAGTGGTGAATCAGAAGTGGCGGTTGATCAGAAGTGATGAAGAACGCCTGCAAGCGGCGTCTTAAATAGGGACCATGGAACTCTCTCGAAGTTTGGAGATCGCCCGACCAAACAAAGACCTGCCATTGGTCGAACGAAAGTCAGGGTGACGTCAGTCGACACTACTCAGCGGACAGTGGATCAACCAGTAGATGTCCTGTATGTCGTGAGTGAGGACGCCTGAGGTAGCGAGCGACTGTAACACTCGAGGTGAGAACTATAATATCAATGAATAAGTGATCGATAACAAGATTATGCATATGGTTTAAGCAATTAACATTTGTAAAGAAATAATTACCATTCGGGGATCTCGGTAACAATAAATAAAATTTGACCGACAAATGGGCCAAGCTAAACATTGAAAGTATCACAAAAGTGATCAGCATCCCTGCAGGGAAATCTCCGAATGACGTCCAATGACGTTGAGGAATACTCTCATGAAGCCACGTGACCATGGTGAATCCCCGTGTCCCTCCCATGACCTTGGGGAAGCCCCTCGTGACGTATCACGTCACCCCTTATTCCCATTTGGCTAATTTGGTGGGTGGGGGTACGTAGGGGTTGGGGAGGGGCATCTCCCACGACATCCCAATACCTTTGAGAAGCCCCGCCACCATCATGATGACGTCATCATGGCCCCTCAGAGCCCTATTTTCTCCCGTGTTAGGGGTGGTTTTGACTTTAGGGTTGATATGACCACTCATCTCTTTTGATCTATCACCCATCATTTTACGATTCTTAATACGGGAGTTATCAGGTGATATCGGCAAAGTGAGTCCGTGCTCTCCCCTCCACTACCTACTACAGTACTATCAATCCGTATATTGCTCCGACAACATTACGTACGTACATTTCTTGCCTTTCAGCCTCGAAAGGCGAGTAGGTTCGATCACGTATGGATTTCCGCGGATTGTATCCCTACAGTACTTGTCCTCAACCCTTCCTTCCATAACTAACTTTGCTAATTTTTGGTGTCTTAGAATGTGTCCTACGAACCTATTTCTTCTCTTCATTATCAGTCGTCAGAAACATCTCTCCTCTCCCACTCGTCTTAATACCTCTTCATTTCTAACCCTATCTACCCATTTGGTCTTCTTCTGTAACACCACATTTCAAACGCTTCAAGTATCTATCCTCTTTTCTGCTGCACCAACAGTCCAAGTTTCACTTCCATAGAGCGCCACGCTCCAGAGAAAGGCTTTCAAAAATGACTTCCTAATACCTAAACCTATATTCGATGTCAACAGATTCCTTTTTTACTGTTCTACTATTTAAAACAATAAATAATAACCCCTGGCACTACAGCCCATGAAGGGCCTGGCCCTACCAAGCGACTGCTGCCCAGCCATTTGGCCTGCAAATATTGGGGTGACGCGTGATCATTGCATCGGGTTTCCTCGGCCGTTAATCTTGATTTTCGTGATCGGGGCGTTGCCTCACTGTCAGACAGCTACTCAATAATTGTCCTCACGAGGCTGAGTGCACCCCGTTCCAGCCCTCACGTCAGTTTCTAAAATCCCTGACGGAGCCGGCAATCGAACCCGGGGCCTTCGGGTAAGAGATAGTCGCGCTACCCCAACACCAGGGGGCCGGCTCGTTCTTCTATTTACGTAGGTAATTAAAATGCCACCAGAACATCATAAAGCCTCTATCAGCTTGAAGCACGCCTCGGGGCCAAAACACCGAGCATAACTCAGATCCACCCCTCCACGATCTAACGTTTTCGTTTCTTATCCAATTAAAACCTGCCAACTGCGTGAGAAGAAGTGAGCAAAGGCTCCCTTCTGCATCTCTGCTCAATATGTTCACGATGTGCAAAACGATATTTTAGAAATGGGCTGGGAAGCATCTTACTGTCATACCTTGAAGCGATTTGTAGCCAACTGCCCGTGGGTGGTTCCGGTCAGTCAGTTCTTTCTTTCGGTCACACTTTAGACGAGACTGCATAGACCAGGATTTTCGCCACTGTTGATACACCGGAAAATACCACTACTTCTTACACAGGATGGACTTGTCATGCTTTGCCACTCCGTAATGTCTGCTTTCGTTGAATAGGCCCTACTGGTTTAAGGGTTGGAATGGGGTACAGTCAGCCTCGTGCAGCAGAACTGAGACTCCCATCTCAGGCGTCCTAGAATTGTTTTCCGCGATTTCACAATTCCTCTCAGGGAAATGCTGGGATGATTCCTAACTTAAATTCACGACTGACTCCTTCCCATCCCTTGCCTCAATTACAAATAGACACTACTACAGACACCACAATAACACAGGTTTTCAAACAATTCTTATACACACACATGTATACGGGGCTAATTTACCACAAGATGGCATGTTCCTAATTGTATGAAAACCAAATAGCAGGAGAATATTGGCTACAGTAAATATGAAACTACAGGTTTAATTATGTCTAGAGATACGGGAAAAATTCAACTGCGATAAAAGCGAATTTTACTTTTTTCTCGATTTGTCATCTATTTGTTGACTGTTATGACAATTTGAAAAACTGAATATGCGACAAGAACGTTATATTTATATCGCGTCAGCAACTCATTTCTAGTAGCCTATTTGACCATGATAAATAAATTTGGAAAGTACTTTTCATGATATAAATAGACAATTTTTATTTGGCATTCTCCTTTGATTTCTTCTCGTTTTGGAACGTTAAAATGTTACAAGTATTTCCTACAATGTGTGAGTTATAGGTTATGTGTCATGTCGTCAAACAAATTCTCCTTGAATAATAATTCGGACACTGTTTGCCAGTAAAGAGTTGCAGAAAGGTATATCAGTAATTGCATGCTTTCATTGTTTACAAGCTTTGAGTTTTGTTGTTGTTGTTGTTGTTGTTGTTGTTGTTGTTGTTGTTGTTGTGAGAGTAATAAGTTAAAAGTAAGAAGCCGGCGCACAGTGGGTCAAAATCGGAATCTAGGGGGACAAAATTATTTTTACGTTTTAATCATGAATTGAGAGTGAAAGCAACGTATATAATTTGTTTACTTCATAATAAACATCAGTTAAGACCTTTTTTAAGCTCTGTCTACACATACAAGAAATTGTCTAAGACTAGGTGTTGGATAGAGCATTCAGTTATCTCTTCAGAACAATTTTCTACCCCTAATTTACTTTTAACAAAGTCACAAAGTTCCACTTTTGACATAATCGTCGAACCCTGTGCTTCAAACAGTTGTAAACGTGTGAGAACGGGTTGCGCGGCATCTTCTAAAACGTAAAATAACTAAGTAAGTTGCAAAAAGATGCAAGAAATCTTATAACAGGCGTAAACTACAAGACTTTATCTACATTTTAACATTAAGTAGAAAGTGACGCAGAGTGACGCGACACACTAAAAATCTAAGTGAAAATATAATTTTAAAAATAATAGTTAAATATTATATAATGCAAATATAGCAAAAATTATGTAACAATTACGGCCATTAATAACTGAAACACGTTACAAAGATCATATCTTCAGCTGCATGTTCCATCTTAGAGCATCACACTAACCACAAAGACAACCAAACCACAGCCACTTACATTCACCCTCCAATTCAGACTGCTCGAACAGTGGTGACAGATTCACACTAAGATGCGTTTATATCCCAGAATAGTGAGCGGCAATTATATGAGAATGCTGTAGAAGTAATAAATTTTGATTTTTTAATTATGAAAATAAATAGTTTTGTCCTCCTATATTTCGATTTTGACCCACGGTGCGGCGGAGAGCTGTAATAGTTCACCGACATCAAGAAACCGATTGCAGCTTGCAGTTAACTCGAAGTCCGCTGTTTTATTCCATCCCATTATGAAGATTTTACTGTCCGCCCTCCTTAAGTCAAACTTTTAAGTTTAGTAAAAAATAATTCCGTTTAACTTAACAAATGAAAATCTTTGCGACTGATAAAATGTGATCATTTTAAGTCTTGGGAGTACACATGAAAGATGCGTAACCAAGTTTGCACGATCAACACTAGTTTATTGAAGTTGCATTGCCAGCAGTGCGAAAGCTTTTAATTCTCCTGTTGTCATTTTCTTTTTAACTAAAGGAGTGTTAGAAGTGCATAAGTCCCAATATCAGTATTAAAGAAACGTACAAATTTGGCACCACACCTTTTTCAGAAAAGCTCAAAAGAATTTTGCATATTGCGATTTAGTGACTTGTTTATTTTGTTAAGTGTATGTAATCACATTATACACAATATAGTGTACATACAAAGAATAAGAACACACAACGAATAACAAAAGTGATAATGTGGGACTGAGCCCACAAACGTCCTTATCATGTTGGGGCGTATCAATATCGTGTATGGCCACCACGAGCTTTAAGGCATGCTTGCAGACGACGAAGCATACTGAACACTAACGAATCCAACGTGGTTTGGGTCAGATTATCCCACTCTTGGACAGCAGCTTCAATTAGTTGCTGTTTGTATGATGGAGGATTGGGACGGTGCGAAATTGCCCTCGAGCTCTTTCCATGCTTTTTCAATACAGTTCATGTCCGCAGAATTGGCAGGCCACTCCATTCTCTGTATGCCATGCATCTGAAGGAACTGTTTGACCACCCTAGCTCGATGGGCACGAGCATTATCGTCGACTAGTGTAAAGCCCTCACCCATTGTGGCAGCGAATCCTGTAACGGCAGGTTCAAGGATGCTGTCTCAGTACACCAGACCAGTCATGTTACTGTCGGTGGGAATTAGAGGCGTACGTCGACCAAACATGATTCCACCCCAAAACATGACTGAACCTCCTTGCTGTTGGTGGCGTTCCTGGATGAATGGCTCGTGAAATCTCTCATCCACTCGAATGCTCCTACTGTATGGGTGCAAACCATTGGAGACCTTATCCGTAAAGAGAATACGCTTCCAATCTTCTTGCTGCCATGTTCGATGAATTGTTGCCCAACTTACACGAGCTGCTTTATGCTGTGGCTTCAGAGGAGGTATTGGCGCAGGCACCCTCGACGTCAGCTCTGCTTCTAGCAGCCGATGGTGCACTGTCTAACCGGACACAATCACTCCAGTGGCCCTTCGAAGATCCTGACGGAAGGACGTGGCGGTACCAATGGGCCTAGGACGTGCTGAAAGCAACAGATACCGATCCTCCCTGCGAGTGGATTTGACAGGGCGCCCTTTTCTTAGTGGATCAGCTTATGTTTGGGTCTCCCTGAACTTTTTCCACACCCTCAAGACATCACTTTGACTCACTCCAAAACGAGTAGCAACATCCACTTGTCGGAATCCCTGCTGAAGCAATGTTACAATTGGAATGCGGTCAGACGTACGAAAGCGAACTCTTGCCATGTTTCCAGTAGGCTACAGTACCTCCGTCTTCCCCGTGCGCTCCAAATCAACTGCAGAAGTGGTGGTGTTAAACAGACGGACATGAGACGTGCCTCCTAGCGGACAAATATTGAAAGATTCGTACGGCGCACAGTCCTTGTGTGGCTCTAAACATGACGCACAGTGCGTACTGTAAACGTGTAAGCAGTATCATCCCAAACCCACGTGTAATCGTCATATGCAAAACCATTTTTGAGAACTGTATACCCGAAAATAAAGGCATCAGTCTTGCTACAGCTCAAGTGCTGTCAGTCGGTTGTGTGGCGTGAGACGAGAGCACCTGAACTATGCTGAAAAGATCCTAAGGTCATGTTCTCATTATGCGATCAATAATATCATGTATTGTGCAACAACTCGAATTACCCTGAGCTGCTGGTGTTAGCTCCGCAAGCGAGATGGAAAGCTGTAATAGTTCACCGACACAAAGTTGCCAATTGTTAGAATAAAGCGAGCTGTGATCAGTCTACAACTGGCTGTTCCAAATCCATGAGTTTGGGTATGCGTACACGCGAGTACTCAGCAGTGATGCTCGGAGCATGGTTGGAGAGGGACTGGGGGTGATAGCCAACACGTCACGGGGCGAAGGTCATAGTACAAGTCCATGCGCTTCCTGCCAGCCTTGAGTATCCAGCGCACAGTGACGGCAGCCCCCCACAGCAGAGCTGTATTGCATATTGCAGGCGGCGAGCAAGGTTTGTAGAATACAGGTTGGCTCATAACTCTCGGCCAATGGGAGAGCGCGCGGGAATACGTCACGGGCCTGCTGCGTTTGAATCAGTCGTTAGTCCGTAGCGCATTACGAGCTCAGTAAATAATATTTTTAAGGGCAGCAGCCATTTCAGAGTGTCAACTAATGATATGTTGTGAATAATAGATGATGCTGAACGCTTAATTACATGACTAATTTAATTATACAGCTCCTTCAACATAATAAAACTGATATATATATAAACATACTCACACCCGACTATATCTCCAACAGGCGCAGATCCACCTATCCCCATTGCTTCACTAAGTACTGCATTATTATTTATAACAAGCTGTACCCGGCATGCGTTGCAATGCCAATCAAAGAAAGTGTTGGCGTTGAAATTCTGTTTCTTGAAGTGCTTTTGGATACACAACATGTTAACTGCCTCTAAGCTAACGTAAAATGGATTTTCTAATTTAGAACCATTCGTGGAAGCGTGCACAACAACTTTCAAAAGTTTCATCGCTGTCACTCATTTGTTGAATCTACTCGTACGCTACCTGTTGTGAAATTACTAAGTCGAAACCCTTCCCTGGCGTGTACACAATAACTCATCAATGATTCATCGCAATCGGATGAATTGTATATGCACGTATACGGGGTTTTGTTTAAACGATTCGTGCGCTGTCACTCATTTGTTGAATCTACTCGTGCGCTACCTATTGAGAAATGTATTACTAAGTCGAAGCCCTTCCCTGGCGTGTACACAATAACTCATCAAGGTTTCATCGCAATCGAAGAATGTTATATGAACGCAATAGGGGATTTTGTTGAAACGCTTCGCGCGTCGTCACCCATTTGTTGCATCTACTCTTGCGCTACTTATTGTGAAATGGATTTACTAAGTCCCCTTCCCTGGCGGGTACACAATAACTGATCAACGTTTCATCGCAATCGGATGAATAGTATATGAACGCATACCTGATTTTGTTTAAACGATTCGCGCTCCGTCACTCATTTGTTGAATCTACTCGTGCGCTACCTACTGTAAAATGTATTTACTAAGTTAGAAACCATCACGTAAGTGTCCACAACATCTCACCCAAGTTTCATCGCTATCGGACCAATTTTGATATGAAGACATAGGGGACTGTATTGAAACGCTCCGCATGTCGTCGTTCATTTGTCGAATCTACTCGTGTGCTACCTACTGTGAAATGTATTTACTAAGCCAGAAACCTTCTTTGGAGTGTCCACCATATTTCACCGAAGTTTCACCGCTAACGGCAGAATGGTATATGACCTTATACGGGACTTTGTTGAAACGCTTCGCGCGTCGTCCCTCATTTGTTGAATCAACTTGTGCGCTGCATATTGTATAGTGGATTTACTAAGCCAGAAATTTTCCATGACGTGTACACAACATCTCACCCAAGTTTCATAGCTACGGACGAATGGTACATGAATGCATACGGGACTTGGTTGAAACGCTTCGCGTGTCGTCGCTCATTTGTTGATTCTACTCTTGCGCTACATATTGTAATATGGATGTACTCAGCCAGGAACCTTCCCTGGAGTGTACACAACATCTCACCCAAGTTTCATCGCAATCGGATGAATGGTATGTGAACGTATACGGGACGTTGTCGAAACGCTTCGCGCGTAGTCACTCATTTGTTGAATATAAACGTGCGCTTCGTATTGTAAAATGGATTTACTTAGCCAGAAACCTTTCCTGGAGTGTACACAACAATTCACCAAACATTTATCACTATCAGGCGACTGGTATATGACTTTATACGGGACTTTGTTGAAACGCTTCGCGTGTCATCGCTCATTTGTTGAATCTACTGGTGCGATACCTATTGTAAAATGTATGTACTAAGCCAGAAACCTTCCCTGGAGTGCACACAACATCTCACCCAAGTTTCATCGCTATCGGATGAATGGTATATTAAATTATATGGAACTTTGTTGAAACGCTTCGCGCGCCGTTGCTCATTTGTTGATTCTACTCGTGCTCTACCTATTTTTAAAGGGATTTACTAAGCTAGAAACCTTCCCTGGAGTGCACACAAAATCTCAGCCAAGTTTCATCGCTATCGGACGAATGGTATATGAACGCAAACGTGACTTTGTTGAAATGCTTCGCGCGTCGTAGCTCATTTGTTGAATCTACTCGTGCGCTGCCTATTGTAAAGTAGATGTACTAAGCCAGAAAATTTCCCTGCAGTGTATACAACATTTTACGCAAGTTTCATAGCTATCGGACGAATGGTATATGAATGCATACGGGACTTTGTTGAAACGCATTGCGTGTCGTCGCTCATTTGTTGAATCTACTTGTGCGCTATCTACTGTGAAATGTATTCACTAATTTTGAAACCTTCACGTAAGTGAACACAACATCTCACCCAAGTTTCATCGCTATCGGACGAATGGTATATGAACACATACGGGACTTTGTTGAAATGCTTCGCGCATCGTCGCTCATTTGTTGAATCTACGCGTGCGCTACCTATTGTAAAATGGATTTACTAAGTCAGAAACCATCCTTGGAGTGTACTCAACATCTCACCCAAGTTTCATCGCTATCGGACGAATGGTATATGAACACATACGGGACTTTGTTGAAATGCTTCGCGCATCGTCGCTCATTTGTTGAATCTACGCGTGCGCTACCTATTGTAAAATGGATTTACTAAGTCAGAAACTATCCTTGGAGTGTACTCAACATCTCACCCAAGTTTCATCGCAATCGGACGAATGGTATATGAACACATACGGGACTTTGTTGAAATGCTTCGCGCATCGTCGCTCATTTGTTGAATCTACGCGTGCGCTACCTATTGTAAAATGGACTTACTAAGTCAGAAACCATCCTTGGTGTGTACTCAACATCTCACCCAAGTTTCATCGCAATCGGACGAATGGTATATGAACACATACGGGACTTATTTGAAATGCTTCGCGCATCGTCGCTCATTTGTTGAATCTACGCGTGCGCTACCTATTGTAAAATGGATTTACTAAGTCAGAAACCTTCCTTGGAGTGTACTCAACATCTCACCCAAGTTTCATCGCTATCGGACGAATGGTATATGAACACATACGGGACTTTGTTGAAATGCTTCGCGCATCGTCGCTCATTTGTTGAATCTACGCGTGCGCTACCTATTGTAAAATGGATTTACTAAGTCAGAAACCATCCTTGGAGTGTACTCAACATCTCACCCAAGTTTCATCGCAATCGGACGAATGGTATATGAACACATACGGGACTTTGTTGAAATGCTTCGCGCATCGTCGCTCATTTGTTGAATCTACGCGTGCGCTACCTATTGTAAAATGGATTTACTATGTCAGAAACCTTCCTTGGAGTGTACTCAACATCTCACCCAAGTTTCATCGCTATCGGACGAATGGTATATGAACACATACGGGACTTTGTTGAAATGCTTCGCGCATCGTCGCTCATTTGTTCAATCTACGCGTGCGCTACCTATTGTAAAATGGATTTACTAAGTCAGAAACCTTCCTTTGAATGTACTCAACATCTCACCCAAGTTTCATCGCAATCGGACGAATGGTATATGAACACATACGGGACTTGTTTGAAACGCTTCGCGCATCGTCACTCATTTGTTGAATCTACGCGTGCGCTACCTATTGTAAAATGGATTTACTAAGTCAGAAACCTTCCTTAGAGTGTACTCAACATCTCACCCAAGTTTCATCGCAATCGGTTCAGTGGTATATGAATGCATAGGAGACACACACACCCACAGACAAACTATCACGTAAGATTGATTTTTATATATATAGATGCTGTCATTGCTGTCCATTGGTGCCTGCACGTTCGTCTTCATTTCCGCCACTCTCGGAGTCAGCAAAACTGTCACTGATAACAGCACCACGATGTTGGTGACACCGCGGAATGTCATTCTCACTTTCGCCAACCACATTACGAATTAATTGAAGCAGGTGAGGTGCGTCTGCGAAAAAAGTAGATTTTTTCCTGTGTCATCAGATGCATGTAATGTGTAGTTTCAATGGTAATACCGAGTTCTTTCCACAGTGCCATATTCCCCCCGCCACAGTCCGAAACAACATCGTATTCAATATTATGTAGTGACATAACCGCTTCATTTATAATGTCTTTCGACATTTTCTTGTCGAAATTAATGTACACAGGTTGCTTCCAGCTCTGAAATAACCCTCTTGCCATTACAACTTGCATGTATGTATGTGGGCTTACGACTTCGTCTGCTTTAGCATCATATTCATAGAGTGATGACACTTTCATTTCGTCGAAAGAAAGAACAGTGACTCTCTCTCGACCATTCTTCTTTCGTCCACTAATTTTCATTACTTCAATTACGTTTTTTCAATATACCGTTTCGTAATTCAACATTGCCGGCCCAGCGCTTCAAAGTTGATAATCCAGGTAATGGATATTTCAGTGTGACTCTGGTATACATGTATGCTCGGAAGCTTAAATATCTTAAGGTAAATAAATGCCTTCGCTATTTCCTCGTTTGTCCATCTTGCCTTTGTTTTCTGTTTCCTAACAATGTCGACTTGATTTGGTGTCAATAAATCTTTGAACGTATCTTTAATTTTCTTGTCAAAATCACATTCATACTGCTGAATAGAATTCTCTAATTCCACGTTTCTTGATTGCAAACAGTTTGCTCTAGTCTCATGTTTTCCTTCAGTTTTTTTGTCCCTTCAAGTAATGCGTTGTATTTAATGAGAAGATCGTCATATTTTGTGTCAGTATCATTGACATTGGCGTCATTGACGACGGCATCATTGTCACTGGAAAATGTCGAATCCAATATTTCGTTCAGTAATTGTTTGTTTTCTTTTTTCTGGGAGCGTTCTGTACGTGAAGTTGTGTCTTGGCTCTGTGTTTGAGGCAGTAAATTTAAAGAAGGTATTGACGTATTTTTTAATATTCTAGGGTGAGTATGTGTCAGTCGAGCTCGAATTTCGTCTTCAAAATCACTTGGTATGAAATGTTTCCTGCAAATCCGTTTGTTATTCGGATCGAATTTATCTTTCCTATGGCATTTCTTTACCCACGTTTTCCTACGATTAGCATCCTTTGGAAATCTGAAGAAAGATATTTTTCTCCCGTTTTCTTAACAATTTCCGAATTACTTTTGCAGATTGCAACACTGCAAATTTTTCAGGCATCTTAAACAACTGAAAGAAAAGAAAACCCAACGTAAAGAAACAACTTAACCATGGGCTAGAATATGCAAAGATAGATTCCATAGTAATCTGATGTAGGCTAATTAATTTACATAATATACACCTGTTTATTAATGTATAATACACCACGTAACATAATTCATATCTTGAACAAAATAAATACTGTATTAACAAACAAGTAAACAACACACGTAGTTTCCTCTGTCCACTCTGTAAATGGAGATTGGGGTGCCTCTCGCAGGCCCGATGACGCGTTACCCCCACCCTACTGCCAGCGGAAGGCAAGTTACGAGCCAACCTCTCTTCTACTAGCTCTTCTACTAACCTTGGGCGGCGAGTACTCCATTGCTCACGGGCGTGCAGCTCGGCTGGAACAATGAAGTTGAGCGTGCGGGAGCTGTTGGCGGAATGACAACAATGATAGGCTGCCCTGGACTCGGTCAACGAATTGGTTCAAACTCCGTGAGATGTCCATGAAATATTTTTCCATGTTTAAGGTCACATCTGCTTCCGTGTAACTCCTTGCTATGTTCCATTCATATCTTCTCTTTATAACTCATCTTACGTGGTTAGAATCAAGAAGTGCATTTGATCATTAAACTACCCGTCAAGTAGAAATGCAAAGAACCTAATCCCTGACCCCGCTGAAAGGACAATAATGAGGGGTAAACAAACATTTAATTGTTTAGCTAACTATCCGTTGTGTGGTATTTATCGTAAGTTAAGTAAATGTACATTTCTCATTCATTTGTAAATGCCACCCCATGCCACTGGATTCATTATGAACTAATGAGGGGATAGCTAGTGATACCAGGACTAGTTCTACACCTACACTTACAGATTTACCTTTGTAACAAGCTGAAACCCGATCTTGGGCAATGTCCTCATAGTTTTCAACACTGAAACAAAAATTTGAAGACATACGGTACAGTATAGTATATGAATGCCATATTATACCAATTTTTTTTTAGCGTATGGCTTTTAGTGCCAGGAGTGTCCGAGGACATGTTCGGCTCGCCAGGTTTGTAGCTGCTTCGAGACGGACACCCAATGGGTGAGCTACAAGTACCGTTGGGGAGGGAAGTTGGAATGTAAGGGCGAGGAATTGGAAGGTAGCGGCTGTGGCCTGTAGTTAGGGACCAACCCCGGCATGTGCCTGCAAGGAAGATGGGAAACCACAAAAGACCATCTTCAAGGTTGCCGGTGGGGGAATTTGAACCTCCTCGCCTCCCGAATGTGAGCGACTGCCAGCAGTCATGCCGTAACGACCACGGCTAACTCACCCGGTATTATACCAGTGAAATGACCTCTCGCTTTCACGTCAATCTGTCATCTGTTATTAACACCAACTCCGTTATAGGAAATGTAGGTCATTATTTTTTTTTATCGCTCGGACATTTCCGATAGGCCTGTTTATTTTGGGTCCACTGCGTAACTCAGTGGGACAGACGACTTCAATATAGGCCTACGGTGACCAGATGGATTCTCTTTAAGCGCCTTGTGTATTGTACTATCCCTGCCAAAACCCACAACAATTTTGGTGGAATGTTTGTCTTGGCACAGGTACAGCACGTGCGATGAAAGTGAAGTGGTATGGGTGGATTATTTGAAATAACGGTTCATGGTCTAGACACGTCCTAGTTCGTGAAACAAGGGCCTAGAAAGTAGTCCTGACAGTCGAGATACCAGTTACTATGGAATGGGAGTGGGCATCTTGGACCTTTTCTGAGTCTTGGCCCTCCTAGTGCTCAGGTGGCTAGGACTACACAACTCACTTGTTTGATCCCTGAGGTGAAACTCAGGGGCCCTATGTGAGTAAGGCTCGAAAACTGCTTCACTTGTACATCCTAAATCTGCTAAGAATGTGAAGACCAAGCCTCGGACCTATGGGAGTTATGGATTCCCACTCCCATCTTACTGATCAGGGACTCTTTGGAAGCGAACAGGCAATCGAACTGGTATTCCATGGGGTGCTATTAATATCGAGGGTGGTTATGGAAGGAAAAAAGTAGAACTAGTTGAGTCTTCTAGCAGGATGGGATAGAATATTCCAGGAATTAGTGAAGTTCAGATACAGGGAGATAAAGAGGAGGAAGAAGGAGAGTACAAGCAGGGCCGCCGAGAGGGAGGGGCAAGGGGGGCAAATGCAAAGGGGCCCGTAAGCAAGGAGGGCCCGTTAGTGGTGCAGGTTAGTTTCAGATTGTTGTAACACATTTTGTATTATGTAAAATGTTGTCTATAACTTACAACCTGTCCGAAGCTTTGCAGAATAACGATGTCGATTTGTCTACCGTTCTGCAGAAGATATCTCTGCCTTTTAAGTGCAGAAAAGGCAGAAAAACACTTCAGAGGCTTGGGACTATATGTCAGTGCGAAAGTATTGGCAGAAACCATTCATTTGGTAAAAAGAAAAAGTTCCTAGATTCTGAAAATCACAAGAAAAAAAAAAGAAGAGGTGTTAATGAACCTTAATCTATCCAAGAAGAGTATTAAATTCTATATATGACTGTGAGTTAGGAATAATCTACTACAATTTAGTGTTGTATTTGCTATCAAACTAATGCGGAGTTTTAAAATGCTCTTTTTTTCATTTCGTACTGCTAATTAAAGTGAAAACTTACAGAATTACAAAATATTTCCCTTTGCATGTTAACTGTATTAAAAATCCCAAATTATTTTGTGTACTTTGCAAAACATATTTCATAAAATAAATACTAAAATATATTATAAAAATTTCCACTTTACAATACAATTTTTATTTTATTTTATAAACTTTCATACATTTCGGCTCATTTTGAGTTTTCTTCAGTCAATAGCACTAATAAAATTCTCATAAAACAGTCTATGGTTAATCAGTGTGACCTTTAAATATTTTTTAAAAAATTTGTTAAATTTAAAAAGAAAAATTCACATCGTCTTGGTAATTAAAACAAATGGACATACAATGCTTGAAGAATTTAAAAAACTATGTAAAAAACTCAAGTAGTGGACTAAAATGTTTTCTATGTGTTGTTGTTGTTTGAGTCCTCAGTCTTTTGACTGGTTTGATGCAGCGCTCCATGCCTCCCTGTCCTGAGCTAATCGTTTCATCTCTACATAGCTACCACACCCTACATCCGAGGCAATCTGTTTAACATATTCTAAACTTGGTCTACCCCTACAATTCTTGTCCTCAACCCTTCCTTCCATAACTAAGCTTGCTATTCCTGGGTGTCTTAGTATGTGTCCTACCAACCTATCTCTTCTCTTCATTAGCAGTCGCCAGAAACATCTCTTCTCTCCCACTAGTCTCAATACCTCTTCGTTTGTAACTTTATCTACCAATCTGATCTTCATCATTCTCCTGTAACACCACATTTCAAACGCTTCAATTCTCCTCTTTTCTGCTGCACCAATAATCCAAGTTTCACTTCCATAGAGCGCCACGATCCAGACAAAGGCCTTCAAAAATGACTTCCTAATACCTAAATCTATATTCGATGTCAACAGATTCCTTTTCTGTAGAAATGCTTTCCTTGCCTGAGCTAACCTACTTTTTATATCCTCTTTGCTTCGTCCATCACTGGTTATTTTGCTTCCTAAGTAACAGAATTCTCATACTTCCTTTAGCTTTTCACCTGCCAATTTGATGTCCATAGAAGTTTCTGATTTATGTCGGCTGCATTCCAATATTTTTGTTTTACATTTATTAATTTTCATCATGAATTCTTTCCTCAAGACGGAGTCCATACCATTCAAAAACTCATTCAAATCCTCAGGCCTGTCGGCCAAGATGACGATGTCATCGGCAAATCTCAGAGTTGAAATTATTTCTCCTTGAATCTTCACTCCCACTTTACATTTTTCTCTAATTTCCTTCATTGCTTGTTCAATGTAAAGACTGAAAAGTATGGGTGATAAGTTGCAGTTCTATGTGTATGTTCTTTTAAATTATGACTGTGCATCAGATGTTTATCTCAAATTGACATTGTCTTTCCGGAATAGCGAGTAGTGGATAGTAATAATGAAAAGTATTTCAAGAGGGGCCCGAGAAAAAAATTGCATAGGGGCCCTTAAATCCTCTCGGCGGCCCTAATACAAGGTATACCTCTCAGGGGTAAAACGATGCAGGGCATACGGGGGAGATGCGCTGTATGTCAATAGAACCTTAGAGCATCATGTACTTTATGTGAGGTAGGCCTACGTAAATGAACGATTAATGTGGATATATTTGGAAATGTCAGGAAATCGGGCCAGGATTGTTTCAGTGTACGTTCCATATGACGGGGTGGATCAGGACGAAGTAAGCAGAAATGAGGCACTGAGTGTTGTAGTAGTGAGAGTTAACCATAAGGATAGTGTAGTATTGATGGGGGATTTCATTTCTAGGATAAGAAATAGGACTGAGGGGTATGAGAAGGTAATAGGTAAATGCGGTACCGGTAAGGATAGGGAAATGAACACCAATAGGAAATGTTCACTAGACGTCTGTGCTAGCATGGTATTATCTGTTTCGAACTCATTCTCGAAGCATAAGGAGATTCACAGATACACATAGGAAGGTATAGGAACCAGGTCAATAATAGACTTTATCATTACTGACTTTGAATTTAGGAAATTGATAAGGAATTGTAGGGTATTCAGGGGCTTCTTTGATGAAACAGACCACAAACTGATCTGCTGTGGATTAAGCTAAGTTAGACCTGAAGTGCAGAAAGTGAGGACTGTTTGCAGACGGATTAGAGTTGAAAATCTCCAGGATAAGGAACTTAGGCAGAAATACATGGAAATGATTGGTGAAAAATTCCAAAGAGTAGCAGATAAAGAATTGCAGGGCATTTAAACGGAGTGGTCAGGATACAGGGATACAGTACTAGAAGTAGCAAAATCATGTCTTGTGACAATAGTTTGTAAAGAGAGGAAGGAGCGCACATCCTTATCAAATGACTTAGTGAAGTCTGCTTGTAAAAGTAACAAGAAAGCTCACAAAAAAATGCATCCAAAGAATTAAACAATAGTAGAGTCCAAAAGGAAATCATGGGATGAATTTGGAGATAAATTAGAAAAATAGGTCAAGCAGTAAGAAAGCGTTTTTGGAGTGTTATAAAGAATCTTAAAAATGGAGGGGGGAAAGTGACAGTCAGTCTGAAAGACTAGACTTTGTATCATTTTAAATGCTACAAATGCTGAAAAATGCTAGAAAGGCTGGAGGCTTCTCGCTTCGCTCGAAGCCAAAGACTCTTGAAATGTTAGAAAATTATCTGCATAATACTTATCTTGCTTATCTTGTTTCAAATTACTCGCGAACGGCAAGTGCAAACCAAGGGCAAAACAAGGTCAAGCGCGCGGGATGCCGTCACGCTCACCAGATCGCGCGGGGACGTGCCCCTTCCATGCAGTCTAAAACACTTAGTGGGCGATGTATTGAAGATAGAGATATGCTCTCGCGGACTTCTTTGTAGAACTTTTCATGCTGACCAATTCTTACGCTCATAGTATATTGATATTTTTAACAGTTTGCCCAGCGTAAGCTTAAGAAGCGCACGGACGCCAAGTTTGTTTTCGACTTTTTCACTGAAATCGTTACTGCTTGGCTTCCTTTGATCATACATAAATTATTTTCTACAGAATCTTTCCTCGAGATATCCTTTACAGAATGGTGAAAACCGCAGCAAAATCCATCCAGTGGTTCTCGAGATTACCCGAGACATCCAAGAATCGGGGATTTTTGGCTGATACTAACGAAGTAGAGATAGTCGGGGAACACATGCACCAAGCAGTACTATGACGTCACACACCTCAGTGCATCTAGGTACATTTCGTCCCGTCACCGTAACGTAACGCCAGACCCCAGCGTAACGACGAAGTCGACAAGATCATTTAAAATGATAAAATGAGCAGTGTTCTGGACAATTCAGGGAAACTCATCGCCCTCCCCTCTCTCTGTAGTATCCTGGCTCTCAAAGTAATTACTAGGGACCAGATTGTTTGAAAATGCATACGCATATTTTGTGGGTTTATTGGATTCATTGCATATTCTGAACATAACAGCATGTTTTAGCATATATATTTGAAATTAGGTGTAATTTAAAATATCTTGAACAAAATTGGTTTCGCTCGTGTGTTTGATATCCCTGGTAAGCAACTTGCTCGCATTTCAAGAAACGGATGGGGATGGACATTTCTTCCATCATCTGGGTAATATCCCTTGTAAGCAACTTTCTGAGAAACAACGAGATAACAGTATTTTACGTAAGCATGCTGCCTGGCTATTTCAAGAATGGAATGGGGAGGGAAATCCTTTTCACCCTCTGGGTAGCCAGTAGTCCGGGGTTAGTTTTGTGAGGAGTTTCTTCAGGTAATGTGTTACTTTAATCTTAGTCTGCATATTCTTTACTCAAAATGTCTAAATAGAAAGCAGCAGAAAGGATTTGTTAAATCAGTGGGAGCCAGGTAATAGTGATTATTCAACTGATGGCGTTGTCGTCCATTGTCAAGTATGCTCGATGGAAGTGAAATGTGAAACGAAATAAACATGCATAAACGACTTCATATATTAAGGCAAAGGAGGAAAAGGAAGTTAGTTAGTTAGTTATTGTTGTTTTAAGGGGCGGAACTACGAGGTCATTTGCCCCTATAGGGGGGGGGGGACGAAAGGGAATAAGATTGGCTTATTGTTAAGTGCATATTTTTTACATTTTCAGTGCATAACTGCATGCATATTATAATAGCCTAGTTTCAGTGCATACATCTCCGATCCCTAGTAATTACCGGATAAGTTTCTCATTTCGAAACATTGGTAATTTGTTTGAAAGATTGAGTACGCCAAAGGAAGCTGAAAATCTCATGTGTTGGTCATTAGCTGAGGTGCATCACATAGAGTTGTTGCTTCATGTAGGGCTTGGACCCGTGTACTTGGGTGTGTGTGTGTAGAATTTTCCTGAAAACCTGTATTATTGTGGTGGCTGTATCAGTGTGCGTATCTGTAATTGCAGCGAAGATTGGGAAGGAGGCGGCCATGGCGTTAATTTAGGATCCATTCCGGTATTTCCCTGCAGTAGAAATGGGAAACCACAGAAAACAACTTCCAGGATAGCTGAAGTGGATATCGTATTTGCTTCGTCTTAGTTTTGCCTCACGAAGCAGAGTGTATCCCGTCCCAAACCTCAAACCAGCCAGGCATCAAACCCGCACCTCCGAGGTGACCACCAAGAATGCTAGCCGCTACACTACGAGCTGGTCGCATCACTTAGAGAGAGCATTGCTATTAATAACAATTGCATATGGCATTATTTGAGTTATTGTTGCGTCACTTAGGAGCATTGACATGATTGTCATTAGCCCCTTGTACTTGAATGTGTGTCAAACATGTCTGATGACCTGTGTCATTGTAATGTCTGTAGTAGTGTGTGTTCTTGCATTGGAGACGGCCGTGGCC
The DNA here is from genome assembly GCA_946902985.2 of Meconema thalassinum. Taxonomy (NCBI): domain Eukaryota; kingdom Metazoa; phylum Arthropoda; class Insecta; order Orthoptera; family Tettigoniidae; genus Meconema; species Meconema thalassinum. The sequence continues at coordinate 58,673,183 of OX336389.2, forward strand.
TTAAGTTACGAACCATCCTGACATTTGTCTCGAGTAGAAATAAGAGACCAGGGAAACCCGTTTCTAAGATGGTTGAGGTGGGAATTGAGGCTGAGTGAACCCGTTCCAAACCTCCAAGTGATGCGCCTCAGCTCATTTCCAGTAGCCTAATGACCGGTTTCCTTTGGTCTAGTCTAGTTCAGTGGTTCCCAACCTGGGGGCGATCTCCCCCAAGTGGGCGATTTAGGTTATCAGGGGGGCAATAAATAAGCGGGGAGAGATTTGGGGGCGGTGAGTATTCATAGGGGGAAAAATTAAAATATTACTGTACGGGGGAAGTTGCCGGGTGTACACGGAAAAAATGTGACAGGAGCGCCTCCCGTTCGCTCGTTCATCACTCATCGCCAAGTTTGATATGCACAACGTAAATATTGGCCGTAAAGCGCTGATTCAGTTTCCGACTTCTGAACTCCCAGAAGACAAAATCCTAATTATTACTGATCGCCTTGACCAGTCAAAAACCGACATGGAATCAAGATTTGACCAAGTTACAAATTCCGGATTGGATTCTAGATCCATTCTCGTTTGAAGCTGTGGATAAGTTTGATAATTGTCGACGGAGTTTCTAGATCTGAAGTATGAATGCCAGCAGAAAAATCATTTTCAAGCAGAGTGGTTACGAGTTAGCTTGGGTGAAGGTTATGAACACTTATCCACAACTGTGGGGAAAAACTGAACCACTTCTCATATCGTTCCCGTCAACATATTTAGTTGAAAAAGGATTTAGTTCCTCACAAAGCAAAGAAATAAGTTGGACAATTCCCTCAAAGGAGACTTGCAAACTTGACGAACATAAAGCCGGATATTTAAGCTTGAACTGAAATCCACCAAGCACAAGGCATCTATTGAAAAGGTAAAATAAAACTATAACAAAGTTTTTAAATTTTCATCTATTTTTTCAAATTTTAACTCTCAACTTTCTTAATTTTTCCAGATTGCAATTTAAAAATGAGAACATGCACTCCTGTTTTTTTTAATGTACGTCAATGATCTTAGTTAATTATTTCACGTCATTGTTCTTATAAATATCTGTAAAAAATGTAGTCTACATTTCTATTTTTTCTATTTTATTCAAGAGTGGCCGGATAAAACTTCTTTGGTTGTTTTTAATATACGGTAATAAAATTGTTCAACATAATAAAATTGCTTTATTATTTACACTTTATTTCAAATTAAAGTTAGGCATACAATGGAAATGAAAAGGGGGCGATAGGTGTTAGTCAACCTCCAGAAAGGGGGGATGGGTCACAAAAGGTTGGAAACCACTAGTCTAGTTAATCTTTCAAACAACCCCGTGGTGTTGGGGTAGCGCACCTGCCTCTCACCCGGAGGCCCCGGGTTGGATTCCCGGCTCCGTCAGGGATTTTAGAAACTGACGTGAGCGCTGGAACGGGGTGCACTCAGCCTCGTGAGGACAAATGAGTAGCTGTCTGACAGTGAGGCAGTGCCCCGATCACGAAAACCAAGATTAACGGCCGAGGGGACCCGATGCGCTGATCACGCATCACCCCAATATCTGCAGGCCAAATGGCTGGGCAGCTGGGCAGCTGCCTTGCCAGGGGTAATCTTTCAAACAAAATACCGATGTTTCGAAACGAAAACTCACACACAGGAAAGCGTGTCGGTGAATGGATGTCAAAAAGGATAGATGGAAAGGTTTAAGCACATTGCCTCAGTAAAAATAGATGTATAGGCTATATCTAGTTTCTTGATCAACATTTCACATGCATGTAGGATCTTGAAATGTGTTATCATCTAAAATTAAACGGGGGGCTATTAATTTAGAAGTACCGTGGTGCATGTTTACCACCATATAGGCCTATAGCCTAAATAACGTGATGTATGAGTCACAACCACTTTGAATAAAAGAATAATACGTAGATGAAATAGAGCCATTTAACACTACCGTTTCCGTACCAAAACACTCACTGATGATAACCGCATCCCTTACGGAATTATTTTAACTTCAAATTTGTACATCGCATTCGAAGGTACGGTACATATGTTAACATGTTAAAGGTGAACGCTCATTAGACTTAACCTTTGAGAATTATATTGGTGACCTAATACAGTTATAAACCGGTCGTGTAATTGCTATTTGTTTATATCTAAATAAGCGACGGGTTACAGGACAACGGCATACCTCCTCAGTAAAATCTTAAAATCACTTGGATAAAATAAATCATCGATGGGAGCGAGCACGCCAGAATATTCGGTGTCGCGAAAAAAGCGCACTGCGAGAAAAGCGCACTGCGAAGAAAGCGCACAGTCAACCCTTTTGGAGTTACAGAAGGAATCCCGCCCCTATCTTCTTAGAAATAAGGAGTGTTACACAGAAAATAAAAGTTGAATTAATTAGTTTCTGATTCCCATCACACTTTATCCAGGCTGTGGTCTGGCTAAATGATTAATTACTAAATATTTTTAATCATTTAGGCGTGTTTAAAATCAGCTTGAGTATAGCTTCGTCAATGTTAACTTTTTAAATATATTTACAGTTTTAAAGTATACTTAGGCTTGCTTTAAATCAGCATGAATGTAGCTTCGTCAATATTAACTGTTTACTATTTACATTCTTTTCGGGTCTTGCTTTTCTTCTAGAAAGAAGGTCTAGCCAAGTTTTTGTAGATATGAAACTGTCTTTAAACACGCTGTGATGTCACCATTTTCTTCATACTTCTTCACAGTTCTTTCCAGTTTCTTATCCAACTCGATGTAAGTTTTCTTCCTCTTTTTCCCAGCTAAATTCAGTTCTATCCTCATGGACATACAAGAAGATTCCTCCGCTTCACTCTTGAAACAAAGTATGACATCTCTGATTTTGGGGTTGGGTCGTCCAAGAAGATTGTTGATTTTGTTGTGCCAACCTTCCACCGCGTTCGTAGTCCTGTGTCGCCTAGCATAGCAATTCCACAATTCAATAGGAATTTCGACATTATGCAGCCACTGTTCGACGAAGTAGTCGAAGAAGCGAGTTAATTTCGGGTTTTCAAGAGCCTGTGAGTGAATTTCGACCCAGCCATCTTGGACATCTTCAGTTTTCAAGAAGGCTAATGCAGCACACATTTGAGTGGACAGTCGGATTTCTTCATTTTCTCTATATTCACATGTCAGTCCAATTTCTTGTATTTTTCTCCACAGACATTTTTTCAAATGAAAGTAGCACCCATGGATTTCAACTGATGGCAGAACTTCTCTAATTGCAGCTATTGCACTCGCCTCTAAATCAACGTGGATGTGTCTTGGATTCCATTCTGGGACTGCTTGCAGTACATGACGAAAAAAACGAACGTATGTAGTTTTCTTCTTGTTTGGAAGTAGGCCAAACACAACTGGATAAACGTTAGTTTCTGTGTCGGAGCTTCCATAATCAGCATGGATGGTGTAAATTTGACCGAACTGTTTACTACAACTTTTAAACGTTCCATCCATGAAAAAGCCTTGTAGGTTCCTCAAGCACTCTTTTCCTTTTTCTGAACAAAAAATGATCATCCGTTCCTCTGAGCCTTCGTCCACTAACATAAATTTTGATCCGTCGTTCATCTGAAGCAATTCTTCGTCTAAAATTACTTCTTCTCTAGTCTTAGGCTCCTTTTGGGTTCCACGCGCACTGTTTCTCTGTATGTACATACTTCTTTTTGTGGTGAGTTGTTGCGGCATTTCTGTTACAAAATTGTAGCCCTTGTTGTGGAGTTCTCCCAGTTCTTCTCTGTAGATCTTTGAAATGGACGTGTCTTCTTCACGGGCTCTCTTCTTTGCAACGTTGATGCTCTTCATAACTTCCAATCTGGCTGTGTCCGGTGCTGCACATGAGTGATCAGTAACTTCTAAAACTTCGCCATTTTTACTTTTTAACATTCCACGGCACCTACTTGACCTTTCCTTCTGACATCGCCAAACTATTAACCCATCTATATTCTTCCTAAACTCCCTATATGCGTATCCGTTATAATGTGCTGCAGGCTTACCTTTGTTAGTAGTTAAGACTTCCATAATATAACTAAACCATGTATAAATACTAAAAAGAAAGAAAACGTTCAAAACACTAGGTATACTAGTAAAATAACTTTAACACAAGTAAGTTTAAAACACTAAAACAGATTATTGCTGCTTACGAAGTGACTTGAAGGACCATCAGAACAGGAATGACAAAGAAGGGGTCGGTGAGGTGGGGCGGCTGCTCGGGAGGAATGAACCTGAGCTATTGTATTGCGTGATGACTCACCTCCAACCAGCTCCAAGTATTCATTTCCTGGTAACGTAACCCCTACCCTAAACTGTCACATTGGCCCTTGTGCGCTTTCTTCGCAAATACCTGTATGTGCGCTTTATTCGCTGTGCGCTTCTCACACAGATTCAGAATATTCAGTATAAGGAACTAGACTTAGCCCAGAAACACGCATTACCTTTGTTTGACCATATGCACTAGTTTTCTAATATATTTTCCTTTCAACTACAGCCTAGAACTGAAATTTAAGAGCTAAAATGATTCACGGACTAGAACTGTGAATTTAGATCAACAACGCTAACCCGAGAACTGCCGCCGGTTGAACATAGAATCAGATCAATGCACAGTAATCTTCGATGCAAGTTTTATGCAACAAAAAAATCTGGGTTCAACCCGGACGACGGTCAGTTGAACCCGGTGATTTGAGATCAAATGCTTTATACAATCGGCCCTAAGTCAACCACGTTCCATCTCTCACACCAGAATTAAATTTCTTGGTGGAGTCGGGAATCGAACGTGGACTAGTTCCTCTGGTACGTTCAGTATTTGTGCTGTATTTAACAATAGAAACAACAATTTGTTTAAATTGTATTTTAGTTCCAATGGGCAGATTTCGGTAAACAGACTATCGGCCAGAGCTTGGTTCAGTGGGTGGGCTGTAGTTGAAGCTATCAGCAATAACTATCTCAGCCTTGAATATCATCGGGTCACGCAAGGCTGAAAATGACGCTACAATGTAACCTAATAGCCCTGGATCAAGTTTGTGTACTGGTTTCTCCCGACCACAGTTGTCCCTCGCACCGCTAAGTTCTTTGCCACACCTTTTCTTCTTTTAATGCACTGCTCTCCTAAGTTGAGATGGGATTATTGTCAAACAACAACAACAGTAACAATGAATCGCACCGTGCGGAAAGGGATTCACTCCTTATTATTTACAGGTTTTAACGCGGTGTCAAATCTACTACCCTCTGTCATGCCCCAAGTGGAACGATGACATCTATCGGACATACAAGGAACCTCCAGTAATCGCCACGTGGGTGACGCCATTGTCCCACAACTGGTCTAAATGCTAGAGACTATGGTCTGGTTCCAATCGCGCCTTGCAATATACCGTACAGGTGAAATTTACCTTCAGCACAGAATTTTATATAGGTTCATTGCTTTCTCTCTAAAAAAGACTAATAGTCAGTCTGAAAGACTAGACTTTATATCATTTTAAATGCTACAAATGCTACAAATGCTGCGTGAACTCAAAGTCCCTTAGCAAGTGCAAACCAAGGTCAAAGGAGGTAGCTGGCTGGATGACGTCACGCTCACTGGCGCGTGCGGGGAAAGGAGGAAGCTCAAGCAGTACTATGACGTCACACACCTCAGTGCATTCTCGGTACATTTCGTCCCGTCACCGTAACGAAACGCCAGACCCCAGCGTAACGACGAAGGTGACAAGGTCATTTAAAATGATAAAAATTTAAGAGGTACTCTCAATAAATTGTAGTCGACAAAACATCACGATCTTGCAATTTTTGGCAATTTGCAAAGTCCGGTTATTGTTTGTGGTAGAATCATTAACTTTCAGCTCTTTCGATGCCTGGGTGAATGTTAAATAGTTCGTTATTTTCATCATCCTTCAAAACTAACCACACGCACTAAATACCAACCTACCCCACCTCCAAACATTAGCCTGCGTGCTCATAAGAACGGAGTGCCGAGTTGCCGACCAAAGGAAACTGATACGATAGATCGATTAAAATCGAGGATAACTCGAAAACTCCTCCAGCTGTTGTGAACAGCGCTTTGACACCAGCTGATTGATGAACTTTCAAGTCGGAAGTTATATTTGCCGGACTAGATATAGAATGTACCAATGTTTTCTCTTAAACATTTTTCAAATAATAATAGTACGGTAATCATAATTTTTCAAATGTTTAAGGGGTACGCGTACACCCGCGTTCCCCCTGAAAAAAAAAAAGCACTGGGTATTCTACATAGCCCGTGTTCTTGGGTGTGTGTGTGTAGAATTTGCCTGAAAACCTGTGTTATTGTGGTGGGTGTATCAGTGTGCGTATCTGTAATTGAAGCGAAGATTGGGGTGGTGACGACCATTGCCTTAATTTAGGATCTGTAGTGTGTTCTTGGATTCGAGACGGCCGTGGTCTTAAGTTACGAACCATCCTGACATTTGTCTCGAGTAGAAATGAGAGACCAGGGAAAACCGTTTCTAAGTTGGCTGAGGTGGGAATTGTGGTGAAGCACGGACACGTATTCTACCGGTATGCCACATACTTGTGTGATTTGTCCCGTTAATAGTTCAGGACACGTGGCATATGACTGTGCGAGTATTTATCAACACTTGACTCTGAAAATATACATAGTTATATCTCGTGAACCATACAATCCACAGATCCATTAGATAGTATGGATGTTACATGCAGTTAAACATTAAACCTATCAAGTTGGTGACACTTTCATGTCTGGGTTAGTCATAACTAGGGCTCGGATTTTTAGGTAAATAAATATTTTTTATGTAAATACATATTTTAATCATTTTCCTATAAACACATACATTCCTGATTTTCACTTATTAGCACACAAAAAGTCAAAATATTTACATTTAAAAAAATAAGTATGCTAGATCTTTCCGTTTATTGCATTTTTGATCTGTGTTACTTCAACGGGAAATAACATGTGAGCTATCTAATCTTCATGCAGAGCGTATATCAGCTTGCAACTGTGTTATTCTTAACTTGCCGCCCCGTGCCACTCACTGTGGAAGCCGGGGATTTCCAGATAATTTTACTTATGACGGGGGCGTTCTGTTCTGCCAACCATGTGGGAAAGCAATCAAGGCTGAACAGCGATCTCAAGTTACACAACACCTCAAGGGCAAGAAACATATTGCCGCAGTTTCGCGCCTTCAGAAGAAGTGTTTCGCGATAATCGTCGGTCATTTGTGATGGACAGCCTGAAGATGTATCTCGATGTGTATTGTAATGCTTCAGCAGTCAGTGAGGCATAGCATAAATTGCATTCGTGAGTACTGCATATTGTTTATATTCACATTAATAAACCAAATTATAATTAAATATTTTTACTTTTTTGTCATATATTTCAGGTATTTTTAATACATAAAAAATTAATATTTTCCCGATTTTTAGCACCTAAAAATCCTAGCCCTAGTCTTAACTAACCTGCATGCGTGCCAAGTTTAGAACCGCTTACATGCATACGTTCTAAGATATTGAGACTAGGGTTGAAACTCCAGACACAAGTGATACCATTTATCAATAGTTGGAAGTCCTTGAGTCTGAAAGTAAACTACTATAGTTAACCTATATTTATAATAAAATGTATGTAACCATAAGTCAATATAAGTTGTACATTAAAACCGTACCGGCTTCAGTCATATTGTGACCTTCCCCAGCGTAATTTAGGACATGTAAATGTGCAAGAACATACGCATAATAGAAATTTTGCCATAACAGAGGATTCTAAAAATTTTCATGTTCCAAAAGCTCACAAATTAAAATAATTAAAGAAAAACAGATCTGTTACAAAATGTGTTAAGAAGAACATAAAGAAGTCTTGATAAAACAGCGTGGAATAGAAGAGATGTGGATGTGGCTTGCCCATTCATAACATTACCCCGTAACACTTAATTCCAAAGTTTTATCATTTTAAATGATTATGTCGACTTCGCTGGGGTCTGGCGATACGTTACGGTGACGGGACGAAATGTACCGAGAACGCACTGAGGTGTGTGACGTCATAGTACTGCTTGAGCTTCCTACTTTCCCCTCGCGTTCGGGTGAGCGTGACGTCATCCAGCCAACGACCTCCTTAGATCTTGGCTTGCCCTTTTTAGCCTACTTTCGATTTTTGCAAAAAATGAAATAGACTTATGAGATCAACACAGGGCGAAAAAAGTGTGTCTGTCTGTGTGTGTGTATGTGTGTGTGTGAGTCTGTGTGTGTGTGTGTGTGTGTGTGTATGTATGTGTGTGTGTGAGTCTGTGTGTGTGTGTGTGTGTCTGTGTGTGAGTGTGTGTACTCTGAATGTCTGTCCCCCCCTATCAATTCGAACACGGTGAATGCGAATTGAACGAAATTTGGTACCAAGGTAGCACTAGCAAAGGACACCTCAGTGTCATGTTTTATATCGCCGCCATCTGGACGGAAACGCAATGGCGGCCCCACAAATGTTCAAAGCTTAAATCAAATTACGACTAACCTAATCATCCGATCTCTACCAAATTTTGCAACAACATACCTTTATGGGGGGAGCATCCTTTGACCAAACCAATAGGTCATCAGTGTAATAGTTTGCAGATGGCGGCCATCTTTGTGTGAAAATCGATTGCCCCTATTAATTCGAACACGGTGCAACCGAATGGAACGAAATTTGGTACAGAGGTAGTACTAACAAAAGGCACCTCAGTGTCATGTTTTATATCGCCGCCATCTTGACGGAAACGTAATGGCGGTCACACAAATGTTCAAAGCTTAAATCAAATTACGACTAACCTAATCATTTGATCTCTACCAAATTTTGCAACAACATACCTTTACGGGGGGAGGATCCTTTGACCAAACTAATAGATCATCAGCCTAATAGTTTGCGGATGGCGGCCATCTTTGTGTGAAAATCGATTCCCCCTATTAATTCGAACACGGTGCAACCGAATGGAACGAAATTTGGTACAGAGGTAGTACTAACAAAAGGCACCTCAGTGTCATGTTTTATATCGCCGCCATCTTGACGGAAACGTAATGGCGGCCACACAAATGTTCAAAGCTTAAATCAAATTACGATTAACCTAATCATCCGATCTCTACCAAATTTTGCAACAACATACCCTTATAGAGGAAGCATCCTTTGACCAAACGAATAGGTCATTAGCCTAATAGTTTGCGGATGGCGGCCATCCTTGTGTGAAAATCAAACACGGTGAAACCAAATGGAACGAAATTTGGTACAGAGGTAGCACTAGCAAAGGGTATCTCAGTGTCATGTTTTATATCGCCGCCATAGTGACAGAAACGTAATGGCGGCCACACAAATGTTCAAAGCTTAAGTTAAATTACGACTAACATAACCATCCGATCTCTACCAAACTTTGCAACAACATACCTTTATGGAGGAAGCATCCTTTGACCAATCTAATAGGTTATTAGCCTAATAGTTTGCGGATGGCGGCCATCTTTATGTCAAAATTGATTCCCCCTATTAATTCGAACACGGTGGAACCGAATGGAACGAAATTTGGTTCAGAGGTAGCACTAGCAAAGGGCACCTCAGTGTCATGTTTTGTATCGCCGCCATCTTGACTGAAACGTAATGGCGGCCACACGAATGTTCAAAGCTTAAATCAAATTACGACTAACCTAATCATTTGATCTCTACCAAATTTTGCAACAACATACCTTTACGGGGGGAGGATCCTTTGACCAAACTAATAGATCATCAGCCTAATAGTTTGCGGATGGCGGCCATCTTTGTGTGAAAATCGATTCCCCCTATTAATTCGAACACGGTGCAACCGAATGGAACGAAATTTGGTACAGAGGTAGTACTAACAAAAGGCACCTCAGTGTCATGTTTTATATCGCCGCCATCTTGACGGAAACGTAATGGCGGCCACACAAATGTTCAAAGCTTAAATCAAATTACGATTAACCTAATCATCCGATCTCTACCAAATTTTGCAACAACATACCCTTGTAGAGGAAGCATCCTTTGACCAAACGAATAGGTCATTAGCCTAATAGTTTGCGGATGGCGGCCATCTTTGTGTGAAAATCAAACACGGTGAAACCGAATGGAACGAAATTTGGTACAGAGGTAGCACTAGCAAAGGGTATCTCAGTGTCATGTTTTATATCGCCGCCATAGTGACAGAAACGTAATGGCGGCCACACAAATGTTCAAAGCTTAAGTTAAATTACGACTAACTTAACCATCCGATCTCTACCAAACTTTGCAACAACACACCTTTATGGAGGAAGCATCCTTTGACCAATCTAATAGGTTATTAGCCTAATAGTTTGCGGATGGCGGCCATCTTTATGTCAAAATTGATTCTCCCTATTAATTCGAACACGGTGGAACCGAATGGAACGAAATTTGGTTCAGTGGTAGCACTAGCAAAGGGCACCTCAGTGTCATGTTTTGTATCGCCGCCGTATTGACAGAAACGTAAAGGCGGCCACACAAATGTTCAAGGCTTAAGTTAAATTACGACTAACATAACCATCCGATCTCTACCAAACTTTGCAACAACATACCTTTATGGAGGGAGCATCCTTTGACCAATCTAATAGGTTATTAGCCTAATAGTTTGCGGATGGCGGCCATCTTTATGTCAAAATTGATTCCCCCTATTAATTCGAACACGGTGGAACCGAATGGAACGAAATTTGGTACAGAGGTAGCACTAGCAAAGGGCACCTCAGTGTCATGTTTTATATCGCCGCCATCTTGGCTGAAACGTAATGGCGGCCACACGAATGTTCAAAGCTTAAATCAAATTACGATTAACCTAATCATCCGATCTCTACCAAATTCTGCAACTACATACCTTTATGGAGGGAGCATCCTTTGACCAATCTAATAGGTCATTCGCCTAACAGTTTGAGGATGGCGGCCATCTTTATGTCAAAATTGATTCCGCCTATTAATTCGAACACGGTGGAACCGAATGGAACGAAATTTGGTACAGAGGTAGCACTAGCAAAGGGCACCTCAGTGTCATGTTTTATATCGCCGCCATCTTAACTGAAAAGTAATGGCGGCCACACGAATGTTCAAAGCTTAAATCAAATTACGATTAACCTAATCATCCGATCTCTACCAAATTTTGCAACTACATACCTTTATGGAGGGAGCATCCTTTGACCAATCTAATAGGTCTTTCGCCTAATAGTTTGCGGATGGCGGCCATCGTTGTGTCAGAATCGATTCCCCCTATTAATTCAAACACGGTGAAACCGAATGGAACGAAATTTGGTACAGAGATAGCACTACAAAGGGCCTCTCAGTGTCATGATTAATATCGCCGCCATATTGACAATAACGTAAAGGCGGCCACACAAATGTTTAAAGCTTAAATCAAATTAGGACTAACATAACCATCCGATCTCTACCAAACTTTGCAACAACATACCTTTATGGAGGGAGCATCCTTTGACCAATCTAATAGGTCATTAGCCTAATAGTTTGCGGATGGCGGCCATCTTTATGCCAAAATTGATTCCCCCTATTAATTCGAACACGGTAGAACCGAATGAACGAAATTTGGTACAGAGGTAGCACTAGCAAAGGGCACCTCATATTCATGTTTAATATCCCTATAGCACGTTGTATTTCAAAAAGCTACTACAACCAACATTCAATCATACTCCTTGAAAAGGACAAAGAGTTATAACAATACCCATGCATTTAGGAGAAAGTAGGCTATATGTTCTTTCCTGAACATCTTGTTTTGATGTGTAACATCTTTCCGCTCGGTTGCTGGATAGTTTTGTGGGAGTGATCTTGAAAATTGGGGACGGAAGTGGATCGGAACAATCGAGCTGGCAGTGGTGGATCGAACGGAAGTGTACTAGCTGGCAGTGGAGGACAACGGAAGTATGCACTGCCCGCTCGATCGATCGAACGGAAGTGTACTAGCTGGCAGTGGTGGAACGAACGGAAGTATAAGATGCACTGCCAACTCGATCGATCCAGAGGGCAGTGGTAAGACCCAGCTGGCAGTGGTACGAGAAACAATGAGCGCGCGGTGTCGGAATTTGATACCATGACGCACTCTCGGCCATGTGGAATGTATATGACATACTGAACGGAAAACGCTCATGCGAACTCTGGTGTCAAGTGATTGAAACAAATGACATGGTACATGTTCGAAGTCTTCGTATCAGTATTTAAATGGTAAAATGCCTTAATATCAAACATTGTAAGTAGTCGGCATTGCCGGTATTATGTTTCTGCACAATGGCTATTCAAATATTAACTTACATAACGGTAATGCAGTCATCAATATAATATAATCGTTGTGGTTATATGAGAATTGAGCAAGCCTTCATGAACTACTGCTGAATACATTCTCTTTACTCACAAGAGGGCCTATTCATAAGGCATTTTAAACTCAATTTCACGCAGGAACATTATCGAAGCAAGCAAAATATAAATGAAACTTAATTCCGTAATGCAGTATTATTGGAACGTGGAAATAAGTCACCATCTTGTGCACAAAATTTGCGTAGTCGAAATAGCCGTGGGGTTAGTGTTTATGACTGTGAATCTAGAGATCTTGGGTTGGAATCCCGGACGGGGTAGATATTTTTGCTACCAGATTATCATTTTAAACGATATTTATCATATCAATATGACTCTTTTAACAGAATCCATATGAAATTACGTGTTGGTCTGTGAATGAAGAGGACCTGTTTATAAGGAATTTAAGGTTATGAGCGGTGTCGCGTCTATTAGTCTTGTTGATCAATATCGTATTCTTTATTTAGGCTAGTGCTGGTGGAAGCTACAAATCATCTAATAAATTGAGTTCCGTATTATAAACTACAATATCTGTAAAACACTCCCTTTTACAATAGATTAATATTTGTGCCAATAATAGTATAAAATACTGGTGTATCAACAATTTCACGTGAGGTTTCTTCTATGTCAGATGTTACACATCATATGCGACTACTGAAAGGCTCGTAATATATATATATATATATATATATATTGCTAACGGACTTTGAGTTCACGCAGCATTTGTAGCATTTAAAATGATATAAAGTCTAGTCTTTCAGACTGACTATCAGTGTTTTTACATTCCATTATTTCTCTGCCTCGCAAATACATACCAAACTATCAGTTATAACCTAACCATTTCGACTTATCTAGTTTCACATCCACATCTCTTCTATTCCACAAGACTTGTTCATGTTTTTCTTAAGACATTTTGTAACAGATCTGGTTTTTATCATTTTAAATGATCTTGTCGACTTCATCGTTACGGTGGGGTCTGGCGTTACGTTACGGTGACGGGACGAAATGTACCTAGATGCACTGAGGTGTGTAACGTCATAGTACCGCTTGGTGCATGTGTTCCCCGACAATCTCTACTTCGTTAGTATAAGACAAAAATCCCCGATTCTTGGATGTCACGGGTAATCTCGAGAACCACTGGATGGATTTTGGTGCGGTTTTCACCATTCTGTAAAGGATATCTCGAGGAAAGATTCTGTAGAAAATAATTTATGTATGATCAAAGGAAGCCAAGCAGTAAAGATTTCAGTGAAAAAGTCGAAAACAAACTTGGCGTCCGTACGCTTCTTAAGCTTACGCTGGGCAAATCGTTAAAAATATCAATATACTATGAGCGTAAGAATTGGTCAGCATGAAAAGTTCTACAAAAAAGTCCGCGAGAGCATATCTCTATCTTCAATACATCGCCCACTATAAGTGTTTTTAGACTGGATGGAAGGGTGAGCGTGACGGCATCCCGCGCTTGACCTTGCTTTGCCCTTGGTTTGCACTTGCCGTTCGCGAGTAATTTGAAACAAGATAGGTATTATGCAGATAATTTTCTAACATGTCAAGAGTCTTTGGCTTCGAGCGATGCCTCCAGCCTTTCTCGCATTTTTCAGCATTTGTAGCATTTAAAATGGTACAAAGTCTAGTCTTTCAGACTGACTGTCACTTTTTTAATTTTAATTTGTGAGCTTTTGGAACAAGAATATTTTTAGAATCCTCTGTTATGGCAAAAGTTTATATTACGTTATGTTCTTGCACATTTACATGTCCTATATTACGTTGAGGAAGCTCACACAATGTGACTGAAACCGGTACGGTTTTAATGTATCCTACTACTTATGGTTATATACATTTTATTATAACTAGCATTACCCGTCGCGGCTTCGCCCGCGAATATTCTAGTTGTAAAGAGTACACTTAGCAAAATCTCAATCATGAATGCTATGACTGATTTATCCTGGGTATGAATAATCAGACTTTATCAATTCAGCTACTGGTGCAGTGGTTCGGGGTTTGTCATTCCTTCATAGGTATACCAGAGCGAAGTTAGTTTTCTGGGAATATCACAGACTTTGTTAATTTAAGGGCCTTTAAATGTGGTTTTCGGAGACCCTTTATAGTCGGGTGAAAAAGACCTTTCGTACCACACTCACACGTGAAAATTGAGTGAAAAAATTCTACAGTGCCCCTTGACCCCCTTAAACGCATTATACTGTATGTATTGATGAATTTTACAGCTTAATTTGGTTCAGTGATAACCTTATAACCGTCTGGAAACTTTCACAGTAATGTAATAATTGGAACTGCATTGCATCTTACAGAAATAGATGGACCTGTGATATTCTGTTACCATGGTTACCGTGTTGCATTCGTTCATTATTTCATTGTAAATATACATGCTTTAAGGTATTTATTTAATTGTGAGGCATTTAAAGCGTAAGTGAGTGCGTTTCGCTTACGCATTGGGTTGTGCTGAACCTGTTGGTACCCCATATGTGTAGGTTGGTGTTAATGGGACCTTATTTTCGGTACAAAACTGGAATGGGACCTTAGCAGAATAATAGGCCTATAGGGAGGGAATACATCATCAATAAGAAATCGGACTGTCATGCTCATTTTATGTCATCCTAACCTACACACATCAAAAAAAGTTTTGCATCACCTCGGTTCCAAGAGTTCCGGAACCGTTAAATACAAAGGGAATAGAGATCAACACAAACAACATTTCAGCTCGTTTTATTGCTCATGAGACCCACACATTGCATGTTGTACCATCATACAGCTAGACTTTCAGCATTTGTGGTCCAGATTGCAGTACACACCACTACCTCTAATACCCAGTAGCACGTCCTCTTGCATTGATGCATGCCTGTATTCGCCGTGGCATACTATCCACAAGTTCATCAAGACACTGTTGGTCCAAATTGTCCCACTCCTCAACGACAATTCGGCGTAAATCTCTCAGAGTGGTTGGTGGGTCAAGACGTCCATAAACAGCCCTTTTCAACATATCCCAGGCATGTTCGATAGGGTTCATGTCTGGCGAACATGCTGGCCACTGTAGTCGAGCGATGTCGTTATCTTGAAGGAACGCATTCACAAGATGTGCACGATGAGGTCGAGAATTGTCGTCCATGAAGACAAATGCCTCTCCAATATTCTGCCGATATGGTTGCACTATGGGTCGGAGGATGTCATTCAGGTATCGTAAAGCCGTTTCGGAGCCTTCCATGACCACCAGTGGCGTACGTCGGCCCCACATAATGCCACCCCAAAACATCAGGGAACCACCACCTTGCTGCACTCGCTGGACAGTGTGTCTAAGACGTTCAGCCTGACCAGGGTGCCTCCAAACACGTCTCCGACGATTGTCTGGTTGAAGGCATATGCGACACTCATCGGTGAAGAGAACGTGATGCCAATTCCGTGGGGTCCATTCAGCATGTTGTTGGGCCCATCTGTACCGCGCTGCATGGTGTCGGGGTTGCAAAGCTGGACCTCGCCATGGACGTCGGGAGTGAAGTTGCGCATCATGCAGCCTATTGCGCACAGTTTGAGTTGAAACACGACGTCCTGTGGCTGAACGAAACGCATTATTCAACATGGTGGCATTGCTGTCAGGGTTCCTCCGAGCGGCAATCCGTAAGTAGCGGTCATCCACTACAGTAGTAGCCCTTGGGCGGCCTGAGCGAGGCCTGTCATCGACAGTTCCTGTATCTCTGTACCTCCTCCATGTCCGAACAACATCGCTTTGGTTCACTCTGAGACGCCTGGAAACTTCCCTTGTTGAGAGCCCTTCTTGACACAAAGTAACAATGCGGACGCGATCGAACTGCGGTATTGACCTTCTAGGCATGGTAGAACTACAGACAACATGAGCAGCGTACCTTCGTCCTGGTGGAATGACTGGAACTGATCGGCTGTCGTACCCCCTCCGTCTAATAGGCCCTGCTCATGCATGGTTGTTTACATCTTTGAGCAGTTTTAGTGACATCTATGAACAGTCAAAGGGACTGTATCTTGGATACAATATACACAGTCAACGTCTATATGCCGGAGATCTGGGAACCGAGGTGATGCAAAACTTTTTTTGATGTGTGTATATTTCTTGCGCTATACATTGCACATACACAATTACAGTAGGATGAACACCATTGGATAGTATGGAAGTTACGTAGTCCACTATTTATCAATGAACGTTCCAACACGTGTTGAGCTATGTTGGCAAACATGTCATGGATGGGTGGCTTGATACAGGGTGTTTCAAAAAAAAGTCCGATATTCCAATAGGGGATCGGATTGGTGAAAACGAGAAGAAATTTTCCCATAAACATATGTCCAGAAACAAACACCTGTTGAGATATGCACCATTTTACCCGCGTGGAGGAGGCGTTATGCTCGGTGGTGCAGGCGTCCTTCCGTTGAAGGTCTTTGCATGAGTCGGATGTTCAGTCATACTATGGGGTTGTGCTGGCAGTGCAGTGCGCTACCCGCACCAGACTGTGGAGTATGGAGTATTCCTCGAGGGAAATGGCAAACATGGTTTTTGTTATGGATTAGAAAATGGTAGTAGCACGACCTCGCCGTTTTCTGGACCTAGGGGGCCGATAACCTAGATGTTAGGCCCCTTAAAACAACAATTATCATCATCATCATGTTTTCTGGACCTTAATCCATTGGATTTTTAGATTTTTGGCTATGGTGACATTTAAAGACATTGGTGTATGCCACACCCATCGACCATGTGTAGATGTTACAAGAGCGTGTGCGTTCACGGTAGCAAACAGTACGCTGTGAACGCGGTGTGATGGAGCGCTCCCTAAACATGTTCCATGGAGCGGACGCCATTTTATTGAGCATAGAAAAACTTCGCTCCATCCACGGAACACGTTTAAATCCAACATGGCGTAGCATGAAGTAGATTTAAAAACAAATGTAAACATTGTGGAAATCGCTCAAAATAGTTCCTAAACTGATGAATACTGAAATGATAATGAAAAACACAACATCACGGTCCCTCTATAGCCTATAAAATGGCCTGCATTGTGTTAAATTCGTGATATATCTTTATTCCGATTTACGGACCGCAGTTGCGACAAATGTTAACCTATGTGTGAATCAACATAACCTGACATATCGGATGTTACATCCTTTATTTTGTTCCAAGTATTAAAAATTATATGAATTCAGGTGTGTGGTTTCCTTTTTAGTGGCAATGTGCATTTTTAAAATTTTTAAATCGATGTTTCAGCGTTTTTTAATCACTTGTAATTTGGTGATGTGGTCTGAAAATACGATTTTAACCTATGCTTTGGGCTAAATACTGTACCTCGACGAATATATTGTTGTGTAGGCAGTATAGAGAGAATCAAACTTCCAGGCTACCGGTACCGGTACTGTATAAAAATACCTTTCATTTGGAGCAAGCATAGGCAACCGGTACTGTATAAAAAATACCTGCATTGTAAGGCCTACTTGGCCTACCCCAAATTCTGATAGGCTAAGACCTATTGTCAAGAGTCTTGACTCAAAAATAAATTATTTCAATACCGTAGGCTACCGGTACTTGTTGGGTTAAGGATTTGTATGCAATAGGATATAAGAATTACCGTAGGTCTGTCTGTGCCTGCATTATTAGGTGATTCTTCCAATAGAAAACTGAGTATTTGGCTGATCAGAATGTAATGACTGGGAATTACTAGTATCCTATCAGTATTTTTCTTTTCATGGTGTTCGCTTTTGCGAATGTTTTTTTTTTTGTGGCTATGTTTCCCGCACGGTTTGAAACACTCGTTCAATTTTGCCCCATTATTTTTTTCCGTTATAATTGCAGTATGAACACGGTGTTCTGATTATTTACTTAACTTACGTTTCATTTGAATTGTTGTTCTTTATTATTCTTGTCAACTCACCTTTTTCTGAAGTGTCTTTCTAGACGCACCATACTGTCACACGTTTTCATGAGGTACTGTGCTCATCTCAGCGGCAACCGTCGCAATGTGCTTGGGCTGTGCGCTGATTGGCTGTTTGACGCCCCGCCTTCATTCTGGATTGTTCGACGCGCTGTCGTCATTTCCACTATAAATTCTCCGCTTCGCCGTTCTGCGGCCTTGTCTACATCTACCTGCTTGAACCAGTCTGACCACGGCTGCCTGCCGTTCCACAGCAAGGCCCTTCTTGGGAAGGCCCTGTTAGTAAACATTGAGTGGCTGGAACCTTGCCAGGCGGCATGCTTCATCGCTCGGACTCTGTCATGCTGGGCGAGGCATGAGTCAACGACCTTCACCTCAGCAACTAAGTCAGCCCGCTAGCTCACTACGACTCGGCGATGAGAAACTACAATTGATTGTAAACCGCCAAACAGATCATTACCAAGAGGTCTGTTCCGGCGGGGTGCAATTCGCCAATGGAGCCACCATCCATCTTTCTCGGAAGGCATGCCGAGGCAGCTTAGAGGAAGCCTTCGTTTGGATCACAACCCGCTTCCTGCGGGCCAAATACTAAGTACAAAAGTATCGAATTATTGGTAACGTGCACTACCTTCACTTGGTTTATACATTTTTCAAGGCTAAGCCTTTTTTCTTGCTTCTTGCTTGTTTTTAGATATTTTTCTTAAACATACTTTTTTAATCGCCTTTATATGGCCTTTTTATGCATTTTTATTATAATTCTTCTTTATTCTAAGTTTCCTGGAGAAACCTTGCATTTTTTATTAGCTTCTTTTAATTATTCTTCTAAATGAAAATGTTTGTTATTGCTTCACAAATCAAATAAATGTATCAAACCTTGGTTATCAATATTTGGTCTCTTCCTCATCGCTCTATTTAAATTTCACTGTGTGCCCGAATCCCCATCCCCCTTTTCCCAGTTGGGGTGCTAACTACTCACCCCTTTTCCATGGTGCCGAAACCCGGGATCGAACCCAGAACCTTTATTCTGAGACCACAAATTCTATTCCAAAAAAAACAGAACTTGTGTAATCTAATATTTGCCTTATACATTTCAGTATATCGTGGCTAGCGCAGGAGATCTGCGGGAAAGCGGAGACAATCCCAGCCTACTCCATAACTGGTTTCTTTCTGGAAAGCAGGTCCGTCTGGTGCCGCAAGCAGCTTTGGTAGGTGAGTTATTCCAACTTCCCAGCCATGCCAGTAATAATAGACGATAAACTGTTAAACTCTCGGGCGGCCTACAAAGGTCAACTTACCCGTTTTCAAAAATATCTAGCCACTCTACCGAAAGAGGAACAAAATCTTGATATTATATCTCAGCGTTTAAAAGCTTTTGAACAGGCGTACGAGAAATATGATCTCGTGCAACTTGAAATTGAAATCAAAAGTCCAGAACATCAATCAGATAGGGAAGAAGTAGAGAGTAATTATTTTGATACACACGCTCAGGCTGTGGCATTAGTAAGAACTTTGACCCTGGCGTTGAAGGTAGAGGAAACTCAAGGAAGAATTAGCGACCATGGGAATGGTATCAAACCATTGCTACCTAAAATTGAAATTCCGCATTTTTCAGGAAAGGAAGAGATGTGGCAATCATTCTTTGAATTGTTCAGTTCATTAGTACATAATAATGCCACACTTCCGGAAATTCAGAAATTTCATTACTTAAAATCCATTTTGCAGGGGCCACCCCTTCAACTTATAAGAGAACTTCCCTTAACAGGAGAAAACTATAACATTGCTATCGAGCTTCTTAAAGGCCGTTATGGCAATGAAAAATTATGTTTACAGAGGCACATTCAAGCCTTATTTAACCTGCCCGCATTGCGAGCTGACAGCTTGTCAACACTGCGAGCCTTAAGTGACACGGTCCAACTACACGTCAGAGCATTGGCACGGTTGAATCAACCGGTCGAGCACTGGGATCTATTCTTAGTTCACTTGGTTACTTCTAAATTTGATTCATCAACTTTAAAGGCATGGGAGAGGGAACTAACAAATGACACTTCATATACTTATGGCTCATTGCTTACGTTTATGAATAATAGATGTCAGGTTTTGTCAGCCGTAGCCTGTCATATGTCAGGAAGTGCAGATAACAAATCTAATGTTGTGAAACCAGTCGGTGCAAAAATAAACAAATCTGCTGTCTTTACTGTTCAGCATAACTCAACGGATTGTATTCTCTGTAAAGCACCTCACAGGTTATATTCCTGCGTTGCCTTTAAAGCCCTTTCTACCGATGAAAGACGCAAATTAATAGCTCAAAAAAGATATTGCTATAACTGTTTGTCAACTAGGCATATGGTGCCTGATTGCTTATCTAAAAATACTTGCTCCCATTGCAAGGCTCAACATCATACCTTGCTTCATAGGTTTGAAAAGCCACGTCAGGCTCCTTCCCCTGGATGTTCTAAAGATGCATCCCCAGGAGCTAATGCGCAATCTTATACTCAGAGCTCTAGCTCAATTCGTAGTTCCCAGGTGCTACTATCAACCGTGTTAATAAAAGTTCAAGACTCTTCTGGTAGATGGCTTGAAGCACGTGCCCTATTGGATAATGCCGCCACCCATGACTTCATAAGTGAGCGTCTCATTAAGAAACTTGGTCTTCCCAAGCAACCTACATTAATTCAGGTTACCGGTATTAACAATAGCAATGTTAAATCTTTGCATTTTGTTCGTGTTCACATCAAAGATGCTGTTAATTCTAACACAACATTTCAGTTGAATTGCCTTGCCATTGATACTATTGGCAGTAATACCCCTAGTACTTCTTTTGAAATTAGAAAGTGGCAATTTCCTCATAACATTCAGTTGGCGGACCCAACATTTAATACGAGCGCCCCGGTAGACATACTTCTCAGTGCCCAAGTATTTTGGCAATGTCTCCTTAGCTCTAAGGTTAAAATATCACCTGGAGTGTTTGTTCATCATACCAAGCTAGGTTGGTTAGTAACGGGTCAGGTCCCTCGTAAGTCGTTTCAAAATTTCTCTCAATGTCATTTTGTCAATACAAGTCTCGATTACAACTTAGAAAGATGTTGGAAAATCGAAACTATAGATTCAGTTTCACCTTCCTCGGTTGAAAATGAAATGTGTGAAAAACTGTTTCGTGAAACAACCAAACGCAATTCAGAGGGTAGATTTGTTGTAACAATGCCCCGAGTGGATAATCCACCTCTTTTATTTGAAACACACCCTAGGGCTCTTAGAGCACTCTATGCTGTGGAAAACAAATTTAAACGTGACCCTGTTGTTAAAGCTCAATACTCCACGTTTATGGAGGAATATGAGGCACTTGATCACATGGAGGTTGTTACCAAGAAAGATGAGGCTTCTTATACCCCATCTGAAGTCATTTACCTCAATCATCATCCAGTTTGGAAGAATGAGATTTTAAAGGAAAACATAAGGGTGGTCTTTAATGGTTCTGCTTTGGATGCCAATGGAACTTCTCTGAATGACACATTATTATCAGGCCCTCCTATTCAATCTGACATTTCTTCTGTCTTGATGAATTTTCGCTTGTTCCCTATCGCAGTGATATCTGATATCAAGCAAATGTATAGGCAGATTTTGGTCGATCAACAACAGTGCGACCTTCAGAGAATTCTTTGGCGCGACGAGCCTACTAAACCTGTCAAGATTTTTCGGCTAAAAACCTTAACCTATGGACTAAAGCCCTCTGCTTTTTTAGCCATACGTACGTTGAAATTACTTGCTGAACAGGATGGCCCGTTGTATTCTCCTAAGGTTTCTGAAGTGTTAAAATCATCATTCTACGTTGACGATTTTCTTCATTCATTTGAGTCAGTGCCTGAAGCCCTGCAAGTCTCTAAGGATTTGACAGCTTTGCTTTTGGGAGGCGGATTTTCCTTGTGCAAATGGAACTCTAATTCGGAAGAATTTCTTTCCAAATTTCCATTAACTTCAGTCTATAACGACTCAGTAGAGCTTCTTCAAGAAAGTAATTCTATCAAAACCTTAGGCATCTATTGGAGTCCTCAAAAGGATTTTTTCTTTTTCAAAATTAATCTCAGTGACATCAAACCGCAAACTAAGCGGCAAATTTTGTCTGAGATTGCAAAAATATTTGATCCTCTCCAATTTTTGGCGCCAATTATCGTCACCGCAAAACTTTTCATGCAAGACCTTTGGTCCTTGAAAACTGGTTGGGATGAACCAGTTCCTTCCGAGTTGCAAAAAAATTGGATTTCCTATAGAAATAGCTTGGAAGATCTCTCCAATGTCATTATCCCGCAAGTGATTATTCCCTTTCCCTCCTGTGGAGGATATGAACTTCACATCTTTGCCGATAGCTCATTGAAAGCTTATGGGTGTTGTGCGTATATTGTTTGCCGCAATTTTGACCAGTCATATTTCTTTTCCAATTTAATTTGCGCTAAGTCAAAGGTGGCTCCTCTTAAATCCTTATCCTTGCCACGACTGGAACTTTGTGCTGCTCTTCTGGCGGTTGAATTATCGGTCAAAATCCGCCAATCTTTGAAAATCCGATTTAGCAAAACTTACTTTTGGAGTGACTCAGCCATCACGTTGGCATGGATTGCCAAACCCTCCTCGCATTGGCAGGTGTTTGTAGCTAATAGAGTGTCCAAAATACAACAATTGTCTAACTTTGAACAATGGCATCATGTATCTGGCAAGGAGAATCCTGCAGATGTCATCTCTCGGGGATGTTCCCCTCTTATGTTGGCTAACCTGACATTATACTGGCACGGTCCTTCTTGGCTTCTACAAGAACCTTCCGCTTGGCCAAATTTTCCTCTTCCGGAATTATCAGACTTGCCAGATGTTGGTAAGATTACTGGATCTTCTCTTTTCGTTTCTGACTCTCCCCTTCTCTTGCAGCGATATTCCTCTTTTCATAAATTGGTGAGGGTTATGGCTTATCTCCTTCGTTGGAAATATTTTGTGGTAGAACAACCTCTTTTTCCTAAGCCATATTTAACCCTTTCTGAATTAGGTTTAGCCACTACAAGAATCTTATGGCTTACTCAACAAGAAATATTCTCTGAAGAATGTCAGGTGTTGTCTCAAGGTCAATCCCTCAAGAAATCGAGTAGGCTATCCTCACTCGCCCCCTTTTTGGATGCTGATGGTTTATTAAGAGTGGGAGGACGTTTATCTTTGGCTGATCTTTCTGAGGATAAAAAACACCCAATTATTCTTCCTTCAAAGCATCATGTCACTTCTTTAATCATTCGTCAGTATCATTACCAGCATCTTCATGCTGGAACCCGCACATTACTTTCCATCATTCGGGAAAGGTATTGACCCATAAACGGAGTCCATGAAGTTACCTCTGTTATCCGGAAGTGCATTCCATGTTTTAAATCCAACCCTAAAATTACCACTCAGCTCATGGGTGATCTTCCCAACTTTAGATCTGCGCCTGCTAGACCTTTTGCCTTTACGGGGGTGGATTATTCCGGGCCTTTTGTTTACAGAAAAAATTCTCCTGAGGCCAAAAGATGTATTTGTGGAAAACTCTATATTTCGCTGTTTGTATGTATGGTCACCGGAGCAGTACACTTAGAACTAGTTACCAACGCCTCTACTGCTTATTTTTTGGCAGCTTTTGCCAGATTTTCTGCTCGCCGAGGGCTTCCTTCAGAAGTATTCTCCGACAATGCTAAAAATTTTATCGGAGCTTCTGAGCAAATTAAGAGAGCTCTTACTCAAAATGCAGCGCTGGAAAAGATTACTGATTATGCTCACCAGAGAAATTTCAAGTGGCACTTCATCCCCCCTTATGCGCCCCATCAAGGTGGACGGTGGGAGTCTTGTGTGAAACTCACCAAGAAACACCTTAGACGTGTTTGTGGCCACACCCCCCTATCTCATGAAGAGTTTAACTCCTTAATTATTTTTATTGAGGGCATAATTAATTCTCGTCCTTT